>JAYDZK010000006.1:13842786-13915869 GCA_034509185.1 Euphonia xanthogaster
CTCTTCCGATCTTGTAAAATGTTGTCCCACTCTATTACTATATAGGGGGAAAAGTGGTTAGAGTACAGATCATACAAATTTTGTGATGCATGTACAAATGTGGTCTATTCCCCAGAATCTACCAGATGCATAGTACCATATTTTTGTAACACAATGTGGTGTAACTGATGGCTTTTAAGAACTGACCTATTTGGATTAATGATCCTTATCACACTGTTGCACATTTGATGTGAAGCAGCATGCTTTATTTGCTGATCGTATTCAGAGCTGAGATTATGATTTAATTACGATCAGAGATCTTTCCATTTTACCTAGAACATCAACTACAGCAACAGAAATCTTAAAAGAAAAAAATAGCATTTGGCTAATTGACTGGCTGAAGAAACAGCTGCCCTTTCCTTTAAAGGGCCTTCCACCTAATATTCAATTGATGCTTACTAGCAGCAGGAATTCACCGAATTCTGCTCACAGCATCAAAGAGAATGCAGGAAACACATGATAACACTTGCCTTGATGCAGGGGAAGCGGCATTCTCTTAAATGCATCCCATAATATCATGTGGATTAAAAGACAATTGAATACATTTTCATATCCCATGAGTAGAGTTTAAACCAGAAACAGAGATGTGGGATTTGGGCCAGCCCCCTTTGGTGAGGGATGTCTTAGCAATGGCCAGGTAGAGTAAAATGTGGGTCCTCTCCAGGCAGCAGAGTCATTCATTAGGGCCCTTCAAGAGATAAGGGAAGTACTGACACCCCTGGGGAGAGCAGCTAAAATTACACACTCTGCACTCCTCAGACATTTGTCACCATGAGATATAAACATTTATGGCAGTGATAACAAACTGCTTACCTTATTTGACTATTTTGAACACCAGTGGATTTTAAGGAATATCATAGCAGTGTGATATGTTTCTGCTAGAGAAAAATGATATCACACCTGCAGTGGTTTTAGATGCTGCAAATCAAATTGTATAATCTCTCACAACAAAAGTGCAAGACTCACAAATGCTATGCAAATATTCTTGATCACTGCAGTGTAATCAGGTGGCTATAATACAGTAATTAACTTTCTGTACAGTGATCTTGGGACAGAAAATTCAATATTTTCACTTTAAAGCCAGCAGGAGCTGGTGATCAGCACTTTGGTTGTCTCTCTTAATTGTTAACTTTTGAATAATTCTTGTGCTAATTCAAATTTTCACATTTGTCTGCAAAACAAAATCAACATGTAGGAAATTGAGCACATTGCAGCTTAAGTGAGAAACTTTGTCTAAAAGTGAGTGAAGTAAAAGCATATTTGAGTGACAAGGTCTAAAATTAGAATCATAGCATTTGGCTTCTCACATTTCAGAAAGGATTTCACCTATGAACACCAAACAGGATTCTTAGCCTTGCAGGATATATAACAAACATTTGTTCAGGAAGTTCACTTTTCAAATTCTTACCTATAAAGCAAGTTTGTTATCACTGTGAACTCGTATTTACTAGAAAAAGGTTCACTTTCAAAAAATCCTTTCAATTCAAAAATAAATAATGTGAACACTAAGTGTCTGTATGGTCTGGAGATGCTCTATGCCTTTAGTATTTGGGTGACATTTCCTGTGTATTTGCTTACTCTAAAGTATATTTGAATGTTGTAGCTTCTACAGTGTTCTCTTAAAATGCCACTACTCTGAAAAGTGACTTCAAAAGATAGGATCGTTTGATGTTTGTTGTTTCTTAGTGATTTTGGTGCCAAACACGATTCAGTTCAATGCCAGAAAGATTACTCTCTCTCTGATTGTTAGATCTGCAAATTGATCCTAATTCCAAAGAGTCAAGAGGCTCTCATTGCTAAAATTCCTGTAGGTTTGCTGTGTTCTGTTGCAAACATATTAATTGAGATGCCAGTGTTCAAGGAATGTGCATTCTATCAATATTATTTCTTGATGATGCAACATAAAGAATATCATCTTCTCTATGCTTTAAAAGTTTTTTTAAAAAATAGAGCCTATCTATTTTTGAGCAGGGAGATGAAATCTTTTGCACTGTGATCTGTGAAGTGAAAAAACCCACCAAACTTTGAAGTAACTAAGTGATGCAGCTAATAATTTTAGGGATCTTTTTGGAACGAGTTTTAGGCAAATACAGCACAATATTAAGACAAAGTTTCTTACACTGTTGGTTTGTGGATCAGACAGAGGGATCTTGAACATAAAAGCCAATTAACAGGTAAGGGGGGATCCCACAATGACAGAGAATATTTTTCTTCACTTTTGCTTTGAGGCTGCCCATTGTTTGCCCAACCATGTCTGATTCCTCACGGCCAATGTGGAATACACTTCATTAAAAAACTTTTTTTTTGTACTTGGACAGAAGCTTTTTAAACACAGTGAAATTCTGCCTGTACAAAGAAAACAAAGTATGACTCATTTTTCACCTTGCAACTTTGATTATGGAAAACTGAAAGAAAATGTATCGACTGTAGGCTGGGCAGCAGATCACTAGGATTGTGCATTACCTCATCTGGCTTAGTAACAAGCAAAATAGTGCCAAGTGATTCTACGCTGTAGCTGACTCTAGGTCTGTCCTTGATAACTATACCTTATCTATCATTAATGATCTGTTTACTATTTGAACAAAGCTAAAGTCCTCCATTTACATATATAGTAAACATCTCTTCCCTTAGCAAACAGATGTGACAGTCTGTCCTAGACTGCGCTAGACTCCTTAGTATACACAAGACTCAATTTTCTCTTCAAAGAAGGTTATCCTCTAAAGTTGATCTTTTTACTACAAAAAATACCCCTCTGATCTATTAAGAATTTAAGTATTTCAGTCTCTTACATAGTCTCAGTTCCATTTTCAATATTTCATATTTGGACTCTTATAAAAGAAAAAACAACCAAATTTCTATTCAAAACTCATATTAATAGCACACTGCTTACCAGAGTTCTGTGTCAGAACTCACAAACAGACATTCAAACTAAAATACTCTTTAGTGATTAATTCTTCTCTCCCAGCACCTGTAGAGTCCTGTTAACTTCGCTCAAATCTCTGTGGCAAGGGTGAAGGCAATTCTTTGACTCTTTCTTGTAAACAGTTAACCCAGTAATCAGTCCTCTTCCCTGTTGGCTGCTGTTTAAATTTTGGTGTCTAGAAGCTATTAGATTTCTCAGGTACAGCACTCCAAGTTGACTAGATGAGTTTTAGATGTTTTCCACCTAACTATACAGGGGTTTACACTCTTTCTTATGAATGCCAGCTATCCAAGAACATAAAGAATTCTATACAAGAGAGAAGTCAATATGAGGCATGTATAATCAGATCCAAGTACACCTTCCCCTACAAAGTAAAAAAAAAAGCTGAGATAAGTCAAGGCAGTTTATCAGTAATTCAAAGATAGAAGTGCTTAAGAACAGTTGAATATAGAGAAAAAAAAGTCTTGCAGGCCAAAAAATGCAGAGTTAAACTTAATGTGTATCAGTATTCCTATCATCTGAGCATTGTTTATCATTGTCAGGTACTTGAAATTAAAATGCTAAAGACGAATCTTAGAATGCACAACATTTTCCAGAAGATAAATCCAAAAGGAGTGAGAAGAATTAAATCAACAGGTAGGTAACATTCATTACTGCTGGCACAGTTACAGGCTGCACAGCAGTCCTTGAGAGGATAAGAGTGGATGGCAGGAATATGTGGTTTCTCAGTGAAACAGCATTTCCTGTAGGGTTGCTCTTATCCTATGCATTAAAACTCATGCCTACGAAACCCAGATTATGGTGAACTAAAATTCTTTTAAATCCTTTCTTATTTTATGAACACAGGTTCAGTTTCTTTGTTAGTGTACACTGTAATATTGCTGCTGACTTCAGTGGTACTATACCACCTCACTTTAACTTAGGCTGGCTAAGTATTAAAATTCTGTAGATTTTACTTCATTAAAAGTCTAGGGGTTTCCCCATATTCCCTCTTCATTTGCTAATTGTGATAATTCTTATTATTTGTTTTTCTCTCTAAAAGCTGACTCAGCACCTTTCATTCCCTGCAAATCAACATTTCATTGTTGTGAATGTTGACACAGAACATATTTCTAATTGTTCAATACATACCATGCCAGACAGAAAAACAGAACAAGTAACTTCTGAGAAAGAAACAGACTGAGTCCTTTATGGACTCTCATTTAAAATGGATCACAACATCCTATTGCATCCTGTTACAATATGCTTAAATTAAAGAAGCAGAAATAAGGGAAACCATTCAGACAAATGAAAATTTGCTCAGAGGATTAGCTTTATTCTAATCCAAAATTGTGTGTGTGTGTATATATATATATATATTAAAACCTTCATTATCAAATAAAATACTAGATGTTATGACAGGGCTTACTCTAGTAATCCACAACTGAAAAGATTTCTGGTAGTCCTCTGGGTTAAAAAAAAAGCCCCTGGGCCAATTTATGTCACAGGAGTATGATCCAGAAGGAAAAATAGACTTTGAGGATTTGGGGATTCACACTACTTTAGTAACTATACTTTTAGCTTTGTTTTCCATGTCATCAACTTCAAGAGACTAAGATTCATTACCCTCTGTGCCTTTATTAACTGTGCTATCAAAGGCTTATGATCCCTGCATGACTTCAAGATCTCACTTCAACATCAACTTGGTTCAAGATCGATTCCACTTTTTGTCAATATTATTCAAAGACTCTGGATGTGCATCTCATCTTTTATTTAAGGCATCTGTGAATTTAGTCATGCCATGATAAGTACAGCTCTGATAAAAGCAGGTACAGTTCTAACTTCAGCTGAGCTGAATGTACTGAAGCTAGAACTGAACATGATCAGCTAGCATTCAAATACAAGTCCACCCATGCGGGTAAAATCCATGTTTATTCTATTGTCATCTCCAAATAATATGTCATCAAGTAGATTTTTATTTGAAAACTCTGTGCTATGAATAATTTTAAGATGCAATCCTAAACCACCCTAAGAATTTCAGTTAATAAACTTTAGTGATTGGTGAATCCAATTAATACATGTTTTTCTGTATTTACTAGCTGATCACAAACAAATCAAAAATATCTACCAGCCTGTATTAATCAGCAATTTCAAATCCTTATCTGTGTTGACTGTATGCATATGAAATTTGTTTCATATACAAAATAAAAATCAGTCAAGAGGATTTTGACTAAATATACCATTCACAGTACATTTCAGTTGTCTGATTACAGAGCCAAAGAGTGAAATTCCATATGCTCTCATTCCCAATTGTAACATCATCCTGTGTTCTTTCAAACTGGCCACTTCCATTGCTCTTCCTGTTAGCAATCACTGTTGCACTGTGTTTCAGCAAAAGGTAAGCTATTCCCCAAAATAAAAGCAGCAGGTATGTCAAAAGAATAAAAAAAAAAAGGGGAATGAAATCACCTTAAAAATTGAATTAGCACTGTCTTGTAGCATTTGCTGTGTTCTAGCAACTGACTCTGAGGATCACACCAGAGAACAATGTGCTCTGAAACTTTAACAAAAAGAGGGATAAAATTACACAGATACTTAGATGGGAATGAGCCCCTCGAATTGTCCTAGCAGGCTGTCATTAATTTAATAGGTTTCATTCTCCATCAGCCTGACCCTGGTCCATCTCATCTCAACACTAGGATAACAGAAGGTGTGAGGTAGAGAGCTGAACATCCTCACTAGAGACCTTTTGCAGCCACCCGCTCCCTGCTCACTCCCACAGGAGCCTCTTCACTTCACCAGGCAGATGAAGCACATTCAGAACTGCACACACACAGTCTTGGCAGCTGTCCTGGACCCTCAGCTCTCCCATTGTGCTGAGGAATAAACCACCAACATAACGAAATCATTGATGGCATTTCAAAGGTTAAAACAGCAGTGCAAGTATTCCCTCTTACTTTCTCTCATCTCTCTAGAGAAGACACCACTAGTTCTTTGAAACAGTAAATAAACCTTAAACCTTTACGTGTTCAAAGGAAATGCTGGCTTGTCTCAGAGAGCATTCCTTTTGACACAGCCTCCAAAAGCCTGCTCCCTGGCAAGTTCATCCTGTTTCTCAGGCAAGACCAAGGTATTCCCTGCTGTGACAGAGCAAGCCCTTCTTCCCCTTCTCCCTCAGTGGAAAGTACATCTTCTTTCTAGCCAGGCTAACCTTTGACTTTGTCTCGAGCATAACAATATTCTCTCTTTTGAAAGCTTCCTGGAGGACTTCTTCCTTAAAAGCCAGAATTGCCCTAATTGGACCTCCAAGAATGACTGTCATCTTTTTTTCACATTCCTTTACAAACCCAGTATGCTCCCCACCTCTCTACTCCGTGATGTTAGATTTTGTTACGTTTCAGATTAAAATAAATTAAAGGCAACTGCATGAGTTTAAAGGCACTTTAGGGTTTAAACCACTGTTATTGCAGCAGCTCTCTCTCTAACGTGGCACTATCATGCATCCATCACACTGTCAGTTCTCTTTTCAGTGTACAATTGACAGAGAACGAGATGGAAACAGTCCATCAATCTAGTGTCACAGCTGTAATAAAAGTCTGCAGAAAACCTGTAAAACTGCTTACACTCAGCTAGAGCACCAGTGTGCTGGCTGGTGTAAAGTATTCAAAGGATCTGCAAAGAGGTAGCGAGTCAGATGGGAAAACTGCCATTGGAGGCATTTTGCAAGTACTACGTGCTTGCAGATACCTCTCTGTCACAACAGGAGAGAATGAGAACTGCACAAAAAAGCAAACACTTCTGCAGTTCCCACACTGAAGCACAGATAATTCAGCTATGCTTTCATCTGTGTACCTGCATCTATTGTACTCATTACTATGCAGAGGGACAGTCACTTAAGCCACAAAGTACTTCTCTAAGTAAACAACTAATTCATAGGGATTAAACATGCAACTCTTCTCCATGAACAGATAATTTTCTATGTGTTTTCCATGTACACAATATATCTGCCACACTTAGAAAATTATAGACAGCACACCTGAGGTGGATTTCTTGTACAAAAATACTGAATGCCACAGTAAAGAGAGGATTGAAAGCTTTCAGAATAAAGAACACATAACATGTAAGTCTTTACTTATAGTTTTACAATGTACAAAAATTCCACAGAAAACATGTCTCAGACACTCTGCTCACAAAATGAAGATTTCATTAGAAGAAATATGAGACACAAACCCTGCTATCTACCATTATTCACATTCTTGGGAACAAAAATGCTAACAACAAATAGGTGAGTGAAGAGATAAGTCATCACGAGGGTGTAGGGGGTGTTTTTAGGTGAATAGAGAAGCATAAGAAACCAAATACACAAACAATGTAAGGAGAAGACTGGCTCTTAGGAAAAATACATGGAATAAATTCTACTTTAGAATACAGTAGATATCTAGAAATATATATGCAAGTTGTAATATTGTTGGTTTTTTGGTTTTTTGTGTGTTTTTTTTTTTTTTTAATTAAGCCTGATAGGAATTACATTTAAAGAACCACTTATATTTTAAAGAGGATCAGGAAATACCCCCATCATCCTATTCACTCACACAAAGAAAGCAGTTGGTATATTAAATTGCTGCTTTGCAAAATGAAAACTAATCACAGAGTATCTTTAGGGACATTCTAACAGATTACTTTTACTAATAAAATAGAGACTCACTCTTTAAATTGTTTCTTATTTGTTTTTTAAGTGATTGGCTCTTCTTCAGTATCATAATCTAGCACAAAAAGGTGGTTACAAAGCAGCTGAATTCCACAGCATTTTCAGGCTTTCTTCATAGCGTCTTTGTAAAAAATTCACTGGAGGAAAGGTTTTGTTTATCAAATCATAATCAGATGTTTGCAGGGTGACCCAGAATGTGAGCAATGGCAGATGTGCCTCAGACTTTGTGTCACAAGATAATGATTTGAGTTAACAAGAATTGTTTTGGTGAGGTCACGGATCTTTCTATCATCAAGTAAGAGTTCAGCAATCTGAGTAATGAGGAGCAGCAGGAAAAGCAAGTGAGAGAATAGAATGAAAAATAGGATTTCTGCTCTTTCTGGTTCATTGAGACTAAGCCTTTAACTGTTGTAAGAAATAAGATTTTTCTCAGTTTTAAATAGCAGTTTCACTCCATCCTTTACATGGACACCAAAAAACCTGCTATAATGCCAAAACCAGAGAACTGCTGAAGTCTGGGATTTAGAATCATTCTTACCACGTTAGAAATTGATCTCTTTCTGGTAGATGTGAAGGCTTTTCTTACACAGGATAACCAAGAAAGGCAAGGGGGAAGTTGAGGAGTCTTTTATCATCCCAGCAAACAAAGTGGTTGCATGTTAAAAGACCCCCAAAGCAAAGGAACCCTACACAACACAAACACACACTTGCATTATGGAGCTGACTTCTACACAGAGCCCTCTCCCACCAGAGCCACGCTGGAGACTGTGTGCATGGCCATGCCCTGGTTGGTTTGCACTGTTTATCACTATTTTGATTATTTTGTCCCTGCCCAGAGAAGAGAGGAGATGGAAGTTTCTCCTCCTCCCCTCCCCATCATCAAAAGCCCTTAAGTGCAGCAAAATCAGCTTTATGTCATACCTCCAGCTACCTGAATAAGCATGAATTTTATGGAGCAATTGGGTTTAAAAGGAATTTCAATTATTTTATCTCCCAGTATGTAAGACCATGTGAATACACAGCTGTTCAGAATCCTACTTTAAATAAGGGCTGAATTTGCCCTACCCGATAAAAAAGATGCAGTGAGACAGAGAGAGCAATAAGGGCAGAACACCACCTTGTTAATAAAGATGATGGAAAGAGCCCAGTAGGTTTTTGCTTCCGGAGGTGAAATAATGCTCACGTGGCTCCAAAACTATGGATTTGCAAAAGTAATGCACATTTTCTTGGATACTGCTGCTTAATGAGACCATGAAAGCACGGCCTTCCCAGGTGCAGGAGGAATTATCATGTCTGGGCTTGCAGAGCCTCTGCCCAACTAATCTCCCTGCAGGTGCCTAAGTTTGGGACCCGGCACTAGAGTGCTGTGCTCTTTGAAGTCCCCTTGCTGCAACTGGCCCCAGCCTATCCAGCACAAGAGATCCCCTTTTATTTTAAGTTCAGAGGATCAATACTGATCTCTAAAACGTGGTTTGAGCTTAAGTAAACATTTTCTGAGAAAATCAGTACCAAGAATTCCTCCTTTTCTATGCCTCTCAGAGCTGCACCATATCCAGATGTACATGTGCCTTTTACAGGTTCTTTGTTCCAACACTTTTTCTCAGATAGTAAAAATGTGTGTTCTACCTTCACTCTGAACAAGTGGCATCACCAATGGATAAAAAGAAATATTAGTCCTAAAAGTGGTGACTATCCTTACAGGAAGTCATTTTCATTACCTCAAAAGAAAGGAGAATTAACAGCAATTAGTGGATATTGCAGATTGTGTACACACATTTTGCATTATTTGGTGATTTTAATTGTTAAGTCTCACCCAAACAGGATTCTGCAATTAGTCTTTTATCTATCTGATGCATTCTCAGCACAGTGTTAGGCAGGACAGCTTTGGATAAAGAAAGCTCAGATGTTCGTCTTAGTTTAAGTAGGAGGGTGTTAATTGGCAAAATAGTTCATGATTTTCATATTAAATATGAGTATGTGTGGCATATTTTCATGTAAGGAAGTTGCAACTACGTTCTGCATGCTGTGTTTTCTTTGCTGATCTTGAATGATACATGTTCTTTCTAGTATACAGATGGTCATTCATTTCCATGCCAAAGTAATGGTAGGGTTTTTTTGCCTAGATTTTAACATCGGCCCTAAATTTGTCTATTGTTGTGTTACACTTGGCTTTCTTAATTAGAGAGAGTGAGGGTAATTTGAAGTCTCTCTTGGGATACATTTTTGAAACTACCCCATAGAGTCTGAGTCATCCTGACTCCTGAGAAATCCCAAAACACTGATGTTATTTTGACAGCTCCTGTTTTCTGAGTTTCCTACTTTTTTTCAGCAGATAATGCCTTCCTCCATGTCTCCCATACAGACAGCTAGTGGAATGCTAACATCCCATATGGCTTCTAAATTCTAGCTCATTGAGTTCACTGAACTCTCTTGTTCACATGCGGACACTCTCATTTCATGTTTTCAATGGTTTCTGTGGCAGTTCTCACGTAAGGACGTAAGGACTCATTAAAGAGAATTGTCAGCGATCTCCTCCGTCCATTATTTTGAAGATTTACATCCTATGCTTGTCTGATCATACAGATATAGCTTTTGCTATTTCTAGATTTTCTACCTCTGTTGATATTTTTAAAATGGAGTTTAGTAATTCTCCCTGTACTCCCCTTTAGAGCATTACCTGGCACCTACCTGAAAGTTTATGTTGAATAACAGCTCCAAGCTGCTCTAAAAATCACTCTGTGAGGACACACTTGTTATTCATGGAGATCTGCATTCTGCAGATTGTTCTGTCCTGATCTTTCAGAAACATTTTTACAAACTAGAACTGTATTAGAAAGCTCACTCTCCACTGCAGCAAATTCTTTAATGCAAATTATCAAGCTATTCTGCAACATTTCTAAAAAATATTTAAAGAAAAGAAAAGTAAGAGCTTTCCATCCAGCTTATAAAACATTGCAAGGTCTACTCAGAGGTGCAATTGACTTCTTGTACAGTCTTGACACCAACAAATTTTGATCACTCATTCCAGTTCACATGTTACAATCTTAAATGCAGGGATTTTGATCTTTGCAAAGCCAGTCCGCTCTGAATTACCTTAGAAGTACTAAAAATATTCATCGTATGTGTCCATTTGCTATTGCTGTTTATTATTTGATTTAGGTTTATTTAGAGTGCTCATCCATAGCTCTGTTACTTATTTTGCTATTCATTTGCCTTAATCAGAACATTCAGTAAACAGTGTTGCTATGGCAATACTGCAACTTTTCATATGACCAAATTATTGTCTACTGCAGCCTGTACAAAATAATTTTAAAATTTTACTATTAATAGTTACAGAGGTCCAGGGGTGCACCTAAAAATCACTTCTCACTGCAATAGCTGGCTTGCATGCTGGTATCAATTAAGGGTACACACAAGACATACTTCTCTACTCACATTGATATTTGATGCATTAAATGGAAGGCTAGGCATGAAAGGGGTTTCTCCACCATCATGCAACACAGAGGAGATTTCTTAAACTCAAGTCTTCAAGGACCAACACAGCCCAGTGTTAAAGGCTGGAAATAGGTCAGAGATTCTCTATTAAATATGTAGTGACCCAAATTTCTATGCAAGTGGCACAGTGTAACAGTCCCTGCTAGTCCTGAGTCACAAGCAATGCAGAAACGCCACTCTTTGGACCTTGGTTCACAGGGTAGAAATTTCTCCCCCCCATTTTCCTTGTGCTTGACCCACATAAAGTCCTCTCAGTAAAGATTTAGTACTTGAATTAAACTCACTGATCCACGGTTGTATTTCTCCAGTGTGATTTAGACTGACATAAAACGAAGTGGCGAATAAGGCCCTGAGGGCTTTAGCAATGATGGGGCCTTTTGCAGGCCTTTTGGCATGGGATGAGCTTTTGCCCACAGTGAATACATAAAATAACTAGCTAACTCTCTTACTTTGAATATCAGCTACAAGACCAAGGAGTCTTCATTCCTCTACTGGCTGGGGATTGAAAGTTCCAAAATTAGAAATCTACTCAAGAAAAAAAATCTGGGCATACTATAATTGAACTGGTTATGAAAAGAGCTGTGAAGACACTGTAAAAGTGAAGCAGCAAACGTACTACTCAACAGAACAGCAGCAGCAAGAGGAATAGACACTGCAAGTCATTTCTAGGCCAACGAG
Organism: Euphonia xanthogaster; assembly: GCA_034509185.1. Taxonomy (NCBI): domain Eukaryota; kingdom Metazoa; phylum Chordata; class Aves; order Passeriformes; family Fringillidae; genus Euphonia; species Euphonia xanthogaster. The sequence continues at coordinate 13,854,609 of JAYDZK010000006.1, forward strand.
ACACAGGGGGGGATAGCAGCCAAAATAATGAGAACAAAGGAGAATTAAAAGTGCTTTACCAAAAGATTAATTTCAAATGTCTATAATAAAGTTACACATATACTTCAGTCAATTTATTCTTAAAATAACACAAATTAATCATACTTTAAATTGAGATTAAATGCTCTGTTATAAAGTTTGTCAGTGTCTTTTTAATAAATTTATCTTAAGGAAGATACTCATATTACAGATTTTTACCTGTGCCCTTTCTTTCTTGTCAAAAAAGTTGCACTTCCTATTTCTGCCCTGTAACTCACCATCAACCCAAATTTCATTAATACTGGATCCCTGACAGAGACCCCATTACTTGCTTCTCCTATGCACTGTAGGTATTTACAATGCAAAAGCAGAGCAGCCTCTGAGCACCCCACAACTGGCATAAGAAAGAAAATTTTGTAAAATGTGAGATCAGCAATCAGCACAGAATAACAAGCTCATTCTGAAGCATAAATGTAAAGCCAATCCTACAGAGACACACTAAGAGTTGTTACATCTATCAGTATGCATGCAAATATACAAATATCCCATTATGGTGGATCTACATTAATATTAAATAGCTCTCTTTCTTCCTATCAGTTAAATCAATACTTCTTTCCTGTTTCTGAAACGAAGTATTCCATAGCCCTGTAGTTAGTACTTAGCCTAATTTTATGAAAACCTGACAAAATATGTTAATTTTCATGTTCTACATTCAGCCAAGACTATGGGCTATATTTAGAATGGCAACCCTTCCCCATCCCCATTGATACACTAATCTGTTTTTTCATAAATCTCATTGCATAAGTACTGTAAGTTCATTATAAATATAACTAATAATGAATCCAGCTCCAAAAGTATGAATAAACTATGCTCTGGAGTTTTTCCAGTTTTCAAAGAAAAATAATTTTGTCTGAGAAATAGCTGAAGAACCAACCATTTAGATGTGACAAAGAAATTTAATATTGTAATAGGAAATTTCTAAAATCAATATAATAGACAGACTCTGCTGGATGCACGTAAAATGCCTGAGTTAAACGACTGTGTCACTGAAGCATTCAGAGACAGGGGATGGTTGGAAGCCCAGCGTGTGTTTGCTATAGTACTCTGCTGAAATCAAGCTTTTATTAAGCCACATATCTTACAGAAAGTTTCTTTATAGCACTTCTTTGTCCTAACTCTGTTTTCCAGAAGAACTTATCCTCAAATTTCAGAGGCTGAGGCAAACTATCAGGTAGGAAAACAGGGAAAGCCCTAAAAGTCCCTTAAGCAGTATCAAATGAAGCTTTGTAGTAGGGAATATTTTTCAAAAATATATTTAGAAGGGAGATTTGCCTATTTCTGTTTAAAACACCTAATTTTGTGGGAGCCTAAGTTATCTTGCAATGAATAAAAAGAAAGCAGATGATTTTGAGCATTGCATTAGCAAGTAACAAGCACAAAGTTTGCAACTCTAGCTCATAAGTTTTTCCTTTCCCTTCATTCAGAACTTAATAATTACGGAGCTTGCATATAGTTTATTCTGAACTACCACACTTAATAAGAGATTCTACGAGCATTAGTATTCGTGGACATCAAACAAAAAACTGGCTGAGGATGGCATATTTCCCTTCTAACAGGAAAATTGTTGTGTGAAACTGTACATAGTTCAAACAACTTCAAAAATAATGTTTAATATTTAAAGAAAAGTACTAGTCAAGGGTTCTATAACTTCAGTAGATTTTATCATGTATTATTTACCTATTGGAGACTTTGGAACCTGTTCTATAACAAAAATGTAAAGATGGGTGCTGAAGTAGCCCTTCTAATTTTGTGAGAGAACCTAAGAGAGGGGTTTGACTTTATGATACCTTGATGAAAAGTAAGTGGTGGATTATGTTAGCAAAGAAAATATTTTATGGCATTATTATGTTTTTTATTCAGTTAGATTTAATTATTTTCAGTCACACCAGTCTCAGTTAGGTAATTCAGAACTGAAGCCTAAAGAGAAGAGGAAAGAAACAAAGTGTTCTCTCCTCGGCGCCCATGTATGGTCCTGCTCTCTGCCTTGCCTAGGCACTATTGCAGCAGACTGAAACAGAAGCCCAGGTGGGCAACTCTAGGCGTTAAAAAACTAAAATATGTTGAAATAAAATTTATTTTAAATCCACATATAAAATCCTCCAACTAAATAGTACTATATTTCAGAGGGAACAATATAACATAATTTCCAAACACTCTGGTCAGAGTTGTGAAAATGAAAAATCAAATGGGACAGGGGTAAACATTCTCAAGAGCACAGCAAAAACCAAGTAAGTTTAAACTTTTCTGCATGGCGTTACAAAGGCATGGCCTGCACACACTGTCAGTGAAGGAGTCCCAAGGCACATGGGCCAAAGGACACATCTGAAACAAACAGTGCTCCTGCTCTGCTGTTTGCCTGCAGATTTCCTCCCACGGTCTGGGTGTTCCTGGCAGGTGCCAAGAGCTGCCCCAGCAGATGTGTTGCACACACAGACTGGAGCAGGCAGCCCTGTCCAGCCCTGGCAGCACAGCTGATGCTGGGGCAGGAGGCAGGGGCATTCCATTTCGCTCAGGCTGGGTTTTTCCTGCTGGTGAAGCCCTCCTGAGCACCTGGTCTAGCTGCTGTAAGAGCATGAGGGATACTGCCATCAGCAGATCTATCACAACACTGAGGTATGCTAATCCCACCTGACTTGAAATGTTATACTTTGTCTGAAGGGGAATCAATAACACACATTTCACTTGCAACTAATCTTCAGTACAACATCAATAAAGAGTAGGAAGCATTAAGAAAGAAATGGATTTGCTATTCTTAAAATTATTCAGAAAATATCAAATACAGACTAACTTTAAATACTTTGCTATTTGTTCATGGTCATCCTTTAAGCAGAAAGATTTATTCAGCATTTATTCATGGAGTAAACTGCTGTGATTATTTTTTCAGTCATCAATCTCTTTTGCTTGAAGAGTCATTCAAAGAGCATGTACAGTGAACATTTTATGAGTCCCTTTTTATATGGCCAGGAAGTCAGACAAGAGGAAGATGACCTTGCCTGACACAATTTCTTTATGAGACCATCTTCTCATTGATCTATGGCTCCACCGGGTAGAATTATGGTTTCAATGCTGCCCTCGGAACACGGGGCAAGTCATGTCACGAGCATACATTCTTCCCTGACAAACATTTGGTTTGTAGAGCCAGTGCTATTACTTCCAAATTTGATTTGCTTGTTTTCAGCAAAGAGGTGGCTATGCCTGTACATGATAAGTAGCTGCACCTGCCTTCAATTTGCTCTACTCCATCTAATTTCCTAAGTGAGCAGTTCAAACACTCTAAGATGGCAGTCAAAAACTAGCAAGATTTCAGAAGCAAAGGTAAGGATTGGATTACTTTCAGCTTTCAACTTGTGTTTCCCTGGCCTTGTCCAATCTCTTGACTAAAACTGGAAAATAAAGACTCAGCTCTGCTAAATATAGTTGTCATCTGTTCACTGGGAAGCTGCAGGGTAGACAAATGTTTTATCAAGACATGATGCTTTATTCTGGTAACTGTGAGCTTTATGACCATTGTTTAAAAACTGACAGAGAATTTATTCTAACTTATGAATATAGGAGTGTACAGTTAATTTATATTCTTTTTAATCCCAGAAAATACTTTTCCTGTTTTAGTTTTAACCATTTTTCTGTTTGTGGTTATAAATAAACTTAAGAAAAATTTTAAAAGTTATATCTTTTGTGCAGTTCATGTTTAATACTTGATTCAATCACTATTGTCTTTTTGGCAGAACACCTTTGAGTCCCAGTTGAAAGCAATTTCAATCACCAGGATGAGCATACCTCAAAGGATCAAGACACCGCAACACACTCCATGCTGGTACACTAAGCTTGGTTGTCTGAGGGCAAAACTTTACATATGTCCATTGCTTTCAATTGGAGTATTAAGTCAGACATATTTGTGAATACATTCTCACAAAATGAGAAAAAAATTCTTAAATTGTACTTGTAATTTGATATAAAATTATTCCAATGAAAACAGAAAGTTCAATAAAGCTTTACAATATGAATATTTAGAAATCACAATTCTCTCAATGTTTTGCTGTTGCATCTCTAAATTGCTATATAAATCATATGCTCTTCATTACAGCAGAAAATTCACTCTGAAATAGTCTAAAAGATAATGTATAGAGAACAAAAGCCATGATATAACTAGCAACATGCAGAGTCCATAAACAGAGATTTAAATATAATTTCCTATTATTTTATATTAAAATATTTATTATCTTTTTTTCTGTTACAGCATGACCTTATGCTGCACTTTCTCAATTTTCATAATGTATTCATGTAGGTCTGAGCCTATTTTTCTACCTATTTTTCAAATCCTCCAGTCTGCCACTCCATCACAAAAAAAAAAACGATAACAGTATATTTTGGTGCTACTGAAAAGTAAGGTAAAGGCTCTTAAATCAAACAACCTTAAATCAAAGGAAAAGATGAAATTTGGAAAAAAAAAATTAGATAGTTTATCTAATATGATTAGATATAACACCAGATAAAAATGCACCAGTTTAAATATAGAAATCTTCTGGAAAATTTAGGCGTGCATAGAAGAGAGAGAACATTTAATACAATTTTGTTAAGAGAATATGAAAGGTCTTATTATTTGTAAGTAATTACTTGATTCACTTTTCTTCCTTTCATTTAGATTTGCTTGGGCTTACTCTTCACCATGAAGAAAAGTGACTGACAGTATGTGTGAATAGATGGAGATACTGCCTTCGTGAGCGTGTCAGCTTTTCAACACCATGCTACCATTTCTAAGCTCGTGCTAGCCATTTGTTCCCCTCTAGCTGGATTGCAGTATGCAGTGCTTCTCCCTTAGAACATCTCATGTCTTGTATAATATCACTTTCAAACTTACAGCTGAAGCCATTTTCAGAATACGGTCCCTAATGCAACCTCAGTGCTGATAAATGGACTCTCCTAGCAACTAGTTCTTTAAAGACACATAATGCATGCTTGGACAGCATTATCTTTAAGGGGCCTCATGAGTCCTCTGAGTTAAGAGAGCATAGAAAGAAAACCTACTTGTTAAATAAAGTCAGAGTAGCAGAATTTATTACCTCCTAAACTAATAATTTTATTCTTAATATGATTCATTTACTTATTTCTGTTATAAAAACTGCACAATAGCTGAATATGTTGCTAGCAATATTTTCAATTTGACAAACTTAAAAATTCCATCATCAAATACCTCCCATGACAGAAGGGTACCTAATGTTTCATTGCATGTTTAAAAGATAAAAGAAACTTTAGTACCAGGGTAAGCTGAAATAAGACTGGGGAGTCCACTGAGCCATTAGTCTCTAGAAACTGGTCCTAATCTGAACATTTACAGGAACAATCCAACCCGGTAAATATTTTCTAAGCCCACAAAAAATTGTTTGCTACTTTCATTAGAATAATCATCACCAACAACTGGCATTATCTTTCTTGTTTCAGGAAAGAAAATGAACCAGATAGAAAGAAACAGCAAACTCTAGCCAGAGCAAACCTGCAGCAGGCTGTGTGGTGCATGCAGGCTCCACTTGACTTTGGCAGCACAATATGTGCTCCAAGAGGAAAAAGGAGTAAGATGCATCTCAGGAACTGGCCCAAACACTGGTGGTTCAGGTTTTTGTTTCTAATTAAAACTTCATAAAAAGATATTGATATTGCTTTATTAGCAATTTCTTCTGGCCCACTACTTTCTCAAATGTCAGTTGCTTGAAAGAGACAAACTTTACACATAATCACCTCTTTCAACAAATTAGAAAAACAAATACGAACATAGTATACCATATTCCTATATAATGAAAAATTGATTATAAGCAAAGAATTGCATACTGTGCTAGTGTTGTAAATTACTTCCTCTGTGGCTTTTACAACATTGCCTATGAACATAATTGAATGTCACTAGTTTATGTTTGCAAATACAATCCCAATGACATTGCACCTGGGAGCATGCACGCACAGTCATCTGTTAGAGAAGGATCTAAACATATGGCCTGTTGATTAGGGTCTGGCCCCAAAGCTACCACAAAACCCTCCAGCCAGTTTTCTGCCAGACTAACCCATCACAATAATTCAGCTCTATCAAATAGGAGCTTCTCAACAAAACAGAGAAAGTGTACAGCATTTGAAACAGCCACTTCAGATCTAGACACTAAATATTTGAGAAAGCAAAAGTCAGAGGCACTCCTTCTACTGAGAGAAAGCCATATTGGGTCCCATCCTACATTTTTATTCATCTTACTGGGCTGGCCTGTTAAGGTACAGGCTTTACTTTCTGCTTCAATTTTCCAGTAGCACACTTCTAGAGCAAAATTATAACAATGAGATTATAATTTTGAGTATGTGGGTAGCACTTTTATGTTCAAAGTTAAGCTGATTCTTTAAACATAATTGGACCTCATGTGCATGGTTCCCATCAGTTGTTTTGGGCAAATCTTCTGTGGCTCACAGATGCAATGCACATGCAATCACTGCACAGGCAAAACATGCCTCTTCTCACTTCTGCACGTGTTTTCTGAATAGGATAGTAATTAAAATACCACAGAAATCAAACTGCTTGTGAAAATGAGCATGCATTCCTGGGAATTCAAACAGGATAAGATATTTAAACTTTAAGTCAATAGCTTTGGAAAAAAATATTTTCCACTGCTAAATACAAGAGTTTGGTGTGTTTGAAATGAGATACATCTTTTGACAATCACTAAGGCTTACTGCAGGGTTCCACACTTCAAAAATAAAGGTCTACTTGTACATTTTTTGAAGAAACAGCAATCAGACTAAGAACTAAGCACCTGTTGGCAATGCCAGAATTCATAAATTAGGGCAGTCCCTGTTAGTGTCTGTTATTACATTTGAATTTGAAACGTCTACCCAAAGTAAATTGCAGCATTTGGGCTGTTACTTTTGTCATACCTTCCAGTAAAAGCTGGCTTAGTTCAATCCTGGGATGCTTTTAAATTAATAACTGTAAGTGAATGTGTACAATGGCCATGGCTCACACAATTTTACTTTGTAGAAAATAAAATAGTCAAACTTGGTACTGTGATAACCTGCTGTTAGAACATATTGAAAGGGGAAAGACATTCTTTCTAATGACCCCTTAAAGTGAAATGTTCTGGAGGACAAAAATATTCAAGTTACTAGCTGACCTTTAGAGTCACATAGGAGAGGATGTGCATAATGCATTATTCTGTCGGATATGCATTACTTATTATAAAATAATGGAGGCTTCAGTACTTTACATGTGACTATTAGAAAGATCAGAACATAACCCAGCCTTCGTAATATAATTGAGTGCTGCAAAAATATCTCTAATGATTAATATACCAGACATTATGCAATGCTCCTACAAGGTAATTTTGTCCTGACACAGAATAATGATTGTTACAGAACTTCTGCAGTTTAAGACACATTAGGCCTCTGGGCTCCAAAGCCAGTTGTAAAGCTGTATGTGGGTGGAAAAATTTCTCATTAATATCCCAGTATCTCCAACATGTGTTTACGTTAAGCCAACAAAAATTTTAAAAACTTGTCTACGCAAAACTGTACAGTTCTCCCTTCAGTGTGCAAGAGGAACATCCTCCAAAGCCAAGAACACCCTCTTTCACACAGTGCCACTCACACACAGCCGAGGCCCTGGCCTGACAAAAGCAGGGGAACAGGCGCAGGAATTGTTTCTGCCTTATTGCTTCCCCGGGAGAGGACTAGAAAAATCCAATCGTTTATAACAGCTGCTCCAGCCGAGGCAGGGCAAAGGTCCTGGCAGAGATGAGCAGTGAAGGGCTGCACGCCACCCTGGTAGCACTGGCCTGTCACCAGCTCAGGCAGAAGCAGAGCTGGGGCACTGTGCCTCGCCTCTCCTCCCACAGCAGCACTCTGAGCCCTCCAGCTCCTGCCACCCACCGGGCTCTGTCCGCACTGAACGGGCAGGCACGGAGAGAGAAAGCAAAGGGCTGATGTGAAACAGCTGCAGACAGAGAAATGCAGAAATGTCTTCTTATGTTAAACAATATGAGAAACAACAATACAAGCTGATATCCAAATCTGTCACACAGCTGAATTGTTCTGCTCTTTGCTTTGACACAGAATGAATTCTTGTGGTTCGTATGAGGACAGCTTTTCATGAGCAGCAGTCTGATACTTGTTCCGTGGTTTGAGTATCTTTTTCTGGGGTGCCATATTGGGCTATCACTTGTTTGCAATTTGGATGGTAAGCATTTGCAGGGCACACATGGCAATGTGCTGTGACTGGCTCGAAGGGATGGCTATGTTTATGAAGGCAGCCCTCTGAAACAACTCAGAACAGCCAAAACCACTATTATAGCAATAAAATTTGAGCTCACATTCCTTCAAAACAAGATTAGAGACCATTTCAAGTGACAAAATTAAAAGTTTTTATTTATAAGCACCCAAAACTAGGGAATTTTTTGCACCCATGTACTGTAAGTATTATAATTAGTGTTTCGTTTGCTTCTAGCAAGTAAGCAAAAGATTGCTATTACTTCAGAAATTCAGTATATACCATCTTGTCATTAGTTTTCATAGACATAATCTGAAAGAAAAAGACAGACACTATTTGTGCAAACACGGGAGCTTCAATAAATCAAAGCAAATTTTCTTACTAAAGAATACAGCAACACAGGACAAAGTAACACAAGAAAGGAGCTGAGAACCAATACCCTCAGACAGCCCTCAGAGCTGAATTCTGAAATCAGAAAAGAGACGAATAATAACAGAGATAATCTTTCCAATGATAATTAAGAGATTTAAATATGTTACATACTTAAATTAAATTGCCCAATTGACTCCTTCATTCCTAAAGCCATATATTTTGTCAGCAGAAGACATGTTTCTCTTCACAGTCTGATTCACAGTGAAGACAGAAAAGCTGGTGTAATCTGAGTTAGCTTTCTCTAGAAACCATAGTTGTAGGGAATTATTTAAAAACAGCTTAACATTTTCTGAATCCTCCACTCCCATACTTTGGTATTAGCTAGCAAGCACAAACATCAGATAATAAAAATGAAAGGACGATGTGTTTCACAATACCAGCCAGACAGAAATCAGAAGTTTAACATGTTGTTGAAATAGCAAAATATCATCAAAATCAAAATACTTTATTTTGGAAAAAAACTTAAAAACTTCAAAAGATCCTTTGACCAGCCAGGGGTTTTAATTATTATTTAGAAAATCAATGGAATGGAAGAAATCCTTCAAGAGGAATTTTTTTTTTTTTTTTGTAAAAATAAAACCTCTGTTCTCAGCCTCCAGGGCTGTACAGTATTCCCAATGATCAGATCCAGTAATAGGAAGCAGGAAAAGAGAGAAGCCTTCCATAACCTAGCACTCCATATCTGGATCAGCAGCACTTTGTAGCAGATATTCCAGTATTTGGATTAAACCTATAGTTCTAGAAATATTGCCTTTTGGGTGTGCTTCAGGAATAGCATTTACAGATTCTGAAATGAGAAAAAAGTTATACCTAAAATTAAAAAAATAGAAAAAAGAATATTTCGTTTCTCTTTTTCTCGAAATTAGAACATACTGAAATGTTGCAATGTGGGGACAAAACAAATAGCTGAGAGGCAGGTGACAGATTGTAGCTTCAGTGATGGCATTGCAGTATGAAATTAATTCACTCCTAAATTTCTTGTGGCAGTAGCCTTTGACTAGATTTTTAACCATGTCTAATGGAGATCCTTTGTACTGAAATTGTAAAATTGCCAATCCAAGGAAAGTTTAAAAATACTGAATAAACTCCAATCACCTTCTTCCTGGCTGATGGGACAGCATGTCTAAATGTTATTATACTTTGGCATAGAAAGTCCATTTAGGGAATTTTGAGACATGATTTCTCTTTCTTGTTTGTCATTTGAAGATTTTATCCACTTTTCACTTTTTCTTACCATTATAATGTAGATGGAGTCTTTCAACTCCATCTTTTCATGGGCTTAAATCACTCAAAGAAGCATCAACAGCTATGGATAGAAGTGTAAAGGAAAATGTGCAAGTGATTGAATAGTAGAAATCTTACGATAAATACAAAATTCTGTATTTACAGAAGCCATCTATGGGAAGCAGAAAGATCTTGGGATGTGTTGCACAGGTCTACTTTTATGTGCTTCCAGTATGGACACTAATTTATTTTATCACATCTAACCTTTTCTTCATTTTCTAGAATTCACAATGCCACAGTTGTTGATTTTTTGAGATTTATAAGTAAAACAAAGATTACAAACTTGAAAAATTTAACATATTAGTAAATTAAATTTTAAATGTGCATTTTAAAGTACTGTTTTGTTGCACAACTAATGCAGAAAATGCTATTAGCATTTGCTTTTCAAGTCTGCAGTTGTTACCACATAAATTGTGGCTATAGTGTACTCACTTCTTTCATTAGCTTATTCATAGCTGCCTGTGAAAAAGCTGATGCATCTCTCCTTCTTCAAGTAAATATTTTATAGTATCAGAGTCCTAAATTCAACCCCAGTATTGATTACAAGGCGTATTACATTTTAGTTCAGTATGCATAGAATAAAACCAAAAATCTCAAAGTATCAGAGTGAGTTTCAAGCTAAGCGATTATGTTCTATCATGGTGACAGGGATGCAGGCACTAGAATGCACTCAGAATATACAGTTTTTTAAGAATTTTACTGTGCAACATTTACAGATTAATCCATTTGGGTATGTTCACCTGTTGTCTCCAGCTTGTCTCCACTTCCACAATGGAAATGTATGGAGAAAATAGGATTATATATTTACATATGTATTTTCACCTAAAGCAAGAGAATTTTGCAAATAAACCAGGTTACTAAATATATTTACAAAGAAATCACATTAGTGAAACTTGGACTACAGCTGTCATTGCTGTTGCAGCGCTAAAACCATTGTAGTCCCTTCACGGAAGAGACCTTCACTGTAATGTAATTTTCAGTCAGAACTGACAGGGCTGAATTTTATTTTATGCTCTCAATGTGCCCTTTTCTAGACAGAGATGCTAAAGAATATATGGAGAATTGAGAAAGGAACCACAAGACTAAGCAATGTTGACTAGGTCTTGAAAAGCAGGAGGGCAGGAGAGGGGCTTTGAGGTGAAGCGAAATAACCAAGAAAATGCAATGATGCTTTAGCTAATGCACAGCACAGATGAATGCAGAAGCTCCAAAAATCACTGAGTCATGTATCACCTCCTAAGAAAACCAGTATTTGTGTTACCACTTCTTTGTTTCTCACTTAGTGCTACACACTGTAGCATTTACAGCGTGTTGTACTGTGTACTTCACTTTCAATGAAGTGTTTCTAGACTTCATAGTCAAATAAATGCCAGGGAGACTTAGTACAACTAGAGCTTGCCAAACCCCAAGATCTCTACTTCTATTACTCCTATTGCTTGTTACTTCTGCTAAAACAAACAAATAAATAAACCCCAGAAATCTAACCAAACAAACAAAAACAAACAAGCAACAAAACTATTTTGTAACATTTGGGAGAAAACAAAACAGACCACAAGAATCAGAAACCAGAGGCAGAAAAAGATAACAGAAGACCGCTAAATACCTTATTAAGTTGGGTCACTCATTGTTTTATGGGATCCAATTATGTATCTAATCTCTATGCTGCTGTTTTATCTTTGTTATTTATGGACCACAGAAAATCTCTCAGTGAAAAATTCAGATAAACAAGGGTATGCTAAAATTATAAGTCACGGTTCTGATCAATAAAATAATAATTAATATCAATAACAACAATGCCTCTTTGTGTCATTAAGAAAAATATTTAAATATATCAGAAAGCTATTAAGGTATAAAGAATAAAAACACTGGTCATAAGACCTTAAAGTTCAGCCTAAGCAGCATACGTGCATATTTTACCACATACCACATTCTAAATTCACAGTAGAAATTACTGAACAAAAGAGAAAACTAAAATTTTAAGTGAAATTCAGTAGAGAAAAATGTCAGAGGGCAAAATCATTATTTAAAGTAACTCCAAAGTGAAAAAGAGCAATCCAGCTAATTTGAAGACTGGGCTAGCTCAAAAAGCACTACTATTCAGTAGTGTCTTACTAGTGCTTAGCAGATGGCTAAGACTGCATTAGAGCTCCAGAACATTAGACTGAATGCCAAGTACCCCAAACAAAACACCAAATGCATTTATTTACTAATTTCTAGTCTCTGCCACAGTATTGCCATAGTGCAGATATTCAGTCATCCTCTATGGAGTCACAGGCAGATGAGACTTTGGAAACTGACTGCCACATGCATTTAGCTACCACAGAGGCTCAGTTCTTTGGTGACTACCAAACCAATACTACAGCTAAACTTTAGCAAGCAAGTGTTTGAGATTAACAGAAAATAGCAGTTACTAGCCTTCCCCTCAGAGAGCAAAGAATGAAAGAATGCAAATTCCACTGGAAGACTGCTTCTATCACTTTTTTTCATCAGGCTTTACATGGAGTGGCAAACTCCACCAACAGCATTCCATCCCACATGAAAAAATGTTATCACATCAGAACATTGTAATATTTAAAAGTTAGCTGTAAAACTACTTGGAACATTAGGAAAATATGCTTTTACCTATATGTGTGAAGATAAATAATGATATTACTTCTTGAGACTATAGTTGCTGCTTTGGGTTACTCTGAGTTCCTACATGTTCATCTCTTTTTACGTGCAGGCAGCTCAAACGTTCCAGCTTTTCAGTGCACCCTTTCATCTCCTTACATGCACTGACTTTATTACAAAAAGAACCAAAATCATCTTGATTTTATTCAATGTCACAGAGTAAAAGTGGTCCCTCAGATGTTCTGGTCACTTAAGACAGCTTGCATTAAGTATATGTCATGGATCCTACCACAAAATCATCAAATTAGGGGATAAAATTCTGTTGCCACACTGAGTTCAATGAAGATGTAACAACATGTTACAAGAATTAGCAAAGAGCAGAAACAGAGTGATTTTCAAGTCTCGTAACAGTGCCTCTGTTTTGAGAGAGTATCTCGAGGTTTTGGAGAGTAAAGATATTTCTAAAGGAAGCACATTTAAAACTTTCAAGATTCAGAAATGGGGAAAAGTAAAGTCAGGATTTTTAAGAAACATCGTAACTGTCAGGGCACTGGAAAACTCATTTGTTCAGCCTCTTCAGAGCATCACTGATAACAGTTTAGAAAAGACTGTGAGTGAAATACAGACTTTGTGAAGCTTCCGTCGTACATGAATTTAGATTCACTGATGTTCTCATCACAGAGTTCAGTTGCATTTACTGCTTATGAAACTAGTCTGATGAATTCAATTACTGAAGGAAGTCTGGTTTTAATTCTTAGAACTACTACTTTTTTCAATTTAAATTGATTAATAATAAAAGCTACAGCATTTCAGAGGAACAGCATATAAATTAATTATAAATTGAAGCCCTAGCCCATGGCAATAAGAGACAAAGCTCTCCTTCATGTCAGCTCAGATGCAGCTTTCAAGTATATTCTAAAGGTACTTCTTCTGGATAAATATTTTACATTATAAATATAAATTACAGTTTATTGCCAGCTGTTTAAAATATCTATGATTTGGTAAGATGAGTCTTGCTAACCCCCAGCTGTCTCCCATTTAGCTGAATTGGAAAAACACTGGGTAAATTGCTGCCCACGGAGCACAAACAGAAGCAACTGAAGTACCCATAATTTGTTGGAGTTTTAGATCATCCTAATTTAGATATTTTTCAAAAGACATAATGTAAAGTAGACGCTACTTAATCGCCACCCTGATAAATAGCTCTACTGGGAAGATAATACAGTTAGTAAAAGGGTAAATTAAAAGCAAACTGTAAGAGCCACGCTGCATCCGTGACATACGCGATGTGTTTGGAATGAAGCCGTTTGATGCGCTGATCACAGCAGTGCACACTGAACTACCACCATACATGGCACAGCTGCTTGTGATCTTCAGGGGACTGCCTCATGCTCCTGAATTGATATTTACAAAATGCATTGAGACAATCAAAGAAAAGCTAGAAGGTTTCTTAATTCACTGTATTCTTGAGTAACAATATAAACACAGCATTCATGTGCTCTTAATGGGACACTTACATATCTTTTTTTCACAGGTTTGATCATATGAAAAACTAAAATAAATGGGAATGCAGTCAGGAGATATACCTGAGTTATATGTCAAGGTAGCCCCAAGAAGGGACCCTCAAGAGAAGAGAACTGACAGTGCAGAAGAATCTATTATGTCTCAGCAAGTCTGTAACAACGTCAGACCATTCTCAACATTTTTTGTGATTTTCTGTATGTTCAGCAGAGAAAACATATGGGGTGAATACTAGTTCATACTACACTCTGTCAAAGGCAGCTGTCGACTGCTAGATACTGTCACCAATAAGCAAAAGTTGCAAGCTCAAAAACCAAGAAATACATAAATTTCCAGTGTCACATACAGAGCCAAGTATTTTATTCTCCATTAAAAGAAAAAAAAAAAAGTATTTCCTTTTGAAGTCTATTTATAACCACAAATGCATTTTTGTCCTCTTTGAGTAGTTAAAACCTTAATCTCTGGCTTTCTCGTTCAGAAGATATTCTCCACAGAGTGATTTTTAACTGTTACGGTCCCTTTCTATGACTCTTAACTAGGGCTGAGCCTTTCCCTTTTTTACAGGGTGCAGTGATGCCCTGATTAGGAAAGAAACAGAAGGCGGTGGTGGCAAGAGAGAAGCAAAGGAAGGAAAACATGCAGGGAAAGGAGACAGAACTGCAGAAGGTAGAAGTGTGGCTGACAGACCTGGAATCCCCCAGGACCACAGTCAGCAGTGAAGAGAATTACCTTGCGGAAAAGACACAGCTGGCAGGAAAGATGTCAACCGCAGGAGGTAAAGAAAAATGCAGGCAGGAGGAGAAACTGGTGAGACACTCTGTGGACAGGAGTGCCCTGGGAGAAACACCACGGGGGTAAAATGGCCGATGACTTACAAATGTGCACGCAGCCCACAAATTAAAGTAACATTTGATTACCCCTATCAATCCAAAATGGTTTCCTTGGACACCAGTCCAAGGAACATGGAAATTACCTCTTCACTCACTGACAGGCACGGTTCAAGAGCACATACCTTCTACCCTCACGCCCAAGGGTATTAACCAGTCATTACCTCACATTTTCTTGTTTCCCTAATGGGCCCCGTTTCATCTCCCTGGGTAGTGAGAGCTGCTTCACAGCATATCCATGGCAGCAATCTGTAACAGTGCACTTAGCCAGGCAGCAGGGGTACTGAATAATGAGCCCATCTGTACCGTCCTTCCAACCCTGTCTTAAAAGCATCAGTAAGCTCCAGAAGTAATATTCTCCAGGTACCTCCCTCTAACCAAATTTCTAAGTAGCAGAAGATTACTCTTATTGTTAGGGTACAGTATAGAAAATGAGGTGGCTTTTGCTTTACTGTTTAGGCAATAAAAAGTATTTCACTCTTTTTTTGCATTGGCAGACAGCTAATAATAAAATGTCTACTCGGAATAACACTGTTGTGAAAGGGAACATTTCCTCTTCCATATTATGTTACGGGACATACCCAATTAGTGGCAAGACACTTGATAATCTCTATGCTTGCCCTCAGATTAGAACAAAAAGATGGAATAGCAATTTGGTGGAAAGCATTTTAATATGGGCATCCAAGAGTAAGAGCATTCTGAGTTCTGCAATGGAAAAAATAAAAAGAAAAAAGAGGGAAATGCATTCCTCTGATTTCCTCTGATGCTGCAATACCTTTCCCTCCTCCGTTCCTGTAAAAAGAAAATGGAGTTCTTTTTCATTTAGGAGTAACTGGAGCTTTAAACAAATGAAATACTTGCGAGTGAAATCTATCTTTTATTCTGAATCAAGACACGGGTCAAGCAGATTTCTGACCAATGGGAAATGACAACCACATTTTTGCTTGCCTCAGTTCCTTCTAGGCTCAAAGCTGAGGCTGTCAACCTTAATTTATGTTTAGATATTTAAAATATTTCCAGTATAATTCTGTATTTTTAAGGAGTTGTCACTGAGCAACCTGAAATTGTCTCACTGTGCTAAACTATGGCAGTATTTTTTCCCATCAGGTACTAGTTCAGGAATCCTCTTCATGTCTAATTCTTTGACAGCAATTCAGTTTTAGATGGCTTATAATAGGTGCTGCCTGAATTCTGCCAAGATTGAATTGTTATTGATTGGTATGAGGCAATGGTGTAGAAGGGTGCATTTCCACAGCTTGTATTTGGATGGGTCAGATCTTTTGACAGCTGATTTTGTTAGAAAACCTGGGGTCATTGTGGGCACTGATTATTACACACCCTTGCATTTCTTCTATGACCGCAAGCTCAGCTTCTTACTCTTAAAAAAAACCAAGTAATTTTCTTTCAAAGGTCTATATAAAGGTACCTTTATGTAGGAAAGGACATTATAACCAGTACATTAGAAATTGTACATAACAATTATAATTGTTATTTTCATTGTATGAACAATGCAAGATGCCAAGTGCCAGTTTCCTGCCTGGGCACAGCCTACCAGCCTGCGTGAAGCTTCCTTATAAGCCTATTTTTCCCCATCACTACAAGCTCAGCTTCTCACTCTGCAGAATATGTTTCGGATCTCAGCACTGTTGTGTAAGACAAACCCATGCTTGTTCCTTTTCTACACTTACAAATGCCAAAATCTACTAAGTCAACAAAAATTTATGTATTTGACTTCAGAAGATGAAATTATGTAATTAGTAACATTACACTGATTTTATTACTGTTTCTTTGATTTAAATTGTTAGTGGTTCAAACATCTTAATTTCAGAGTGAATTATATAATTGTTTTTGTTGCTTGTTTATCCATTTTTTGTATAATTAGGATGCAGTAATTTACTTTATATCTCTTTAACTTAATTGAGTTAATAATATCTGCTGAGAAGCATGATGTCACACTCCCAGCTACTTGGCTGGAAATACTAGGAAAGAGCTTTCACTGGACATAAGAATTTCAAAGGGCAGCTTTTCTGCTGGACTCTGCAAAAGTTAATTTTGTTCAAATGACACAGTTGCTTCCATATTTTAGTGCTTCTTTTACTGCTCTTGTGATAGATCGTATTAAAAAATCTTTCTTGACATGCCATGGTTCTCCCTGATGGTAGTGTTATCACAAAACACTATCTAGTGTATCAATAACAGCAAACAGGAGCAAGGACAACCTGTACTGAAAAAGAAAACCTTAGCTTTCAGGTAGTGTCCAAAAGCTGAAATTGCCTCACTTCAACTCTATCAATGCAGCCCGTGTGGCAGATTCACCTCCGTTTTATCAACCCTTCATCTTTTCATGAGCCAGCCAGTCTGAGGACTCCACCTCCGCTTGGACCATGTCAGGCAGGACAGGCTTGCCTGCAGTCTGGGTCCCACAGTAATGCAGGATGTCTTTGGCACCAGGCTGCAGATGAGAAGGACACATTTGCCAGGTGCTGTACAACAGGTCAGCATCTCATCCAACCTGAAGTCCCATTTGGCATGCAGCACTGATCAAGAGATCACAAGAAGGCAGCTGTGGCCCTTGGCCACAGAGTATCTCAGGCACGGTGAACAGGATTTGACTGGTCTGGTGTCATTGCCATAAATTTATTATAGAAAATCAAATAAATTCCATATATTTGGATATTAATGACAGTCAAGCAGCATCTACATGAGAGGGAGTGCCAAAAAAAATCATCTGAAAAACAGAACCATGAGTATAGTAACTAGAAACATTGGCCTTAAGGCTTAAATCTTGGCTTACCCTGGAAGTTAAATCCCAGATATAAAGATAACTGCTAATAATTCCTAGAATCTGTGGGGGTACTCACAAGGAACTTAGAGAACTATAGAAAAATCCACATCTGTCAAAAAACATGTATCTAATCCTGGCTCCTGAATGTCCAGTGCATGTATAATCCTTTCTATCCTCAAAGTTTTGATAAATATTAACTTGCTGATCTTTATATGTCACATAGAGGGAAAGTTATGTAATTGCCATTTTCCAGCTGTAAAAATGGTGATGTTAAAAATAAGACAATAATGAAGGAAAATGCACCAATCACTAGTGTAGCCATGGAATGCTATTTATAAAACGGCCTGTGACAATAAAAGAAAACACCACATGGTAAAAATGAAACATTATGATCTTAGCTGGGAAACATGGCATTAAAAATGTTAGTTTGTGGATGGACCAATTCATAAATGAAAAGTCAGGGAGGAAAGGTGGATCTACATAAGGGGAAGAAAGAAGATCAGTACAATTTCTGTCAAGACAGAACCACTCTCACATCACCTCAGACATCAGTCACCAGATAATGCATCCACTCTGCACCTACAACCCACGATGGACTCTGGCTTGCCATGCCAGCACGGGACACCCAGGTCCAGTGCTGTCTGTGTTCAGAGCAGGTACAGACAACACTGCATGGCTGCTGGTAAGAATTCCAAAGGATCCACTAAGTGTAGTTAAAGTAGGTCTAGGAGGTGACTGGTATTAGCCCTTTCTGCCCCACACACACTTGTGAAGCTCAGAACTAGAGAGTGTCCAAGCAGAAACAGGACTCATGGGAAAGTGGGGGGGGGACAAAAAAGGACAAAAGTCTGTAACAACATGTAAATGAGGGTACTCAGAGCAGAGCAGCCTTAATCGAGACCAATCTGATGTAGAAAGGAACAAGCAGTTTACCCCTGAAAGAGCTGTGGCTTTTGAAAATTAACATGACCACAGTCCAAGGCTGAGATATAGCCATTAAATGCAAGTGAATACTAAAGTCCTGTATTCTGACTCACTGCAATATTAATTTTGAAAATATCTGTACAATTTAACCTTCCAGTGCCACAGCCAGCAGCAAGACTTCCTAAATTAGCAGAAGTAATAAACAGGAGCCTCATTAAATCTTCTTCTTCCCTGATTTTTTTTATCCTTCTAATTAAGCTCTCTGTCCTGTAACTCCCCTCATTTCCCTAATTCTCTCTTCATGACTGATTTCTTTATCCTTTGATATGACGGAGTGTCGTGTCGTAAGAAAAGGTAGAGCCACGTTTTCTAGAGGGCAGAGCATGAAAAGGACAGGAAGGCATGTTGTTCTCAAAACTGTGTCCCAGCAAGGCAGATGGCTCATTAATGTACCAGTCTTGCCCTCTCAGCAAGGAAAAAACACACACTCACTTACACAGAGGGGTCAGCCTGCGAGCCATGCTCCCTCTGGCAGCTCAGCTCTGTCTGCTCCTGTTCAAGCTGTCTTCTGCACTAGTTAGGTTCACCTTTATGCAGCCATGAAGGGAAAGGCTCTTTAAAAGATGTCGGGACAGCTCTTGATGCACTCCTTATGGCTTTGAGTCTCTAGTTTGAAACTCCTGAGAGGCCCTTGAGAGTAGAAAAAAAACCCCAACGCCTTGGTATCATGCTCCTCTGCAGACATTATTACCTCAATTAAACAAAACAGAAATAAAGTAATTTACTGAGTGCTAATTACACACACACACACACACAAACAAAAAAGAGTTTAATACAAACAGGCAACAACAAAAAGCTAATATAATTCACTCTGAAATTAAGATTTTTTACCAACACCCTGGCTTCTATCAAAGCAAGCAATAAAACAATTGTATTGTTACTAATTATACCAGTTCATCTCCTAAAGTGAAATACATACAACTGTGATGACCTTATATATTTTGACAAATGAAACTTGAAAGAACACAGCTCATCAGTTCAGTTTCCCCTACAAGGAAACAGTGTCAACAAGGCTACAGGCATTTAGCTTTCCCTGCTTTTCTAACTTTAAAGAAAGTGTCAAAAGCACATTGACAAAGTCTGACAACCACAAAAGATTCCAGGAAAGACTTTGCCTGGTTTTTTTTTCTTCTTCTTATTGTCATTTGACACATTGAAATAAAATTCTCTTATGCCATGGATTGCCCCGTCAGGACTCCACTGACTATTTGCTAATGGAAAGTGCATTGCTCCCTGCACAGCTGCCCCAAGCTCTCCTTCTGCAGTGCCTTGGAAACAGGTGAAATACTTCCACACTCTAATACTACTATCATTTTACACAGGATCACAGGATTTTTTCCTTAAATAATGAGCCTTATTTCAGGTAAACTCCTACTGCTGTCACTCTCCTACCTCTGTACACAACAGGTACTTCAAGCCTATTTCAGTAGTGATGAGGACATAATGGCAAATTGATCTATCCCTGCAAAGCTAGGGAGCACATTATGAGGGAAAGCACAGGAAATGTGGGGAGGAGAAAATCTCAAAGTCTTCTTCCATTTGAAGTAAACTCCTGGATCCCAAAATTGCTAGTGGGCACCCCAGCACACCCAGACACTGACAATTGTGATCCAATAGCACTCTGTTTACTATCCCAAGCACTGTTAATTACTATCTTGCATCCTGGTTCACAATACAATTTAAAACCAACGTTTTTCTAGATTTTATGTATCTTTCAAATATTCTAGTTTTCACAAGTTCAGCTTTTATTCCATTTCAACTGAAGACAAGTTCCTATTTGTTATGTAGGCTTCAGCAGTCATGGCAGTTCAATGAATGAAGTTTTTGCAAATGTCTCAAAAATCAAGAGATCTTGCTGAGCCTTCTCTGTGATTCTGGGGCCTTTAAAAATCGAATGAATCATTCTAGTTTTGAATGAGAAATTCTTCTGAATCCCTAATGAGAAAAGAAAAGAAAAGAAGGTATCAAGGTCTATAATCTCTGTTTCTTACACATGTTTCTACAGATGCATTATCTGTGGGCCTGATCTCAAAGGGAAATGCTCAGGATCACCTAAGTTTCATAGAAACTGTGAAGTTTTCCAGCATTTTGCAGAAAAGGGCTTATTGTTTCTCTCTTTATTCTTAAATCACCTCAGATGACTAATAAAACCTATCCTATCTACTGCAGATCAGAATACAGACATGTTCATAGGGCTCTGGGGGTGGGGGGGAAGAGAAAAATGGAAGTGAGCCTTCCCTCTAAGGTCACACAGATCCTGCGGTCAGTAGATCCCTGCTGAGACCCCCCCCTTCCTAATTGATTGTCTTGCCCAGGAGGAAGCTGAACACTCTCCAGGAGCTAAAGAAATGGGAACTGCTCTTTCCAGCAGTAATAAGTGCCCCTAACGAGGCAATTCTATCAAGAGGGTTGAAGGCATCTGTTATTTTGTAAAATACTTCGATGGATGATACATGCACTGTACCTGTTTAACTATGGGCACTGACTATCATGGATGCAATGTATCAAAGCAGCAAAATTACTTGGCAGAATTCTTGAGCAACAAGAAAGCTGATCTTATTTAACTCTGAGTTAAGCATGGTTGACTCTTTGTCCATTAGTGTAGCTTTTCATGCTGTAGTGTAATTAAATTTGAACCCAATACACCCAACTTCTGCAACAAATGATACATATTTCTCTTTCTTCTCTTTGTGTTGAAAATACAT
Organism: Euphonia xanthogaster; assembly: GCA_034509185.1. NCBI lineage: Eukaryota > Metazoa > Chordata > Aves > Passeriformes > Fringillidae > Euphonia > Euphonia xanthogaster. Next base: position 13,876,125 of record JAYDZK010000006.1, read on the forward strand.
CCTGGCTAACTGGAATCACTGTGGCAAGCTGTAAATGATGTATGAAATGAAAAATCCCTGCTCACTGCAAGGAGAGGATATAGACAGGGCTCAGCAATCGCTGCTGGGCTATGCTATTTGCTGAAATATTCAGCTCAAATGCAGTCACACAAGCTTGTCAGTGCTGACACTGGGCAGCAAGCTGCATATATCATTTTTCAATCTTACTCAGGACCAAATGACTAAGTGATAGATGGTATGATGAATTCAGAAAAAAATTTACAAAGATCCTAAATCAACTTCAGTTGGTTGGGTTGGGCTATTTATTTATTTTTTTACTTAAATGACTGATGTTCAACTGCCTTTGTCTCACCAATGCTCTGAACTTCAGAAACTCATAAAGTGACACAAAGAACAGCTAGACTGGAAAATATTAAACAACAAAGGTTTTTACGACTCTGAAAATACTTATAGACGTTATTTAAAATATACTGAATGACTGCCATGATTATTATAGGCTGCACCTTGGTCAGGAGGGTCTACTGAACGCCTTTGACCAAAGTCTAAGGCAAAGACTCTCTCTGTGTTTTGGTATAGAGATACAGAAATACATCTGCATTTCAGCACAATAAACCTATTTGCATTCCTGCACAGGACTGTTGGTACATCAGAGATATTTTTATTAACTGTTGGGACTGAGGCTATAATTTAACAATTTACAGGCTACTGCAGATTCTGGAATTCCTTCTAAACCCCACCCCCCCCCCCCCCCCCCCCACTTTGCTGTCATTCCACAGCTCACAGTTACCCCTGTTTTACTCAGGCAACTGAAACACAGACATGTTATGAGCTGAATCAGGAATCTGGCCCAACTTTAACAAACCATATCTAAAAAAAGCAGAGGAAAGGAGTATTTTTGGTAAGCCAGACAAGTCCCCCCTAAACATCGGAAAGGACAAGATGAAATGTGAGACCCTACACAAGATTAACTTGAGGCAAGGCTTTGTCATTAGAAACATCCAGGGTGGATGCCCTAAAAATACCACAAACTGTTTGGAAGAGCTGTCAATTACAAACCTAAGAGCTGGGAAGGGGAAGACAAAGACGATGCAGCTGAGAAGAGGGGTGACTGTGCTGGCAGTAAATCTGTGTCTCCTGTGGCAATTGTAAGCCTGACTGACAAAATGCAGATCATGTAGTACCTATGGGGTTCTCTTTAAAAATTTTTATTCTTGAAGCCCTTCAAAGCTCACACAACACGATGAAATTTGAGATTTCTTTCTGCCTATGTGTTCTTCCTTCCCTCTCTTCCATTGAGATGGTTGCAAAGGTTAGAAACCTGTCTCACCTCCCCTGAAGGCAACCACCAAAAGGGAGCCTCAAAAAGGCTTTAAAATTCCCATACTTTAAAATGTATCAACTGTGAAACTCTGGGTTTGTTCAGACATTTTTTACATACACATTTTCATGCATTAAGGAAGTTTGGAAGTCTAGCTTTACATACTTAATGTGTAACCTTCCAGGCACATTTTTGACTTCTTACCCCCTCTAAGTGGGTGTTAATTCAAACTAGTCAAGAGGGCAGAAGCTTAAACAGATCTCCTTTCCAATGTTATTTTCTCCAGACCTTTCAAAGATAAGGTTAGATAGATGTGTCTGATCCAAACGTGGTGCAAGCAGTTAATGGCCCTTAGAGCACTGGTATAGCACCTTGAGGCCAGAGTTGATGAACTGAAGGAGCAGGGAAATAGGGATGTCTCTACAGAAGCAGCAAAGCAGTCCCACATCAGAGCTGCCTATTGTTACCATGCAGCAGGGAACACAGCACATATAAGGGGAGTTGGGGGAAGGTCACTATTTTAAACATATAGAATTTGACAAAGAGAGAAGACTACACTGTAAAATCTATTTAAATCAATTACACCTGCATAGATATAAGCCCAAATAACAGAAAACAAAAATGTTAGAAACATCATTGTGTTAATTGTCTCTTGATCAGAGAATGCGTATTTAAACAGTGACTAGTACAATGACAGCATGGTCTGCAAATAAGGCTGCTGTGCATTACTAGTCTGAATATTTTCCCTACACATTATTTACTGAGAGCACTGTTCTAACAGTCACAATCCGCAGCCATGGGGCAGGACCCCACTGAGAAAACAAAGTCTAATAAAACAGCAGTAACAGGCAACTACAGCCCTCTGTATATAAATTAGATTTCTTAATATTGTTACAGCCTGAAGAGGAGCAGAGCTCCATCTGTGCATGGCTTTCTGTGTGTGTGTGACCAGGTGCTCAACGCCTGAGCCATCCCTTGTGCCTTCCTGCAGCAGCGAGGGCCAGCTGGGAGCTCCCACTGCGACTTCAGTGCAGCTTAATGGGGAGATCTAAAAACAGACATGCAGCCTCTGTGCTTAGCAGTTTTGGGCAAATCCAACTGAATGAATGTTCTGAGAGCCTAGGAAAGTTTAGAAGAGGGATTTTTGAGCTGACTTCTGTAGGGATATTATTACCTTTATTCGGGGCCAGCAAAAAAAAGCAAAAAAGAAATTAGTTCATACAGAAAGATGGACCCAAGGAAATTAAAAACAAATTTTGATATTGAAAGTAAAAGACACAAAACAAAACAAAAACAAATTAAAATATTAAAATATTTAGTTCTAAGACTCAGCAAGAGAAGGAGATTGATGCATTAGAATACTAAAAAACAAAATGCATCAGAAATGAGCAGAAGGTAAGTTCTAAACAACTGAATTACTTTTGGCAGGAGTACTGCACTGAGGCAGTACCTGGCCAACTACCTCTCCATAGAACACCTGAAGCAGGGTGCACCTAATGTGGGAACATAAGAGCTGTGTCTGTGGCTGTGAAATGTCTCTCTCCTTTTCTTCTCCTGCAAGAGCAGGCATTTGGCTACACAACCCTTCCTTGACAGAAAAGATTCCCAGAGGCTCCATGAACCATTTTAGATTTTCGTCCTCCCTTGAGATGACGGCGCTGTAACCTCCCTGTTAGCTATAGCACTAGATACGAAAGGTCACAAGTAAAAGCCAATTTTAGACTAATCTTGCTTCAACTAAAGTTTTATATTTACTGATGGAATATTTCTTTAATTGCATACTCTCGATACATGGGATTTCAAGAAGTATTTGACACACTGGAGGCAAAGGTTCAGGTTAACAAACATAACCTCTCTCCTGAATGTCACTGGCAGTGATCAGCAATTTTACCCTGGCCCAAGAGTATGCTCACTTTGAATTTATGTCTGAGATGCAAATGTAAAAGTTCTTGCAGGCTCTGCTGACTGACTGCCTTGAGTACTGTCTCCTCTCTGTTACACCTACCAGTCAGAAGACTTATGGACTCTCAGAAACTGGTGAGTAGCTTCGTCCTGACCATTTTGGGTGTAAAGGAGTTATTCCCTCCGCACACCTGCCAACTGTTTACCCTCAGTCTGATCTGTTCATTAAGTACAGGTTATTGATTCATTCCTGTTAAGTATCATGAGATTTATGATACATTCTGTTTGTTCCATGACTTATTTCACTAGCTTATTCTACTAAAAGATAAAAAAAGTATAAAAGTGTAGGACAAATGCATTCTGCACTGTCCTATAGTTCTGGTCCTCATGTTCCTCACAGGTTCCTCACCTACAGAATGGTGCATGTCTACTCATTATGCATCTAGGACACAGTCAGCTAACATTCTGCATCCTCTCAGAAGTAGCCATATCCTCAGATTTGGCCTGGTTACAAGAGAAAATACATATTAACTGCAATAACACATGGAGACAAACTAATCTTCATGCAGATATCCTAAGGGAATTGCAGAATGAAATGGCTGAGTAGCATGCAAAAAAAGTTATCTGCCTAAAATTATCTACTACTGCAGGGGACTTGGGGGCATTTTAATTCGTGTCTATCTTTCAAAAAGGTATGGGGGTGATTATGGAAGCCAGGCTATAGTAAGGTTTAAAAAAAAAAAGGTGCTGAAACAACTGTAACAAGAATAAATTACACATGTAGGGACAGGCAAGCACAGCTCCTACAATGTGCCACTGTCATCTATTTAGCACTTTGGAGATTGTAAACAAAAGTGAATGAAGAAGAAGCAGCAAATATTTATATGGGCTTCTAAAGCTTTTGACAAAATAAACAAGATCTTATAATCAAACAATGTCATAGTTTAGATACCGACTTGAAGACAAGAAACTATAAATGAAAAAACAGTTTTTAGTATGATGACTAGGTGCAATTGAAACCTACTGGTTGTTGTGTTAGTGGTTTTCTTAATTATCTTGTGAAGTCTTCAAACTAGGAATATTATTCTAAAGCACCTGGCTAAAAACATCTCCTTCTTGAAATGCTCACATGAGTGAAATTTAAATAACTATATTCAACCTAAGATACTGAATTTTTGTGCTGACAAGGAGAGATCTCCTCTAGCTATGAAAGTCAACTTTCTCTTTTTGGAAGTACAGAGATGATACCTCTTACAAGTAACGGGTTGGGGGAAACATAAAGAAAGAAGTACTGCCAGTTTAAAACTTAATGAACACTGAAAAACAAATTTCCAGGTTTATTCTAAGCCCTGAATATTAGTGGGGAGACAAACACTTAGGTGAAAGCAATCTAGAGACATCACAGTTTGACTGAACTGTTTTAGACTATTTTGCTAATCTGATGATTTTTAGTTTTTAAACTTGCCTTAGGTGTCTGTTTAAACATATATTGGACAATGGACTTTGTGAGGAAGAAAGTAATGGATGCTTTTTTGAGGAAAGAGAAACTTTCCCCCTGCTGCTGTAATCATGCCCACTTTTAAATACAAATCATGAGAATGCAGTGACAAAAAGCCACGTGCCAGTAATATAGTCTGATTATTTACTAGGCCTTTTATGATACTTGATCATTTTGGTCCCTTCACGTTTACCATTTATCAATTCATTTGCATAAAAAATGACTTAAATCTTTAAAGAGTTTTCAAAAATCCAAGAAACGTTTGCCAAACATAATAAATCCTGAGCAATGAACTCTTCTGTATCTCAAGCAAAGCATGCAGAAAAGCTATTCACTGGACAAAAGAGCAGAGAAATCCAAGAACTGCACAGAAACAGGAAAGGCAAATGAAGAGTAAAACACCTCAAGCAGCAGAAGTGGCATCTGAAGGAAGGAGATAAACAATAGGGGTGCTCCAGTGCTGTTACTATTAAAGCAGCAAAAGAACATCTATGTTGTATCTTTTACTACAAGAATATTTAATCAGCATGCCTGAAACTTTCACACCAGCCATATGACCATGCTGCAATTACCCAGAATGTGCACTGCTTTACAAGAGAAGTTTTAAACAGTCAGGAGTATATCTTTCTTCTCTATTTATGCAACACCAAACTTTTTAGAGCACTGTCTCTTACTCAATAGGACAACCCTCAAGACACACTACAACCATACTCCCCAAATGGGCAAAATGTGGAAAAACTGGCAAACTCTTTTCTGCATCAGTATTTTGGCTTGTCAGCTCTGTCAGCAGTTGATACTGACTTTTGAGAAGAAGCTAACTGTTCATTACACCTCTGGGCTTTACAAAGATCACATATCAGAGCTTCATGACCAAATTAACGTACGGTCTATCCCCTTCCCTAAGGCCCCTTCCCCGGTATTATTATTGCTGGTAATATTGTAAGTGTAGTGTGAAATGGCCAATTCACACATACCATGTTTTACACATTGCCTGAATCTGCTGGAACATGATTTTCATAAGAATGATGAGAGTAATAAACATCTTCTGGCAGAGACTTGCAAAATCTGCACACAGTTTACTCATGCAGTAATGGGCCATAGAACTGCAGGAGAAGAGCAATGTACACACACATGAATAAATTAAAAGAAGAAATGTGAACCCAATGGAATGCTTCTCTTTTAGATATTTACAAGAAGCACGTATAGTGTGAAAAAGCTGCATACATTCTCAGCTGCACTCACAATAGTCAGAGAAATTAGAACATATTAGTTTCTAAAATGAGACTTTATGGGTGAGCTGTCAATGATCCAGTCTCAGCAGTTGCCACAACTGATCCTAGGTTTGAGCTTTCCACATGGGCTGTAGGCAGAAAAGGCCTTAAAAAGTACTTTCTCCTTCTAAACTATTACATGGATTACTTCTAATCAGAAGCAGAATAAAATTTCTGTGGATTTTCTGAAGCTGAGAGAAAAAAATTCAGCTTTTATGCTTGAAGAATTCCACCAGCTGACCAGAAAGGTAATTTTGTGTAGAACACAAACAAGAGTGGTGAAAATACTTACGATTTTTTAAAGTGAAAACTCTGATCTCCTCTCAGTTATTCGAATTACTTATTTGCATTGTTAATGCAGCAGGGCAAGGTTTTCCTTACAAAGTAACCAATTTGAAGCCCAAAACTGTAAATTGACATTCTGCATACTGCTGCTGTTTCAGAGAGAATGGGGAACTTCAGCTCCTGGTGTTGCCAGCAGCATGTAGTAAGTATTTCCTGCATCTGAGGAGATGCTGGACATGCAGAGAAACATGACTGGATGATGGCTTAGGTAACTGGTGTAAAAAACACAGCTTTGTCATGAAAGTAATAAGAGCAGTCTTAAGTGCACAGGAAAACCAGCTGGGATTTTTTTGCTTTTCATTTTAGGAAATTTATTCAGATCATGAAAGTAACACTTCAATAGGATGAGCTCTGAATCAAAACCAATAAATTAATGGAAAAAAAAAACAGAGAAAAAAACACATTTCTGACACTAGCAATCAACAGGACTTAACAAAACAATAGGATACAACCTGTTGTCCCATTCTCCTGTTCCGTGTTAGAAATGTGGTACAGTCGCAGCTTTCCTTCATTGCTTTTGAATGAAGGAAAGAGCAAGAGCTTTATCTACTAGTGACTTGTATCAGATCAACTAAATTACTAAATCCTGGTGTAAAAGCAAACCAAATATGCCCTCTTCAGTGAAAAGTCAGGTGGGACACAAAAACGGTTTGACATGTTTTTTATCTTGTCCCTCCTCAAATGTCAACTACATTAAAGTTCCATACCAAGTTTCACCCTAGGAACTTGTAGATGAAGGAACTCCTCCACTCATCCATTTTCCAAAGTTCCTCCAGCTGCCCCGTGGCATGTACGCCATGGACTCTCACAACTGCCAGCTACTGAAAACCAGATATTTCATTACAGTTTTGCTGAGATTTTCTGTGCCTGGTTTCCATTTATTTATTTGTACTTTCTCTTGTATTAAAATAGAGGGCCAAGCCATATAGCAGAAGCAACACAATGCATTCCTGATTGACACTAGCATGACCCTGAGACATAGGTTCCTTCATGTCCATATGAAGTGATCATGTATTTTATTTCTCTATTACATAAAAGCATTTAAAAAGTTCAGCTATGACAACTGTAAAATATTTTCTTTAGATCTGTGAAATGTAGAGGTAATTTTTGTCTTTCAGAGTTCTTTTCAATATTATTCATAGAGTAAAATTGAATTGACATATGCTTTCTTGAAGTCCAATATCTCCTTCTTTAGCTTCTCCTTAAGGATTTTTCTTAGTTCAAGATGAAAAAAAAAGAAAAGATTTCAAGAAAAAATTTCATTTCAAAAAAAAGTTCAAGATGAAAAAAAAAGAAAAGATTTCAAGAAAAAATTTCAATAAAAAGAACAGCAACATTTCTGCAATCATTCCTAAAACTTGGATCAATTTATATTCAGTACTTTGACTACAAGGACAGTATTTCATTCTTAAAATAACTATTACCAGTCCCTTTCTTTATTGAGCTGTTCTGGAACTTAGCAATGATAAAATTATCACCGAAAGTAAAAATTTTCCCAGTGAAAAGTCTTCACCTGCACTTTTCCACAGTTTTATCTTTTACTACATCTTACAAAACCAAGCAAACAAAACCCTGTTGGAAACCAACAGGAGTTGACAAGTAGAAAGGTTGGCAACAGTCCTCCAGAGAATGCAGTTTCTCTTTTACGGGACAGAACTGCTCTGAAATTTATGAGTTTTGCATGTTCAGATACCATTTCCTCACAAGTTTCAGTATCCTTACCTACAAGAATAGGATACTTTTGGGGGAGTTGTGATAGGTAGTGCCACACACAGAAATTTCCCAAAAATACAATTATGATCAAAAGTTATCTAAAGGTAAAAAATAACAAAAATCAACCAGGTTTGAAGACTTAAAGGAGAGAATTATTTGGTTATGACTAAAAATCTACCTGAGCATTACCTATAACACCAGCATAAAGGAGAAACAGACTGACAATAAAAAGAAAGAAAAAAAAACTTCACTTTTTTCAGCATACTTTTTCCAATTTTTCTTGCTACTTTATTAATATGTAATAATAATAATTACAATATTAATCATACACAGAGAGACTATTCTGAACTTTAGGTTAAGGGGGTGTTTTGGTTCTCATGTTCTGAGCTTCTCAGCTTCTTAGTCTTTCTACTCCAAAGTATTCTGCCTCTGAGTCTCACGTTCCATTTTGTAACACAAGAAAGTTCTGTCTAATGGAATTTCCAAAAGAAAGACATATATTATTTACATCTGTAGCTACCATGTAAAACATGGTGCGCTTTTTTTTTCCTAGTATCTTTTTTTTTCAGTATTTTTGGTGCAAAGTTTCATGAACAAGTACACACTATGAAAAAGACCCCTACCAGGAAATACCACAAGAAAGCAAGAAGGTCTTTTCATGTTAACTAACTGTTAAGCATGTTCAGTCAAAAAAAAAAAAAAAAAAAAAAAAAAAAAGAGAAAGCCCACAGGAATGCTTTTTGTTGTGGCATTCATTAAGAACAAAAGCATAAGCCAGTCTCTGAGGCAGCCTGTTTTGACAGATTTGAAACCCATGCAGTTCCATTAACCCTGGCTCTTGTGAATTTCCTGGTGCAGTAATACAGATTGCAGTTAGAGACTATCCATCAAAATTATGATATGTTTAATACTGAATCATAATTTCTCTAGATTAGGAGGTTCCTTTCTGTTGCAAAGTGTTCCAAAATCCAAAATGAGAAGTATCCTTGCAAGTGGATTTTTTCTCAAGAACTTTTAAGTATACACTTTAATTACGATTCCTGCTTTATTTAATCATCACCAGAATTACTGAATCTCAACGCACTTGATAAAACGAAGCCTTGTGCTAATGAACCTGGGTAATGTTTCATCTAAGTAAGAAAGCTTGCCAAAGGGCACTATATTTGACCATTAATTAAACTATAGGGAAGTTAAAATATTTTCCAAATTTGCACGTACAAAAATAAACAAACAGAACCCTCAGATATGCAGGGTGAAGTACTCAGTAAAAGTGCCTGTTATCAATTTCTGCAGATGTACTGAAACAAAAATACTTTGAATCCATACCAGTAAGTGTGAAAATACAATTGTCTAGCTACTGATTGAACACTAAAATGGAGCCAGCTGCAAACTTTGCACACAGGTGTCAAAAGTCTAAGTGGCATTGAGTAACCCAACATACTATTGCTCTGTTCAACAACAGCCAAGTTGAACTGGAAACCTTAGAGTGGCCTAAACTGTGGGGCACCACTGGAGTTATACCAGTGGCTATGTAGGATCAAGCCCTTAATGCTGTAAAATGGTAATTTCATCTCACAAAACAAGAACTACTGCCTCCTTAGAATTGCTGGGAAGGAGAATACTGGGTCTACAGTAGGTATGTAATAAAGGCCTGTAGTCACATGGCCTAAATTCCTTTTAAGTCATTGTATCTAGCATTTCCCATGGGCTCAGAACCTTTTGTGGTCTAGATAAGAGCCAATAGGTAATGTAAGGCACAGGGACAAAGTGAAATTTAAACTGTATGAATGTAGGCACTATTGAAAACAGGTGATATTATTATCTTCTTTTCACCTGTGTAATAGAAACATTTTCTATAGCTTGTTGTTTGGCATTAATGGATAACATGTATGAGAAAGCCAACTCCATCTGTTCGAGAGTTTTCTTATTATTTGTCCCAGAGGTAAGAACTGAAAGCTACAGCATTTACTCATTACAGCTGCAGTGACTGGAGCACAGCAAAGTGTAAAATAGAGATTTAAGAATAGACTCCTAAAAAAGAGATATACAGGATCTAAAATACAATATGGCCTAATTCTAACACTGTTAAGTAAAATTTATTTTTTGCCACGAGACAAATAAGCAGAACTATATAAAAGCACAAAACCAGCCAATTTTGAAACATATGTCAAGTATTTTCTTAAGCTTACAAACTCTGTAAATTTCTAAATATATCTGAGGAAAAATAAAATTCACTATACATTGGTTTTGCATAGTAAATTTGCAAGTCACTACTTTTTATAAACTTAGATGCCTTTCTCCAGACACAATTGTTTAAGTTTTTGCCTGTATAATAGTTCCTGAGAGAAGTAGAGAGTACTTGAACTTACTTCTGCAAAGGGCCACCCTAGGTTTTTGTAAGTATTATTTACTGTAAATAGATAGCATGGTTTTGTTTTGCAGTTTTTTGCAAAACATAAATAAGTAGACTCTTGTTTCAAAGAAAATATGAATTACTTACAAACTTTTTCTGAATATAAACACAGATCCCAGACTATAACTATGAACATTTGCTTTATGGCATTGCTGTTTGTATGAGTAAAAAAGCATTTTGGACAGAACTAAAGATATAATTAAAACATAATCAGAAAAAAAATTTCATGAATTTATGAGTATCTGATCAAATCCATAAAAGTGAACCAATATCAGCTGCCAGCTTCTCTCTGGCAAATCACTGATGTGAACACAACAGCCTGAAGTAGCTTTATGAGCCTTAGCTGTCATACTGGCAAATCACAAAAATACTACACTAACTTACTGTGAATAATGCCTTCCAATTCTCAACGGAAAATGCGTAGTCCCTAAAAAGGGATACTGTCTCACTCTTTAAATCCTTTGATTATTAAAAAAAAAAAAAAAAAAAGCCTACACCTTGCACAGTAACTACTAAAATCTTTCAGTATTCATCTGCATTGCCCCCCATATCTATGTAATGCTTCCTTAACTTATAATTTTCATTTCATTTTAATGTTATTTTTATTTTAAGCACTATTTCTATGGCTGTACATTTTTCTGTCTGCTTAAAACATTAGCAGGTGATTGATTCCCAACATCATGGGACTCTCTCTAAATACATTTGATATTTAAATAGGAACTAGCCATTGACTCCGTAATCCTTTGTGCCACGCTTGTCCTGTGAAAGTATAATGACAAAAGGCAAGTACAGTATTTGTCAGGATACCCTCGCTGTCTCCTCTATCCCCACAGGCAGTGACTGCAAATGTCTGTGACTTCAGGTGGGTGTTGTGATATTACTGTGCACATTCCCAGAGGGAGCTCTGCAAAAGAACATTTGCATTCATGTTAAGACAGAGAACTCAGCTGCCTTCCACAGGCACTGACTGTCCACGGCAAAATGCCTGACTGCTACATGGAGAGAATGCTGAGGGACATAACCATAGTGCAGTCTGTTTGGTCAAAGATTAATGCTCTTTTCACAGGGCATTCAAAACAATAAATAAGCAAAGTAAGGGATGCATGTTGCTCAGGCAAATGCAGATTCAGTGTTTCAAAATTTGACAAATTGATAACCTTGATTTTCTTTTTTTTTTTTTTTCAAATCATAGAATCTCATGAAGAATTTAAATGTGAATTTATAGACTACTGATCTTGATACTGATGAAATTCTGGGCTACTGTGGTCACAGGCATAGGCACTGTTCTCTTTGTCTCCAGAGAGCAGTTTGGTAGCTGAGCTACCTAACATGAGGACACGTTGGAGTTTGCAAGGCTGATCACACAGGAGGATCAAATGCAGGGTCTCTGGACTGCGCTATTCAGGGTCACAGCAGATGAGAGCTCAGCATAGCAGGATACAGGGAATTAGGCTGTTTTAGCAGGACAACTTCTGCATGCAGTCAAGGCCTAAATATCTTAATTTTTTATTATCTATGAAATCTCAATAAAACAAACATTTTATTGAGATTTTTAAAAAATATCACAAACAAAAAAAACCCAAACAAACAACCACCTAGCTAATGAGTGACAGAAAAAACTAACAAATACATTCACCTAAAATCACACACCCAAACACCCTCAAGTACCCCACTGTGTGGAAATAACCAATATGGTAAAACAGCACAGCCATATTCAGTTTTGATCCTGTAAATGCTTACAAATCTATTTATATTTTACATATAAAAATTTGAAGGAAGAAAATCCTTCATATTAAAGTTGCAAGCACAGAGCCAGTAATAATTTCCTTGATCATTTGATATTTGTTTGTTATTAGGAATCATATCAATATCTGCCTTGAATTTTGACTCACTATTTAGCAAGATTCCATTTTATTTCCCTATAGAACAGAAAGACTGATGAGAAATTGCTTGAAAGACCATGTCCCTCAGTAACCAATTCCAGACAGCTTGTATGACATTTCCCTGGGAATGTAAAGCAAAAACTGAGAAAGAGAATAAATTCACTTGGGGCCTCTCCTTCAAGCTATGAGCAAATGAATCCCTGCTTGTGGTTCTGCTGCAGGCTTGGAATATGGTAAAGTTGTGGGATTAGCAGAAATCAGACATTCCTGTCTCTGAAATGAAAACTTTACTTACTATATTCAGAAGGAGACTCAAGTAAAAAAAGTTATGAAAAATACCATTTTGTAATTTAAATCTGTCTGGTGGGTGTCTAAATATACAGTTCTGGCCATTTTCAAAGAATGTCAGAATGGATATTTACCATGGGCACATCTGCGTAAGATTATACATAGATAGAACATCTTTCTTAACTAAAAAATAAAAAGTGTTATTATTGTCCTTTAGATGTATTTTTGTTCTTTATTAAATGAACGTAATAAAATATTTATGCAAGCTTAATAAACATCCATACTTTTGATATAGACAAAAAATATTGCATTAATTAATATAGTAACATAAGCCTGTGGAAGAAAAAATACTGCTTTGGAAATTGTTTTCTGAAGGACAATCAGCAAGTCATTACTTTTAAATCCCAAAAAGTATCGTTAATACCGAATACAACTGAATACTGAACGGCACAAATGACACTTCAGAGAACAAACAGGAACATAAAAAGCAGCTTTTACCAATTAGTCAGTCTACATAAAAGCTTACACTGTGATATGGCAATTACAGAAGTACTTCTGGTGTGCAAGGCATACAATAGGGAAAAAACCAACTGAAAATGTAGCACTAGAAAGTATGAGAAAAGCATTTTAATGTGTACACCTACAGAGAGTAAAACATAAACCAGAAGTATGTAATCAAGCACTGTTTCCTTGAGACAACATGCTGAACACACCAAGGAAGAAAAAAACCAGGAGCTAGTGTGTGTAATCTGACTATACAATAAACATAATGACTAGTGTACTCGAGATTTGTTGTTATTATCTCTAATTTGCTAGCCAGACTGTCTTTTCTCTAACACATTCAGTATGTGACACTACACTGGAAGTATGAAATATTGAAAATCCTTTCAATAGACTTCTTGAAAGATTGTTATAAAAGCTGAAACAGGGAACTTGGGCTTTAATTAATATAGCATAGGTGCCATATCTTTTCCACAAATTCAAGCATTGATAGGAAATTTAAGATGACATCTGGCTGAGCTGGATTTTTTTCAGTTCAAGCTCTGTATCACTGACAATATTCACATCACAGAAGCCTCTTTTTTCTGGACAGAGAGAACTTCCTTTAAAAAATTAGTTTTAAATTCTTCCAAATAGTTGCAGCTGAGAGAAAACATGTTTTGGTCATGGCTTTCAGCAAGTTAAGCTGTTTTGAATTCTGCAGGCTTGGTATGTCATTGCAAAGACACATGGGATTTGATTATGTTGTCATGTTGCATCCATCAGCAGTTCATTGACACACTGCAGGCTCTTGATCCAGTTCTTGTGCTTCTTTCTAAGTTTCCTTTTGAAAGCTCTTAGGGCCAAAGGACTGTGGATCCTGACAACATTTATTTTCATATGACCACCCTTCACTTTCATTGATTCTTAACCTGTTTTGTGGAAGACACAGGACGGGTAGAGCCAGGCCTAGAGCACCACACGATAGTTACATTTTTCAGTTCTGCCAGTATTTGTTTATTTTGTTTACATCAATACTCAATACACAATATTATGGCAGTATAAATGAAAACAAACACAGTTAGAGATTTTGAAGTTAAAACATGTAGCATGCACTGCTGGGAATTGAATCCACTTTAGAAATCACATATATACATACACATATACGTGTGTATGTATGTGTATTTGTGGAGAGAGAGATGTATTTATACATCTATTGCCAACTATAAATACTGAGCTGGTATGTCACACGTCTCAGATCCCTTCTACTTTATGCACCTTAAAGAGAGCATTTGAAATACTTAGTGCTTTGCAAGTCCTGACAAATAACAAGAAAGCATGTTTTCTTCCTGCTTCATTAGAGACACTTGTAGTTAATGTTTGTAGAATATCAATAATGCAGTTTGGAGTTCTGCATAATTAAAGACACCCTATGTTAATAAAATAACTTGGAAAGAGATGCAAAACACAAGACATAAATACTCTGATGCCTTTGGCCTAAACTTAGATAAGTTTAATTACAATTGTGTTGCTGTACTCTACACTACAAAAAGATTTTTTCTATCACTTAAAACCTAGCAAAGTGTACACCCATTTATGACATTTGTGAAGAAGAGCAAACAATATAATGGCCCACAAGTGGATACTTAAAGTTTATGGATTACTAGAATACACATTTGCTGTAGAGCCTCATGAAAAGGGAGGAAGCTTTCTGACAGGAAAAGCTACAATCCCTTACTTTAAGGATCTTCTGATAAATGAAAGAAGCCAGTGTGCTGCTACTAGGGAGAATAATTTAGTATAGCTTTCTGGATCACAAATTTAATTATAGTTGGGGAAGCTCAGTGTTGGCTTGGTGTTTCTTTGAGGGAGGAAAAAAAAGCAAGAGAACACAGGTTTCTGGTCTCACCCCTTCTCTGCTTCTCTTAAAAGAAATGAATAAAATCTCCACAAATAGCACGCCTGAAAGCCAGTACTGACAGGCTATACTTTGTTCATGTAGACCCCAGTATACAGTCTCTATAAATACAAATAATCAAACTTCACTGAGAAAGTGGAAATCAATTCTAGTAGGAGGGGTCCTTGCCTACACTGTGGGGTTGGAACTGGATGATCTTTAAGATCTCTTCCGATCCAAACTAGCCTCTCATTCTGTGAAGTGTCGCAGGTTCAAGTTATACGAAGAAATGTGATGATGATAAAAAGGTAAAGCAAAGGTGAATATGGTAGCGATGTCATAATCTCTTACATGCATCACCATCAAGAGATAAATAATAAATATTGTCAAAATAAAGAAAAGTGAGATGAAGAAAGTTACTACACAGATGGAGGAAGAAAAGAGGGAAAAAACCATGAACAAAAAATGAGTTTTTTACTCATGAGTAGCTGAAAGAAATTTACCGAGGAAGTATTAAAAAAAGCTGCCTATTGGTACCTTGTTCTCATAACCCTCAAATTGTACAATAAGTTGTCTGTAGAGGCCTGTGTTCTGATAAATTACATCCTTATTCTCACTTTCCTAATTTCCTCTTACTTTCTTTTACACTTACTTATTATACTTGTATTGAGTTACCCTTGGCCCTACAACTGAGCTTAAGTCTACCTGCTCACTGCCAGTTGCAGGCTCTAAAGCCTAGGCTGTGAGATCTTGAGGTAAAAACTCAGCTCTCCAGGAAACCTGCACAGTCTCACCAGGGCCTGTCTCCAGCTGGGGCCTTTGGGCAGTGCTGTGATGTGCACAAGGATAATGCTGAGCAAGGCCCATGGGCTGGGAGGATGAGTCAAACACGAGGTTCCCTACCAACATGGCTCCACAGAAGACAGGCTTAAACTGTGGCTTGGAGGTTTTCGTCATTAATCCACAAAATTAAAATCTTGTCATAATGTAAGGGTAGAATAAAAAATTCCCTCTAGAAATTCTGGACAAAATTTCACCCTGGCAAGCCTTAAGGATTTAAGACAAGCCCTTCTTAACAAATCAAGACATGGAAATGGGAAGTAAGAGGAAACAGACTAAAATAAAATAATACATGAGAGATATTTAATAGATAGAACTCTATTCTGACACAAAAATTTCTACAAAAGTGGGGAGCTCCACTCTCTTTATTGGTGTGAACAATCTATGAGAGGAATAGAATTTTTTGTATTTTGGATACTATGCAAATAGAAGAGGTAGAGATTACAGAATCGCTCATTCAGGTCAATGTCAAATTGTAACTTTTGCCAAACAAAAGATTTAGAATTAGTCTGTCTATTTAACTTGAAAAAACTGGAGACTAAATTGATGCTCCTTAGCAGATAGATCAGATGTCAGGTACTTTTCCTCTTAAATGCAGGTCAGTCTTGAAAAAGTGTTACTTTTGGAAAGAAAAATCTATAAATTTATTCCAAAAATATTAATAAGAAACTTTTATCATTCCCCCCCATTTGCAATTTCCTGAAACAATAGATGAATAAAGGTAATATTTCCTGAAAAATAGATTAATTTGGGTAATATTTAATACTAGGTTGATCTACCTGAAACTCCATTTTCATTTTACTTTTTACAATTTAATACCTGCTGAGGAAGAAAATTCTCATACCTGTACTTATGAATGGGCAATGAAGTTAAGTCTTTCACATTAATCCACCCTCCTCATCTGCTTTCTATTCATAGATACTCTTGCTTTCCAAGAAGATACACAATTATGGTGGAATACCAATTTCAGATTAATTAACCTTCTACACCACAGGTAGAGCTAAATAACTTTTCCTGCTGATTTCTCTGCAGAACCAAGCTAAAGTGATTAGACGTTTGACAGTGAGAAGAACAGCCTCTGTTCTGGGCTGGTGGTCCTGGCAGTCTTAGCCCAAACTTACTCATGGCTTCGAGAACTATTTCTGAGCCATCTCCAGCCCCATCCCATGGCTCTGTCTGTCCACAAGGATGAAGATGCTCTGCTCCACCTTAGATGGCTTCATCTAAAAACTCTCTTCAGTGTATGGAGGCACTAGGCTGAATATAGAGTTTATAAAATACCCCATTCCAGGAAGGAAAAGGTTACGCAACAATTAGTGCTAAGCTTGTGTTTTTGCCTTCAGTGAAGATTTAGTATAATTTTTCTATCCACTGTATCCACCTAGGCTCAAATGCTAGTGGGCTTTGTCTTCAGCTTTGGGAAAGAAAATGCCCAAAACAGCATTAAACATTCTTAGTGTCTGACAAATACTGATAATATTTGTCAAAGTGTTTCCATATTCATAGAGTACCTGTGGGAAACATAAGTATTCCCCAACAAACACTGATGAAAAATTATTTGCTCACTTGAGGTTTCAATTGAGTGAAATGATATCATGTCATGGAAATGTAATATATTACAAGACATCCCTTCCCTTCATTATATATGTATTTCTAAATCAATTTTTACCAGCCCTAGAATAAATTCCTGAAAATAGAATATAAAATACTAATATAATATAATATAATATAATATAATATAATATAATATTTTATCATATTTAGCTCTTCAGGATTTTTTCTCTATTACATCTCTAGGTAACTTTTCTGCAGTGAAGTTCATTTGCATAAAGCACAGTTCTAGGGAACTGTCCCTTTCTGACATTAGATGTACCAGTAGTAGTGATGCTAAAACTGAAATTAAGGATGGCTTTGATAGGTGGGAAAAGTGAGCTTTTAAATGATTGAACAGCCTTATTTTCATTGAGAGCATATATGTAAACATAGGAAGGGATTAGGAAGATACATTTCCTTAAATTAAAATTATCCTAAAACAGCCTATGTCAGTCTAATACTAAGCAATCTAATACCAGTTTTTCTATTGATTGAAGGAAAAATTCAAATTTAGCTCAACTGAACTGTGTACATTGCACCGAAATGATATGATGCAGAGATCAAAATGCATACAATAGCATGTAAAAATCAGTGGAATGTTTCTGTTACTAGAGTGGTCTCTGTATCACTCCTACAAAGTCTCATGCAGCTAATACAAGAGTCTGTTGTGAACCAATCAGGATAAAAGTGCAGACTTAGAATCCTGACCTGGGATTTTCTCAAGGGTGAATCCCCCTTGTCATTTAAGCACTGCATTAGATGAAAGCTTAGCCCTATGCTGATCTAAATAATCAATGTGGCATTATTCAGAGTTCTGTCACAAATCTGTATGATTCTTTGCCAATTCTTGTTCTTTTCCATGCATGGCGTGTCAGGCTGATGAAGGAAGGCTTGTACACTGGGAAAAGATTTTAATTAATTGCAAGATTAAAGTATTGTCATGAAACAGATGAATAGTTCTCATGAGTCCTCACTAGGCTTCCAAAGCAGCAGTGTCAAGCAGAAGCTTTCGTATCTTCAGGGCTTCTGCTGAATTTCCCAGAAAACAGGACCCAGCAGCACATCCTACTTGTAGTGGTACCAGCCAGCATCCTGCAAAAACCACCAGGCAGGCTGCAAGCAGAGTCATACCCTCGACCTTTTCTGGACTCTTTGTGACAAGAAACAGCACTGCATTTTTCATTTAAAAATACAGTACACTTAAAAAATACAAAATTGGAACAGCCAGTACCCAGATGTCTTGTATTACAGTAAGCTTGCTCTAGCTACATTGATATAGTTCCCAGAAAAGCTTTTTTTGGATTTACACTATCTTCCTGGACATATGCCCTCTTCTGTAACATATGGATTTTTGCCATTTTTTAATCCACCTATTTTATGTGTTTTATTATTAGATTAATAACTCCATTTGATGAAAAAGGATAGAGAAGAGAATTTATTAAAAAAAAAAAACCTGGAATCATTACATCAATTGTGTGACACAAGACATTGATGAGAAGGATGGAATTTCTGCAGATGAATGGAAAACAGCAGAGCTGTTACTTCAATACTTGATATTTTTGTCAGGGGTGTGATAAAGACTACATCAACACCTTCTTTAATATCTTGAGCACAAGGAGAAGGATATTAAATTACAGCAAACAAATTAATTCATCAATTCTTCCCTACTGTGGATAAGCTTAACAAAATCAATGGTATCAATGAAACCTATATTTTATTCCCTTGTAATTATGTCTAAAATCAGAGCAGCTCTTGGATTGGCTATTTCTGCTAGGTCTCTCAGCTGTGAAATAGTTAACAAGAATGCTTTCACTAGGCTCCCTCAACAGCAGCACCCTCAATGAAGGGGGCAGCACATGGTATCATTTTCTTGAAGCTACTGTTTCAAGCTGTCTGCAGATGCAGACAGAAATCAAGGCAACTGCTTAGGCTCATTTGACATTTTGAAGGTTATCTTTGTAACCATAAGGAGAAGAAGCTTAATTACTTCTTCAATGAAAGCTCAGTTTCTGAAGCACTATTATATGGCAAATTCAAAATGAACTATAATTGTGTAGCAATTTAGGTGACTGTATAATTACATTACACACTGGACCCTTGCAATATTCTGAATGTGTGTCTAAGGTTTGAGATAAAAATGGGTGGTGCCTTTATGTGGAGGCGTGTGCAGGCCCCCTCTCCACACATTAAAATACCAAAGGACTGTGAAGCTAAACATGCTGCATTTTGCATTTATATATAAAAGTTTGCAGAGCTAAACTTCCAAATCAGGACATCTCCTATGTATTCTGATGTGAAAGATAAATTTTCTATGATTGCAGCATTTCCGACAGCATTTAACAGAAACTACTTCTGAGACTCATTCTTTGGAAACCTGGCAAGGCTCAAGAGGACTCTTAAGTGTTTCATGACAATACTGTAATTGTGCAATTAATTAAAATCCTCTCATCAAAATAAAATATCTTCAGCATGTTTACTAGCTTCTGAGTTTCCAAAGTGTACAGGAAGGCTTTCCCCAGCCTGTCTGCTGGACCCTTAAACCCTCTGAACTTTTCTCACCTCTTTCTATGAAGACTTTGGGTGCCAAGCAACAGTTCAATATCAGTAAAGCACTAAGGAATGGGGATCCCACTTCAGCAACCTGTGCATCTGTTCCCTTGCAACCTCTCCCTTGGACACATACCCTTGGCATTCAGAAAACTGCTTCTGTGACATGCTGTCTCCATGGCTGACCAGAGGCGTATACATCATTGGGAAGTCAGCTGGAGTTTTCCACAGTCCTCAGGTGACTGAAATCTACTCTGTGATGGGAATCAAAGCACAGGAAGTGGGGATAATCCAGAAATTCCATTCAAAAACACACCAAAACTGAAATCTTATCCAAACTGAAATGCTAAAATAAGCACACCTGTTCAGAGGCTAAAGTCTGGAGCCAGTTTGAGGTCCTCTTCCTACATAACACTTGGTGTAGTTTTTCCCAAGTATGATACTGCCAGTAATAAAATATTAATAAGAGAAACAGAGATTTACTGTAGGACAAAGGCAGACATTGTTTGCCAATCAGTAAAGAATACAGTTTCTTTCAAGTTGTATCCTTCAAGCTTTTTTCTAGCAATACTTTCTATACGATTTTTTTTCTCTGTATTGATTGTACTCAAATGTACAGCTATTGGGTTAATAAATTCCTCAAAAATTAAAAGTAAAACTTGTAAAAATTTCTACAGAAATGAAGAGAGACAAAGAGTGGAAACTGTCATACAATCTTATTCTAAACAGTTCCTAGTGCTCTTGGTAGAAGAGGAAACACTATTGATTTTGAAAGCTATCATCTCATATTCCCTTAGCGTCACTCTAAACGTTCTGTAAGGAATTAGGCCTGATGCTAACAAGCCACACTTCCTGATTGTACTAAATGGGTTACCAGGTTCAGCCACAGGCTTCTCAGATAAGCCCACAATCTTTCCTCTTTATTTAATTTTCGTATTAATGCAAGGTTTTCTAAAATTAATACCCACAATCCATTGTATCGTAAAAAATCCTAAAAGATGAAACAGCTGAAGTTGAAATAGAAGAAAGTATGGGGCAAGAGATGCTAGATCTTTTAATTCTTGTATGCACTGTTTTACTTTATAAAAATATGTTTTAGTCCTACATTTTTTATGCAGCAGTCATAAAATTACCACGTTCATTTACAACATTTTAGTAAGTGGGAGTTTTCAGTCTATTCTTTTAATTAATGAAATTATTAATTACATCAAATTTACAAGTTACAGTACTAAACTGGACAGCAATCTTCTTCTTAAAATGGATATATTTTTAAACTTCAATTTTTCAGTTAGTCATAAAAATTAATACTTAAAGAGATGGTGATACAAACTGCTATTTGCCAAAATACAGTATAAATATCAATTCCCTTAAAGTGTATAAAAACTGTTTCATTTAAGTAAATTTTTACACAGAATTAAAAACATTACACTTACATATAACATTAAACAGATGTCCAAATTTTTGCAAGCTCCCACATCTTGGCTGGACTTTGACTGACTCTTTCATTCTGCTATGATATCAGCAGAACAATTGTAACAGCACAAGAAAGCCATGTAAAAGACTGAGAAGAAGATCAAAGGAGGCTCATATGTAAAATAAGATGGAAGGCACCTAAGATTTTGTATGCTCTGATCATTCACCAGTATTCTTAAATTTTTTAACATTTTTTCAAGTCTTTTTGATTTTGTGTATTCTATTAATTTCAATAAAATGTGCTACAAACACTTCATAGGCATTAGGAGGGCACAGAAGTATTCAGCCTGAAGCATTTGCAGGGAGAGGAGCATTTCCCCAGGTTCAGTGTGCAGGTATAGAACTACCATTTCTTGCTGGTGAAGCCAGAATGCTACTTTGTTTGATCTTCAGCTTTGTTACAGGTGAAATAGAGTGCTAAAATGAAATACAAACCTTCTACCTTTCAGAGAGCATCCTTTTTCTGTTCTGGTCAAAGCCAGGCCTCAAAACTTAAACACAGGGTAAAAATAATTGACTGTGTATTTGGCCAGCTGTGATATTAGTATTAATGTTCCTGCAGATGCAACAATCCTTTTGGGGGTTGCCCTGTGATTTTGTTCTCAGTCCATGCTTTCCTTCAGACCTTCCATTTCAGTTAGCCTAAACATCCCACAGACTCTGGGGCTCAAATTTCCATTACCTTGTTCATTTTTACAGCATATCTGTTCATCACCTTCCCCACTACTGGTTCAAGAGCCCAGATTCCTCAGCCAATTCCTTATGTCCTTTAGAAGAATCACACATGCCCTCTTATGGCAAAATTCTGAGAGATGCTGAGAGCTTCCAGCAAAATGCTAGATGCCTCCGCAATATTTTAAAGGAAGAAATTTTCTATTATTGATGTTTTGTGTATTGTACACTTTATCACAGAGAAGGGCTTCTTTTCTGGAGGAAGGAGAACAACTCTTTCATTCACAGAATGACCTATTACTGAGGTATGATATTTCCTCATTTTATTCCTTGTATGAGAGAAATTCTGGACACAAGCTGTCGTACTTCAAGGAATCCAACACATCAGTTTTTCAGAATATGGTTCATTACCAGCAACAGCTCAAGAGAGAATGGAAATGTTGTTAGGAAAAGTAAGAAATATCACAAGATTTCAGCTTGACAAGACTCTTGTAAGTCAAATTTATTTAAACATAAAATCACTACATTTTTGTAAAAAAAAAAAGGAATTAAAAAATAACCAAAACCCTGCTGACTTCTAAGCAGACTCTTAGATTATGGAATTTATTTTCTTCCACATGAAGGTAGAAGCAAGGATTGCTTTTCATGCTTCCACCTTAGAATAACTAAACTCTAAAATGACCTAAGGAGTAGGCACCAAGAAAGGCCAAAAGGAAAGTTTTGTCTTCGAGGAAAAATTACACAAGCCTGAAAAAGCAGCAAATAAATGCCCCAGACAGGTCCCATACCTGTGCTCACACAGATTATCTGTGTGGTTTAGAGATGTAGCTGCATCTTACTCTGGTCCTATACCAAAAAAGGTAAAGGACACCTATTGCTTATTTTCGTTACTCCACAACATCCCACGTATTAGAACTCCACAATGCCAGGAATTGGAGCAGGTAAAAAAATAACTGGGGATACTCTGTGATTCCCAGGTGATATACTGGTCACTGCAGTGGGTTGGCAGTCTAATCCAAGAAAACACATTTTGCACCTCTGCTGAATGAAATCTTAGACATCCATGTTTAAAGAGCATAACAATAAAGTATGATCTGATCATACCAAGTAAATTCCTCGCATGCACTAACATCAGAAGAAAGAAAATTGAAACAGCAGGATGTGCCAGAGAAGACTCGACTTTAATTACAATGAATGTAATACATGGAAATCCTAAATTACTACATTATTACAAACTTTAACACAACCTGCTATCTGACTACATAGCCTTTACACTGATGACTTTTAAGCCTTCAAGGAAACAATAAACCCCATTTCCAGAGAATTGTGATTAGAAAGTAGTTTAGCAAAAAATTCTGGAAATGGGCTACTTGATTAGAGCATGAAATTATACAGATTTAAGGACTTGAATTATGGCCTAAGACACTCTTTTCAAATTACTTTAGAGGGGGGTTCTGTGAAGAGCATCTCCTCAATTCCCGTAGACTTTCGAACTGCTGCTTAACAAGGTGCCATAACAATATACAGCAGCCAACACAATATGAGCAGTTGCAACAGTTCAGTGTGGCAAGGAGAAAAGGAGAATGGGGAGGCAGATGTAGTAGTAGTGGAAAAATTCTTGTAAAACCTTTTGAAGGCAAGAGAGGTAGATATCAATTAGCCTTTGCGAGGAATGTAGTGCACTGTTACAGATCTAATGAAAGCACCAACTACTTGAAAGAGAGAACAGACCAACAAAACCAATTATCTATGCAGTAGGTATCCTACTGGGATGGAATGGATGTTGCTCATATGAAGTTACATTCTTTTCCAGCTAGCAGCGTAGGCTTTTATCAGCACTAACCTCTGAGCATTTGAAGAATTTGATCCCTTCTGATACCCATCTGGAATATGAGAGGAAGGAAAGCTGCCTTTGGATGCAAGATGATCACCTTATCTTAGGATATCCAGTAGTAGTCTTGGTCTTAGAAGGTAAATCAAGAACATCAAGCCCTGCTACGGCAATGGTTTTGTTCAGGCAGAAGCTATACTGATAACATTGGAAATATCTTGTCTGGTCTTTCACAGCAGCTTGGAAATTAGAGGAACAGATATCAGCATGTAATAGAGCCAAGGGCCAGTGAATAAAGAAAGCTCCTGCCAATGCTCCTGGGTCTTGAAAGAAATTCAAGGCAGTAAAAGCACAGGAAACAAAGACATGCTGAAGCCTAGAGTGAAATGGAGCACAGTAATGCACTTTTTCCTTCAGCTGCCTCCCCTCTTAGTACAGGCTTTGCCCTTTGGACCAGAGGTTGAAGGCAAAATTAGAGTTGAAGATCACAAGGAACATCCTTTACAACTGCTACAGCAGCTTCCCTTACATAAGCCATGCATATTGCACAACATCTGCAGGACCCCAAAGGATGAAAAGGCAGAAACCCATACTACCTCCGACAATTCATGAATGAAATAATTACAGAGTAGGTGTGGAAACAGCTACACTGGACCCATTTTTCAGTAGGATAAAATTTTTGAAAGGACTTCCTAAAACTAGATTTACAGTCAAGGTAACAGAAATCACAAATATTTTCTAAGTAATGGCTTTTAATTCCCTGAAAATTTAGAATGTAAAGATTTACTATGTTTCCAACTTAAACTTTGATTTTTGCAAATATTTGCTAGATTAATTCCTGTAAATTCCATATCATGGAGTCTGTGGATGTTTGGAGTAACTAAAACATGCCATCACCCAGATATAAAGCTTGAGTGCTTCACCTGAGCTTGCTCTGTATAAAACCCCTTTTTTTTTCTGCACTAATATGACTTATTTTTTTATTAGTTAAAAGGTCAGCTAACATACAGGATACTCTGTCCAGTGACACTGAACAACACAAACACATCAGAATTGATTCGTAAGGTGTCTCATTTACCAATGTTCAGTGAACCAGAAACATCATTTGTTAAGTGATGGATATTGACAAGTCCACAAATGGCCATGAAGATGTCATTTCATAAGAGCCCACATGCACAAGGCATCACTCACTCTGGAACAGCCCTTTGCCTCTTCCCCTCAGCGAGCTGTAAATCATGTCATTAACCAAGTGCTTCCAAAGCACAGTGATCTGTCATGATCCAGTGAAGATACCAGCTATAATATGGGCACTTAATCTGTCAGAGCTTGTGGTGATGCATTTGAGAGTGAGGATCCCCATGTTTAGCAGCCCGCCCATAAGTATTCAGTGACAGAAGTTAAATGGCAACATGAATTAATTCTTTCATCATGTGGATATATGGGACCACTACAGGCATTATTCTGAAATAAACAGAGGATTGTTCTCAAACTAACTTTCCTCCTTCACCACGAAGCTTATTTAATCTTTCTTTTAACATTATAAGTCTATCATTTCATGTGCTCAGATTAGATTGTTTTATCACTGTAAGCAAAGCAGATTCTTTAAAAATGCTAATATCTGGATTTATTTTTGTAACATTATATGAAGGTTTACAACTGACAAATCAGGTGTTTTTCATAACTTTGGTGGAATGAGGGCATTAGAAAATTCATTTGAAATAAAGAAAATTCTGCCAGCAGTAATCATCTTCTTTTTTAGCCATGTCATACTCCTGCCTTTCAAGTCCTGATAAAGAGCTGAAGGAAACTTGTCAAAGCAGCAGTTCAGATAAAGCTCCCATTTAGATGGGACCACTAGAGGGATGAATTGGAGAAGCATCAACAAACACTCCTTGAGTCTCATCTCCTGATACCCCAGTTAGTTTTGTCAAGCCCACTCATTTCAGTTAAAAAAAATAAATTAAATGCCAGAATAAACATAAAATACATCTGCTTATATAATAATCTTACTGTGTTATGAAAATAGAAAATTATGTTAGGTTACAGTGCATCCACTGCATCTACTTTTACTACTGTTACACTTTTAATCTGTACTCTGAAGAAGCGACTTTCTGCCCTGAAACATGTAGAGCTGTTTTTTATCAAGAACCCTGGTGAAAGATAAAATAACTTACAGAATTTTGATTTATAAGCATTAATATACACATTGAAATATGAAGCAGAAAAGCCATTTCTGTTCAAATTAAATTGGTATAAGGCAAAAGAGAATGTGTACCCAGTATAAGAGGAAATCAGAACTCGGGGAGATGTAAGTATTAAATTGAATTAAAGTATCGATTTTCAAAATCCTAGATCTTTAAATTCATGTGTACTGTGCAATGAAATTGTGATTCACAGAATCACAGAATAGTTAGGGCTGGAAGGGACCTCTGGAGATCATCTATCCAAACCCCAAATACTATACAGTTGCTACAGACTATGTGATCCTGCTAGGATTTAAGCAATACAGAGTATTTCCTTCAACTAATACTATAAAAATATCCTAAGAATTATATAAAATTATTATGAATAATTAGGATTACTATAAAATTGAAGTTCAATAAGCATAACAGACAGATCTTTTATGCCATAGTCACTAAAACTCTGATAACTGAAGAATCTATTTTGGCATAGAGAAAAAGTAAGCCCAATTTTAAAATATAATCTTTAATTCAGATGTGCACTAAATTAATTCTGTAGGGACACTAAAATTTTTTTCCAAACATTCTGCAGGTGAAATACAAACATACATTGTTATTTTTGGAGGTAGAAGTTCACACTGAGTTAATTTGGGCAAGCATATAATCATTGCAAAGTCCGAACTATACTTCACTATGAATTTTATGTAAATTCTTCTTAAAGCTATTTGAACTTTTTTTTAAATTTTATTTTCATTTTAAAGGATAATTTTTTACACTCATTTGAAAGTTTCACTACATCAAAACAGTATTTCCTAAGAAGGAGTTTCTACAGAATTAAATCTTGGAATGAAATTGCTTGTGGCCAGTACTGCATTTGTCAAAATTTTTGACTGAAGGAAAAAGTAATCCCAGAAATAAAATATCGTTATTTTTTTGCTATCTTCGTATGTTTTATTTTCAAAATAAAGACTGTAAATACTTTATTCATTTGAATTAAATCTTACTATACATAAGAAGGCTGAAGAAAGCAAAGAAAAAAGATCAGTTAGTCATTTGAATGAAAATTAAATTCTGGAGCTTCTATGTGGATGAAAAATTCTAATTACTTCTAAGGTGACCACAAGCAAACTTATTTTAAAGTTCTTTATTAAGCTATGCAATTAAAATTTAACCACTTGTGTTATTCAAGTTGGGACGCTTTGTTACTGATTTAATTTTTTTTTTCATTTCCTGATGGTTAAAAAATTCAGTGCAGTAGCTTTTCCAAGTCATATTTTCAGCCTCATTATGTTTGACCAGAGTCAATCAAATTGAGAGAAGACAAAAGATCAAAATCTATTTTTCAGATTCTAATTCCAGCCTATGTTAGGGATTTTCCAGATTTTAACCCCAGCTCACTTTCCCATACAAAGATCAACAAAACTACACAGAATAGTTGTTAGCAGGTTTTTCCAGGCGTTCTACAAGTACTTCAAGCACATAGTACATGGCTTTTACATGAACTCATCAATCTGACTAAACTGGAGGTGCAGCATTCCCATTTTGAAACCTCTCAGGACATTTCTAAACCTTTCCTGCCGAGGGAGATGTGAGACACACAGCGGGTGTGCATCGCCATCCACTTCAGCACAGACTCATGAGGCTCCTCCAGCCTCACCGGAAGGGAACCACCCACTCTAAGCAAGTCACTATTTCCTCTGTGAAAGTGTGGAAAAAGCAAGTGCCTCCAGAGGAGCAGGTAGGTGATAACAAAAGATCAGCAGGAGGACCATGGTCTCTCCATTGACCACAAAAGGCACCTCGGTGACAAACTTTAAGTGCTGCCTTTTGATGGCTAATGACTGGTAAGGTGAACCTAGCCCTGAGCATCTGAATCAAACCCAGGGCAGCTTGGAAAGGTAACTGCAGAAGTTAAACACAACTTCAAAGCAGCTGGCATTCTCCTGAACCTTTCATAATCTTTCTGTTTTTTTCATTCTGCCCATCCATAAATCAATAGTTATAATATATTTTAAAACATTTTAATAAATATTTCCAAGGCTGCATGGTTTTTATTATATAGAATCAAAGACATTTCACCATTAGAAAAGTTCAGCTATATCATAATTGCCATGGCCATAGATTTCTTTTCAACAAACAGGGCTTTGCCTTGTTTGAATCATTGGCATAGTGTACTCGAAATCTGCAACAAGCATCCACACATGCTCTTGATTTAGATAAAAGAAACCCACTGGCATGGTGTGGATGACTGCTAAGCAATATGTACCTCATGTGATGTCCTTTAACAGAAAGGGCACTCTATAGTGCATAGACACAGAGCAGGTATAAAATTAGAGACAGACTGGGGCTGAAACACTAGACTATAATCAGAGTTCACACAGCTCCAGACATCAAGCCCCTACTTCCAAAACCCCACAGTCTTCCCCAGTTCTCCACATATTTGTCCTAACAATTCATACTGAGTTATCAGGGAATCTAGGCAGTGGCTGAAAGAACTTACAATGACAATACAGCTTTAGGATTTGATATATAGTCTCATGCATCTCAGTGAACAGCACATCTGAACAAACACCTTCTCTGTGATTTACTCAGTTGTCATTTTCTAATTTCTAGACTAACCTTTTTTGCTTTATTTTGGATGAACCACAGCCAGGGCATATCAGAAGACTTGCACAAGAGGTTGGTCTATGAGTGAGTAAGACTTACAAATTCAGGTACAATCAAAGGAATCATAAATATTTAGTCAAAATAAAACAGACTAACCTTTGGAAATTTTAACTCAGGTATGTCACATCTTTTACAGAAAAATTTGTCTTGAACTCTGACAAGCAAGTCTGGTGCCAGATGAGAACCTGTGCCTGTTATAATTGGGCTAGGGATGTGACAGTCAGAAGGTGGGTTATATAATTCACCTTCTGCCTGTATTAGCTCTAGCACAAGATGAGATTAAAATCTGAGAGTCAAGGAGTATCTATTTCTTTCAGAGAAAATGGGAAGAATTCTCTTTGTCACATACAAGTAAAGCAGTCATTAGCTATCACGGTTGTGCCTGGGGCAGCTCATGAGTGAAGACCTCATGAAATCAAAGTGTCCCTACATAATGTTTTTGCATATTATATACTTATTTAATTAAGAAGGAGGGAAAACTCTTGTTTGTTACTTAAACCAGCTCAGTAACATAAAAGTCAAATTACAAAGAATACTGAGTTTGTTCTGTTTGAAAGCAATTTTCAAAGTCAAGTTTTAGAGAAAAAATCTACCCTTCATTTCTTCCAGATACAACCATTTGCTCTTCAGGCTGCTATCGTCAGTTTTTCCTGCCTCTGCCTTTCAGCTACCCCGTTGGTGTCTCTTAATTCCTTCAAATATGCCCCTGAGAGTATTTCATTCCATGTGTTAAATTTTCCTAATACGTTCTCAAAAACATTTGATATACTCTATGTTTTTCAGTCCCCAGACAGTTGTCTTTCCCTTATCATACATCTATGTTTTCCATTCTTAATCATCCATTCATGGTACTTGGGGTTCACCTTGGTGGTGGTTCACGGATACATCTCCTGTGTTTTGGCTAACACAAAGATTCTGTAAGCTTTGCAGATGAGTATCTCCTTTACTCACACTTTTATTATTTCTGCCTCTTGTCTTTGTCCAATAGGTTCATCTTATTTGACCCTCTTTTACTCTGGGTAATTTGGGATTTTGTTCTGTCCTTCAAAGGGCACTGGCTCTTATCGTGAAACTATTTTTTCCCCCCTCAGAGATTTTGTATTTTATAGCACTTTTTTCTATCCTTCACTTTTCTTCTACAGACCTTTTTTTTTCAGGACTTTTATTTTCTTATTCTGTTCTTAAATTTAGCCTTAATACAGTTCTTTTAATTTAGCCTTCCTTCTTTCTCAATTACCTCATAACTAAAAATAAAAATAATTTTTAAAAAAATCAGGAATTCCTAACTATACAATTTCTAATCTTAATCCAGCATGTCGACTGACTGTGGGTTAATGATACAAAGAGCAGTATCATCTTATTAAACTCTGAGCTCACATAGCTTCATTTACCACATGGGGCTCGTACAGCATTGGCTGCCCAACTGAGTTTTCTTTAAAAACCTTTTCACTCAAGAATTATGAAACAGCATATGTCAGGATAGAGGATTTTATTCCCACATGAAGCAAGGGCTGCAAAAATATTTAGGAGCTAATCATCTCATGCACACCTGCAGATAGAAATTTCTCTCCCAGATGCATGTGCTGGGCTATTGTAATGCTTCTTTCCAAGTGAGCACATAAACAGATTTCAGCTACACTCATTCTTTTGAAAAGTGCTTTTTTTTTCCCTGTGTATTGCAACATCTGATTTACAGATTTTTTGACATGCAAAGGACCATTACGAACAACTGTTCTTTGTAAAAGTGGCTCACCTGTGGGTTTTGTTTTGTATTTAGTTATAGTATTTATGTTTTAGTCTAACTGCTGGGATAGTACATGCAATTTTTCTGCTCAGAATTACAGATTCTATTATTTTGGGGAGGATAAAAGGTAAAGCCATATTTGTGCTCTCGTTTTTTTCTTTTCAGCAATAGTTTGCATGCTAGGAAGTCCAGTCAACGCTGTGCCTCTTGTGAAGATACAATCTGTTAAGTACCCATCACTCTCTCAGTCAACCAGCACCCAAATTACTTGTCCTGTCTAATTTCTTCCTCCCTTATAAGCACTGACATATTCCAAGTCTTTTTAAACTTAGGAGCAATTGTCTAGGGAAAAGAGTGATTTCTGGTGTTGTTTCAGCTACTTGCAAATGAAACCTTAAGAGGTCCCTCTACCACTAGTGATAAGATAAACAATGTGACCTTGGAAGCCTTTTTATCAAGACAATCTTGATGGTTACTACATGAATCCTTAAGATCCAAGTTATTCTGATGAGCTTTTTCAACATTTATTGCTGTTTCAGGTCTCTGTTACAAGTGGGACATCCTAGTTTATTATTCTGTCTTTTTATCTCTCACATGAATAAATTACAGGGTTCTGCTTCTTATCACAGAAAACATTCCACTGATCATCTGGGGAACACAAAATATTTTTTTCAGTCTATAAATTATTCTTATAGAAACTCTCATAACTAGCAAGACAGTTGGTTTTGTTTTGAGTTTTGTGTGCGCCTTTTTCGACAGCATTTGTCTAAAATAATCACATGTGGTCTATCAAATTTTAGTTTTGTCATTAGAGCTGTCAGTCTTTCATAAAACATATTTTTAAACACATATGCACACAGACAATAAACCCTTTGCAGTGTCTTGGCCAAGGAGTGTGAATGACAAATATACCTGGCTGTTCTCCTGTGGTGTTTTCTTACTGTTCATTGGCAGAAAAAGTGATTTCATGGTAGAAGGTTGGAAAATGACCTCTTGTAATGATGAAATTTGCATAAATAAATGCTGATTGCACAAAACGAATAATGTGCAGTGAGTATCATCACAATAAGTTGTCTCCCACTGACACAGAGTCTAAGTTAGAAGCGTACAATTATGCAAATCAAACTATTGCCAGTTTCTCATTACTGTCGTGGTGAAGGCAAACACATATCCTCCACAGACAGCTTGATGCTGGGACACAAGCCAAAATGTTTGGTTTTGCTGACACAGCAACTGAGTCAACAAAAATAGGATATAATAGTAATACATCAGAGGAATCCATATCAGGACAGACCTGAAACTTAATGGACCGTGAATCTTTTGTCTGCAGAGGCCTTTCACTGGTATTGACCCATAGTACGCCCGCTTCCACTTTTGCCAATTTTATAGAAATAGATTACAGAAGCAATTGCTTTTTGGAGCTGAAATGTCTGCAAAACAGTCTATTAGCTTTCCTTATAGCAGATGAGATGACATTTATAAATACTTAAAAAATGCCATGTATCCCACGTTTTAAAAACTTCCTAGAATAATTCACAGGCTGCTTGTGGTTGCTTGATCTAATGTTTATGTGAAGCCTTGTTATGACACCACTGGGATTTTCAAACAATGCCACTTTTCTTGTGCCATTTAAAAAATATTCAGACAAAGATATTCTATTTTTCTTTAAAAAAAAAGCAGCAGAAATTACCATTACTGTGAGGGACTGAATATAAAAAGGGGTTGATAGCTCCTTGCAGAGTGGTGCTAACCCTTGAGAACATGTACAACATGGGTACTATGAGCCACTGAAGAAGAATCTAGTACTTTATCACTTCAATTTCTCACCCTTCTTATTCAGGTAATTACTACTTGTTTAAACTCATCTGCATGTTTGTCTTCCATATACCTGCTGGCATGCAATTCAGAAATATCAAGCTAAGGCTGAGTTCACAGTTTGAAATTAACACTACCCAATGCACACACAGTTCCAGTAGAGGAGTTTGGTGCTCAACAAAATTCAGCATTAGGGGACATTTCAGAAATATGACTTTGCCCAAAGACAAATTGACTTGAAACAAAGGAAAAAGAAAATTAAACAAACAAACAAACAACAACAACACACAAACCCCCCAGTAAAACCAACAGTCATTTTATAAAACAATAGATAAGCCGAAATCAACTTAAATACATTGTATTCTGTGAAAGCAGTTTCTGTGATCTCTCCTCCTTGGAAGAATCACTCCAAACTACCCAGCATGTAAAAAAATTTACCTTAAATTTCAGCTGCAGATAATCTCCTGAGACAGAGCAATTAACCATATCTGTAAAAACTGACAGTTCAAACACCTCTGAAAGTCTTCCAGAAGGTAGGACCTCTGCATTGCTGGTGCACTGTTGTTGCAATAACAGTGCCAGCAATCCAAAAAAAAAGATTTAATAGAGACAAAGGGGTCACTTCCTGGTTATTTCAGGGTACTTGTACAGGTTCTGCTACAAAAAGAAACAAAACAGGTCCTTTCTTTTGTACCTCCTCCTTGCTAATTCACTACCATTTCCAGTTAAGCACACTGGGAGTGCTGATGAAGCCAGAAGGTTGGCACAGCTCTGCACAGCTGCCTTTGAAGGCACAGATGCTCTGCTGGACATTTTTGAGAAATCATTTAAGTGACAGGAGATTGGGATATTTCCTTGCTGATAATATTTTGGTCACTTCTGAGATATTCCTCAAATTGGAGACCTTGACCTTTAAAAATACTGTTGGTTTGCTTTGGGAAAATCAAAATGCATTCAATGCTGGATATTTAAGAAAAAATCTGATGATTTTCTGAAGAAAATAGAGAATATTTTAAACTGTCTTCATGTACCATGCTTCTTTGAATTCACTCAAAATGAACAGGGTGCTGTATTATCCAACTATGACTAAGGACAAATTTCCTCTAAAGCAAATTATTTCTAGTAAGACGATTCATCATACATTTATTGCTCTATTACTGATTCCTCATTTTATGGCTGCAATTCCAGGAAAGCAGAGCTATAAGTGAAAACATATAAACATCTGGTTCCTCAGCCTTTCTTCAGCTGTGAGTCCACAGTTTAATGGGTTTCATCTCAAATTGAGAGGTAAAACATAGACGCTAAAGTGCAAGGTAAAAATTGGTGCCAAACTTGTGTAAAAATGGAAACTTGGTTTGATGAGGGACAATCTTATACCTATTAGCAACAGAATTTTATCATTCTTGGTGTGTATGTGTGTTCCCTGACAATCGTTTTTCTAACTGTTGCCAAATTCAAGAAACTGAAAGGAATTTCATAGAGATTTTTTTAATATTTCATGAAGCCAGGTTGCTAAGCATGTATTCCTGTGAAGGAACCAATATTAAAGGAAATTTTCATATACATCCTAATTTCATGAAAAGCTTCAAAGTTAATTCTATTTTTTTCTGACCCTAAAGGCAACCAAAGAGCTCTAGGAGAGCAGCCTTCATAGGCAGTGCCTACAGCCCTGGGCAGATGTGGTCTGTGGTGCACTCAGTAATCTGTTCCTGCCAGCACCTGGTCTTACAGGCCCACAAAGCTTTCCCTCCTATCCAGATCAAAAAGTAGCCCCAGGGTATTTCTTTATTCTGTTGGACAGCTTCATAGGAGAGATTTTATTATGGCAATTTCCAACTGTTCTCAGAAGTTTTGAAGTCTCCTCACAGAACCTATACTTTTCTTTATTTTTATGCTGTCAGTTTAAAACTGTCAAGTTTTACCTTGTCTTATAATAACGTTTATAATAGAGCACGCATACTGCAATTTTCTCTTGTTACAGTATGGACATGTCATCACTCTCATCTACTCCCTCTTTCTCACAGCAACTTCTACTCTCCCCTTTCAATTCTATTTTCCTCAATTCAATGATGTTGAAGGGCCAGGAAGATCTCAAAATAAAGATGTTCAGGCAGTAAAGTTGGAGAGAAACTAAAAGGAAACTTGGTCTTACTTAACAGGAAAGTAGCATTTAAGAGGCTTCTGGTGGATGCCATATGCTTTCTATCCCCCAAAAAACATTTTCTAACATCCCAAGCTTATAATAGACATGTACATCTAGCTGACCTTTATCTTGCTTGTGTCATATTGATCTATCAGTGAATCCATAGTAAAAGATAGCAGTCTGGAACAGTAAAAAGTAACAGCCATTGAGATGGATAGCTGCAGCTGAAATGTAGTTTCATGGGGACACTTAGTGCAAAGAACTGTACATTTGTGTCAGGCAGGGCAGAAGTAACCCCTTCAGAGCTCACTGCTGCAAGCACCCCATTCACAGACAACCTGCCTTCAGAATATATGGCTCAGTATCGATTTCCATAGAACAACAGGAAAAGCAAAATGAAAGTTTCTTTGCAGAATACTAAAAGTAATTTATGTTCTTCTTTTGATTCCATCTCTGTATTTTGCTTTACGGTTCACAGTACAAGTGCTTATTTTAAAAATTCATTCCTGACTCAGAAAGAAAGCACAGAGTTGAAGATCTTTGGGAGTACAGAGCAAGAAATGAGCCACAAAATGAAATGAAACAAAACAAAAATGCATTAGGATGTAGTGGTAAGTCATTACACAGCAAAGTTTGTATTTTAAACACAGACACACTCGCTGTTCTGGTAGTTTATAATGCTATAAATCTAGCAGCAATATGAAAAGGAAAATAACTTGTGAAGATACTCTTATTACAACATGATAATATTGGCTTCTTATGACCTATGTTCCTGAAGTCTACCTAAAATAGTTTTCCTATGGTATAATAAAATCATGATTTTAAGATTCTTCAGGGTTATGACCAAAGGGCTTATCTAAGTGATATAAATGCTAACACCCCTGTCATTCAGATCTGTGCTTCCAGGACCATACTTCTACTTCGAGCACATAGTTTTCCTTCTCTCTTTAAAAATGGAAATTTTAACAGAAAGGGCACAGCAGCTAGTCACTGTGAAATGCCTACAGGTGTCAAAAAGTCCTGTCTGCCTCTGCCTCTCCACTGGGAAGTCACTGCAGCTTTGTGTAGGACAAAAGCAATCAAGTAATGGGACCCATGCCACTGTAACACTGCCTCTGCCAACAGTTGTGTCTAATAATACTTCACTGGGGAATCTGTTTCCTCTTTTTCAGATTTGATAAAAAGTTCAAATAAAACCTATTAATTCTCCTTAGAACTTTTATTTCTCTGGAGTAGTTCAGAACACTTTTCTAATAGCACACAATTGTTGGAGATTTGGAGATTTGGCCATTACAACAAATTCAGCATCTGAGTGCAGGATGAGGAAGAATGAGCCTATGCCAAAAGCCTCTTGGAGTAGTTTTTGAATTTATAGACTTTTATGGCAAGCTGTGATGGTATGGGATGTTATTTTACCACCTAGTGAACTCTATACTGATGAGGACAGCATCCTCATAGCAACCATTTAAAAAAAATTCACATATTTTGTGACAAACTAAATTCATATATCACTAAAAAGAAAGAATACAGCTATTAGCAGAAAAACATTTTCACAAAATGGCCCCTCCCCAATGATCCTTCAGCCTTTACCCACACACAAGATTTACTGAAAACCTTCCAGAGCTAATCCAGGAATTCAATAACTAATGGATACTAAAAATCATGGACTCAATAAAGACATTAGTTTTATGGCCCATTACAGTCCTCTTACTGTACATCCTACTGATCTCTCTCCACGCACTGGTGCTAAATTGCAGTTTCTGTCTCCACTCCACAGGAATTCTCTCCAGCTAACACTCATCCATACAAAAACCCCTTCCTTTCAAGTTGTCAAATCAATTAACGTAATTAAGTTACACTAAAACAATTGTTTCTGTCATTGGCTTGGAGTTTACTGCTTCTACAGTCATACTTCTACAGCTACTTTAATTTAGTCCAAAAAAATGGTGTACTGAAAAGAGATTTTTCATATTTTTTTCTTTTCCTCCATAATTTCTTCTCTTTCTACTTGTACCACAAAATTCAGCTGCTCTGGATAAAAGCTCCAGGAGCAGATGAGACAGTTCACAATAGCGCTGTCTGGCCAGGGAAAGATATAGAAACCAGACAGCTGGTCAGACCAGGTAGAGAGCACCCTGAGCCAGGGAAGGGAAAGGAAACTCAAAGCAGGCAAAGCAGTGACCACAGCAGTACTGCAGGCCTCCCACTGCACTTGGAATACTGAGGACATCACAAACCACACTTCCCTGCCCAGAAGCTTTCCCCACTGCACTGGCTCAGAAATAAGTGACACAAGTGCCCACTGAGAAGGACTGTTTCAGAGACCTGGATACTTGAAGTAATGCCTTCTCTCTAAATGACAGACTTTCATTGATTTTGATGAAATTTTATTTTTCATATCTCCTCGATTTAAATTTCAAGATGTTCTATATCCAGTTCTTTAAGTGCCGCGCAATCGAAAAATTGTCCTGATTATGACATTACTTCTCCAGTATGTTTGCCAACAAGCTAAGCTGGCCATGGTCCTTGAAGGTAAAACCCACAACGCTTTTTTTAACAGATGTATTGTGAAAGCACTGTGTAAAAGTATTTAAGGTAGCACATACACACACAGCTGAAATATACACAAAAAAAATTAAAATGAGGGCAGAAGGACAGAGGAAAGGGAGTGTAATTTTAGTTGTGCAAGGAAAAAAGAAAATTTGAATTAGTTTTTCTATTTAAAAGGGGATAGGCTGAAAGAATAATTTCTGAAGGCATTGCCTTCAAGGTGATAAAATAATGTCCAAAGCATATCAAATCATAATATATTGTCAAAATCTGTGTCTAATCACATAGGTGGGACCACTACCTTAACATTCAGATAAATCTGTCAAAAGTCAAGATGTATTTTGCAAAAAACATGCTAGATTACGTCTATTAAACCCTGAAAGATCACACACAGAATCACTAGGTTTCAAAGAGACCTTTAAGATCATTGAGTCCAACCTATACCCTAACACCACCTCAACTAAACCATGACACTGAGTGCCACATCCATTCTTTTTTTAAACACATACCAAAAGTGGCATAAATTTAATTGTCATTACTTTTCTTACCAGGTCACAAAAAATCTCTTCATTAAAAGAAAACATCTGACTGATATATATCCTGGTGTCACTGTGACTGAAGAATAACTAAGGAAATAGTTGTCGTTGCCTATCTTCACTTCTATGAATAATTACACAAACATTAAATTTTTAGCATTTTATTCATGACAGAGGTACCACTGACTTGTGAGTTCAGCATATCAACAGAGATAAGAACAAGCTTTTTAAAAATATGGCCTATAAGGTTGGGGTTTTCTTTTAATTATTGTACACCTACAAAAAAAAAAAAAAAGAGTACTAAGGTAGCAAGATATGCAAAAAAGCACGCAATTGGAAATCCAACCTTTTGGTGATAAAATATTGTCAATGTCTCTCTTTCTCAGCATTCTTCTCCTCTAGGGAGGAAGCAGGGGCCACAGAACAAAACATTTTGCATGTTAAAGCTACTTAGGGACAGAGCATTTTATCCTCTGTTCACTGCTTTCTCAGGCATCACACGCAAGTATACCTACAGCATTTTCCAATGGAAATTAGGAACAGTTTTTTTCAAACTTGTAAGTCTGGGAAGTGCATTGTCTAAGACCAGTTAGAAATTCTTCACAATACAGTCAATATATTGGCAAAATGCAAATTAGCATCAACAGAGCTTTAAGGCTAAACTTAGTGCCACTCCACTTAAAAATATTTCTTTACTGCTTCAAAAGCCACAAGAGATCCAAGCATATCTACCAACATCTACACCCAACATACTCTGAGAATATTACTGGGAGCAATGAATTCCTGACAGCAATGCTGAGAAGAGCAGCATCCAAATGACCTTTTGTAAGATAATGTATTACACCCTTCATCATCATCATCCTCACTGCTGGGATTTCTCCCAGATGATGCATCAAAAAAATGAGTCTGTGTCTCCCCACATCCATGTTTTCAAGCAAGTTAGTTACATTATATTTTTTTAATGAATTTAAAATTTGGGAGAAAGAGACCAAGAACTACAATTACTGCTCAAAGCATTGAATGTGCATATTTGCATAGAGTGTAGTGCTTCATTATTTTAATTATTTCCTTGCTGCCCAAGCACTCTGAAGAGGTGGTGCTATAACTGGTATAATTCAAGCTGTTATTAATGAAAGAAGCTTTACACGATACACAAAATCCAAGCTGGGATCCTGAGATGGAAGGAAGAAGGAAACAGAGACAAAGAGAATACTAGAATTTTTTTCTTCA
The DNA here is from genome assembly GCA_034509185.1 of Euphonia xanthogaster. Lineage (NCBI taxonomy): Eukaryota > Metazoa > Chordata > Aves > Passeriformes > Fringillidae > Euphonia > Euphonia xanthogaster. The sequence continues at coordinate 13,914,954 of JAYDZK010000006.1, forward strand.
AAATAAAACTGATTTGATCACGTAAGTGTAATTTTTCTCTTTGAATTGCCCTCGTAATCAAAGTATAGCTCAAAGGACAATAACACAAACTAGCAGAAAAAGAGTATCTCAGCCCTGTACTGCCTCTTCCTCCCTCAGTTCTTTCACTTCCCTCTCTACCAGCTTTCACAGTCACCTGAATCCTTCTTCCTGACTCATATGATGATGCGTTAGTCAGTTTTCATTAAACGAACTTCTTTTTGTTATTCCCATGGTCCATTACTTTCTGCCTGGTTCCTGTGAAGTAATGATGAGTCAGTAGGGAAAGAGGAAATAAGCAATCAAAATTAGAACTGCAGGCACATGATGAGCATCATTAAGAGCTCACTTCTTCCTTTTTCTCTCCTGACAACTCTGTTATTTTCTCATGTTCCAATTCCACTGGATGATCCAGACAACATATATTCAGTTAGCACTCAGGCCACTGTATTCCTGAAGATCCTTGATTCCCTTCATTTCAGTCCGTCATAGAATTCATATTAATTTCACCCATTACCCTGCACATTTTCCCAACCATCCCATTGTGAAGAAGGCAGAAAAGGGGAAAAACTATCTATCTCTTCTAGAGTTGTTCCACATGCATAATGAAGAATTAAAGATTACTTATGCCAGAGCAAAGCAACAAGAAGGACCATGACCTCCCTCTGTTTATAGTACTCATTTAATCCTCTCCATTCTAGGAGCTGAGACACTACCTAGCAGCTTGTGCTCTGGAAATTACATGTATTTAACAAGTGTCACCTGGTGCTGTGACTGCCATGGAGCAGAGACTGAAACCAAGAGGTTCCTCTCTTCCTGGCACCATCCAAATCCCCAGATAACAGAGCCATACTCTCCTAGGCTTCCTTTTATTTAAACTCCCTTATAAACACTTACT
>JAYDZK010000006.1:13920865-14034775 GCA_034509185.1 Euphonia xanthogaster
TCAATTTTAAGTACAAATTATTCCTGGTGAAAATTTATTAAATATTTTAATCTAGTCAAAGAGATAAAAAGAGAGAGAACTCTTCCTGTAGTTATATAGAAATACTATAAAATAGATTTCACAATCAACTATTTCTTTAATCAATGCCTAATTTAATTACTATAGTGAATATTTTATACCATTAAAAACAGGGGAATATCTTTAAATGTTTATGTCTGTATTTCAGTTAAGTTCAATGTGTATTATGATAATTTTTTTTGCCTGAGGTACTTCCACTGCATAGGAAAATAAAGTTTATTTTTATTTTATCACTATAGTTCTTCTGTATCTTTTTGCATTAATATTAAACATAACTGTCCCAGTTTTCTCTCTACTATTTTCCACTTGCCAATTTCAGACTAATAAGCTAGGATTTGGGGACTGCTGGAGGGTTATATGAGCATTCTACTGAATTTTAAGTCAAGTTAGTCATATGAATCTTAATTATCATGTGTAGGAAACTGATACCTCCCTAAGAAATCCCTTGTGATAGAAACAAAAAGGAAAAGTCAAAAGAAAATTTTCCATTCACAGATCATGAAAGCTTTCAGTTCTTGGCAGCAAGCATTTTACTATTTACTGCCTTAAGTTACTCAGATGTGTTTTGAGCAAAATAAATATACTCTTCAAAAAAAAATGAAAACAAAACAAACAAATAAAAAAGAAAAGAAAAGATTGGGAAAAGAAAGAATCATTATCACATCCATTTTTCAGTTGGGAAACTGGGGCAAAAAGTTTGGGGGATATCAGTAACAAGGCAAATGTGCAGAAAAGGAGCTGAACCCTAAATTGCTCATCTCACATTTAAATTTGACCCACACTTGTATACATGGCCAAAACATGCCTGATTTACAGGGGAAAAGACCTAAGTTGGCAATAAAACACCAGGGTTTGGTTTAATCTCTATGTGTCAATGAACCATCAAGTGTCAACTGTTTAAAACAAGATGTTCACAGATTCTAGGAGCACATAACATTCATGTACTTTATAGAATCCTGTGTTACTGGGTTAGGCAGCAGTGAGAAAAATGGCCAGGTTTCCTGTGTTCTCACAAACAATCTTTGTGGGCCATTAACTTGTTGCAGCAATCCCCAGTGTTATATATCCATGTTCTTTATTCTCAATTAGAATATCCTCTGCATTCTGAAAGCATATGACTTTATTCTCTGCAAATCAAATAGTTTCTGGGTTTTCAGGATACTGTGCTTTCACAGCGATAGGCACTGCTGAATTTCAGTCTCTCTCAGACTTAAAAGTATCTACTTTATTCAGTCATCAGCCCCTGGGTAACATTTGTGGATTGGAATCCTAACAAGTAAGAAGCTGATGTTGCTATCCAGTCTGGTCATTATCACATCCTTTGTCAAGAGCCAAGAAATCACTGATTCATGCTCTGATTTTCAGGCAGGATTGGTTCTACTCAGACATCAACGATGGCCAATTCTGTGGCAGTTTCAATCACAGCTATCCATCTAATATCCAGCAAAAAAAACCCCAGTTCTGCTACTAACACAGTCCTTAAGTGCTGCTCTCTGCAAGGTGTCCAGACCTGGATTCATCTTCAAGTGACTCTCATCTGTGCTCAAATACAGCAGTTGACCTCTTGGCAGTGAAATATCAGGGAGTCAGCATAAATGATGCTCAGATACTCACTTAATGGAAACTCAAATCATTTGTCATGATGGAGGAGTCCCTGTGCATTGCTGCAAGTTCCAAACAATCCAAGGTCAAGAGTTGTCTCCCCTCAGCCCATTTCAAAGGGTGCCTTCAATTTTCTCTGATGCATGACTTTGCTCCTCCTCAGATCTGAGCTAGATGCCATTTAAATTTATCATGCCTCTTTTTCAAAAACGAGCTCGCTGTTTTTAAATTTCTAAGGGTATTGGTCCACTATCATTTAAATCACTGACTTTTTTTTTTTTTACAGTTCTGGCTGGTTTTAGTTTTCTACTGCAATTTTTGAATAACAAAATTTAATACCTAATTATAATTGTCCCTCACTCTAACCAGTCAAAGCCACCATCATTTCTGAATACTCAGCTTTTTTCTGTCTTCCATGTTGAGCTCCTCAGCAAATCTGGAAATACACTGTCTTAGAGTTTTGATAAACCATGTATTTTCAAGTATGGTGAGGGCAATACTATCTGCATACAAAAACTGGTGATAAGCAAGGGAATCTCAAGAAAAAGATCATTCAAAGTAATAAAATAAAACACCTAACTTTTTTCATCAGTTGACTTTAGAAATACTAGGTAATGTGAACATTTCTTATTAAAAATTCAGCATTTTACCAATTTTTAAAGACCACCTTTTCCACCCATTTCTTTTCCTTTTAACTAAGGTAAACTTCATTGTGAACTTCAGTCACTCCTCCCATTTTCTCCCCCTCCCAAAAAATAGTCATTGAGCAAGGGAAAGCAACTCTTATGCCCACAGACCATTTACATGATAGAACAGACACAGAAGGACTAATAGCAGTAAATTTCATTAGGAACAGTCAGTCTCAGCTACATATGAATGCTGGCAAGTCATGATTCAGGCACCAGAGCAAAGCCAATACCTAAAGAAGAGCTTGTGCCAGGACATCATCTTGGTGCTGGGCTAGTCAGATATCCTAAAAAAGACTGAAGAATACACTGCTGCAACATGAAATGCTTGGCCCACATGAGGAGAGCTGAGTTTGCTGTCTTAAGGTGGGAAGTAGATTCTTAACTGTTTACCTTAAGTGGACAGAATGCATTTCCCCCACCCCCCACCCCCCCCCAAAAAAAAAAAAATCCAGGAATGCCAAATTAGCAATGTTAACTTATGCAGAAGGAACACTCAACCAACCAAAGAACAGAAAAAGAATGTGCAAATATTGGTGGCCACCTTGAAGGACAAGTTCTTGTTCTTTGGGAAACACAAATTCAGACCCATTTGAGCTATTAATCTGCATATTTAGACAATGGGCATTTTAAAAATTTGTTACTGCACAGAAAGATATGCCTGCACAATATTCCAGATAAAGCTACTCCTAAAAATGCCAAAGGCTTTCCTCTGTTTAAAAAGTGTTATTAGGTTGTTTTAAGCAGTGTCATTGGAGCTACTTCTTGGCTCTTCCAATTGGTGTTGTGATAGGTGAGGAGCAAACGACAGTTTTAAGATAATGGATTTTACCACGAAATAGCCAATAAACCTTTGGGATCCTTACAGGAAGGAAAAATTATGGATATGTGAAAAAAGAGAATGAGTAAGACTTAGCCAGTCCCTCTGACTTCAAAAGTTGAAGCCCAGAGTGCATTGACAAATACATATTTTTTCCTCTCTCCACAGATACCACTTTCAAAAGACCATGGTATATCACAGAGACTCTCCCCATCATTCTGCTTTATGGTAGACTGGAGACCAGCACAACTTGATTCCACTTCTCAGTTCCTGTGCACTTTACTATGCAGGAGCAGAGCACTAAGCTTAGTTTCACCCAAAAGTAAACTTTAACACAAAGAAAAATCCTCTGAGTGTTTTAGCCCCTTTCAGTTTTTCAATGTTTCAAGTACTAAGTTTAAAAAGGCTATAGATTTCTCCAGACATAATATTTAGTATGCTGTATTTTCACTATAAAATTCAGTCATACCAACAATTAGATATTAAAAAAAAACTTAAGAACCAAAAATTTTATCCTCTCTTCACACAGAAGAAAAAGATACATTCTCACACAATAATAGAGATACACAAAATTTAACTAGTAAATATGAATTTACAAGGATTCATTTCCAGCTTCTCTAGGTTGACTTACTCCCAACAGGGATTTCTTGCCAACACCACACTCAGTGTTATGAAAATTGCTCTCTTGCTATATTTTTTCACAGAGCACTATCACATAGTTTGTCCAGTAGGTTTTCCAGAAAATAATAAAAAAAAACCTAACAAACAAACAAAAAAATACCTCAACACCCTCTTTCTGCAAACACTAAAAAGTAAAGCAAGCCATTTTCTTAATGCTAGCTGTTCCTGTAGTTCGGTCTTCCTGCAATACATTTTATAGACCTCAGGCACAACTTTTAGAAGAATTCAAAGTCATCCAGAAAGCGCAGTTGGAGCGTCACACTTTGATCCCAAAACACAGGCCCTACTGCACACTTTCATTTTGCAGGCAAACATAACAGCAAATCCTTCATCCTCTGCACTCACAAGCTGTCCCAGTTGAGAGCTAGACCTTATGCCCCATTTTCAGCCAGTTCATAGTTTTGTTAACTTTCCTTAAGTCTTCTTTCCCACACACAGAGCACACAGTGATAAGCTTCCTGCATCTGATTCACATCTTTAGGGGTTTTTGAAGCAGTGCCTAACACACTGTCATGAATGGATCTCAGAAAAAACCAGGGCTGTTCTCAAAAGAAAACACATCCTAATTTGTGCAAACAAGTACATCCCAAATATAATTTCCTCACTATATCAGAGTAGAAAGTGAACTCACTGAAAGATATCTCCTGCAACAAATCAGTGTTTCTGCTAGTCCTAGGCTTATTTATTAGTAATTATTGATAGGGATATTGAACTATATTCTGAAGAGTTTTGTAGCTGACATGTTTTGTGATGATCAGAGCAATTGCATCAAAATAGGAAAAAACTTTTAAAATTTGAAAGTGTTTCTGTGTATGGAGAAACTCTGGATGAAATAGCAAAAAATCTATACACTGAAGAAGAAACTCATAAAACAAAATAAACTTCTCTCAGAATAGCTGGGACTCACAGCACAGAGTAATTGAACTGGAGGTCTCCAATTATTATTTCTCCTAAGGAATACTTAGTATACCTTGACTGGAGGTTTGAAATAGAAAATTATACTATATTTTCTTTTTCTTTGAAATTTTAATAAAAACTAGATAAAATCACTATTTTACAAATAATGAAGAATAAATTATACTCATGGTGGGGCTTGACTTTGTTCCAAATGCAGATATTATCAAGATAATGCCAAAATTTTCTAACAAATGTCAGAACATTTTCAAGCTGCAAAACCTTATTTGGATCAGCACAGTAGCATTCTGTGGATTTATTTCAAGACTTTTTGCACAGAATAAACAATATTTGTATTGGCAGACTTCATTAGTGAAGTAACAATGGACATTCCTTTGTGGAATTGTATATTTCAAGATCCAAATGTTAACACTGTTACATTAGACAGAAAAAAAATAAGTTTTTGTACAAAAGCAGATGTTTCCCAAAGACAAAACTTTACCTAAATACAACTGTGTCACTTCCACAACATTTGAAGGTTAAGTGGAAACTGTTTTCAGCATCTTTAGCAAGAATTGCGCTCCCACAATTTTCCTCTCCCTGTATTTGAATGTAATTCATATCATAACCTAATATAAATTGCAAATCGTGCTGTTTCCAACAGAACTATGATATACACATTCAAATAAAAGAAAAAAGTGGTGCAGCAATATAGTCCCTGGAATTTAACACTCTGCGGTCAGAAGGTCACATATGTTAAGTTTCTTATTTATATCCCTATTAAAGCTCTGATCTGTGGGAAGCAGGATAGAAGCAATATGACCCATTTGACAAATAAAGAATGCATTGTTGTTGTACTGTACATGTTTTCTTTCTGGGCACTTAATGATAACAGTGCATGAACTGCAAGTGACTATAATAAGTGGAAGAAAGATCTTCATCAGGAGACAAATATTGGTTCCTACTACTTCTCTGGTAAGGGCTTCATTAAAAGTGTAACAAAATATATATTTTATGAATGATTCATGCAAATTAATATTCTTCATTAGTTTTCCTGGCTTCCTTATACCTTTGGGCATCAAATTATATACAAGCTGGCCAGATATTTTGACTGTATTTATGTTGAACAAGCAACATATAAAGTAGGAGTAGGGACTTCATCTACATTGCATCCTGCAATTCAAAATAGTGGGTTATTCTGGTCTGCAGATCAACCCAGGTAATGTGAAATCAACGTGGCAAGAATTTATTCACTACATAAGCCTTCTCTATAAAATTCAGCAAAAACCATGTCATGGCTTAGTATTTGTCCCAACTAATTTGACCTGTGATATTAATATTATTCTGCTGTACATCACATAGGCACATAAATATGACATACTGACAGTTTTGCTTCAGCAAGGTATTAATCTCCACTCCAAGAATTTTTCTTTGAGAAATTATAAAAGAAGACATGTTCTTAATGATCCAGAGATTATGCAATAAAAACAATGGTAGAGAACAAGAGAAGACAGACAAATGATAAAGTGTTGAGCATTTAGAAAAACAAAACTAACTAACTAAAAGCTGAAGCAAAACCAAAAAGGCTGGACTCTTTTTAATAAATAATTATTTGGGAATCTGGGGGTTAGTTGATTTGGTGTTGGACTGTTCTGAGGCATGTGTTCTACTTCTGGCCTAGGATATTAAAAAAGTCACTACTACATGTACCAGGATCCATAATGCTTACACAGACTTTTCATAGTGAAAACTCTTTCCAAGGCTGTTTTGGGTTTTTTTGAAATATTGGCAATGGATGCTGAGGAAGGGGTTTTTTTCCCTCACAGTTTCCTACCCTAGTTGTGAATGTGCTTGGATGTTTGATAGGACAGCATTACCCTGGTTATGGCTTCTTCTTTCTGGCATAAATATGTTCCCTTTGAGCATATTCCTTTTTAGTTGCAATAAAAAGTGTGAGTCTTACTGTTTGTTTGTTTTCTTTAGGAGAAGCAGCTGGAAAGTCATAATTATGTTCTCGTCCCACATTGGCAAAAACAAGCTTCATATTTTCATGCATTTTAAATTATCTATAAGGATAGACTAAGCCACTACTACCTTGAGGCTTACAAGTTTCTCAGTATCTAAACCATAGTGCTATTAAAAAGGGGGTATGCTTCATTTTTAATTATCTTCGGAGTAGCTAATAAATCAGTTTGCAATATGTTACACAACTAAAAGTAGAGTATCACTGGAAAAGGACAACACTATAATACTGCTATCGGCTCCAATATTTTGATAAAGTCAAACTTGAAACACAGCAAACAGTTGATGATTGCTTTCTGGACATCAGGAACCAGTTAGTGGTACCTCAGTCAACAAATGGTTTTTGAAGAAAGTAAAAGAGAGTGGAAGAAGGAGAGGTTGCAAAGAAAAAGAATGGTGTCAGACATCCTGGAGGGTCAGAAATGCTGTAAAAGCATCAATGCTCACAATTTTTGTACACCATATTCCTCCTTACACCTTCTGTTTGTCTTGCCCACATAAAACACTGTTTTGGAACAGGGCCCATCTCTTGACAGAGTACCTCATAAAAGTTTGTGGCCTGCCTATTCCTTTATCAAGAGCCAATAGACAAACATCAGTATTGAAACAAAATGCTGTCACCTTTTTGACCTAAGCATCTATGCAAAATTCAGGCACTGACTCCTTGTTTCTCTTAAGAGGAGGAAATGATGATGGAGTCCAGAATTTCTTCAGTGCAATCTGCAGTAAATTGCATGTTAAAGCCCAATTTTCTTGAACACAACAGGGATCGAGCAGCAGGAGACAGCTTCCTTGCTCACAGCTTTGCTTTTTAACAAGTAGTTTACGTAAAACTCTTTGCCTTCAGAATAACTGTTTCTTTGGTTGCACCTGGAGCTTACTTGTTCCTTTCCTGTGCACTCCTGGAGCATATCTGCCCTTCTCCTCACATGCCCTGACACCCAGTTAAAGCCAAAATTCTTTCTCAAACTGTATTTAACTCTATCTTTCAGCCCACTAAGAAACTGCTCCAGCAGAATAATGAACAGCGCTATACACAAACTGTATTTTTAGGGATTGTTTCAATATTTTCAACTATCTCTAAACACAGATTCATTTAACTGCTCCCTTACACAGCTTGAATAGGAGGGGGTTGTTACATTTAGCAGCTGCCCCCCAGGTTTCTTCCCATCCCTAACACAACCATCACAATACCACCCCTCTATTTCATTCTTTGCTGAACATTAGTGCATTGCCTTTACATTTTCTGCTCTACAAAGAAGAGTACATGTAGAATATTCCTTTTATACTCATTTTCATAAGTGGAACAATTTTTCAAAAATGACAGGGTTTTTTTCTTCTCTTTTTTTTCTGTGTGCCATTAGCATACACAGAGAAGCTCAAAGCATTTTCTGAGGAACTACAAATGGTTTAGAACAGATCACCTCTTTCATAGGATAGTTCAATCTATCTACCAAATTATTTTTTTTTAATTTTTTGGGAAGTAAACTGTCACCCTATTTACCAGATTTACACAGCTCCTCAGGGAGTCCCTCCAGATCACCACCCCCCTGGGCCTTCATGCTGCACACTGAGCACCACACCCCAACTGTGAGTGCTCTCACTTGACAGACAGGCCTTATCTCTCTCAGGTACAGATTCTAAATTTAGAAATTAAACAATGGCAAAGCATCAGTGTTTGGTGAGAATCCATGATCTTGCAAAGAGAAACTAATCTTCTTTGAAATCCTTCAACCTACATGTGGAAGCCAGTCAAAAATGCTATAAATCAACGTTCTTCACTTTTATAGGGGCTTTCAGAAAAGTCAAAATGGAGCTACATTATTTGTGCTTTATGGGAAGACGTATTTAATGTTTATAAATCCATTTGGATAATAGTACTGACTTTAATGCACTGACAGATATCTCTTCTAATGTATATTAGAAGAATGATCACCTACAACATATGAAACCTTTAACATTTCCATGTTGATCTTTGTTATTTAATAAAAGTTTTCTAAACCTCAATAAAACTGTTTTTCTTAAATGTGCTAATAATCACATGTAAAAATGGATGTAAGAAAAGTATTTTCTCTTTGAGCATGACATATGTGAAATGGCGTCTTCAGTCCTTTGACTTCTAATAGTACTCAAGAGAATAGCTCTATAGTCACTAAATAACATAGCAGGTTTTGGCAGCAGCAGTTTCAAGAAATCTGTTACAAAAGGGAGTGTCCATGCTGATGACATCATGCTAATATGAAAATGACTTCTAACAACTATGTTAAGTCTCTGAGCTCTGTGTGCTCTCTGTTTTCTATGGTAACGGTCTCATGAGCTGGCAAATCAGGAAGCTGGTAAACACTGCAACTTTAGAGACATATCTAGGACCTAGAGAGAGGCTTGCAGAGTGCTAAAAGCAGCCAACTCCAAGCTTCACCGAGAAGCTGCAGCTCAGCAGGCTGGGACTGTAAACAAATAACTAACACCTGCCTTTGCAGACCCTGCTCCAAGCAGGACACCCAGCACCAGCTCTGGCTCAGCAGACAGCTCTGCCTCCTGGGTGCTCATTAACTGTAATAAAAGAAGAAACTGAAATCTAAGTTTCATATAATGAATAGGAAATACAAGACACCTTTATTGTGACCTCAATGGTGTTGATGTCTTTAAAAGATCAGCAAGCACACCTATGGGACTGCTATTTATAGTACAGTAAAATAAGGACTATGAAAAAGGATGTTGGAATGCTGTATTTAAAATATGAGGAATATGAAAGATTTTCAGTATTATAAATTCATTTCTACTTTGATACACTGTAAATGCAGCACTACCACATGGTGTTACCAAATAGAGAATGAAAATTACCAACAAAACCCACAATGGCAGATATTAAGAGATATTAAACAATCTCATTGCTTGATTTATTTTATAAGACAAAAAGAGCATAAAGCTCATAGACTTTGAACTTAAAATATATAAAGTAAGACAAAAAGAGATGTTTTTATCAGAACTGGAAACCAGACAGAGAGCTTGGTCAGAACACGTACAATCTCTGCTGTCATAACAAAAAACTAATGGTGACAAGCAATCTATACCAGAAAAGAAACATGCTGCAATGCATGCTGTAAATACATGTCAAGAAGGACACAAACGAATTGCAATTTTAAAAAGGGGACAAAATCTCTGACAGCTCCAGTTGCCAGCATAATATATCTAGCATAAAAAAGGATTTTCAGAATCATAATAATAATCTTTTCACAACTATCAACACCCACAGAATTCACTCTTTGACATCCACACAGACAAACATAAAGAAAATAAGATTTCCTTATAAGTAAAATGGCAATATCTCTACTTATTACTGATTCCATGCTAAAACCATGCTATGAGAAAATGTGAGATCATTATAAAGTACTCAAAACTAAAGAAAAATGAAGTTTGTTCTGTAATTTGACAAATCTTATTCACAATATATTTTCTGGGAAACACAAACATAACATTGTTTGCATGTCAATTCCTAAGAACCTTGTACCCAAAAGTTTTGAGATGTCTAAATTAGGAAATGGTTTCATTCTCTATACAAATACTAACTCTTGGTTTCTGCACACCTTTCGTTAGAGTATGAAAGGTATGGTAGGATGACTTGGCTTTCTCTGGAAAACATATAGTACACCTTCCTACATGTATTTCCATACATGCACTGTCATAACAATTCTGTTGTTATCATGGCCTTAAAGAGTATTTTGAGACTTCAAACAAAACCCTAAAACCTGTGTTATATTTTTAAGTACGCCTATCACTCCCAGAAAGTCTCAGAACTTGGTTACAACAGCTCATTACTTACACACAAACAAAATATTACCTCTCAGGCAAGCAGTCATCAGAATAATTCATCAGCATGGAAATGTATGTACTTATTTTCAAACAGGACAGCCACAAAATTAATAACATTTTACTACAACTTTGTTTTTAAAGTAGACATATTTCTTCAAAATGGTACTAGTCCATTTCTAAGACAAAATTTACAGTTCAGTATTCATTATCTGTTTTTAAGACAACAGTCATTAATTAAAAAGAAACCCAACCAACCAAAATAAAACAAAAACCAGAAAAAAAACCCAAATTGCTGTTATTATCTGAAGTCTGAATTTTTTTTAGTCTTCACTATAACTTGTACTGTAAATCCAGAGGTACCTTCAGACACACATAAAGCCAGCTTATTTTCGGTAAGACTCCTTTTAAGACCATGCCTTTGTCTTGTGGCTCCTAGTGCTCCCAGACTAGAACATACAATAGAAAGAAGCAGTTCCTTTGCAACACAAAGGGCTCAGGAGTCTAAGGACTCCACAACAAGAAGAAAACCAGCAACCATGGCTACTTTAGTGAAGACTTGTCTGAAAGAACCAAAGCTATAACTAAATAAAATCTCCTCAGGAACTAATCATTTGAGTAGATAACATTAGTTGTGTTCTGGCAGACCAAGCTGACAAAGCCTTCCAGCAAGATGCTAACACAGTGGTGTCACTCATTTTGGCCAGGGAAGGCTTATTTTCATTATTCTGCTTAGACTAGACTTGACACAAGGAAAGATTGGGAAGCTAAGTGACTACCAAGACTGCCTTGAATACTTCTAGAATGTGTGATTCTTCTCTCTGGGCCAGAGGAAGCTTCTGAACAAAGACAAATTATCATGTGCCAATGGCATATATTCAGTATGAAGACTCTTGACAACAGACTGTCTGAAATTATTAAGCAGACATTTTCAGGCGCATTAAGAATTTGAAGGGATGTTATGTGACCTTAGGAGAACTAAGAAGGTCCCAGAAAACTCAACATTTTGCTAATGATTAAATATGAAATAGCATTCCAACATTTAATATCATAAAGCAAGAAACAAATGAACACAAGTCTCTAAAAGAGGCATTTAAGTAATTATCATGTAGACCTTAAAACTGCTTAATATGAGATTAGTCTATTTCAAATTAAATTAATATGCAGGCCCCTTCAAAATTAAGACTTCCAAAAACCGTAAGCTATGCAAGATCTACCATACCATGAACTCTTTCCAGTTTCAGCAGATGATTTGCTAATCTATCACAATTTCTTAACCAGTAAAGAATAATTTTAAATCATGGATCTTGAATGCTGTTTTCAAGGACCTACATAGTGGGGGTGATCACCAAGCTGGTTTTGTACAAGTAAATCTGAACAGATGAAGATCTAATTGCTTGTTATCCATCACCATTCCATTAAAATACATCTAAGTGGAAAGGATGACAGAAAAGACGGGAGAAGAAACAGCAACTTAGAGACACAAAAAGAGTTTCCCTATAAAGACCAGGAAAGATTTAACAACAGTGCAGTTTTTCAAGCCTGTATACACTGACTAAACAGGTACAAGTGGAGAAACTGGTGAAGTTAGGGTACTTTTTTTTCTTTCAGGGAAGTCCTAAGTTCTCCCATGGGAGCTCCAAATTCTTTGAAGACCTCTGTAACAGGCTATGAGGACATACACCTTCAAACTGCAGCATGTACATGCAAAGAGTGCTCCTGTTGAAAGAAGCATAACTGTGGGCAAAAAAAAAAGCTGTAAGTATTCTTTTCCAACTAAATATAAAAAGCAAAATTTAATAAAATATAGCTTTCATAACTTCCGTGGAAATAAGTATGAAGTATTCATCTCAAAGGACCTGTAACAAACCTTTGTGGCACAGTATCCAGCACAAATCCTTTACTATGTCATATGCATATCTCTGCCTGTATTTTCACAGCATGCTCTTGTGTTAGTCTTAAAAACAATACTCATGACAGATGTATACAGAGTCTAAAAATTCTTTAAAAAAATTAAAATCTCCTCTATTCAGAGATTCTTTAAATTAAATAGAAATCTGAATTCTTCCTCTGTTTTGGGAGGGTTCACTGAAGATTTTGAGCCAAAAAACCCATGGAAATTGTCAAACTGAAACAAAATTGCACTACATTTCCTTTCACAATAATTACAATTTAGGTAGTGCAAGAGTAACTAGCATTAGGCTTTTCTACAAATTAAAATATTCTGAGGGAATAAGTCACCACAGATTCTTTCTGCAGAAACAAAACCTCTTTATACAAGAACACAGAATAAGAAATGCACAGATACAGTCCACAAAGATTAAGATATGAAACCAAATTCAAACCTAACAGAAGAAACATCAGTGGGATAAAACCATATGAGAATTAATTTTGTCGCAGTAATTTACAATGGGAAAAGACAGCAGTGACAATTTCAATGTATTTCTCTGAAATAACACTGGTCCCTGAAGCCACAGGAAGGACAGATGCAGGTATCTTTTTCTTCCCCAATGTATATTTCTGTAAAGAAGCTGATCTATGCCATGTCTGCTTTCCAGAAGGAGGTATAAACACAAGAGATATGGACAAGATGAAGGCAGCACACACATACAGCAAGGTAACCTTGAGCTCATCGTGCTTTTGGATCCCCAATGATTGCATTACCTGAACATATTTGACAACAGGATATGAAGGGACTAGAAGGTCATTATGAAGCTAAAGTGACAGATTCACCAGATAAAACAGAGATTAACATGGGTCACTGGTCATCAGACAAAAACCATTCACACCAGCTTTCAGCTGAACTAACAAGAAATACCTGAATTTCGGGAACTTTGTCTGCAAAATCATCCTCTATTCTGAAGAGGTCTGTTAAGAATAAACCGCAATAGAAAGCTAAAACAGTGACCACTGAGAAGAATCTGTGTAACTTCAAAAACCTTGGGAAGCACTAATTAGGTGCACCAAAAACTGGGAAATTACTGTTAAGAGTAAAACATAGATACAACTAACGTATCTTGATGTATGTTACAGACATCAGACTAAAGAATGTAAAAGTAATTCAGACTTTAAAATCTGTACTCAGATATGAATGTTCAAATAATGTAAAGCACTTCCATTTAGAAACTAAGATAAAAGAGAACCCACTTGCACAGAGGGTACTTTAGAGGCTTACAGACCACACACATTCACAGTGAGCTACTCTCATGAATGTGTTTACAGAGCACACACTAGAAGAGAGTTTATAGAAACTAAGATTTTAGATCTAAATTTTAAAATATGTTTATTGTTATTCAAAGCTAAGTTATTCATTACTCAGCCAACATAGTGGAGCAGACAATATTCTCGCACTTCCTCTGGGTTTTCTCTAATCTTATCTGGATTTCTTTCTATACATTTTTGAGTAATCAAAGGTTATAAGCTTGATATCTCTAAGTTAAAAACATCCCTAGTGTTCCTACTGCTTCGTTTTGTATATATTCTTTCTTTTAGTGAGTCTCTAAACCAAGGATAAAAGAAAAAACTCAAATAAGATTATTTCAATTAGAATGAATCAGCAATTTGATTTTTTCCAATGTATTAAGCAAACATTCCTCTTAAGACACCAATTGATCCAAACTGGTGTCAATAAGGATAGACAAGTCAGTGTTAGGCATTCCTTCAGTAGATGTGCAAATTCAGGACTGTGGTAATGAAGCAAAATTCAAAAGCATTTACATCAGCTTTCGATATGGAAAATTATTCAAAAACTTTGTTTAAATTATATACCAAAAGAAGCCTATAACCTAAACATACAAGACATTCATAAATAGAACTGTCAAAGAATTTTCTGACTAAATTGAAAAGGAAAGTGTGTCAAAATTTTAAGTGTATTCAGAAATATCATCAATTCAACAAACTTCCATCAGTGCACTGGCAGAGTACCCGCCAGGGTGGGGATGGCTCCTGGCTGCGACCCAGGCTCCTGCAGCCCTCTCCAGCCAGACTAAGTGAGGTTTCCTAAGAATCAGAGGCCTGAAAGTCCTCAGAGCCCTACACAAAAGTGCCAAAACCCCGAATGGAAGCTAAGCTGAAGCATCAGACGGAACACTGTGGAGTCAGGAGCCTGGACAGTTGGACATGCCAGCCCCAGCACCAACGCTCTTCCTGCACCTGAAGCGATGCAGAGTGAGGCCCCAGGAGCCCCAGCTGAATTCCTTGCTGTCAGAGCTTTCACATTTCACGTGCCAATCCTAGAAGCCTTGGCTTTCCAGCTGTGCTGGTAACCCAGGCTGCACAGACATGTAAATTCACTGGGAAATTTCTTTACAACAGGAATGTCTTTTTTGGAGTTATGCTTAAAAACATAAGTCACATCTTGACATCATGACTCCATAGCATGGTCTAAGTGTATTTGTATTTGATTTAAACTACCCAGCTCAGGAACTGCTAAGCAATATAGCTATGGTGCCACTAGCTGACTGTGGAGTTGACTACCATCTTCCTGGGTACAATTTATTCTGCTGCATACCCATGAAGTGGTTAACTGCTGTAACACTGATTTGACCAGATAACTGCTTCTTCTGGGCTGGATTTCTTTCTCTTGCTAATTAGCACAGTGTAGCTAAACTAAGAATACATCACACTTACCAATAAAGGCAAAACCTTGATGTATAAAGGTAAGGCTATTTTTTTTCTTGATAGAATAAAAATACAGATGGAAAAAACATGGAATTTTCAGACAGGTGTGAGGGGAAATGAGTGGTAGCTCCACTGTTTAGTGCAGAGAAATATATATGATGTGTCAACACATGGCAAAGTGTGAAGAATGTACGCCTGCATGTATAAAAAATATATGTATTCACAGTACTAAGCAATTTGCAGCTAAAGACTGGCTATTGTGGTATCTAATAAATCCATAAGAGAATCCACAGTTGCTGTACGGTTTGGTTAAATTTTAATTTCAAATTAGTCTGCAAAGATACTCCTTCCAATCCTACCAACTCATTTATTGTAAAGAAGGAATCATAAACTTATATTTATGTTCTGTGGGACCACTGCTAAGGCCCTAAGTACTTCTGATTTCCTAGTAGACCAATTTACAGCTCTTGCTCAGGACTTGAAATTAGTCTTTATCAGTGAGACAAATAACAGGCATGGAGAAATTCCCTAAAATTTCCATTAATTAGTCTATGGAAAAAGAATGCCATTGCGTAATAGCAAACAGAATTTCCTACTTAGCCCATGCTGCTTCTGTACATTTTCTAAAAATCATACATTTAAATCAGTATAGCAACATAAAACTTGATATCTTGTTCTGATAGGAAAGTTGGGAGCACTACAGTAGCGTCTGGGATTTAAGATTATTTTATTATTTTAGGCAGGTAAGGTTTGGGGGTTGGTTCTGTTTCATTGAGTTGTTTTGTTTGTTCTTCCACTTTATTATTTCCTAGGACCCTAAAAGTGTGACTGCTTGACAGAGACACTTGGTTCTGGGCTCTTGCTTTCTCTCATTATCTCTAAAGAGAAAAAAAATACCTCTTTTGTTCCCCTTATCGGTTCACTACCTTATCCAAATACTCATTTCTCTTTTAAGAAGGAAAAGACAACTGAAGTCATGCAGAAACTATGCCTTACATATTAAGAAAAACATTATCATTCAGGCAAAGAGCTAAGTACTCAGATAATAAAACTGAATAATTCTATTTCTAGGGTTTTCCATTTCATGTTTTTTTCATTTTGAGCTTAACTTAAACAATTTAGGAAAGAATTTTGTGACATAAAAGAAACATTTTCTGCCCAAAACTTTGGGATTATGTTTCAAATAATTTATCTCTATTCAATCGTGGTGTTTTTATACAATATCATTAACAAAAAATAAAATAAATTGTGACATTTCAGATGGTGTGAACCAACAGAACTCTTCTGAATCCTATGGAGTTCTGCCAATTTCCACATTGGCTGACAGTTTGGACTTGAAACTTATACCATAAAATCAGAAAGAAATAAATTTCAAATTCTCTCTCGCTAAATAATGAAATCCCAAAGACAGGAAAAGTATTTTATCCAAACAACTTTAAAATAATGTGATAAATTATATGTATTTGTCTGTTACTGCATCTGAGAGACATTACTGGCAAGGTATAGATGTCAGAGGTGAAAAATGCATATTGCAATAAATGCAATGGGGCTTTTTGGTTTGAGAAATAGTTTTTTAAACTTGATCATTTGATTAATTTTTCCTTTCCTCTTGTTCATAATGAAGTGAAAATTCTACATTCCCATAAAACTCATACATTTTTTTTCTTTCCTCATCCCTGTCCATATGGTATGACAAGCTTGGATCCAAAACATTTTCTCATGAGTGAGGGTAAATGCCTGATCATTACTTTGAGCATATGGTAGCAATTTTTATTGTTCTTCTATTTATAAATAACATTTTTAGCATTTATTAAACGATATAGAACAAATATCCAGCCTTGTTCATATATAGAGTGATCAAGCATTCTATGTGCTCTGCTTTGCCAGATTCCACAGGTATAACAATCACTAGAGTGACTCACAGCTGTAAATTGTTCAAAATAAAGTGTATCCTACAATCCTAATTCCTCATTAAATTTTAAAACAAAATATAATAATTTTGATTTCCAATTCTGAAATATTTCAATACTTCAATGTTTCAAGCAAACACTGCATGGTGTGCACAACAATTCTCCACCAGCTCTGCTCTGTGTCACTCATCTTCTCCTGAGCTCATCACCTTTCCCAGGAAAAAACCTGGCCCAAGAATACTGAACCTTGGTGTGGTAAAAATCCACGTGACAAAAGGATATCAAAACAACAAGCTGCATCCTACATTACAATGAAAAAATAACAAAGAACAAAACCCTACATGTAAACCAGCAAGTACAAGCTGTTTTTTCATATAAAAGTGTATCAGGACTCCTTTTCAAGCGTTCTCTAGTCAAACTGGTAGACAAATAACTTTGAGGTTTTGTGTAAAAGCTTTGAGATGATTCAGTGTAAACTCAAATCAAGTGACATTTGTCAAATGCAAGCAACAGAAGCATCATAGGTTAATCTGGAAGGATAATAATCAGGGTTACTGCACATCATTAATAATTAGGCACCTGCTTTAGCAAGAGACTCCTTGGTTTCTGTACAGTCAATATAAAGACACTGGTAGGCCCCTTGGAGACTGTCCTTTTCTCTCAGCTGGCAGTAAAAGGAACCTGGGGCACAGGTTAGCCAGCTGAATTAGGTGGATCACACCGGTTATGTGCATTTTCCCTTTACATACAAAAATTTATAGATTTTAATTTAAAGAGCAGCTGCCTATTTTTTTCAGAAATCAGGCAGAAGGCGAGAAAAATGGTTAATGGCAATGGCTTGGGAAAAGCGATTTTGATGCTGCAGGCAAAATTGTCAGCTCATCTAAACCAACATAACACTTACTCTTTCAGAGAGCTCTGCAGACTTGTGAAAGCCCAGAATCTGGCTGTATACACAGCCAGGGAAAAATATGATTAACAGCTAATCTGGGAAGACAGTTATCTGGAAGAAGTGCCTGTAGAGAGGGTAGATCCACTTTAGGTAAATTCTAAATTAAGATAAATGAGTTCAACATTTCTAGCATGGAGGACCAGGCAGTGGTTTTGGGGCTGTCCTTCCACATCACTTTTCTAGATATGTTCAAAGTGCAAGTTTGAAGAAGAATGGCTTTTGCCTGATGGATTTCATGGGCTGCCATTCTGTATCTACGCCTAAGCAAACAATGCTGCAAAAGAAAAAATTTATAGGCTCAATCACACCCAAAGAAAAGCATCAGAATCTGTAAATAAAAAAATGGGGATACATCCATGCCTTTCTTTTCTGCAGACCTGGTGTAAGTACTATGTATCAAAATGCAAAGACACAAATTGTCTGTACAGGATGACCCAAGCAGGCTTCATCAGAGAAGGAAAAAATCTGTATAAGTAAAATCAGTTAGGTATAACGAGCAAACATAATGCATTTTCTCCCCTTTCCCAAATCCTCATCTGCTCTCTGCAACAATGCAGTGGCATCAAATCAAACTAAGTCACCTAGAAGGTTATTTCTCACCCCTAATTTTCATCTTTTTTCCTAAGTTAAATTCATGCCTTTGGGAAGTATATCTCTACACCAAAGGAACAACAATTTCAGGAGGCATATTATAGATAAGCAGCAAAGATGTTATTAAACATCTCAATCAGAATGGAAAGAAAATTAGCTAGATGTTTGAAATAATATTGTTAAACAAATAAAACAAAACCAGTTAATTTTTCCAAAGGCCCACAGCAATTTCAGGGTAGCTGCCATCAACAAGAGTTAGGCTGTCAGAAAGTAAACATACATTCTGGCTGTGAAGATTGCTGGTCCCTGAGGAAGCCATGACTCCAAAATTATTTATATTTGAGAAAGAAACCCTTTATTATTATTATTATTATCTTTCATTAAAACAGCAATTTATCATCGCAACATAACTGTACAAGTCCTTAGTGATTCATTTTACTGAACCTAAGAAGGAAAAAGCCTCCAGTAGCAAGACAAGTTTTACAGGGTGAATTTCTCAAGAGCTTAGTTCACTGGTTGGATATCTGCAAGCCAGAGATATTTAGGTTTACACTCTGTCTGACATGTTGAAGATTTTATTGCATTCAGAAACTGGCAGAGTACATACTGAGAAAAATGTGCAAGAGGCAAGTGGAGAGTGTGTTGGCAGATTCTTAGTTCATTTAAGGCTACAAGAATAGCACTTAGACATCTCAGTCAACTATGCAGAATTCTTAACTTTCAATTTAGGCAGTTATTAGGAATGACCAAATGTAAAAGGCTTAAGAAAGTAACTTTCTTTTCTTTTTAATATGGGCTTTTTTCTCATCCTGTTTTGCTTTAAATCTCTATTTGACTTTGCAAGCAAATCTTGCTATAGTCTACTGCAGTTCTATACATAAATGCTAAATATACAAATAATCTTAAGTAATTGTGTTAACCACATTAGTGCTGGCACAGGAAAGGAAAAAAAATTGTAAATAATTTTCTTAAATTATAAACAATTTCTATTATTGCTGAAATAATACTAGAAGATTTCTATTTTTGCAAAGAGTTGTGCAGTATTTTGACAAGGACAAGTTCCCTCTTAAGTTTTGTGAGAATTTTTTCCTTGTAAGCAGGCCAAAATATACCACACAAATATTGCCCCTCTTTGGTACAGAACTCCAGCAACACATAGCTCACATCTTGGACAGATCCTGGAAACACAGAGGAGCATGAAAATGAAAAGTAATAAGGGTGGGTGGGGGAAGGAAGCATTCCAAACTTTTCAAACTTCAAGAAATGTTAAGTTTGGGTCCAGTTCAAGTTTTTTGTGAAGATTTAACTCAGTTTTTATTTTCTTCAAAATGCCTGAGCACCCTCAGGGAGTATTCTCTTCCTAGAGAGCTCTTGGAAAACCATATTTTTTCACTGACAAAAGGATCAGCAAATGAACCCTGATGCCAAAAGTTGGAAGTTAAACCAGTTACTGTGGCAAATCCCATTCCCATGTTTGTTCCTCAAAAAGGCTTTTTTTTCTTTACAAGGATTTTAAGAGATTATGCAGAACTTGAATATTTAGTGATCCCTCATATTTCCAAATGAAAGTGACACTTTTCTATTATACTGCATGCAATGAAGCAAAAATTACTTCTCTATGCTTTAGTTTCAAAGACTCTTACACACTGAAGTTGTTCCTTTAAAACATATTTTCTAAAGACATTTACAGCTAGAAATGTGCTGCTGATCCAAAACATCAAGAAAAGGAACAGAGGAAGAGGGAGGATCTCTGAATAATTTAAAGCAGCCTCCTCATTCAAAAGTCATTCTCTTTTTAATCTCTCACACTTTGTAGCCAGACACTTTATGCTGGGTTCTGGCAGAAAGTCAGGAAACAATATGTCTGCAGCTTTAGAACAGGATGAAAAGAAACAACAAAAGGACAGGAGACACACTACATGTTGTACTTCTACACAAAGTTTGTTTTCCAGATATTTTTCTGCATCCACAGGTAGAACCCACTGCTTAAGGGCCAGATATCTCTCTCCCCCACATCTTTACCTACACAGGGCATGAGTATGCATGCACACACATGTGCGTGAGGACACACAATCTGTTATGCTGGAACAGATGTCTTTGATTAGCCATTGGTATTTGTGTTATTATTTATAATGAGTTCTACTGGAAGAAAAATTGAATGAAAATAAATTATCTGCATCATTAACAAAGACAACAATTAATAAACAACTGAGCTGGGCAATTTTGATTTCCTTATCCAGAATTTATGAAAACTGGCTTTTCTCTAACAAATTCTAATACTTCCTCTTTTTTCCATAATCACTTTTCTAAAGTGCAGAATGGCACATTTTAGAGGATCTCTTAATGAATCCAATAAGGGAGGCCACTTGCCCTCCTCCTTGTGAAGGAATACTTCACAAAGACCCTTGGAAGAATCCAATAATACGGAGAAGAAAAACTTCCCAGACATTATCTATTTGGAAGATGAATACAGAAAACTCATCCAGTATTAGGAGCACATTAAATTATTGACTGTTTCAATCCTTATGTTCAAAAGTATTCTCAAAATTTTGGCATTCTATTTATAATTTATAAAAGACTTTTTTTGTGCTCCCTTGCTTCCCCCTCAATTTTCCTCTTCTTCCATGATATTTTTAAAAGAAATTCCTGTGAACAAATGCAACATCACAACCACAAATTGTTTTCTTTTGCTTCGAATTAGCACTCGGAACATAGCAACATCCCGTCAACATTAAGCTTCTGAGAGACCACCAACATACATAAAGCACAGTGAAACAGTCACTAACACCTTCAGTAATTGTTACAGAATTCTGTTTCAGTACAGAAGTGATCAGATAATTATTTCCCAAGGAACCTGCAACTTTATTCTCAAAACCTCTATCTTCCATTAGAGCTTTCAAATAACTTTGGTAGATGGCTATCTGTGAAGTTCTAAGCACACAAGTCACTTCTGGCTGTCATTGCTCATGACAACAATGAAAGGCTCCTCCAGACAGCCATATTCAATGTGAATGAAAAACAGAGGGCTGGATTTCAAATCTGTCCAGATGTCATTTACGTGGTACAGTTATGCCACAGGAAAGAAACCAACAGATTCAAAATACAAAGGAGATAGATAATTGTAGAAAAAACAAAATCTGGCAGGTACAAGGCTTTCATAGGCATGTCAGTGGTTGCTAAGCACATACCTGAGCCTAAGCATTGCAGTATAAGGAGATTCTGAAGGAGAAAAACAAGCTTGCAACCTGACAAGCCTTCCTTTAAAAATAAAGTTACTCTGATTGTATCCTTCCATAACACTATATTGTTCTCCTAGCCACCCGTTTCCTTAGGCACACATGTACATTTTTAACCTGGAAATTCATGGCAAACAAAGCTCTACAAACCAATATAGAAAAGTGCATTACAGTCAGACAACATATTCTTCTGAAGTCATGGCAGTCTCTAATCCATCTGACTAACTTGGAGCACTCTCAACCACACTCCAGTGGAAGTTCCACTGCCCAACAAGGCAAACCAGTAAGCCAGATGTAAGAATTGGGAGAACAGTTTAATTGCTCATAGTCCATGCTACTTTTCACTGCACGGCCATTGAAAAATAAAAGTCAACCAGGGTTACATAGTCTCAAAAAATTATAGTTGAATTGAAAATACAGTGTTATGTAATCACTTTCACATCCTCATACACTTTAAGATGGAGACAGTGACTGTGTACGGTAAATCTACAAACAAAGAGGAAAAGAATAAACAAAAAGGCTTGTGTGAGAAACAATCTTCAGTGATGACTCAACTGCTGTATCAAATTCAAAAAATTGTACTGTTTTAAGGTGGCTCACTCAATGAAAAGCCAAAAAAGTATTATACTGACAAGAATAAAGATTACAAATTTTCACTCAATATATAATGGAAAACATTGTGTAGAACATAAAAAAATGCTTCCATGAAGCTCTTCGTCCATACATTTAAATCTAATATAAAGCTGAATTTTATAATTAAATTCTCAGTAATTAATAGCACATTTTGGGAGAGGAAACTGATAGCAAGTGCAACAATGTAGGCATCAAATATCCAATTATCTTGCTGATGCCATCTTGTCTACTATTTTATACTAACTGACTGACATGGTATAACAACAAAAACTTCTTGAAATCATTTAAATAGCAAATAGCAAACCTTTGATATCTAATTAGTACAACTAAAGCAAGCAAATCAACTGCTGTGTGTAGTGTAAGCAGTTATACGCACCCCATTTCCATAATTGGGGAATACTTTTAAACTTGCAAAATACTTTCTTTCATGGTAAACTTGCTGTAAGTTTAACATATTAAAGTTTTAACAACACAAGAAATTCGGGGACGGGAGAATGTGGGCTGCACATCACCAATTACTATCAAGCATGACATAACATTACAAAAAACTACTACTACTAACAGGGGCATGTCATATGGTAGCCAGTAATCATCAAAGAGGGACAGACAGAACTCTAAATTTCATTTGAAATTTTCAAATAAAAAGTTACCTCCAAAGCTGCATACAACATGGAGATACTCTGATCCAAAGAGCAATTTTGCCTGGGTGAGGTTCATTCATTTTTCCTGGATGTGTTCATCCCTTTTGCACAAAATTCCTCTGTGCTGAGTGGTTGAGGACTGTATTTTTGTTATTCTCTGAAAAGTAATAAGAAACAAAATAAAACCACAAGCTGAAACAACTTGAGTTTGCAGGGGATTTTGTGGGCACTTGAAATCTGAAGCTGAACAAAAGACTAGAAAGAGTTCCAAGAGGTTTGTACATATTCTTCCCAAAGTAGTTCCAAACACAAGAGTGGTGCAGAGTTGGGCCCACAGTTAGGAAATAAAACTAAAGTAGTTGTTAAAGACTTACACAAAGAGCCCAGTAAGACATACTCTACTACACAAGTTCTTAGGTTCTAGGATGGATAATATAATGAAAAATAATAGCCCCTTCACTTATAGCCATGCTACTTAACCAGACAACTCTCTGTCCCATTCATCTTAAAACACATAATTGGCTTTTCAGGCCCCATCTGTTTTGTCAAAATCTAGCTAAAAGTTTTATAAATAGAGCATTTAGTTGTTAACTGTAAACACATCCAGCTTACAGTTGTTAACTGCAAACACAAATTTCAAATATCTGTATAGCAAAAATTCAGAAACATTAGTTAATAATTTTCTATTTCTATGCAAGTGATCATGGTCTTATGCGTAAAATGTAAAATCAAGTCACACTCCTGTAACAGTAGAAAGACTGTCTTTTAAGCAATTAATATCCATCTCACATTGTGGATTCTCTTCATCACAAAAAATTTCATCATATAACATTAGTCACAAATTTAAGAGCTTACAAATGAAAAATTTTTAAAAGTAAAACTCCCATACTATTGGAAGCATGAAGATGAAAGGAAACTTCATTTATTTTATTTTATGCTTGAAACTCACAAGTACTAAACAAGTCAAAGTGTACATTCACAAGAAAATAATTTATTCATTTTATTTGTTGTTTGCAAATATTACTTTTATTAAATCTCTGAGTTTTCCAACACCTGATAAGATTCCTGAAAATACTCAAGGAACTTCCACTAGAAATACTGTTGGACTTTTCAATGTTGATTTGCTGAAATTACAAAATGAAATATTTTCTCTGTAATACTCTTTCTCCCCACACATCACTTCTCTGTATAGATGATACATATTCAGTATTTATCATTAATATTGTTATAAACATCTATTTCTAAGGTGTATTAACACACCTTTTGGGAATCTATGGCTTTCAGAAATACAAAATTAACTACAACAAATAGAAATGACATGCAAATAAAAAGTCATCCCATCTTGAAACAGATCCATTCACAACTGACCAAATAACAAAGATGCAAAGGAAATCTTTAGTTTTGCGCCCTCTTCTGGAAATACCACCCATCTACCCCTGTCAGGCAGAAAAAGATCCGAATGTCCTGTGAAATCCCTCTTCATGCTCCCTATGGAGATAACCCTCTTCCTGTCCAATACAGGTTACTATTTCTAAGCATTCTCACCCTACATTTTAGGACAACAGGTGAAATTTAACTAAATTTAATTTCAATGTGTCTTTGGGGCTGGGATCCATCAGCAAGATGTCAACTCTGCCCCTCAGTTAATGCATCAGCTGGCCACTTTTAGGAAGACTCTACAGGTTACTCAGAGAGGAAATAAGAATAGTGAATTCATTCCACTTTGCAGTGGTGAAAATAGCTGTGTGTGAGCACGACAAAGGGGTGTGACCCAGGATCTGAAAGTCACAGAGTAAACACCCAGTAGGTGTATCTGTTTTCTATTACACCACTCTGAATTGCATTATTATAAAAAGAATTTGATTCTGTCCAGCAACTTTTATATTGAGCAGAATAATTTATGTTTTGTTCAGCATTTTCCCAAGAAAGCATCTGATCATGATTTGAACACATGAAGCACTCAGAGCACACAGAGCTACTATTCCACTTAGTAAGTTTTTTCATGGTACAGTAAGTGCCATTTAACATTTGTCTCATTTCAGTTGCCAGTCCATCATTCCAACTGCACCTTACAATGTTCTGCTTTTTCTGCACAGTGAGTGCCTTCAAAATTTCTCTTTTTAAAAGATTATACACATTAGGATTTCTACAGCTCTTGTCATAGACATTTTCTTCACTATTGGTATAATCGTGGTAGTTCTGTATCATCTTTTACCTTTATACATCTTTTAAGTAACTGATTTCAAAACTGTATATGAGTACTCTTCTAATGCCATTTTACAGAGATTAAAAAACTTCTGTATTTCCAGCTTGTATTTTTATGGATGAGATAAGCCTACTTATCACAATTCTGATCTAGGGGCACACAATCAGGTGCTGAGCTGCAGTAACAACCTCCTCCACCAGAAGCCCCAGTTTTCAGACCACCATTCTCCATTCTCTCACCTTGCTCCTAGTTAGAAACAGCATCAGTTGGTAGTAATGCACATTTGTTTCAGAGTATTGCAATAGAAAATTACACAAAAGATTCCAGGTGATTGTCCTCATCCTGCTGCTTTCCCAATTTGTCAGTCTTTTAGCCATCATGTATTTCATCAGCAGTTGTAGCACTAAGATGCAAACACAGCTTGTGATTTGTTCCACTGTAATTTATTCCACCATTTTGACTGCCCAACTTAAACATAGGAAAACCTGTCCGTAAGCATAGTCAGATGGTCTTACTGGTTAAACCAAAGCAAAGCCATGTGAAATTAGTCATCAAGCCTGGAAATAAAGTAGAGGCAGCAGTAAACTCTCATTTTTTTATTTTTAATTACCAGGTGAGGAACACAAACACCTATTGGTTTTGTGGTTCTTGGGAACAATCACATTAATAAAATTCTTTCATTTGGGAGCCCGCTAGGTCTTTCCTTCAGTACCTGGAATACATTGCTAATTTTGCCAGTGCATTTGTTCCACATTTGCTTTTGAGCACATAATAATCACTACCTCCTCTGCGTCCTACTTTTGTAAATAAAGCAGAAAACCAGTTTTGCTTGACTGAAAGAGAAGTTTTTTTTAGGAAGTAAAGAGAAGTAAATTTCTTTAGGCACATATAAGAAAATAGCAACACTTCTGTCCATGTCCTGATTTTCTGTTGTATGCATATTAGTTGTTTATTTAAACAATATATCTGAAATATTATATGTAATTAAATAACCTGTAACAGTTTGAAATTCATTTCTGAAGAAGTTAGGGTAAAATTAAAAGAAAAAATGGGGGATGTCAAAGCCAGAGTCATTTTAAAATTCTACTCTCAAATAAAGAGATACAGAAGTTTACGCCACTTATATTTATGCAAAATATGTTCATTAAC
This sequence comes from Euphonia xanthogaster, assembly GCA_034509185.1. Lineage (NCBI taxonomy): Eukaryota > Metazoa > Chordata > Aves > Passeriformes > Fringillidae > Euphonia > Euphonia xanthogaster. The sequence continues at coordinate 13,947,397 of JAYDZK010000006.1, forward strand.
ATAAAAATTAGTACAAAATATGTTGTTGAATGGCTAGAAATATTGCACAGTAACACTGCAATTTCACCAGATGTTTAGGTCAGTCAATGTATGGGTTCCCAATGGGTCATTCTGCCACACCTACCTTTTCCTCCTGCCCCTTGCCTTATGTAAGCTCCACTGCATATGGCCATGACATCAGTAAAATCATCTAAAAATTATTTTCTCTTCTTTTTGGCACAGTAACTTCTCTGATAGATCAGTGGATATTGATGTAGCCCACTCAGCAGTAACGTGACCAATACAGCAAATGCAGGGGAGCAGCAGGAGCATCTAGCTTAGAAAATGAGTGGCTACCTCTTGGCAGTGTGGTCTTTGGTCAACAGGTAAGCTAAAGCTTACTGGGACACTGCATTTGTGGAGAAGGAAAACAATTATCTTCTTTACAAAGAGAATAGCAGAAGTATCTCCTGAATAACAAAAATGCAGGTGATTTCAAGAAGAAAGATTAATTTCATTTAGACCCCTTTGTGGACTCCAAATGAACAAGGTTATAAAAACAAATACATATCATAAAGAATTTCCTCCAAGCAATGAACTGTATAAGATATGAAGAAAGATGTACTCACTTTACAAACTAAACAACATAATCCACTCTCATAACACTTTTGTCACCACTCTGCACTGTCATCCCACATGATAGCTACAGTGCCTACAAGACAAAGCCAATGCTGACTTATAGCCCCAATGCATTATCAAAACCATATGCTATACCTTCCTCCAAAACATCTCTTTTAGCTTCCTGTGTTTCCTCTAACCCAATGAACAAGCATAAGCATCAAAACTCTGTTCTATCCCTGAGTCTCACAAGAAAAGCAAACAAAGCTCTACACTTGCCCCAGACAATCTCAGGACATATGGACAGAATCTTTACTGTGGGGATAAAATGTAGACTCCCTCACTGATCTCTATCACAAATTAATAACTAGAGTTCAGTGTCCTCCATCAAAATAGCCCTTGGCTACTTTTGCATCAACATTGTTGAAGGAACAAAACAAAACAAAGGCCATAATGAAAAATCAATACATACCACACTCTAATTAACACATTTCTTCAAACAAAAAAGTGAGAAAAGAACCCCAACACAATACATAAGCAAATATTCAAACACATCTCCCCTGAAGAAAATACCAGTCACAACACGTTCATCAGTCCAAAGGTGACGCGTGCCCTTTTCTGCAGTAAAACTATCTGTCACTGATCTAAAACACCTGGTTGTCACAAAAGGTACTGAAATTTATACATAAAATTATAAAATATGTAAGAACTGCATAAAAATCAAACTTTGAATTCAATTTTCTCCAGACTCTACTTGTTTCTGAAGAGTGACTCACCAAATAGCATCAGAAATGGATAAACAAATAGAGTAGAAGATCAAAGTGAAGAATTATTATGTGTGTTAGGCAGCTATAGGATCACAGCAGGTCTGAGAAGAAGTCTACAAACACCTAAGTAAAATACAGAAATTCCAACATGGTGTGTTCTGAACCACAGCTTCCTTGAGAAAAACTTCATTCACTTTCCCTTTAATGCCTGTGCTGGAAGTGAGTATCACCTCAGAAAATGGTGAATGAACTGGCGCAAAGAAAGTCAGGTCTGTGCATTTCAGATCTTGCTGTAAAATGTCTAGCTTGGAAATCCAGCATGAAACAGTTTCTGATGCAACCAAAACATGTCAAGCCCAATCTTGTCACATTGTCAATATGCACAAACCATATCTTGCTCAAATTTACATGGCTAATTTTATTAATTCTTTTGTAAGCAGCCTACAAAATACCCTCGTTGCAGAATATGACTCTATGCCTGTATAGAGTAAGAAACAAGGATCACAACACAGGTTATGTCACAGCTAAAACAAACTGAGCTGCAATGGTAGAGAAGGATAAAATATCTACTTAAATTTAACAGGCAAAATTACTGACCACTACTTAATAAATAATAAATAATAAATAATAGTGGATTTGCATTACAAGAAATTAGCATAGTTCATGACTGACATAGCATAGCTGATTAATTGTCACTTATGTACAACACTTCAGCCATGCTGGATCATTTTTTGACACCAAGAATTCAGTAAAAAATTATTTTCTTCATTACAAGGGTTTCATTACTTAGGAAATTTTCTTTTACCCAACGAGTGACCTACTTTCAAGAGACTTTTGCCTCTTAGTGTTTCAGTTATGTTTTCATCAAATTCAGTTATGTGACATCAAATTGCTCACTCAGATGTTTTAAAGACTACAGGAAAGCACTGCTAAAGAAAGGTGCAGAGGAAAATATAGTTAATTTCTGGAATTCATTGAATGTGAAAGATGTAATTTATGAATATCAGACAGCATGAAATAATATCCAAGATACAATACTGCAGCATAAATGTCAAATACGTTCATCATAAATTCAAGCTAGATATTGACCATACAATTCTTCTTTGCCTATGTAGCTAAGACTGCAAATAATACAATATGAGATATTAGAATGCTTTCATGTCACAGGCCTTGGTGATATAAAAGAGGAAAATAGCAAAGAATGAGTGCAGCGTGGTATCTTACAACTGAGTCATCAATTTCAAAATTACTCAAATTATCACTGCACTAAAATAAAAAAAGAAAAAGTTAAGATATTACAAAATTGTTAGAAAAGGTTTTTACAGAGCACAGAGTTAATGAAATGTGGCACTTCCAGCATGCAGTTGAGGTCTTTAACAACATTAGCTGATATTTGAAAGTTTGTATGGCTCATAATAAGATCTGGTGTTAAATTTGACCAAACTGCCACTGCAAAAGCAAATAATTTTTCTTAGCATAACATCTTCAGATGTGTACTGTCTAAAAGAGCATTGTTATTTATCAGTTACAATGAAAGATCATCAGATGATGTACATTCTAGCACATTTGTGTTCCAGAGACCTTTGAGTTCAGCTCAAAGGGAGACTCTTCCAATAGTTACCTATTTATTACACTGAAATATTTTTCGCACTGAAAGTTACCTATTTATTTGCAATTACTTTGCAGACATGTAAATTCAGGAATAACCTTCCTGTAATATATGTGAATTCAAAAATATCACAAATATTAGCAACTTAATATTGTCAAGGAAAAACAAGATATTTCTTCAGCTCCTGTTTTGCCCCCAAGATGAAACTTTTTCATGATGTTAAGAATCTTTGATTGCTTCAGACAGTTAGTACAAATCATAGAATACAGATTGTGTTATTATTACAGTATACTGCTGGATGAAAATCCATATTCAAGGTTCAGTTACAGATGTGAGACATCCTCATCCTAGACATAAACACTCGAATCCCTTTCATTGTTTCTGAGAATTACAATTCTTGGGGAAAAGCTCAACCCTACATCAGTGTCATGTAAAATAGCAAATATGGTAAGAGGAGTCATTTATTGAGATGCTGATTAGCCAAATGCTGCATGGATTTTTCATACACCCTTTACCAGAATAACAGTTATTAAGGTCAAAATCATCAACAGATTGTGGCTTGACCAGTACAAAATAGGCATTGGGGGCCACCTTATACATAGAATTCTCCCAGAAGCTGTAGCCTATAAAGCCTGCAAATCCTTATTCAAAGCCAGAATATGCAGGTTACAACATACAATTACATCAATGAGTCTACAACCCTCTTGCATTAAAGTTGTTCCCAAATGGCTCAAGATTCCTTGGGTAGTTTCAAGTTAAAAGTAGGATTCAAGTGAAAAGAACTACCATCAGTTTAAGGAAAATTCAATTGCTGACACAACTTAAATAGCCATTCTCTTTCTGAGCTACTTATAAATACATGAACTGAAAGAAAAGTTGCATCTAATTACAGCATTTTATTGAAATTTTTGTCATCTGGAATCCATATGGGTCACAATGTCTTAATAAAAAAATAACACATTCTGTTTTGGTTTACTGAAAATTAACAGGGCATTTGGGAAAATATTATTATTGTAAAAGCCTGTTTCACATTTGTTTGCCAATACTAGAGCTATGTAAGTAGAAAACGAGAGAACCTTTTTCTTTCTTTTTTTCCCTCTGTTGCTGATATTAGGAGAAAACAATGCAGCTGGTAACATTAATATATCCTATATCCTCAACAAAGATGAAAGAGGTCAAACCAAGTTGTAATGGGCTTAAGCACATGAAATAGCCACACTGGATTGATTAACTTAGTATCCAGACATGGCAAACCCTTTTTTTTTTTAAACAATATTCCATGCTATAGTCCAATAGGTCTGCAGAGTCTCAGGGCTTTGCACAAGGCAGTTTCCTTAATACAGTCAGCCCTAAAGCAGAATGCAATGAAGGACTGTTTCTGGTTTTTGCCTGCCAGACTTGGTGGGGAAATGGGAGAGGGCAAAGGAGACTGGATGGTACAGCAGCTAGCACAGCATCACACTGGCTACTCTGTGGCAAGTATACTGGCAGCAACACTATTATATAGCCCTGTTTTCAGAGAAACACAATTAGAACTCCATTATAATAATATCTTCTTGGCAAAAATGTAGCAAACAAGCCCTTTCCAAAAGGGATTTATATTTTAATTACAGAAAAATCAGTTCAGCTGTCTTTTTGGAGAGTCAGAGGGGCTGGCTAAGGAAGACAAACAAAACCAGATTTTTGGTGGTTTCTGTAGTTCTTTTGTTCTTCTTGAGGAATCAGTACCGAGCCAATGTAACAATCATCATGTAATAAGATCCATACCAAGCAATGAGGACTTCATTTGACAACTGATCAACACTGTCTTTAAACATAGTTAACATTATTCCTCTGTAACTCTGTAATCCAGATCCCTGTCTTTCATCTCTTACATTTAATAAAAATAACAAATAGAAAGTCTATATTCCTAGAATATAGATTTTTAGCTTTCTTGGCCTATTTAGGATGTTCAGATCTTTACTGTTCTCACCAGTGCTCTGGTCATCAGAGCATTGTAGATGCTAAAAGGCATGAAATCTCACTAATCCTTTCCTTTAAAATCACACAATTCCTTAGCACTGTGCCATTACAGGACAGTACAGCTGATTGCACAATTGACCAATAAACCAGAGGATAACTCAAGAAAAAGGTGGTATATAACATAGTGGTAGTGGTCCAGAAGGACAATGCCAGAATTTTTCTCACATAGTACAGTACTGAAACTAACTTGACTCAGCTCTGTTCTTGAGACACTTCCCCTTACCCTGCAAGAGAAATTCATGGCTAGATAGATTTAAGAGCTTCAGATAAATACTATCATGTACACAGGACAAAAACAGGACAAGAAAAATACAGGTAATGCAGCTTTCGTTTTGATGTCATTTTACCATGACTTATCCCATGTCTAGAATACAATCTGTGCAGTACATCCACCTACACATCCATCTCTTTAGAGACCTTCTCTGAGACTATTAAGAACATCATGAAGGCACCTGAGAAATATAATAACATTATATTGTTCAATTTGCAGCTCGCAAACAGGCTCCTCTTCCAAAGGCCAAATGGTCAGAAAAGTCCATTAATTGTCAACATGGTAACCACAAAAAATGAAACATTTTCAATAGAAATTTTTCAACAGCTATCAATTTTCACCATTCTTTTTAAAAAACTTCTTTAATGTCCTCCTGTAAAACAGCAGTTTAGCAAAGAATTATCTTCTCTTTCAGAGAAAGAAATGTATATAGAAAAAAAGGCACTGAGAGTACCAAGAATGGAAATTTTCCTACAAAAGATGAAGTTTAATTGATAAATAGAGGAAAACCCATCATTGACATTTAAAGAAATAACATAATGCATCTTCTCAGAAGTCCAACCACCATAGCCTGGGTTCTCTTTTCACTTATTATAATTTGAAAGAAAAGGTGGGAGGGAAGATGATATGCCTGGTAATCCTCTTCAGTAACATAAAGGTAAGAGGAAAAACAAGGCAATAAAAACCCTTGTAGCCTAGTACTAAGGAAAAGCAGCACCTTACTTCATTTACAAAATAGCTAAATATATTCATAGCAATAGCTGACAAATTACGAGCAAAACTTTCAAAAATAAATGTTCATTAAAAAGTTTTAAGCTGGAGGGGTTTCTTTAATCCTTTTGTCATTTGAGCAATATGTGATCAAAGCCATTTCAGTTTCCCATTCCTCAAACATTAAGTAAATATGCGGGCTTAGAAAAGAAATTCATGTAATTCATAGCAGGACAGAAAGTAGTACTTGTTACAGAAAATAATTAAGGCTAGAGTATTAGAGGTGGGAATGAGGGGCGCAGAGCCTGTTTTTCTAAACAAAGACATGATTAATTCTTCTCAAAGACTGAAAAAAAATTCCCCAAACCATTCCTCTCTGTGCATCCATATGTGCCAACTTTTCATCACATTCATTATTTTTATTAGCCAGCATGTTTCCCATCTACTTAAGAATAAGCAGAGGGGAACTAATTAATCTGTTTGCTCTGCTTCCCCAGCCCACCTGAATAATGCCACCAAAACTGTCCTGCTTCCCACAGGGGCTGAGGAGAGACCCTCTTCCTGAGCCAGCAGCTGCTGGGCATCTGTCCAGCTGCCCTTTGCACTCAGGGTCTTTAGTGGCCCTGACCAGCTGCCCCGAGCCTCCCGCACCACTGCTGCCCATGGACAGGGACCCCGTTTTGACCCAGCTGCAGAGCTGCCCCTGCCGGTCCACGGAGCCCATGGCTCCTCAGCTGTGCACTGGCATCCCACCCTGACCTCGGGGCTGTCTCATCTCCACAGACCTGCCTCACAATCACGAGGCTGTGCCCAACCCTGGCTGCCCAGCTGACTTATTCCTGACCCTGGCCTGCAGAACGGCTTCCCACCTTGCCTCCAGAGCTGCCACCCCACCATGAACTTGTTGGTGGGCTTTGGGCTGTCCCTGGCCTGGATGGGGTGGTGGGACTGATCCTGGCTGCCAGGCCCCGAGATCCCCTGGTGCTCCTGGCGCAGGTCCCTCAGGCAGCTTAGGAACAGCCAGGGCTGGGCTCCAGGAGTAGAGTGGCCTCTGCCCACAGCCCAGGCACCAGCCCAGCACAGGCAGGACTCAGTGTCCACTAGGACGACCGTGAGTCCTTCTGACCACACAACCATGAAAGGAAGAGTGGCTTTCACTGGTGGTTTGAGACTCCCTGACCAGGAAAGAAAACATTAGGACAATCAGACCCTTCCTTGGAGAAGCACCAGCAGCCCCAAGCAGCTCTGTCTAGCTGCGAACCTACTTAAAACTGTTCCTCCACGTGAATATGAATGAGATTTACCTCACCTGCACCTGCCAACTGTGCAGGCTCCTCCCTCTGAAGAGGAGAGCAGAGGTGAGACAATGCATGAAATAATGTGGCATCAGAACTAGTCATAAGTCAGCTACATCTGGGTATACTCAGCTCCTTTTGTTCTGGTTATTATTTCACCTTTGAATTGCAGGAGTCCTCATGTGCTCTTTACCAGGCTCCAATTCTACTTCTCCCACACCAACAATACTCATCCTGTTTGGACTATCGCACCTAATGTTTCAGAAAACCCAGCACTATGCAAGAGACTGGAGGAGTGTCAGTGGAACAAGAAGAAATCCCAGGCTGGCAGGGCATAGCAGAGCATGCACCACCGACAGGGTAATAAACCTGCAATTCACTGATATCCAAATGACAGATCAGATCTGTAAGATCTGGAAGAAAAGGGAAGAAAGGTATATCAGGGCATTATTTCACAAGTAACCCCATACTGCACATCTCAGATCCTGAGACTATTCCCATCCCATATTCAGTGCAAAACTTTGACTGTCAAAAACTTTCAATTGATGAAAATCCTACATATCTGGGGAAAGGAGACCATCCAGCTACAGTTGCACTGAAGAAGTAGCCAGGGAGGAGCGTGTCTAAAAGCAAACCCAAGAAGAGATTATAAGAATTACTCTGAATAGCATAAACAGCTATTGGACCAAAGTGAGAGCAAAAACCCCAATTCACCATTAGAAAAACCCAACCAGAACTTTAGCAAAAGCAATTTCAGTCAAAAAAAAAGGGGCTGGTCACCAAGATGGAAGAGACCCAAAAATGGAAGAACTTTGGATTACCGGAGAGGCACTCATAGCAAGAGTTGTGAACATGATGCTCAGTGAGTTTGGATAGTACCTAGGACAGAAATAGCAGGATAATTAGGAATGTAGAAGGGGCTTCACCTATTGAGAACAAGAGAGGAAGTTACACCTACTTTTATGATAGGGAATAATCCAAAATAAGGCAAGAAAATTGAGCAAGACTGAGGCAAGAGAGATCAGACTGTAAGCCTGAATGCAATCTTTCGCTGGAATAAGATCTATAAATTAATGAATAAATTAAAAACAGAGAAATCTCAAAATTAGTGGTAAGGTGGAAAAAACGCTGCAGAAATATTTAATGTCTGCCATCAGCATAAAATATACAGACTAGTTACAGCCAGAATATTAAAAAAAGCATCATGTCAACTATAATTAAATGGCAATAAAGGTAACAATAGGCAAAGGGATAGTAAATCTGAAAAACAGCAAACAGAAGAAAATAAAATTTCTTTTTAATTAAAATGGATTCATAGTGCCACCAAGTAACTTGTTCTTTAAACTTTACCAGCCATGCAATAATAAACTGCAACACTAATAGATTTCTACTGTGCTTCAAGACTTTACTCCTCCTGCTCATCATTACAACCTGGGAGAGATCTCAAAACAGATCATTATAGCTGAAGTATTTAGCCATGTTTTCCTTTAAGCCTCCCTTTTTGACAAAAAAAAACCTACTTCCCCTAAATTCTAATGTAATCAGAATGTCTATTACAGGCATATATTCTCTTTTGCTGCTGAACAGACTGAATGTTTTCTAGCTTTCAGCTTTTACAGATTTGTTCTTCCTTCTTATTTTCTCCCTGAAGCAATATTAGCATTGTTTTCATTTCCTAGCCAGCCTACTCTTGAATTCTCGACACCTCCTTCTCAGGCAAGACCTCACACTGCTGCCTTCCGCAACACTGCAGCATTAACTTATTTTCCTCCTTGGCAAAAGAAACACTGGAGCTCTCTGGAGTACACCGATTCACAAATCTGCTGTGTGAATTACTTCCTGGGGTTCTTAATTATGTATGTTGAAGAAGTCACTGACATCATGGACCTGTGAGTCCCAGAGAAAACAAGACCACTCACCTTTCAGCCCACAGGAAAATCCCCATGAAATCCCAAAATAAGCAGCTCAGAGGAAAAGACCTTTTTTTCCCTTTTTTTTAGCCTTGTTTGGTTGGTTGGTTTTGTTTCTGTTACTAAAGAGAAATGTAGTTTAGGTTGTTTGGCCAATACAGCTGAAAAATAAGATGAGAATTCAGCTGAATTGAGACTGAAAATTTTCATAGTCCTCTATGAGTATTTTCAAAACAATTGCAAAGAAACATTAGGACATTGTGTACATATTCTGCATCAAAAGATGAACAGAAGGATAAATATGACTCATTTTGCAAGGAAAAATGTTGACCTTTTTTTCTTCAATAAAATGAGTTTCTGTAATTTCATGGAAGCAATAGGGTATATGAACACTCAAAGACTCAAGAGCTCAAACTGCTACCAGGAGTTACAACAAAGTAGAAAATTTTAAAGTAAACAAGCTACAGTACAGCCAGTCCTGTTGGAGAAATAGTGCAACAGCAGTTAATCTCCTGAAAAAGTTGTTTCCTTGAGACTTATGAAAATGGCAAAATTGGGCAGTTTCACACAGAATTTACTATAAAAAGCAGGCATATCAGGCAAATCTAAAGTTACTGCACGAGACCAATTTTTTTCCCAACATCACCAAGGAAAACTCAGGTTAAACTCATGCCTGTTCATGCAACACCTCTAGTAGTCTTGTGGCTTACTCCATTTTTAATTTGTAAGCAGATTAGGTTTTTTGCTCCCACACACACTGATAGGGATCCTGCTTCATGCTATGAGAAGCTGGTAGGCCAAAGACAAAGCTTCGGATCAGTTCCTGGACAAATTGCATTTCCTAGCTGTTCCTAAAGACTTTGGAACCTCTGATTAATCTTTGAGCAAAACTGCAGTCAGCACTGTACCTCAAGGGCAACAAACTCTGTTAATGCACTCTTGAAAGAGACCTATTATAGCTTGAAATCTCAAATCAAAGATCTTCTCCCTGAGTGGCTCACATTACTTTCAGCCTTTCAGGACCTAAGGGTGTGGTTTGGGGACCAATTTAAATTGATCTAACTGTGGACCACTGCCAGACAGAAAATCCTGTATTTCTGCCTATCGGGTTATGCAATGAGTTAGTATAACTGAGCATCTCTTGTTTGTTGGAATAATTAGCAGTCAGATCATTTCCCAGTCGAAGGTATGGCATGACAACAAAGAGAATGGCACTAGAGAAGAGGCAGAAATGTACAACTTGGCACATGCAGCCCAGACTTGAATCTGCTTGAACTTCCCAACAAACAGCACCCTAGCCGGGGCATCTGGGAGGATTATAAATATGAGATGGAACAAAGCATACAATAAACACTAAAATCTGTGTGTCTCCTTCCCCAGAGGATCCTTAATGATTTCATAGAAGCTTTCAGCAAAATTATAGACTAAGAGCTGACAATACAGACCTGGCTTTCATTATATGCTTCTTAAGTCAGTATGCAAAATGCCTTAAGAATCTCTCTTCCATGACAACCCTGAGAGAACTTCTGCCCGCAGAACACGATCACACTACAAATCACAGCAAATGGTACCCAAAAGTTCAGCTGTTTTGTGGGTTTCCTTATTTATTTGGGCATACCATCTTCTTTTTACTTCATATAACTTTTTTTTCTTATTTTACCATGAAACAGAGTCAATACAGTAAAGATCTTTAGTGTGTTTTCTACTTGGGACTCAGTAAGACAAAGATAATAGGGAAGTCTTTGAATCATCTCTTTGCTAAACTTTTTCTTCAAGTTTATAGAAAATGTTCAGAATATAAGTAATTAATAAATGAGATAATATATATGTCTGCTTTATTCATAACTAGACCATAGTTACCTAACCATCAATTATGCAAAAAATGATGTTTTATACTATTTATTCAGTATATGTCAGGATTTCTTGGCTAATGCAGCCAAATTATTCCAGAAGATATTGCATATGGAGTTAACACGTTGCCTGACAACTGAAGAAGTAGAAACAAGTAATAAAGCTCCAAGAGTTTAGTTAAATTTAATTTACAACTAAGCAAAACAGTGTTTATTGGAATAAAAAAGGTCATTAGTGTCTTACTAGAAAGCAATTAAAATAACAGATCAAAGCCATTCATCAAATCACAAAACAGATGCTAAGCTTTACTGTAAGAGATTTAGAAGCAGTTGTGTATGTAACAGTATAAGTCCACAAACTATGCTGTACCTTCTGTGACCACAGAGAAGTTGCTGAAAAAACAGATTTATCACATACTAGATTTAACTGTGATTCTCCAGCTCCTGACATGTTCATCTTACTCGTCTGGAGACTCAACATGAAGGCATTGAAGCAACTGAGATGCAGTCTCTATATTTTTAAGGTTAAAATTATTTTAACACAATGAAAATAGTTATCGTGCTCTTGGCAAGCCATTAAATCCTCATTACCGAGTTCTATTTTAACAGTACAGTGAAAATTTCAGCTGTCACTAGAAAATAATGAAATTTAAGAAAAAGAAAAGAAAAAAAAATAAGTTTTCAGCAGTTTGAACAAGTAACCTGCAGCTAACATACTCTCTTCAGTGGACTAAACTGAAACACTCTTGGGCTCCTAAAATTCAGGCATAACAATTCTCTCTACAAATTTTAAACAAGTAATGAAAAATAGTTGCATTAAAAGGCAGGGAAATGTGGATATGAGAATTCTGTTTGTATTAGTTTCTTTGTTTCATAAAGGAGTTGCAATCTATTGTTAAAAATCCCTGATAAGCAATTGATATTCTCATGTCACAAATTTAGGAAATGTGTCCATAAAATCTTGAAATCGCTGCTTAGATTAACACAGACACTCCATATATGTACACCCATGTCAGACTGCAAACCCTTTTTTTTTATATGTAGCTTAACCATTGTTTCCTTGCCACCAGATTTGTTCAGAAGTTACAGTGTCTACCCAAGCTGAACCGAGTCAGAGCTGGAACCAGAACTGAGTTGCAATAAAATAGCCCCAACTCACTGTGACAGAAGTAGAGCTCCCCAGAAGCCTGCAGTTGTTTCGTTTGGTTTGGGTTTTTTGGGAGGGGAGCAATTCCCAGCCCAAAAGCCCTGACAGAGCAGAGGTTCAGCTAAGGTCCTGTTAACAAACCTTTATGAATAAATTTCTGCGTGGCTTAGTAGATACCAGGCCAAATCAGTGACAGATATGCCAGGAGGAGATTTGATTTATACAAAGCCTCTCAGGGTTTGTTTTCCACCAGTGGTTCTCTCTGGATTCTTCCATTATCCAGTGTATCCTACACCCCACTACCCTGGATACGAGGGTTGACTGCCTAAAAGGAGAAAGAGACTCCAAAGAAGCAGTTATTACACTTGAGGAAAAGATCTTCTCTTAGTCTGTGATCAGTACACAGTCAAAAGCAAGTTTCTTGACTGTCCCTGCATTTATAATGCTAAGTATAAATATTACTGCTGGTCATAATGTTAAGTGATAGCAAGTGTCACTTCTACCCTTAGGGCAGCTCTTCTGCTTGCACCAGCAACCAGCTCAAGGCCCTCCCAGTGATGATTCCCTGCGATTTCTCACCAATTCTTAAAAACCAATTGGGAATTTGTTGAAGAATGCCCTTAAGTGCATCAGGTGGGGATTCTCATTAACAAATAACAAAGGCAAATGCCATACGCTCTGCAAACAGCTTTTAACCAAGCTCAGGATTACTGACTAAGAGAAAAAGAGTTGAAACTACCTAATTCCAAACATTGCCAGTGTTTCACTTCCGTTTTCTCTGAGTAGTTGTCATCTATATTCGAGCCCTGCAGAAATGAGATTGACCAACTGGGCTACACACACAATATAATTGAAGGACACCTGACCCAGTCATGGATATCTGTGGGAATTAGCACATCAGAAGTAATCTAAACATGACACTAAATTCCATGTAAGCTAATGTATTCTATTTCTTAGAAAATTCAATTAGACTATGCTAAGCTGAGAGCTGTCACAGACAGACCACTCATGGTATCCAGCCTGCCTTATTTCAAATTAACTTGGGTATCTGTATACTAAATTCTGCTGTGTAGCAAGATGAACAGGTAATATAGTTCCACTGTTATCAATGTAATGAGATATTAGGCTTTTACATCACAGGTTCTCAAGAACTTAATTAATAATTGTCACAGTTTTTTAAATTTCATTTTGTAACAGTAGGAATTAATTTTGGTGTGCATTAATGTAATCCATACGCAGCAGATATCCTTACCAGTGTATCTTGTTACCTGTGAAAGGAGAAGATGATACAACAGAGAAAGAAACACCTTGCAGTAACCCAACTTGGGTAATGATCCACTGGAATGAAAGCCAGTGGTGAAGGGAGATGCTAGAGTAAAAGCCACATAATTTCTTTGTACGGAATCTAGCTTGACATTGCACCCCAACTCCTGCCCCCAATAAATGTTTTTAGCCCACTCATATATTGTTTCCATGTAGGATTTGGCAGCTTTGAATAAGAATCCTATAACCAGCAGATTCAATAATGTTAACAAAAGATGGATTAAGAAGAACAAAGTTTGTGTTGTTCTTTTAGAAATGTTACCATATTTCAAGTTTCTTAAGGATTTTGGTGTTTTCTGGATGCATCAGAGTCATCCAAATTACTTTTTTATATCTGTGGGAGTTCAGTCCTTTTGCTTATTGGCTGTCATTTTGCATTTCAGCCCACTGATTGACAGACAATTAGAATATCAAAGCAAAAAATCAATAATTCAGGACCTCCAGACCACTGCTGCTCCTAAAAGTAACTGGTTTACCGGTTGCAGTGCCAGTCGCTGATCAGAAAATAAAAAAACTAGCCAGCCACGAATAGAAAAAATGTAAAGACAGATGCACTGTTTCTTTGCATGAAAGGGCTTTTATATTAGATCCCTGTGTTTAAATTCTTCTATATTTTTCTCTAAAGGCAAACTGGGGAAAGTATGAATGGAAAAAAGTGGAAGGGAAGGGAAAAGAAAATTATTTCAAAAGCTGTGCTGATTTGTGTGCTCTTGCTTTTCTATCACCATGCTAACCTTCACCCCTCCTTAAGCTTGAGGGATTCTATATGCACCTTTATTCTTTAACATAACACTTTACTTGTTCCTGAATGAGAGACACTCCTGTAGCATCCAGACTTACTAGTTAGAGATGAGGCATTTTGCTGTTAATTCATTCTGTCACACTCTACCTTCCAGTTTTACGGTATTGTAATTGCAGTCCGTGGGCCATCAGTGATGCTCTGCCACTGCAGCTGGAGGTCAGCTGCAAGAGGCCTCTACCTACTAAGACCTCCCGCTGAGTTACTGGTTGTTAAGGTAATGGAACGTTAGTGTAGAAATAACATAGAAGTAACATAATGAATAGCTTTCATGGAGAGAAGACTACTTCACTCACTCAAATGCATTTTCTTTAATAATGGTTCTCAAATTTGTGTGTTCCTTACCTCCTCTTAACTAAAAAATTATCTGTAGTGCTTCACTGAGAACAAAAATTATTTTTTCAATGAATATTAAAACAAAATGGTAAATGCAGAAACACCTTTTAATTTTCTGATATAAAAATATTCTCTACAGATTGGTATTTAGACAACATCAGTGCAAACACCTCTCAACAGTTCTCTTTTATCTCTTTATAAGATAACATAAGTGACCTTGGTATGAATAAAATATTACACTTATAGATATTTAATATGTGTAGCAATAAACAAAAGGGACCAGGAACTAGGGGCACTTTACTGCTTAGATTGAAAAAACAACTCTGCTCAACTAGAGTAGCATTTCTGACTTCAGTCTGTTGAAGCCCATGGAAGGTAAACCACCTATGAATACCAAACAGGAAATTGAATTTGGCAAGCAAATAGCAGGCAAATAAGCCTTTCATAGATCCCTGTTATTCCAAGAAATTTACAACTGGGTTGGCTTGGAATTTTCCAATTGAATGTTGGGAGCTATCCCACCATGGAATATCAATTAATTGAAACTGAAAGAATACACAGTCAGTTCTAAGAAATCCACTACTATAAAAAAAAATTGACAAGCTGTCCCATTTCAGCTCTTTCACAATGAAAAATTGTTGGTCTCTTCAGTTGAAAAGAGCCTTGTGTTTTTAAATAGATAATTTTAAATTAGAAATGAGTTATGTGTAAAATTCTTTATTATTAAAAAAAAAACTACAGGAAAAAATGCTCAAGTACTCCACTAAAATTTATCAATATTTTTAATTTGCGTGTTGTTTGTCAATTCAATGCCTTGACTAAAATATTGTCCCAGAATAAAAACCTCTTTCTTTGCTTATCTGACTTTTAAATTTCATGCCTAATATCTTTGAGGAAGATGATTCTGGCTCTCCACTGCACTCCAGTGAGCCCCCACCTGGAGCAATGCCTTCAGCTCTGGGATCCTCAGCACAGGAAACATATTGGTGCAAGTCCAGAGAAGGCCATAAAAATGATCAGAGAGCTGGAGACCGTCTGCTGCGAGGAAAGGCTGAAAGGGTCAGGTTTGTTCAGCCTGCAGGAGTAGAAGGCCCCTGGTCACTTTGCAGCACCTCCAGTATCTGAAGGAGGCCCACGAAAGAGTTGGAGAGGGACTATTTACAAGGGCATGGAGCGATAGGATGAGGGGGAATGGCTTTAAAGAGAATAGGTTAAGATTAAATATTAGGAGGGAAGAAATTCTTTCCTGTGAGAGTGATAAGGCACTGGAGCGGGTTGCCCAGAGGAGCTGTGGATGTCCGTCTCTGGAAGTGTTCAAGGCCAGGTTGGATGGGGCTTGGAAAACAGCCTGGTCTAGTGGAGGGTGGCCTTGCCCATGGCAGGGTGCTGGAACAAGATGATCTTTCAGGTCTCTTCAACCCAAACAATTCTATGATTCTATCATCTATCCTAACCCTGTTAGGTTATTTCAACACTTGTACACTGACGCAAATTCGCTCTTGGAGCCACAACCATATAAAGAAACAGCTGAATCTGGCCCTGTCTTTATCACTGCCTTTGGCAAATTGACCTGTCCTTACTGAAGTAGAGGTTAGTTTTAGCCAACTTCACCTTCAATGAAAGGAATTATTTATATAAATAGGCACAACATTTTGTGGCAGAGTTTTTGATGGATTTTGATTAAATATTATCTAATAAATCTGCAAACACCAACTTTTCCATCTACTAAATGATGTGTTTCCTTTTTTTTTGGTTTAGATGGATACATTTTATTTAGTGTCTTGGACCATGGGAAGGTCACACAGAAGATCAACAGAAGACAAACAGCCTGTTTCCACCACAGTCACCAACTAGAATATGTCAATTCTTATGGCTAAAAGATTAAGATATTCAGCATATTTGTAGAAATTCATGGCATGTGTTGCTTTTACCACACTCAAGTAACAATTACTTGTTTTAGTTAGTTACATGCTCATCAAAACCATCAGTTTAGCCGCAGCATCACAGAACACTAATCCATACATCCCTGACACGTGCATGGTTATCTCCTCAAACTCCAATAGTTATGCTGCTTACAATGAGAAAACATTTTATCTTATATTACTTTTTATTTTAGTGCCATTTAGTGCACCTGCATAGCTATACAAAGCACTCTCAGTGCTGGATTTAGCCAACAGTCCACCACAGTCAAGATCTAGCTGAGAAGTTTCAAGGGTCTGAGGTGTCTTACCAGGAAGTGAGAGCCCAAGTGTCTGTATTTTCTTTAAAAAACCCACCAGACCATACTTCTTGAAGAGAAGAAGGAGGATGCTTCTAAATTTCTATCAAAATTTCATATTTAAAGAAAGAAAATGTAATTTTTTATAACCTTTACTAAAACACACACTAGTATTTATTTGTGATAGCCTGTCTCTTCAGAGAATGTAAACTTGTCTGCATCAAGAGGGTTTAAATGCATATTGGTTCAGTGTTTACACAAAAGAACTATTTACATATTTGAGTATGATAAGCTGAAAGACAGAAGGTCAAACCACTTGAAATAATAATGGCTTTTGGAATACTGCTAAATATTAACCTACAGTCATATCAAAATAGTGATGATCACATCTATAGACCTTTAAGAAAATTATGTACTAGCTGCTCATTCTAATTTTTTTCCTTATTAATCCACAATACATACCATCACATTGACCACAAGTTGAATACAATGGGTAAAAATAATCTAGAGATTGAAATTCACATGACTGTGGAATATAGTGTGGTTGAAACCATTTTTTAAATATGAAGACCCATTAAATCACTTCTATGATAGCTGCTAAAAGTTAAAAATATTGCATTAGATCCCACAAAATCCATAATCAAGGAAAAATTAATCAACATTAGTGGGAAAAGACTTACAGGGAAAGTAAAAGCATGTGTAAAACTAAATAATTAAAGTAAAAAAGGGAACATTGATAGCAATTAATATAAATTAAGAGTCAGGAGATTGCTGCAATGCTTGAGGCTATTGTCAATGAGAAATCAATGGCTGACACAATTAAGGACAATAAGGATTTTTCAAAGTACATTAGCAACAAAATGCATTCTAACAGCAGTATTAGTACAGTAATAGATTAATACAGTAGAAAGGCCATTAAAAAACAAACAGCACTGAAAGGCTCACAAAGTAGTTTCATTCTGAATTTGGGAGAATTCCAATACGATTCAATACTGTCAAGAAAATATACTACCAACCAGAAGTGATTTAGGGAAGTAATACTGAGAAGCTACCACACTAAGATTTCTTTTCAGATCAGCAAAAATAGAAAACTCTAATCCAAGAGCTGGAGAAAAGCTTATTTTGTTGCTGGTAGCTCATGAAATTCAAGGAACCTCCTAAAGAAAACTATTAAAAATAATGGAGTACTTGTAACTTTAAAAGTTGTTGTATGACCTGATGGTGTGAGTTAATATGACTACAGGCACAGGTCATGTTAAAGCTGCTTGTGTGTCACTTTAAATAAAGATTTAGAAAAGATCAGTAGACTATTCAAAATTTATTAACTGACAGAACTCAAAATACATCTGCAAGTGGACAATCCATTGTAGATGTCCTCTGAACTCCTACAGAGACCAAATTTTGCTCATATTAGAATTATTTATCATTTTTATCGGTCCCTGTAAGAAAATATAGACTCTTTACCTATCAAGCTGACAAGCAAAGAGGATTTTGGCACAAGTTCGTAATGAAGAGAAGATCCCAGATCACTGTAGTGAAGGAGGCATAAATTATATTAATTTCAACATGGTCAAACATAGGGTAATAAACCTAGGAACAAATAATTATAGGCTATCTCTGCCTACTTCTGTTGAGTAGGCAGAGGTACAACACAATCCCCAGCTGGAAGCTGAGAGGTAAATCCTAATTTAAAATAAATTGCTGATCTCAACTGCCAGGTAAAAGAAAATAAGGTCGCAGTCTCCCACCACTGATGGTAGATTCTCTACTTCTAGAACTAGTCAAATCACAGCTGGACACTTTAAGGCACAGAGTTTATTCACAATGAAAATTAACTTAGGGAACATTTATGCTGTGCTGTCAGCTTACATATAATCCTCTTCCAAAAGCAAGATGCAGCCATGAGCAGGAAGACTCCTTGCTATTCCTGGGCATACAGCCAATTCAATGGTCTTGATAGGATATAAATGGTCTGCAGCTCATAGCACTGGGCCAGCATTTCCACTGCCAGTTTTACTTACAGCCTTGCCACATTCATTAAACAAAGTCACAGAACATCTCCAGCACAAGGAAAAAGGACAGAAGAATTGAATGTCAGCTGATGTAATTCCAAAAGTTTCTTTCCAAACAGTTTCAATGCTGTTGCTCTAGGGCAAAATCCTGCCCTCTACACTGACTCTTCCCTGAAACAGGGGTCCCAGAAAAATGTCTCTAAAGACCAACGAGAGCCAGTGGTTTATACACAGCCACCCAGAACCCAAACACAGAGTACTAAGAGTGCTGACAGATGTGAATGAGGATTGCTGCAGATACAATACCCATACATGAAAACCCACTACAGCCTTAAAGCTTACAAGACTTCTTTGAAGTAAATTTGTTATTTGGTAAGATCTCTTGCCATCTGAAATCCATATGACTTATAAGCTAGTCAGTAGAAAACACTGAAATAACCAACCATACTAAAATCTGGATCATGACACATTCATTAATG
This sequence comes from Euphonia xanthogaster, assembly GCA_034509185.1. Taxonomy (NCBI): domain Eukaryota; kingdom Metazoa; phylum Chordata; class Aves; order Passeriformes; family Fringillidae; genus Euphonia; species Euphonia xanthogaster. The sequence goes on from JAYDZK010000006.1 coordinate 13,966,743, forward strand.
AGAAGTAGCAAAAGAACAGCCTTGCATGGGGTAGAACAGTAGCTGCCCTTTTCCTCTGTACAACTGCAATATTAGACTCTTTGCCAACAGCTTTGAAAAATATAAATTGACATATATTCCACTGTAATGCTTAAGTCTATTCTGAGGTTCACAACTGGAAAGTTCATGAACTGTTGAGGAAGACAAATTTCTTTGTTTTACAAGGAGATGTTATTCAGCAAAAGACAGTCCTCAGGGTAAACACTCTCTAATGACCCGCATTTAAGACCTGTTGCTCCCAGTGCACTCTGGAGACGATCACGTAGCAGCTCAAAGAACCAAAATATTCTGTAATGAACAAGAGTCATCTGAAAAGATTCTTAATACTAATTTTCTGTTTCCCACACAATCATGAAGCATGCCTAATCCAAATATCCCTTTTCTTTTAAAGAGCCATCACTTCAGCCACTCACCATTCAAACTCTGTTGAGCACCTTGACATTAGACTACATCTATGGGTATGTGCCAATCAGAATTACAAGATGGGAATGGATAAATTATAAAGGAAATACTCAAAATCCTTATAAGTGTCATTATTATTGTCATTGTTTTAACAGATGTTAAAAGCAAAATAACACAGTAAGAATGAGAGGAGTATCAAAGATTAGGTTTCACAGCCATATTCACAAGCCTTATGTAATAAGTAGAAGGAAGGCAACAAGGAATATAAAAAAATACAAGGAAATAACCATCCTAAGTCCTCACTGAAAGAGAAAAGGGCAAAAAAGAACTATCCTACTACAGCTTATTTTTACCTGTCACTAAACTTTCATCCATTTTGAATTCTTCTTGACCTCTTCAAATAGCATGACATTTTTACCATTAACTGCAACAGACTCTGTTCAACTGAAGAAAGGTAGAAACAGCCTGCAAAAGGCTTCCCAAGCATTCTCCTTTCTTAAACGAGCCCACAGGGTTATTCAAAACTATTGTACCATCCTCACTGGCTATGGTAACAAAACATCTAATTCCCCACAGTTGTCAAACAACATGCTTAAGACTCATGCAAGCAATGAATGCTAAAAAGTTCTTTGCCAACAAAAGGGAAAGCTCAGCTGTGAAGATCTTTGAAGGAAATGCTGCACCTCAGTGCTACTATCTTTGATCTGTGATTGGTACCTCTAACAGAGGTACGCTTGACACTTTAAATATTGATGAGATATTTGCTGAGCTGCCATTAAAAGCCAAGGATTCACTTTCTAGTGAAAGAGAAACACAAGCTTCAAAGACTCTGTAGAGGTCCTGATCTCAAGAGCCTTTAAAGAAGCTGAAAGTATATCAAACCAAGGGAAGAGGGATCATCCTGTCTTGGTTTGATATGCCATAACACCACTTGTTATACACAATGGTTTGAAAGTATTATAAAGTATGAAGCCGCTTTTGTAGTTACCATTCCCCTACCTAGGGGGGTGGAAAAGAAAACCTTCCTCATTTTATAAAGATAATACACAATAACAAATAGTAGATATACTACAAATAACTTTGTATGGTTTTGTTCTTTTAATGTGTGGATAACTCTGATTTAAGGTTTACAATTTCTGAGACACATGAAAAAATACATCTGAATAATTCTGACAGATTAAAGTTCAGCAACCAGGCTACATTGTATCTGAAACAGCCAGTAAAAGGGGAAATTTCACAGCCAAATGCATCAGCTCACTTTATACAGATGAAGTAAAAGTGATTGTCAGGGGCCAATAAAGCGTTCAGCTAAGTTTTCTTCCCTGTTCCAAAATTATTTCATCCATATGTCCATCCAAGCTTCATTACTATTAGTGTAACTGTCAGGAAAGATATGCTACAAACAGAAAGAGCTATCAAGGATAATGAACAAAAATTAAGCTTACCAGCTATCTTTTTGTTACATTCATGTAGACAATGGCCTTAATAGATAAAGAAAGCACACAGAAGAGCTCTTCATCTTTGGTCTCAACTCTCTTAAGAGTCCGTAAGTCTCTTGAAAGAAGTCAGGTGTGAAACACTGCCCAAAATGTTACTTCAGCTGGACTTCCTTATTGGTGGCCTGGCCTGGGAAGGTGGAGGGCTGCAGGATGTTCCATTGCTATTCAGCATTCTGATCAGGTGAGCAGTAAGAATGGTGAATTTGTGGCCATTGTCCCTGCTTGTAAGCTGAGCAGGGAAGAATTAGAAAAAGAATTTGATGAGAGAGGAGAAGGCTAATCCAGCTTATTTCTCCAAAGAGTAAGGGAAAATATGGGTTATCTGTAACTCTGCTTTGTGAGAACAATGCAAGGTGCTCATTCAGCATGCATGATTTTCTTTAAAAAGTGAACAGAGAGCAGGTCCCCTTCAATATAAAAGACAAATCTGCAATCAAAAAGCACAATTCTAGTTTTTGAATTAGATACAATAAGGATTTTTTTAAATAAACAGAGAAAAAAAAATTTCTAAGCCAGTTGAAATATTGTGAAGTACTTCTCCTAGCATTGCAAAGTATATTTGGCCAGGAGAAAGTGCCATTTTCAACGCTGAGAAAAATGCAGTAAAAATGTCATATTACTTCCCAAAGTTTATTTTCACATATTGTTTTTTCTATCTCAATTTTAAAAGACAAAAGAAATCAGTCTTGGCACACAGTTAACTTAGAGACTTGTCACTTTATTCTTTACTCTAACTTTAGGAAAAAAATTACAGAATAAACTCTGAAAATAAGATATATCTGAGCAATCACAGATGGTATTCCAAAGACTTCCATCCAATACTCTGCATGTAAGCCCAGACATTATGTGTGCTCCTGCCGGCAGCAATTTGCCCAAGTGCTTATGCATAGCACTGCTGTATATTGTAGTCATGTTAAGACAATAAATCATAAATAAAAACCCTGGCTTCACCATTAGCATGTGCTAGAGGATAAAAGTATGAAAATTAAATCTTCTTTTCGACTGTCATTAAATTAGAGGTGAACTGAGCAAAAAAGCTTGAGTGCAATTAATAACTGACTTGAAGATTAAATGAAGACTACAACTTATTTAAAATCATACTGAAGCAGAGACAATAATATTATTTCCCTTTGATATCACAGTGCAATAAAAAGTTACCTGAAAGAGCCACTATAGTTAATTTCTCTGTAGAGTGGGAGAAAAATATTATTTAGTATAATTAGAACAATATATTATGAATCTTTGCACATTTAGAAGTGAAGCTTGTTATTATGTTTTCATATCCATTTTATCCCTAAAAGCATTTTCTCTAAAGATACTGCAATTTACACTATGTATGAGAGCATATTCCCATTTACAAAAGGAAACAAAGGAATGTGCTATTACAGAGATCTGCCAGGACATGTTGAATGTTTTGTTCACAATGTAAACCAGCTGCATTTTACTCTGAGTTACCCTGAGAATGGCTACTCACAATATAAGTTTCAATAGAAGCATCTTAGGATTTTTGAAAGGGCATTCATACAAAAAGCTTTTCAATTCCAACAGTGTTTATAAGGCCAAAAAGCCTTGGTGCCACATCCTTGCAGACAAGTGGGCAAAACTCATTTTTACATACTAATCTTATCAGCTAATCTTATTCCAACAGAAGACTATGCATTTTGGTAAAGAGCTGAAGTTTTTTTAAAAATCACATGCTCTACACTGAAGAACTAACTTCATTAACTCCGCTTAGTGGAGATTTAAAAATTTTGTCTCATGAAATGGATATCAGCCATTAGGTGAATATTAGACAATATGTGCTCAGCAGTACTCCAATCTAATAGCTGCCCCAGCTGAATCAGTATAATGCTTCCTTTTCACTGTGTTATCTCTTCAGTAATATTACATCATTATGGCCAGATCATCAAAGAGTAGAAACTGGCAGAGCACTATTGATTTCAGGAGAGCTATACTAACTTGGACCAGCTGAGATCCTGGCTTTCTCAACACAAATGCATTGTAAACTTAAAACCATAGCTAGAATTGCATGGATCAGCTAGGTGTAGACATTATAAAAAGTACCAGAACAATGTCAAGAAATACATATGATGGGGCTTACAGTGAAAAACAGACAAAGCAAATCAGGAAGGTGCTGTTTTAAATACAGGGGCCATAGCTGGAATGGCTGAATGTTGTTTCAGATTGCCCAAAAATATTATCTTCAGATAAAAAGACTGATTCAAAGTCACATTCACCTGCAGCAACAAATTACAAAGCAGGCAGCAAGCACCATTGATGCAGATCATTCAAACAATAAACACAACTAAAACTACCTGAATGCCATTTAAATACAGAGAATAAGCATCAATTCTGTTGATATGGAAAAATTTAAATACAGACATTCAAAAGAAAAGTTGAAAACATTTTTTTAAATAAAGGTGTTCACTATGCAATTTCAGAAGATGTCTCCATTTCCATACTAATGTTAAGTGATTTGGTGGAACTCACAATTGAATGTCATTTAGATTGTATACAGCACTCAAACCCTTCCTGAAATAAGCAATATTGTTCAGCTTCCTCTGTGATCTATTCTAGCACCTTTGCCCACCTTAATACTCAGTTTTGCAGGAATTTCTCTGGTGACCTAAACTGACAACTCATATGCACCAACACAATATACAAATTCCTGTCACTACTGCTGGGCCTTTAAAATATAAATAAACTCTGTGAAGTTGGTGGGCCCATTTCCCCAGTTTTCTAAAAGGCTGGATTTCTCATTATAAGTTTCACTCATACTCATCACAGGCTTTGTTAAACAATACTCTTTACTGGATATACATGAGACTCATATTTTGATATTACAACATGATCACTGCTTTGAAAAGATGCTATTTACAGAAATAGCAGTAGTTATGAAAAAGTTATAAGTATAATTTTGGGTCTCCAGTCTCAAATCTGAATCACATAATCCTGGGTGACAGGAGGATTCTTCCAGCCTTTTGCAACTTCCCTTGTACAGGTAAAATAGCAGAACATATTTTATACAACTGTGAACATCACACATGTCAAGAGCAGTACATGAGGCAAGAAGCCAAAAGATGAATCAGAACCACAGTAGCCACATAGGAAAGGCATGGCCAGAACTTTTCAAGGTTTGCTTTTAAAAAAAGTAGAATATTGCACTGGAAATATTGTATTGCTCCAGGTTTCTGTATTAATTTAAGCTCTACTTTTGGGAGTGCAAGGAACAGACTCATACAGATACCTCTGACACATACCTAACGTAACAACCCCAAAAAGCCCAGAAGCCAGCACAAATAATGATCCTTCGTCCTTCTACACACAGACATCGGAAGGATTTGGCATCAACTGCTACCCAAAAGTTCAGCTCAGAATGGCCACATCTTAACAGACATTTTGAAATGAAACAGACAGTTTCATTTTGCAGTTTTCTGGTTTGGTTTTTTTGGGGATTTCTTTTTCTTAATGCAAGGAACATTTCAGCACAAACACAGATGTTTTTCAAATATCCCTAAGAAAGGGTTTGTTGTTATTTTACTCAGGTATATTAGGCTCAATATTTTGAACCTTGGCTTTTTATTCCTTCCTTTAAATAAATATACTTCTGTCTCGAAAAGAGGACATGAAGTCAACTGGTTTAAATGTTTCTCATTTCCATGCAGCATATACAGTATGATAAGCAGTTAAAGCTAAAATTAATATTTGGTATGTCAACAACATCTCTTTCACTGCCAAATATTTCAAAGACCAACAAAACAAGAAAATTTAAATAGGTTCCAAGATGTAAATATCTTGGGACAAGGTCAAACAAGGTGGCAAATATTTGTGTGTACTACACATTTCCACCTGATGAAAAACAAACAAGTGTGGATTTTTATTTTTTTGTCAATGCAGTAGTAAATGGCAAATGTGGAAATCCATCCTATACACAAATATTTCTAGCATTAAAAAAATCAATGTTTCTTTAACCACTATTCCAAGGCTCCTTTACTGTTAGTTCAATACCTACTGATGTGCTGACCTACCTAATCTGATGTCTTGTCCACGTCCAAAACGAAGACAGGCAAGGCTATATGCAGTCATTTAGTTCTCAGATTCTGGGAAAGATCTATACCCCATTAAAGTCCACAATAGTAACAGCACCTTCAATGGCAGGGTGAATATTGACACGCTTTAAGAGAAACTCTTGTGTATACCAACATAACACTGGGAGGGACTGCATGTCCAAAAAAATTCAGGCCATAAGTTTTTCTAACAACATAGCAAAAACTCTGTGTCTAAGATATCTAGCACAAGTGGTGGCATCCAACAAAGGAAACTAGTCAGTGCCTGCTGTGTGATCTATGGATCAAAGAGTTATTTATTCAGCAGACATAAAACAAAACTCCAGATCCATGGCCCATTGGTAAAACTACACTGCAACAAATACAATTCTTGCCTGAAGTAGGACAAAGCTGAGCCCCATAATCTTTTGAAGCATGACAGCTTCTGCATGATAAATACTTAATTTATAAACTGGTGGACAAAATATTAATGAAATAATAGTGTTCAGTATGCCTGCAGCCATACAGTCTTCAACTATGATCCCACAGGTCATGCAGTTAAACCAGGTGACTTTAGGTGTGTTTGAATACAACCTCCAGAAGAGAGCAGGAGTTGCAGAAGTGTTACTGTGAATCTGTTCATGCTCAAGATCTTTGCTTTAAGTCAGGTTCTGTATTCACAGTAAGTTAACCACACCTGAATTAAACCTTCTTCAATTAATTAATCTTAATCAAGATAAAACTAATTTCTTAAATTTTGCCATGTTGTAAAAATAAATTTTATAATTAAAAGCCACAGAATTAGATTAGATTATTCAATTATTAGAGGAACTAATGTACCAGAAGAAAAAAAATATTATTTTATGAACTGCCAAATTTTTCTAACTATAGCTGTTGTGTTTACTCCCTTTCAGTTGGTTAACTCAAAAGAAAATTACTAGAATATTCAGCATCAAGGTTTCATATTAGACCAAACTCAAGTTAGAGTTAATACACAGTAAATGGAGTCTGTATTCAAGGACAACAGTCTTTAAGTAATGAGGCAGTATCTCTAAAGAGAATGCTAAACATAGTCAAAGATATCTTCATGTGCTCCTCACCAACACCATATTGGTAAAAATTACACACTATATGTTATGCTAAGCCTTTCAATATGTATCAAAGCAGAGAAGAAATAGCCTGCTGAACAAGTTCCCTAATGTGTTTCAATGAAAGCCAAATCAAAGCCATGGGGTAGCGTATGGAGCTCTTTCCTAATGCCTAGCAGACACCAAAAAACACATAAATCTCTGCTGAACCAGAACCACCTGCTGGCATGCATGTCCTCACTGCTCCTGGGACATGGCAACCAGTAACAGCCACTTGGGGCTGGTGAGAAAACCTGCCAGGAGCAAAGAGAGGAGGCACACTGAAACAGCTGGTTTTACACATCCACCCCAAAAGGCGCCCCCAAATCTAGCACCTTTCAGCAGAAGGGCAGCAGCTGCCTCTCCAGAAAGCTGTGCCTGGACAGAGGCATGGTGCAGAATGGGTTAGCAAGTTCAGCTTGTCTGGCCATACCCCATAGCTCAAGCTAAACACAAAATCCCATTTACTAGTTGCCAAAGGAAGAGGACAACCCTCAATATGAATAGTCTGACAAGCAGTTACATTTAGTTTTCAAACACAGCACAAGACCACACATGTTGAGAGAAGCAAGTCACAGGTAATTTGGATTTACAGTAGCCAACTCATAAAACACAGACTAAACCCGCAAAGCAAGCAACACAACGAGACCCAGCTAAACTACATGTGTCGTGTTTAATCATTTAGCAAAACTTGGTAATTCATTTCTCAATAGAGACTGTGATAAGTATTGGCAAGGTGTCCAAAATACATTTATGTGATACAGTTTTACTTTGGCATGAAAAACAAACTGAGTTCTGCTGCATCATTGTGGTTACAGTACAACCCAGACTCTAAATTGCTTCTGCATGATCAAAATAACATGTTCTTACTGCTGCTGCAAAATGCTAAACACAAACCATCAGAGCCTTTTATGATTCAATTTATAAGTCCATATTCTATATGTATTCCAAATTATAAATCCATTAATAGCTGACTTCCCTGCATTTACAGGAAGATTAATAAAATCATCCTGATACTACCCTGACAGGAAAAAGCTCTTTATTTTTTTCAGACAATCTGTTTACAAGTACTATACTGCAGTAAGTGAAGTTGCAAATACATTTGTCTGAAACTATGTGATGGCAGTTTCATTTAAAATAGTATATTTTTCTTGGATTCGCTTTACTATTTCTAGTTGGAAGAGTCCTCCTCTGTAGAGGGCAGAGAACTTTAAATTCGGTCAATACATGTGCACCATTTGAAATCAATATCTATAGAAGATATATTAACCTTCAGTTGAAAAATGCCAGTAAATAGAACCAATTATCAAATTAATTTCTCTTTTATATTCATGAAATAGGAATAGTCACTGCCAATATAAGCAATCCATTAAGTGAATGACTAGTAGCTGAAAAGATTTAATCTTTATACCATAGGAAATCTATAAAAGCTGCAAAGTCAACAATATATGCTGTCCACAGAAATCCATTCTTTTTAGGGAGACAGCTATTCCACAAAATAGCAGCTCATAAAAGCATTCTAGTTCACTTTACTAATTAATGAAATCGAGCTTGAGATGTTTATGATGTCCCTAAACTGTGTTCTAAAACGGGATATGAAGTAACAGGCTACAAAACCAATAACCCATAATAATATAAATAATAGTGCTTAGATTTCCTGGGGGGTCAGTGGCATCCCCTTATTTTAGATCATTAGTCTTGCTTTACCAAGTGTTTTGTGAGAAAAATGTTGGGCTAATGACAGTAGCGCTGGTGCCAGCATTAGGGAGAGTCCAAGCTACGGGAGACACAGCTTGTTGTTATTCACCCTCTCGACACTACTGTCCTAAATCTATCAGCCAGTGTAGAAGCCTCTCTACGAGGACTTTCCTTATTTATCTGGTTAAGTAGAGTGCATTTCAAATTTTTACCAATACTGAAGAGAGAGAATGGAATGAGATTTTTCTTTTCGTTTCTGTAAGTAATCAGCAGTCAAGTGCTACTGATTCTGCTACACCAAATGAAACCAAGCAGCATCTACCCAGCATTATAAAAAGTTGTGGTTCTCAAGGAAAATGCTTCGTATATGCTCACAGCTTTAAATAGTTTTAAAGCTCTCTTCACTATAAAAGAGCTGCAGAGCTGCTTACTAGAGGAGTCTTTAGAGTGACTGAAGCATGAAGACTGGGCTCTTGCATTGTAATGAGTTCTCCTGTACCAGCAATACCAGCTTAATATAAGTCACCCGTGAGCCTGAGGACAAAGGGTAGGTAAGACAAACTCTCCTCTTCTGTACAGCGCTAAACCAAATTCCCTCTGGGAAAACAGCCAGTATTTCCAATTGTGCCTACCTGCAGTAAGGACTCACATTTTTGAGGTGCTGAGCAAGCACAGTTTCCTTTGAGTCACCAAGTACAAAAGGTGCTTAGCACCCTGGAAAATAAAGACCTAGCCTGCATATAGCAAGTGCAGAGGGCCTGCATTTCCTATTGGTTTTGCTGGAAAAACTCTTATGAAACCATAATATCAGAAGTTAAAGGGGAAAGGACACACCCTGTCCCTCATCAGGTGCACCTAAATATGCAGCATGTACTCACTCACCACACTCCAGTAATGGAATGATTTGTTCAGACACTACTGCCCAAGACTGCAATATTATACTAAAATCGCCAAAGATCACGGGTATTCCTATTGAAATCTGGGATCAGTGACAAGAGTATTTCTTTTGAATTCACCATTATGATTTTAACAATGTCCTATAAAGCTTTTTCTTTTTTTAGTTTACTTTAGCAATCCTTTGCAGAAGGCTCCACTGTGAGCCAGGCAACACTATAACTGGTTTCTAGAAACAGTCACAGGGAATAAGTGTCCCTAAGTAGGTAAGTGCCTGATACTAGTTTCTAGAGAAATAGTCTCGTCCTCACACCTGGACCTAAGCACTGTGACAGGTGAATTAGAGTTGAAAATAAACATATTCATAAATAGAGAGAAAAACATGTGAATGCTGATCACTGCTGCTCACCTTGGGGTTTTGACTGAACAGAACAAGGCTCAGATTGCAGATAGTTAGAAAAAGCTCTAGAAATATGACACACTTTTTGATGTCCCAACTTTAGAAAAAGTGACTTTCCTATTTCATGCAGTTGACTAAACTTTAGTTCATAAGTTTAATCAGACTGTGTTCACAGCTTTTTCCATGAATCCTATACTTCTGTGCAGATCACATTAAATAGTTATCTGAGAAGTTGTTATAATATGGATTTTAATTGATGAGATACTACACAGCACCAAGAAGTCATGACTTAATGAATAAATTCAAGTTTCCCTCACAAATTAACTGAATGCAAAGACACTTTCCTCTCACTATTTTCCTGAAGTAACAGATTTCTTTGTAAAATGCTACATCATCAATTTGAGTTCCAGATACATGACCCTTATACACAAGAACTACATATTAGGATTTTTTAAGAGAAATTAAAAACTTCAGCAATCAAAATATTTAAAAGGAGTATTCAGAGATCCTGCTGCACTGGAACTGTTTGCCCTCATAGGCAGAAGGCAGATACAAACTGATGAGATACATTCAATTCAGCTCCTACTAACATGTAAGAAGGAAGAAAAATATGACCAAAACAAAAATTCACTTATCAGAAGCACCTAAAATTCCAGTGCTGAAAGTGTATGACTACTAATCCCTTGAAAGGAAAATGGAATAGGATCTCCTTGCTCTTTCACTGCAGAGATAATTGAACAGAGCATGTGAAAAGAGACGCTGTAATGGAGATTATTAACTCCGTATTTTAAAACCTTCAAAAAACAACACAACAGCCTTATTCTATTTGTGTCAAAGGCAAATGTTTGAGCTCTTTCAGATTGTTTGACCCACTCTGGCATACCAGATCATAGCAAAAGCTGTATTAGGCCTGTGGGAATTACAGCTCCCTTCCTGATGCTTATAACCATCTTTGATGTAGCCAGAATTTCCTCTTTATAAAAAGTGTTGCACAAATAGAATGGGCCTGTTTCATACACAATTGGATCAGCAAGATCCTTCCCAGTATTTCCAAGAATATCATGTTTATTTTGTCAACCATAACTGCATAAATACTAAAAATGCCAAAAGTATCATGAAGTGAAACATAATATTTAAGCACAACGATCTGTATAAACATAACATATCAAATACAAGTTTTTATAGGAGTTAGGACTTGAAAAATTCCAGCTTGAACTTTTTTTAGCTATGTTGAGCACTGAAGTCTGATAGCCGATTTGGCTCTCAGCACTGCAAGACTTGGCTCACATCTGCCAGGGAACACAGGCCTGTAAGAGCTAGCACAGATTCTACTCGACCCTCCTTCTGGCTCCAGCAACATCTCTGCCTCAGCCCTTCTACAGACACTGATTTTTTTTTTACATTCACTGTAGAAAGAGAATCACCTTATAAGCCAAAGCATTATATCCTTTAATATTTGGACTGACATTGTCCTGGGAATAATTAGGATATATGTGATAGAAAACTACAGCCAAAAATTTGTTCAGTGCTCCATATGACAGCTTCTTACCATTACTGATATAAGATGTTTTGTAATTCAACAGCCACAGCAAATAGTTTCTGTGTGCTCATTCACTGAGTTACAATGTTTCAAGACAATACATTCACAAATGCATTACATCCTCTCAAAAATGTTTTAGGCATGGCTGATTTGCCTATTAGTAAGAATTTAATATTATTCATTGAGTGGGGGACCCACATACATTCAGTTTGCTGCATCCTGCTGTGAACATACAGCTGAGCCCTGGTAGCTCACCATCTGCATGCACTTGGAAAATGTGAAATAACATGTAGTGTCTTCTACTATTTTCCAGAGAGCTTCTTAAAAAAATTAGCATGCTGCAGTCCAACATGTTTTACCTTGCAGTTAGGAGAACACACATAGCTCCTGATGCTTAGCTGGCACATAACAATTTGTGGAGGTATCTTGGGATTATTCACCCACTATAACTTTTCTCTGTGAGTGCATTTGTTTGCTAAATGTTATCAGATCTCTACTTTGATAAATATTACTCCATGATTTAATTTTAAATAAGGTTGCCCTTTTTAGACAATTAATCACTTTCTAAGTGCAAATTCCATAGGCTGTTCAGCTTTCAAGAAATGCTCCCCTCTCATATCCAAAAAGTCTGTGGTGGAAGACCAAACTCATACCTAATGAAGGCCTTTCTGTAGGAACAGAGCTGAAATAAGCATCATTTCTACCCACAGAAATACAGGTGTCGGGATTCAGCTCTCTCAGCAGACACATCCCGTGGTAATGAGTTCACAAGTTGGCCTTTAATGCCTGCATTTACTTTCAGTACCTTGAGTACTCCTTTTCTAGAGACTGACAGACTGCAGACTCAGAAGGCAAAAATTGCCAGTGAAAACGTCAATAACTCTTGCCAAACCAGTCTCTCATCTACTACACACTACTCCTGGCTTCCTCTTGCTAAATTGCTCTGCAGTCTTCAAGCCAACAGAGTGATTCCTTCCCATTGCTTCATGGAATCAATGCTGCCATAAAAAGTATGTAGGTTACAGTAACATTGATTGCAATGATAAAAATATTCATATCTTTACTCAACCTTGTTAATCAATCTAAGCAAGATTTTAGAGCAATAAAAGCCATCTCTAACGAGTAAAAAAAAAAAAAGCTGGTTTTACTCCTGGCACTATTTATTTCTATAAATGCTAAATAACCAGCACTTCACACAAAATGTCAAGCTCAAGGAGAAAAGTGCAAGAAAGCTGATGTGAAAGTGGTTGTAGCACCTCTTTTTGCTAGTAACTCTACTTAATGCAATGTACAGCATAGCATCAAGGCTAAAACCTGACAAAACTTAAATTCTATATCAAGAACACATCTATGTGAATAAAATTGTAACACAGAAGTTGCAATCAAGTCAGTGTGTTCTTGGAGGCTGGATGAAGGTTTTTTCTATGGGCAGCCCTATAATTAACATCTAGAAATGGATTTGTGTTCTCCCTGATTCATTGAGTTAGAAAAGAGATGAATGCAATGTTTTTTACCACTTTTAAAAATACTTACATTTTACACAGTCGGTTTTGAGTGCTCCAATCATTCAGGATGAAAAAGAAATAAAAGCAGCTAGAATGGAGTGGGGTTTTTCCTTTTATGGCTGGTACATTCTCAGATAATCATGGAGAATTTTCAATCTGCACTATCAGTATTCTTACAGTGTTCTCACACATGTTGTCCCTCTCCTTGAATGTGACAAGCATTGTGCCACAGAGTACAGGACCAAAAAAAACATTAAAATAAAAATCAGAGAGAGTAGAACCCGTTTGTTTTACTATTTTTTAAAAAGAGGTTTTCTTAACTGTGTCCAGGAAGGAAAGCCGAACCCCAAACAAATACAGATTATATTAAACTTCTCCAGGAAAAAATTGCCTTTGCTCCTGCAGAAACATACCAAGTACATTGTTTTTGACTTTTAAGCTTCCTAGTCACTGGCCATCAAATTTTTAAAATGCTGACTTCCGAGGTGAGGGCTCAGCCTTGTTGTCTGCTTTTGGACCTGTGCTTAGACTTTTCTGAATCTATCACCTTATTTACATTGGCCAGTGGCTTTTCACCTGTCTCCACAATTTGCTTTCTCAGCTATAAGGGGAACTTACCTCTGCAAGAAAATCAAATGGGAGTTATCTCTATTTTACAAACTATTAAAAAAAAAAAAAAGTCATTTTATTGCAGTTAAAAAAATCTGTGGCAGAGGTTAAGGACAAATTTCTCAAAGCATACTCTCCTGGTTCTGGGATTCCAAGAGGCAAGAACAAGCAGTTCTGCTCACTCAAAGGAGCTATGTGTGTAGTTGAAATTAAAATTTCTCTGTCACAAAAACAGAAGTGCAAAATGAGAGGCTATAAACACTATACAGTTTCTCTCACAGACTTAACAAGGTTTCTCAGGTTCAGGTCAAAAATGGAAACCTGAATCTCAGATGTTCATTTTTATGTCTTTTTTACACCAAACTATCAGGCCAAGAACAGAAGAAAGCGTCCACAGAAATGCCTGCAGTAGAACATAAAGCTTACATAAAGAATCTATTTCAGAATTGCAAAGCTGCTGGATCCAGGCAATGTGAGACACAAGGCTGGGCTACTTCCTTTTGGTGATTCCACCCAGCAGAAGAGGTGGCAAGAGTGGGCAAAAACCCCCAGAGCTGCTTTGCCTTGTGCTAAGATCCAGCTCCCCCTTTGTCAGAATAAAGCTTTTTAGAGTATGTGATGGCACCTTCCTTCTGACTCAGTTCATGAGTGACATTTAGCTTCACAGGGGCATGTAACTCAAAACCATAACTCTGCCCTCTTGCTTTTTTTCATTTTAGGCAAAAACCATGTTGCAAAAAAAATGCAAACCTTATTCCTCTATCTCCACTCCACTCTTGATACTTATATGTCAAGAGAAAGGGTTACCAATTTTTTCCTTTGCTTTGCAAAGCTTAAAATCCTTCAGAAATTCCCTTATTTCATTTTTCTCCTCTATTTTAGCCATACACTTTCTGCATGCCAGATGGGTTTTCCCCAAGCTCTCACAGCACTATGAAACTGCTGCATTGTTTGTTAATTTACCACTGTATAAAAATATAATAGGTGAACCATACCTAGATAAAATGAATTACAGGCATACCTCCCATACATTCTGTACATCATGCTAAGCAAAAGCTGTGTTGTGTTAACTGTCAAGCTGAGAAATAGCTGACATTTGTTATTTTAATTGTTTACTTTGCTGAAATAAGCTTATATGAGAAGCTATGACTTTTATCAAATCCTCACTACAGCATTATTTTCACAGATTGGGAGGCAAAAACTAATTTTCAAAACTGCTTTGCCCTACAAGGTCACCGCCAACAGCTTGAATGCACATGTCAAGGAGACATCTGCTTCGGAGATACCACTCTATGTTAAATGTGCATTATTTAAAAACTTAAAGATACTTTTCATTTTAAAAAGTGCTTATTCAGTAATTATGTCATTTTTAACTGGTGTTTATCAGCAAAGAATTTTATCCCCTGTGGATTGTTCTACCATTTCATAATAGACCCTTAAATTAGACCTCAGCATTTGCTGTAGAAATCCCAGTAAAGCATAGCCATGGATGAATTCACAGACAAGCTGTCTGTCACTGATCTAAATCATTACAGAATTACACAGTAAGTTTATAAATTTTCTTTGCCCAAGTGTTTTGAAGTCATTGATGAGACCAGAAAATTTCTCATTTCTTTTATCTTTGAAATGAAAAATCTTGTTCTCAGTTAATCAATTTTTTTTCCATTTCAAACAAATGCAACTATGCTTGGCAAAAGGGAAAAAATCTTGGTACATTGCCTCCATGTTTCTCTGGCTGCAGTTCTCAAGTTAGCAGTTTCCCAGTCTGTACTATCACTGACTTGAGAAAAGATTCATGTGTAAAGATGACACAATGTTCTGGACAGACAGACCTTTTGTTCATCTTTCCTTCCAGTTTCTTCATCTACTTTGTAACAGGATACAGTTAAAACCGTAGCTGTTTTGTTTCGTTTCTTACACGGGTGTTTGAGGATCAGTGCATGGATGGATTTCTATGAATTATATTTCATTTTATTGAGGTCTAGCCTTTCAATTAATAAAATTTGTGCTCTCAGGATTGGTCTCTTGCTTCATATTTATGGAGAGGTTCCTATTGACTTTGAGCTCTGAGTGCTAGAAATAACAAGCCTAAATGTTAATAACTATATAGCGTAACAGCTCACTCTGCCTCCACTCTCAAGTGATTAAAGTTTCACTGTCAAGATTAAAATAGGCCTAGAATTTTTTAATTTGTTATGATATACATATTATGCTTTGAATTTTAGGAGATGGAAAGCTCCACTTATCTACTTTTTTTTTTTTTTTTTTTTTTTTTTAAGAAGGGATGATTTTTCACTTTTTAGCTGCTCAAAGTATAGTAAGTAAAGTTGCTATATCCAACTTTGGTCTTCAGGATCCAAGAGCAGCACAGGTTATGAAGAGAAAGAAAATTAGACCAATACTGGAGAAACAGAGAGGTTTGGGGCTAAAAAACTTTCACTGGGGCAAATACATAGAAGAAAGGCATATGGATTTCCTTTAATACAGACTTCCTTACAGACATTTTCAAAGGATTGCCTCTTTCATGCTTTCCTTCCTGGGCCATGAATTCTGCTGATCTGGTCTTCTCGTTTCCGAGGGTCTTCAGGATTCTACATTGAACCAATGGGCCTTTCCAGCAGCTGTCAGTAGCCAAGACTGGGACATCTTTTATGTCTGTTTATAGTTTCTTTGCTTACACCTGCCTTTCTTTACACATTCCATAAAAACAACTTTCAAATTATTCTAATTAACGCACCTTTCAATGAACAGGATTATTCACCAGGTATTACCCAATTCCCATTTGTGGGGGAATTCTGGGTTAAAGGAGCAAGTCAGATGGTGCAAATTGCCTGACTGACCTGTAACTGCACGGCTCCACAACGTCTGTGTAGCATCCCCATTGCACACGTTTGTGGATGGACCGCAGTGGTGACAGGTCTGACTGTTTCTGCAGGAGTCACAGGTCTGACTGTTTCTGCAGGAGTCAGCTCTGCTGTCCCACCTCAGGCCTGAACCTGCTGCAGCTGAGTCAAATATTTGCTGAGCCCAGGGCTGTAACCTGCTGCTGCTGCCTTCGTCTTTTATTTGATAACTGCCTGATGCCACCTGTCTACCCCACCTCATACAGCAACTGGGGCCAGAATGCCTCCCCAGAAAACTGGAAATACGTGTACCCCCCGGTGTGTTTATAACTCAACTGATGTTTTCTTGTTGATTGAAGGAGCACAAAAATATTTCTATCAAAGCTCAAATGGAACAACTTTTTTTAATTCAAGTATCTCTGGAAAGGTAGAGAGATCAGGTTTCCAGCATATTAGGACTCATTCAGCTAAGTTAGATACACCCCAGGGACAAAGAAGCCATAGGATTTCCTTCCAGCAGAAAGTGTATGACAGTTTCATAATTTTCCATTAGAACCTTATTTATCAAATGTACTTATTGAATGGCAGCAATGCAAAGAAGGAACTCCTGAAGAAGGTGGGATCAAGACTAAAGACTTGCTGAATCCCAGCAAACCATCTGTCCTGACCTCATCTCCACAAAACCAGGATGCACCGAAGAAAGACTGCAGCCTGTTAAATTGGCCAGCCCAAGAAATTTGGAGGAATAGTTGTGCAATTCATTTTCTATTACATTCCTAGTCTACATTCTACTATTTTCCACAAATACCACATATTATAAATTATTGAAAAGCCATGACTTTTTTTATAAGAAGTCAGAATTCTTTTGTATTAACAATGTCAAATGATGTTTTATTTAGATGTGTATGTTAAACTAAAATATCCCAACTTACATGGAAACACTGTATTGTTGTCTGTACTAATATATAGTGTGAAAAAATAATAATTGAAATTATAAAGACAAAATAAAAGTTTCTTTGACTTGTATTATAGATCTAAATTTGGAATCGAGGATGGGGTTTAAATAAATAAAAGGAAGAAAAGGACTTTATCGTGCAGAGAAACAGTCACTCTAGTCTTTTAACTTTGGCCACTGAACAACAATATATATATATTTATTGCCTATTAACGTCTGCCAACAACAAAACAAGATTATTTCAAGAATTTTTATAAGGTACACAAAGATATTTATTAAAGTTGTGTCATTTTGTATCTTTTGGAAGCTCATTTTCAGTTCCTGGCATTTTATGAAATTCAAACTACACATCACTGGTTAGTAATAACCCCAAATACTGGGAAACAAATAATACAAACCAGCACTAAAGGAAAAGATAAGTCTAATAGCAAACATTTCTGACTTATTTTTGTATAAATGCTGTGTGCTTGCTAATAGGATTAAAGGCAATATACAACATACGACCTTTCTAGTATAAAAAAGCAATCATCTTTTAAGCTTCTCTAGGAGACAACAGAGTGGTAAGAAGTATATAGATACAAACTGGATGCTTACAAGATAATATTCAAACTGAAGCAGGGGAAACAAGCAGCTGTTGAATGGTTAATCTCACATATTTTTAAAGAAAAAAATATATTTACTGTGGTTTTTTCTCCACTTCTCTCATCAATAATGCAACTCTGCTGTGTTTACATATTCCTTACAAGTCCTGGGCTTTATTCTCCTTCCCATCCCTGCTTCACCCTAAGCTTTTTTAAGCTCATTTGTTTGGACGGAAAAAAAAATAATAATATTAGGATCTTTTATGGCTGAGAACTATTAGGATGAAATGTAACAGATATTAAACATAGGAAACTTGTTAAAAATGTGCTAACACAAGTGAAATCCAAAAAGAAAATTCAGCAAGTGAGAAGCAAATAAATTTTTTCTACACGTGTCCTTCAAAAAAGTTTAATACCTAGTCAGGTCACATTATTGCACATCAAATTCTCTAGGTCTCTAGCTGCCAGTAGCAATTATCTGTAAGAGAACATATTTTCCCTCGTGACTAGCTATCGGGAATTTTTGACTATACCTAAGCGTAGCCCTGAGCAAAACTCCTACAGGGCATATTTGGAAGAGAGTATTTCATTTGGATGAAATATTAAGATTTCTGTGCAATATGTCTATCTATATATTTATACATCTGTTTCAACATATTGATCTGTTTATCTGTTTACTTTAATTACATGAAATAGTTGTATTAAAATGTAAATAGTTCTGAATCTATATATTGCTATGCAGAGTTTCCAGAACAGCGTTCAGTTTCCTGAGGCTGCTGTCTGTAACAGCACATGCCCACCAATGGCTCCCACCGCGCAGGGCTCCGGGGGTGCACCCCAGGGCTGGCTGCACCCCTCACCCCGAGCCATCCGTCACTCCCTACCAGCTGATGGCAGCGGGATGTGCCAGCGTTGTCATGGGGTGACTGACGGGCAGGTGGGGAAGGGTGAAGTCACTATGGAATAGGAACAGATTCCACCACTGCAGAGGGAATATAAAGCTGTACAATTCATTATCTTTAAAAATGCATGAGGCAATCCAACTTGCTAGAGGATTTTAAACAGTGCCTGCTGTGATGGTTTACAAACCTTTAGATGACAGAGCACTGAGCTTGCTACCACAGGTCTTCAAACAAGTTTCCAGTGTCAGGGTGCTGTAGATGGACAGGAAATGAAAACTGTGTAGCTGGATGATAATAGTCCATCCCACAGCATACAAGAACTACTGGACTGTACTAACAAGAAACACAATGCAAATGTGAAGTAAAGTCAATAATGTATGAGATTAATTTAATTTCTGTCCTGTAAGCACAGATGTAACCCCTGTGTTCAAATGAAATTATGTTGGTTTCATTTTGATATGAAGTGGGTCTCAACAGTACATTAACTATAAGAATGATTACTTGGTCTCATACTACACCCTCTGAAGTCTACAATAATCTTTTCATTGATTTCTAGGCAGTCAGATCAAATCTTTTACATTTATGCATTATTCATGTGTATTTATTGCATAAACACGCTTAAAGGTATGACAATATAGAGGTAAAAATTAACAGATTTTTCTTCAAACACACAGAGTGAGAGAAAGAACTTTATCAGCATGTTAGAGATTAAAAAAAAAAAATCTAACAGCAACAGACAATCACTAATAGACAATCACAAAAAACACAGAAGCTTGAATAAATTCAAGAGCAAACACAGCAAAGACTCCAAAAGCTTTCACATGTGCTTCTATTACTGCAAAAGGAAACTAACATTACAGCTTGGACAAATGGCTTATCTGTGAGTCTTTATGGACCTGGCAGAACAAGAGTTGATGCTATTTTCAAATGATCATGAAATATATGTAAAAGCAAAAAAGCATAAATTTTCATCTCTCCTCTTAATAACACACTCAGAATCTTAAATTGTATTCTTCCTTCCTGGATTTTTCCAGATCTATCCAATTTATCTGATTGGATTTCTGTCCCATCGTTCCACATATTAGAGCTAATTAGTACCCCCTGATGAGAAACAGTCCACCGATGGAAAAAGCAGTTGGATAAGATCTACATTAACAAATGTAGTTCATTTAATATCATTTGTACTGCTGCATTATTAATAATACATAATTACCCTGTGCAGGCTGCAAAGGGGAAGAATAAAATCATTCATTAATTTCTTGGCCTTTACAAAAGGAGCAGTATATTTGCCACAGGCTGAAAAAAAGGTATTGGACTTACAGACTTACATTCATCAGTTTTCCATGCCTCACTAAAATATTAACTTTTTTTTTGGTATGGAAAGTACTGCTTTATTTAAATGAGATCCTTACCCAAGCCCAAGATATGATGTGCCATCAAGCCACTGGAATCCTCAGTTGTTATTCTGGAAGCAACTGAACAAAGCAGCAGGACAGCCAGCTATCTGAAAGCTGAGATTTCCAGACAGCTACTGAACGTTCTTTTCAATGCATACAAATTCCAGACCAAAACCCACACAGAATTTCCCATTACCCACACATGGCTATATTGATTGTACAATCTATTACTTATCTATTGATCTATCTAATATTTTTTTTCATTTACATGTGAAAGTTACTCCAGACTTTGAACACTGTAGAAAGCAAACATAGAACTGCTTCAATTTTACCCACACTCTTCAGTCCCAATCAGTACAATAACACTTGACACCACTTACAGAGCTATGTCACATCCTGCTAAACTGCAGGCTAAAGGTACTTTTTAGGATATAGGATAAATTAATCCAACCATGCATAAAAACCTGTTGTTCTCACTCCAGTACATGCTGCACACTGCCTAAAGAACCAGTGGTTTTGGGGGGTTGGTTTGACCCTTGCAAGAATGTTACCAAACATACAAAGCCATCCTGCCTAATGACCCCTTCTAGAACTCTCACGTTCTTTCAAAGGAGAGAGGGCATGCATGCTAAACCCCAGAATTATGTTCTTTATTTTTCCTGGGAGCAAGAGTCTGATTGTCTATTACTGCTGTGAGTAATGGACATGCCCACATTTATTCGAACAGGAAGGGTCTCCAAAGCTGTTTCCCCTGAACAGGAGCGGGAGATAAGAGGCAGGGACACACAAAGCCTCTGATTCTTCTTTTCCGAGAAGATTTTGCTGACAATCATACTTGCTTTCAGAAATGCTTAGCTCACCTCTGACAGTACCTCAGAAATTTTGGAGAGTATTCCTAGTACTTTCTACATACTTCCTACAATAGATTGTGATTTAAAGAGTCAATTCAGCTGTGTCAAACTGCTTTAAAAAAATCAAGAAATAGAACCATAAAATGAATGCATGAGACAGAAGCCTGGGAATCTCTGGAAACAGTACAAGAAGGACTGAATAAAGAGTTGAGTCCAGAAGCCAGAGCTGAGCTCATTTTGAAGACAGAGGGGAAAGAAAGCTCATTTTATATGAATTGAATTACCATACCTGCATAACAGAGCATGTGAGAAGGGGCCCAGCAAAATTAAATATGATCAGTTGGTAAAAAACAAAGTGCAGTGAATAACTGCTTGTCCCTCAGTTAACCACAGAAAAGAACAGGAATCATTGAGTCTGCACTCCTGTAATGGAGGGGATAACTCACATTCAAATTCTTAAATGTTAAAGATTCTTTAGTGGAATATTTAGAAACTCACTGCCAAGCAAAACACTACAGTGAAACTGTTTTTTAAAGGAATGACTGGACGGCAAGCACAAGGTCACCTGAAACTGTCGGTATCATTTGGTACAAGCCTGAGGGAAAAAACCCCACTCTTATTTATTAAAGCAAAAGGATATGTGGGGGTCATGCTTTACCCTGGGAAGTCAGGGCACTGTCTTCACGTCCCCAGTCAGAAATGAGACATACAGGAACAAAGAACATAGAGCAACAGCAAGGACTCACATCCATCTGGACCCTGTAAAAATTGCACAGTTGAAATTATACTGTCTAGAGACAAAGTCAGCAGCCTTCTGTCTGACAGTGCTGAGGAGGGAAAATTAGCCCACCTTCTGGAGGTACTGCAGACCCTTGAGCCACCTGCATCCTTTTCAAGTGTCCTACATCACCTCCCTCAGAAAAAAACAAAACCAAAATCCTCTCACTCACCTAACAGTGACATCCAGCAACACAAATGCACAAGAAACTAAAAAATCCTGTCAAAGAACATAAAGAAATACTTCCAAAAGATGAAATGAAGGGAAATGGGGTAACAGAAACTAACTAAATTTTGAAGTACAACATGCATCCCAGAGAGATCTGAAGTGCTTGAAATCAAATTCTTCTTTCGGTTGACTTCTCAAGCTATTTATTCTAATCTTACAAAGTGTGAGCAATCCTAAAGGTTTCAGGTAAATATTAAGCATTTTAAAGAAAATAATCTTAATTAACATGTGATCAAACAGAACTTCTAGGATTGCTCAGATTACTGTGTATTTTGTAATGGTCATTTATTTTTTCTAAGAACTGAAATACTAAGACATTCCTCTTGCTGTTTCACAAAAATCTATACAGAGATATGTGTGTGTCTGTAGCTCCACTTTAAATTGATGAAACAAAATGGTCTTAAATCTGTAAATTAAGAATTCTCTACATGCAAAGACTACAAATTGGGAATTATTTGAACGCCATTCTCTCACCAATATGAACAAGTTATACAAATGAAAAAGTTATATTTTCTTAAGTAATGTAGGAAACATTTTTGTGATGCATGATTCAACCTTAATTTTGAGAAGTCATGAAGTGTCATTCAATCCCAATATATTTTCTCAAAACATGTTAAATTCAATATACTATATATGTTCAATGTAAATAATATATATTCAAATATATGAAAACAATATACTTATATATAAATAATGCAAGTCTAAAGGACCAAAAGAGACTTCTAATCCATTTTAAGTCATACGACAGAACTGAATTCAAGGTTAACAACAATTTTATCCTAAATCACGTTTGCTGCCAACAAGTCCTAGTTTTCCTGTATTTACTACAGGATGCCACACTGAAGATATACCACAATATAAAATAGATGTTAACAAATAAAAAAAAGCCAGAAAACAAGACTGCTTACACAAAATGGGAAAACCCACAAACAACAGACATTAACTTGACAGTCAGTCCACATGCCTGCAATATATCTGTTCCATAACTAATCCATCAGGATTCACTGATTCAAGAAAAAGCCTGGAGACAAGGGCAGTACCATCACCATTATAAGTTGCTTGGTCACAGCCAGGGCTTCCAGGCAGCAGAGGCTCTTTTTCCTCATTGGAAAAACCAACAAACAAAACAAATCTCTAACACAGCTGGGTATTTCTCACATACATTCTTTGAAGGGTTGGAGACCTTTATTCAGCTTAACTCACTTGCCATAAATGATGATCGCCAATTCTGGGAGAGAGGAAACTCATGGGTATAAACTTAAAGAAGCTGAATGTATCCTATACTTATCTACTTGATGAAATATTCCTGAAGAATATTCAAAGGCTAAAACCAAAATTACTATCTACTCCCTAATGATCAGAAAGGCTTTGGAAGAAATCCATAGCAGCAGGGGAAAAAAGGGGGAAAAAAGAGGTTACCATAATCCAGAAGTGTTTTCCACCTCCCTTATTCAAGAAAAATAGAAAGTCAGAAGATATTCAGCAATTTGAGATTGTCTCGTTCTGTTGCTAGGCTATGTTGAATGGCTTGCAGGTTTTTTAAAGATCTCTACAAACTTAAGATTCAGGTGGGTTGGGTGCAACTCAGGAACATAGATCATATTGCAACTTATGATTCAAAAGTTCCTGACAAAATGGGTATGTCTGTTTCTACAAATTATAAACACCCAGAGCTTGACACAAGCAGCTCTAATAAATATTGAATATAAGATCCATCAACCACTGCTCAGCCTTTGCTTTCTTTCAAAAGACACAGAGAGCCAAGAGTCATTGCTAGCACATCTATATTGATCAGATTTGGGGCATCTGTGCTGACCTCTCAGTAGTGATTATACCGCAGCCCTGTGTGCCAATGAACTACTCTCCCCACTAAGCAAGTGTGATTTGTTTCCTTCACTGCAACTCCTGTAGCAATGTACACCAGCAGTAACACGCTGCTGAAGACCCTGCAGGGAGCAATGCAGCAAAATGTCCTACACGGATGTGGATAATATGGATTTGCTGAGCCCACAGAGCTGGTCTCTGAGCTATCATCTATAAGCCCCTGTAACAAGTTTCTTCATTCTCCCTTCACTGAGGTACAACTAATTCCTGCATTTGTTGACCAAAAATGCTTTACACCTGAGTTTTTGTTTTCCTAAAACCAGAAGGAAGAAAAGCAATACTAGACCTAAAATTGCATTAACATAAGTCCCATAACACAGAATGCAAAGCATTCACATCATGAAGTCAAAGCTTTTGTACATTTGGTCATGTTTTTTTAATTCACGCATTAGCCAACTGGGATGACAGTATTTTAATACCCTTAAAGTTGAAACATATTTTTCACTCAAAAATTTTAAAGCTGTCACATATCTGACACATCTAACAGACTTGGTCAATTCACTTTCCCTTCCTCCCCACAACTTGAGGGGCACTGCTCGGTGCTCTGCCTCCAGCAGCTCTCTGCTCCCCCTCTCATCAACACCTGAGAGCAGCCAGCATCCTTCTGACCCAGGCTGCAGACCAGGGGCTTCTAATTCTAACCTATCACACTGCAAAATCATTTCAACAGGCAAACTATTACACAGAAATATTTAAAATGAAGGAGTTTTAAAGAAGGAGGGCAAAAAAAATCACTAAAGTTTGCATTTAATGAAAATATTTCAATAAGTGAAGCATAACAATGCGATATTATGTCTAATATTGGTGACATCTCAGAAATCTTGTTAAAAGCTAGAGAGCAGGCTTTATTTGAACTTTGCTGCCCTTATATTAGATTCCTTTTTTAGAATTAATTTATTTCCTTGTGGTTCTCATTATGTTTTATTGCATTCATGGAATAGTGCAGCATTTCTCTAACTAATTTAACACCTGTAAATTCCCACAGCTGCTAATGAAAGACTGTGTAGACTACCAGATAAATTCCTAATTCATATTTCAAAGGTTGCAAGTTCAAATCCTATTGAGGTTGTACTTATTAATGTTTCTATTAACTCTTTTCCATCTCTGAATTTGCAGATTGAATTAATACTGTCAGTTTTTGAAAAGAAGGAAAACACATCTGCTCTAAAATGTCACACAAAGTGGGGATGAGGTAGGAGAAGGAAACAAACTTAGGACAATTTCAGATTCAGTCTCTATGCTTTTCAAAGTGATGGCATTCTTGTAATTAAAATGAAAATCAATGAACTACACATGGTGACTCCTTCAAGAAACAGTGAAAATCCAGGGGCTTTTCCATACAGTGCAGCTGCACTGACTAAAGCTTTGGCTTCCACTCCTGTCTTTCTAACATACTTTTTTTTTCATTTTTCATTTATCTCCCACCACCTAAGTTTATTCATCTCTAAAATGGATGCAATGCTGACTGACCTCCTAGTTAAGTAATCCTTAATCCTTCGGACATCCATAACTACTTCCATTAGAATTTTAAAGCCAATAAATTAAATGCATCTCCAATGGGATTTTGTCAGATTTAATTCATTAGTTATGAGAATCTTAATGGAACAGCTATAGATGTTCAAAGGATTAATTATAGCTAAAAAACAAGCACTTAGAAAACTATTTAGCTATATCAAAAAAGAATATATCACTGGAAATAACTCTGCCCAAAGAGACACCAGGAGCCAAGCAGCCTCTAATATTGCCCGTGACTGACATAACTTTAAATGCAGCAGCTTTCTGGAGCAATGCTCTAATTTATGCTGCTACACATATACATCTGCTATCAGAAAATATTATGCAAAAAGTTCAAGGGGTTTTTTTGTAAATATATTGTTTTGCATATTAGATAACATCTAAGAAGCTGTGTTTTGTGCAGCCATTAAAGAAAGTAATTTGACTGGTGTACAAATACACAATACTTGATTAGCAACCAGTACATAAAATTCCCTTCTCATTTCTTGAGTGGTAATTACTTTTTTCAAAAACACATCATTTTCTCAGAGTAACGTCCTATTCTCCTCCTGTATTTTCTATTTACAAGTATTCACTGTACTCTAATGTTGACCCTCAAGTCATAAGGATAAAAAAATTTAGTTTAGTTTGCTCCTCATTCTATTCTTATATAACTGATACATATTTCCAATTATGCACAACATTGTATTGAAATTTAAAAGAATTCATTTGGTCCCAGAAGTCTATATCCACCATATACATGGGTTCAAAAAATCCAACCAAAAAAAAAATCCACAAGAAATACACCAGAATTTTTGAGCCAATCTGAATAATTAGTTTAATCTGTTTGAGAAGAAGTAAAAATATGTATGTATCAGAAACACTGGTTTGATAATTTAAAATGAAAATTGGTCTCTTATTTGGCTTTCTCCAAAAAAGTCTAAAACTGCTTAGACATGTTGGACTCTAGTTCTCTGGCAAAAATACTTATTTTTCTCACATATGCCATGCTAGCAGGAGCCACCAAAACTCCCAAGGTGTGCAGTCTCTGGTGGAAAGTCTTGTGAGCAGTACACCATAACTGAGAGTAAGCTCATGTCGTGATTCACAAAAATCACTGCACAAGAGCAGAAACTTTTTGACCAACTTCCTTCATTAATTTGAGCACTGCTTTACACTGTGCCTCATGTTTGGGCCAAAGTTATACCCTTAGCCAAATGACAGATGCAGACTCTAGCTTCCCCAACAGAATTCACTTTCAAAAAGACTGACTGACAAGTCCTATTTGTTCTTTTTCTGGAGAAAAAATAGTATTTTCATATATATAACTGAAGGTCGTGCTCTTGGTATTTTCAGAGCTCTAAAAGCTCCAGAGACGCAAGGGAGAGAGAGCTGACTTCTTACTGTTGATCACAAACTCCATCACAAGGAGAAAGAAGATTGAGACCTTGATGTAGGTTGTCAAGATTTATACCAAGGGGGGCTGTCTTCAAAAGAAGGATAAATAAAAGCCAAATAACAGGCTCTTCAGACAGAGCTTTAGAATCAGGGTGCATGGGCTGAGGAGCCCCATCAATAATATTTCTGCAACACAACATGCCAAGAAAACTAGGGAGGCTCTGAAAAATGAGTGAACAGGGAATGGGAGTGTTTATTTATCCATATGGTAACAACATTCAGACACCTCCTAGTAACATGCAAGATGCAGTACTTGAGAGGAAATAATTTTAAAATATATTGTCTCCAAATTCCTATGATTCATACTAGCTCACACAATCCTCCAGGCCAAATACCACAGTCCCTCCTCAGCTCTCATTCAAGGAAAGTCTACTCAAAATCAATAGGAGTTTGCTTATATAAGGGAAAAAAGTGAAAACTAAGGATAAAATAAGGCTATGATTCATGGTACACGTGACAATTATTTTGGTTGGTCAAACATGCAGAGTATAAATCATAATAAAAAGATGCTGTACCACTGATGACCTAGTTTTCAAATCTATACACAGTTAGTAATGGAACTGAACACAAATTTCAGCACACAAGAAAAATCAAAGTCTATCACCTGGCTGACAGTTTTCACTTCTGAATGTTGTGGTCTGTTCAGAAACTGTCAGCCCCCTACACTGCACCAGCTTTCTAGTTCACACAATTATGTATGAGTATTTTGAGAAAAGACTACATGCTATTGGGATGGGAAACATTCTACTTTACTTATGGTGCCTCTGCATAAAAATAACAGTCTTATAATTTCTTTTATTTTATCTCCTAACAACACAATCTAGGATTTATTTTGGAAGATTAGAGTGCTTTAGAATAACTTATCTCACACAAAAACCATTACCATGACAAATATTTAGCTATTATGTAGGGCATGTTTAATTCATTTTACTAAGTAAAAATGTTATTAGTACAGACGGTTATGAAAATAAGTAGGTTTTATTATTTAAAATTATATAGTGAAATTTTACAAACAAACATGAAATGGACAAAGCCACTTCACAAGATATGTGAATCAAAAGTGAAATTATTATTTATTCTTTTCTTTATTTTTTTCTTTAAGAAGGCAGAAAACTCTATTCATTACCAAAGACATTGATGCAACCTTAAGGGTTTGCCACATTTAATCATCTTTGTTGTGAAGAGTGAGCCAATGGTCCCCCAGATTTCAGCCAGTCCTACACTTGTCTTATTAAATTTTCAAATTTTTTATTCATTTTAATATTATTATTAAATTATTTTCACTGTTATCAAGTTCTTGTTTTAGACTATGAAATGCATGTATACATGCATTATACAATAAAGCAAAGCTGCCTAAATTTTAGTAGTATGTGTTTGATTTCTTTTCCTCCTCAGTTATACCCTTTTATTTTGTATTTGTGCCCTTCACTCCATCATCATTTTCTGCTCAGACACATCATTGCAAACCCCTCCCCACCCAACCACTTTCATGATTTTAGTTTGCTTATGCTCTCAGTTTCTCCTACCAGGTCTTTCTTTCAATCTGTTTCCTTATACTCAAGGCTCTCCTTCCCCCTCTCTTCTCCCATCTTATTTCCTCTCTGCTTTTTATTCCTAATAGTCTTTACATCTCCATCACTTGCATTCAACATGACACATTTAGGAATTTACCTCTTCTCTCCTCCTTATCTTTCTGTCAAAGTACCTGTTCTCTCCCCTGCTGTAAAATGTCTCCAGGATGTTTCATGAAGCCAAAGCATGATTTTCCATCAGCTTCTTTGCTGACAAGTTAGCACGTTGCTTCCTCTGCTGTGCAGCAGAACAGGCTCTGTGTGCATGATGGGGTGTGTATTGCAGCAGATTGCAAGGATGGGGGCTGTTAGAATGCATCAATGTGTGTATGTCTATGTGCATGACAGTATATGTGGGCTCATGTATAGGTGTCAGCTGCCAGCTACACTCCTAGACCCTATGAATGACTGCAACTAGAACTTGACCATTATTAAATTCCACTTCCAAGTCATGCTGCAAAAATATTTTGCCTTAAGCAAATTAAAACAGATGCAGAAGCTTAATATGAAATAGGAAATGCTTCCACCTCATTACCTTTGAATCTTTTAGAGAGTCTGAACCAAATTAGAACATGTGGGCAGTACAAGTGACAGCATGATTATATTTTTAAGTGTAAAAAAAATATTAGAAGTGGTAATTCTCACAATATGATATCCAAAGGAACAAGGGAGCTGCTGTTGGACTGCAGGGGGCAGAGAAGCAGCTCTCTGCAGATACGGGGCAGCCAAGAGCACAGGGAACAGGAATCCATGGGAATGATGCAGACTCTGGATAACAGGAAAAAGAAGTCCAGCTGAGACAAGGACAAGCATGTGAACGTTGAAATCACCTGAACCTGAGTAAATGTCTAAACTGAAGAGCTCCATGTGTACATGTTCTCTTCAGATAAACAATATATGTTTTACTTATTTAACTCTTTCCTGGAACCAGAAACTGAGATATGAGCACATATGTAGAATTTCCTTGGATATTTCTAATACACACATATGAAAAAATATTTGTTTCCTGAAGTTAACTGCAACAAAACAGGAATCATCCATGTTATTTTATAGATTCCTGAAGGTCTTTTAGAAATTTCAAGCAATGCTCAAACCACCTAATTTCTACAAAATTACTGACATATCTGTTTTTAAGAAGGCAATCTTTTGATGTAATTTCTTCACAGTGAAGCACTGGGACTGAGGACACTATGCCTGCTGCTAACCTCTCTCCTCCAAATTTTGCTGTTGCCTCTATTTCCTTGTACACCTGCTGTTTTTCAGCACAGATTGGTAACCCAAAGGTCATGTAATCTGCATTTATCCAGCCAACTGCATTGCATCTGACTGACCAATAAGGGAGGAACCTGATACTGCAGCTCTTAAAGTACCTGGATGGTCCTCTGCATGTATAAGAGGCAGCACTTCCCATTCATTAAAATCTAAAGCATGCAGAAAAATCCTTAAAAATAAAATCATCTCTAAATCCAGTAGTACACTGTTAAACACCTGCCATGTCTCATGCTGAATTGTCATCCTTTTGCTCTCCAAGAATTTGACAAGGCAAGTTCACCTCCCAGCTTGATTTGAAAAGAAATAAAACATTCACCTTTTGAGCCCTCCAAGATTTAGAGGCCAAAGGTCTATAGTTGGCTAACAGATTAAAATTACAAGAACAGTTTTACAATTAAGATACACTCAAGTGTGCTGATTTTAATCTAATGCCCAAATACAGAAAAATTGTTTTAACTCTCACATCTTATTTAGAAACATACTTCTCTCTTTTTCTCTGTCTCCTCTCTCTCAAGGAACAAAAAGAAGTAATGATTCTCACTGACGACACGTTTCAAGGTGGGTAAGTGTGATGACAAGAATTAAATAAAGAACATTGGCAGAATAATGCCAGCAACAGGAATAATTTCACTAATCGTCTCACATTTGCCTACCCATCGGTTCTACAATTTGGAACTTCAAGCTAAGCTTTCTATATTGAAATAGCAGGTCTTTATTTCAAAAAGAAAAAATACATACATATAAAAGCAAATCAAACCTCTCTTTTACAAGATATATATACATATAATGGCAGTTGTTTTCATTACTACAGCTATGTGCTGACTATATTCAATTTAGTCCTGTCACCCTCCTTCAGTTTCACAGTCATATAATTGTTATTACATTTTCATCAATACCTTATTTACTTTGAAAATAATGCAGTCTCTGTCCACCTCTAGCTAGGAAATTATTTTTTGCTTCTTATCCACCTTTCCTGCAATAATGAAATATCTCCAGAATTATTGTTAGATATGTTTCTTTTTTGAAATGCCATCCTTACACAAAGCACCCTGACAACCAGAGACAAAAAGAAGAATAACTTTCCAGAAGTCACATTTCTCAGTCAGCACAAACTTATAATTTGAACAGTGCCATCAGTCAGATGGACATAGAAGTGATTGTGTATTTCATGAGGTTTTAGAACTACTGTCAGCCAGCAGTTATGTGTCACATCTATACAAGAAAACTACTGGAAATATAAATTTTCCTTCTGTCTTCTGTAATATATTTACTAACTGTTGAGCAGCATATAATGAAGAGACTTGTGACTAAGAGAATACTAACACGTCCAGTATGTGGAAAATCAGGCAGAAAAGTGTATTTTTGTCATTTTCAGAAGTAAGGGGACATCTAACTTCACCTGCCAGTTTTGCCTATTTTGTCAGAGCTGAACAGAACACTTCAGGCCATTTAAATGGGCTTCCTTGTTTCTTGAAGCCATCAGCAATGTGTCACAGTTCAAGCAAAGGACACGGTACAAGGAGCACACACTGCAGGAGCTGCAGTCACTCAGCAATGTCCCTGCCATGGCCACTAGAAGCTCTGGTGGCTCAAGGCCAGACAGCTGGTAGCTCTAAAAGATGAAAACATCACATCAACTACTCCCACGTACTGGGTGAAATGAGTCTTGTCATCTTCATGCATTTATCCACTGTGTGCATTTTGCAAGTTACTGCTACCAAGAGATGAGTGTTTATAAACACTCTACGAAATGCAGGAGTCAGTATAAACAGTGGTTAATGACTAGCTCAAGATGAGAGGTGTTACTATTTTGGGGCAGGTCTTGGCCCTTTCTGAAACTTCTCTTGCACAGTCTGTGCCTCTGCAAGGGTTTGCTCCTCTAAGAACTGTAAACAGAAGGCAGAAAACAGCAGAATTTCTGGAGACAGCAATAGAAAACTCTGCGTTACATGATCAAATTTCTACATCATTCCTACCCGGCCAGGACTTTGACCATAGTGCATTAACCCATGACTGGTCTCTAGGATGACCAGTGGCTCCCCCCTTCACACACATTACTTACTTAGACTACGCTGAGTAAATCGCAGGATGTACACTGTAACATGCAATCACATCAAAATTAGTATTAAAAATTACCTATTTTTTCCTAGAAATAATTAATGGCACTAATACAACAGAAGAACTTTGCCTATAAAATACTTCAAGTGGTGAAGATCCCTTGTGTTTTGTTTATCGGAGGAGTGATAGCTGAATGGTGAAAATTCCTTTATTTCATGCTTCGGAAGTATCAAAAAATGTGTTTTCCCCCAAAATCAATATTTGGATTTCCTGCAGGAAAAAATATTGTGTGTGCCCAAAGCAGTTCTTTATAGTTGCCTGCAGAGAACTAAATGTTGACTTTTTTATTAATGGAAGTGAAGGAAGGGTTTTTTCCTTCATCTTGTTCTTACCTAACTTATTGCCATTAACCTTGCAGATAACAAGTTTTCCATCTTCTTCTCAAATGACAGAAATGAAATAAACTCAAGCCACTTCAGCACTGCTTTGAAACTCTCCCTTCTGATGTGTAATCAAAGCAGTCCTGAACAGGCTTTAAAATGCGATGGTTAAATGAGCTGCGGTTCTGCCACGCTCCCTCCTCCCACCTGTTGGATCCCATGACCTAGAAGTGGAGAAGCACCTGCATCCCTCCTGCCAGCTCAAACTGCTCCATGTGATTACTGCAGCTGTGTTCAGGATGCTACAGAGGGATGCAGAATTACAAAACGTATTACTGAGACAATAGCAATACTAAGTAAAATTCCAAAAAGAGAGCCCTCTAAGTGGGGGGAAGCCAACTGCCACCTGGACAGCCAGAACTGCCTTCCTCAATGCACTCCACTGTAACTGACATGGCACAGCTACAGTCTTGACCTGGTAGCATTTCATTTTATTAAACTATCGCTATTCCTAAATTCAGCCAGAATGATCCCAGATCTGTAATTTTTCTTCCACTCAAAAGCATACTGCTGTTTTGGAAAACATCCCAGTCTCCAAGAAGATTATGAGTAATATCATTCCATTAATACTGTTCTTTAGGAGTAATTTCACCACTATGTAAGTCTATAAAAGGGTTCTTACAAGGAGGGCAATAGAGTTGAACTAAAGCTGTGCAAAATGTACAAAGAGCCACATGAAACTATATAAAACTCACCAGGTCTAAGGAGTGCACTAATAATTTGAACCAGCAGGGCTTTGCTCTAAATTTTATTGAGCCAGAAAACCTTTCATTAAAATGAGAAATGTAATTTTGGTCACTATCTGGAATTGTACACATTTCTGGAAGCTAATTATTTCTCTTTCCTCCCCTTCTCCCCCTTGCAGGATGAATGCTGTGACTGTTACACAAAGCCACAGGTATAAGCTCCATGGTTAGAGTTCTGGAAGGCTAATTGGCTCCATGTGCCCAACATGAAACCTGCTACAGCTAAGCAGAGAGCCTCTCTGTACCTGACTTACATAATTCTGAATTCCAAAAAGTAGGAATTCTGAAAGAAACTCTTTAAAACACTAGCTGGTTGAGTCGCTGCCTCCTGCTGTGACTGGCCCAAAGAGGAGCTCCCCCACCGCTGCTCTCGGCAAGCACATCACTCCTGCAGCCCCTGCTTCCGAGGGACAGCTCTTGGCTTTGGTCCCTCTGGCAAAGACAGTGTGGTGTTACAAATCTCCTCTAGCTTCCACATAAAGTTTCACTACCTATTTGTGTACCCAGGGAGAAGGAAGTGAATCAGTGTTAACTCCTTACCTGGGCTTTCTTAGAAAACAAATTACCAGAATAGAGATTCAAATTTGAAACATAAAATAATCCTTGGATGGCTGAGCCACTGCCGCATTCATGTCTCAAGTCAACAGTAAATCCAAAGGCAGTGAGCTAGGAAATGCTGTTTTGTTTGTCAAGTCTTTTGTTAATAACTCTATCTAAAGTTTAAGTATAACAGACTCTCCACTTTCCTGATCACACATGCAGTAGGAGGAACCCAACACCCCAAAACGTTTACAGGTATGCAAGTTCCAGTTCCACAAATTCTGATGGGAAAAAAATTCAGATACACAGTGTATTTGGGGAAACTAAAGCTTCATCAGTCTTTAATATATATAAATCTGGTTTCTATAGAACTTACATGACCAGAGATATAAAATAACAACAGTAGCAGAAGCAACTTCTATATAAAAAAATAATGAAAGTGGAAATGTCTCCTTAAGAAGGAAAGAATTTACACAGAAACAGTAACCAGACCAGATAAAGTGTGAAAGTCAGGGGGTGAGCTTGGCATATTCTCAACACTGTAATTCTTATTTAAATTGTCACAGTTGAAATTGCAAGACTTGTTCTGTTTAAGTATGTTGAACTAAAACTTTGGATAATAATTGAGCCCTTTCTACAAAACAGGAGCAAAGACTTGAAAATACTAGAATTTATTTTAGTGATTAAAAAATAAGATATCGTTGAATTTGATGAGGACAATCAGAGCAAAAATATGCAAGACCCAAAAGAAAAGACACATTAAAATTTAGTAAGAACTGGATGACCTTAATAACTCAAGTAGCAAGAGAGTGGTGAAATTGGATAATAAGATGCTATTAAACTAAAAGCATGGAAAATAATAATTAAAAATGACCATAACCAACAGATGACTCTTGGTAAAGTCAAACAAGCATGCTGTGCTGCAAAGCTGTGGTGTGATGTACTTTCAAAATTCATGTATCAGAGTAAGGTTTGCTTAAAAAAAATTAAGAAGTTTGTTGGCAAATACAAATAATGACCTTTATCGATCGCAGCCTAACAGTAGATACATAGCATTCTGTCTTGCCTCCTGAATATTTGGAAGTAGCTGACATCAGAATTTACTTTTCTTATCTTAAGGGTAGTACAGTCAGCATCTGTTTAAAAGCACAAAACTGTACTAGTAAACAGTCTGTGATCAAAAAAACCCCAACCATACTGTACTGTGAAAATGACCCTGAGACCCACCAATGAGGAATACATTATGATGGAGATTAATAAAATTCTCCTTTCTGTTATCATTTGGAAATTACTTTTTCCCC
Organism: Euphonia xanthogaster; assembly: GCA_034509185.1. Classification (NCBI taxonomy): domain Eukaryota; kingdom Metazoa; phylum Chordata; class Aves; order Passeriformes; family Fringillidae; genus Euphonia; species Euphonia xanthogaster. The sequence goes on from JAYDZK010000006.1 coordinate 14,001,801, forward strand.
CACAGATATCAAAAACACTGAACTAATTTAACTTTTGGTCATTGCCAGTGTTTCTTTTAATGAAGCCTTCCTTTAACCTGAACAACTGCTCATAGTCACCTTTTGAAGCTGGGTGTTGTTCCTTTGTTTACCAAATACCCCCTGAGACATCAAAAAAGCAATGTTGAGAAGCAGGCACAAACAGCATGTGGGTTAACCATCATTATTCCTACTCCTTCACCATCCAGAAGCAGATTTTTGCTGTAAATCACTGAAAACCAAACTCCACAATGTCTTCTTTCTTTCTCCCACATTTTCTTTTCAATTCTCAGCTCACAAAAACATTTTACAGGGGGGAAAAAAAGATAAAAATCAACTCTTCCCAGAGCTTTCTTTTCCAGTTGATTGCTACTTCTTGGCACCAATTATAAGCAACTGCTTCACAGCTGAACCAAAGCAGCACAGTCAGCAAAATCACAGCCTCTCCATTCGCAAGCAATCAGAGAGACTCGATGCAAGGGAGCAAAGGTGAGACAGGCACCAGCCTAATAGGCCAAGGAGGAATATGGCCCTTGCTCTGCTCAGTCTGGGCAGCCTGGTTGGTCAGAATGTAAATCTCTGGTAAACAGTTTCACTGCCTGTCTGATAAAGAACTGCAAACTCAGTAGGAAGCACAAAACTTCTGGGACAAGGGGGACTACAGATCTTGCCACTAAAACCAGTGTTAAAAATAAAAGCATATAATGAACTCACTGCCCAGATGGAGTGAGGCATCTCTGGTCATTGGTCAATAGTGACAGAGGTAACAGAAAGCAAAGACCATATTCAGTGTCTCTTCTTAATGACAGGAGACATCAAAGAGCTGTCTGTACAAGCAACCTTGTGGGAATTCACAGTCTGCCTCAGTATCATGCCTCACACCTTGATTCCTGGCTCTAGTTCTTGATCCTTCTTCCCACCTGCTGAACCGTGGTTCTTTATTCTGTCCCCCCTGTGCTACAGCTTGTCCCTGGCTGGCCTGCTTGGCCAAATCCAGCTCTGCCCACTGGCCACTGCCTTGCTGCCTAGAATCTTTGGCAGTCTGTCTCAGACCGAAATTAATCCCTCAACCCTGAAATGACCCATTATTTAATTACTGTGGGTCCTCAGTCATGACCACAGAGTTGATTTGTGAGTCTGTCATCAGCCTGGTCGATCTCAGAAGCACAGCCATCTTATCCAGGTGAGGCAGGGTGTGGTTGCTCAGCTCAGAATTTCTTTGAACTCCACTAGAAGTCAGCACAACAGCACAGGGGTCTCTTTGCATCTCTACACTTTGCTAGCTTTAGCAGAGAAGTCAGCTTGATTAGGTCTAACTCAGTCTTCTGGAGAGTGCTCGGTCATGCATGGTCATGTTTTACTAATAAGTACCACAGAAGGTGAACAAAGAAGCACGATAAAAACAGATATGCATAACACTGAAATTGGCTCTGATCACTTTGGTACCACCCCCTGCAAGCTGTTGGCAAGTGCTGTGGCTTTAGCAGTAATTTTGGATACAGTTGGGTGACTTTTTGCATTGATCACTACAGAAGTGCCTGGTTTTACCATAAAGTAATTTCCCTGGGTGATCTAGCAACAGTATCAGTGGATACTGAAGTAGATTACATTAACCTAGCTCTCTCTATTCATAATGAAGTCCTACATGATCTGTCTTAGTAGAGAGAGAAAAACAGTGATCAACACACCAAGACAGAGCACAAATTCTGCCTAGAGCAGCAGGCTAGTACAGGCAACAGTCAGAAGCTCAAGCAAGAAACCCTCATTGCTGCCACAGAGGCACAGGTCTCCTCCAAGCTGGCTCTGCAACAGTAGGCACAGGCTTGTTGAAAACATGCCATAACTCTCTGAGGAAGGGATGGTTATTAGCCCTCAGCCCCAGTGCTGCCCCACAGAGCTGCTAGGCTAAAGGGGAGAAGGAGCTGACAGAGCAGACTAAAAAAACATGGCCAGATGTGGGGTGAACACTGACTTCGGGGGAAGGATCTGCACACCATACAACCAAGAAACTTTGAAACCATTGGTGGAAAAACAATAATCAGGGCACAGAATGGATTTTATCAACAAGAAATCACTTCATTGTTGGCCAATTCAAACTACATTACCACTAGCCTGTGTTTGAGTGACCAAGGACCACAAGTTCCTTTCTGGCATTAGGACCAGCCTGCTCTGCAGTCCATCTCTTGGTTAATAATGTTACTTTGTGGGTGCATATACAAGTCAGAAGTCCAATAGCAGATACAAGTTTTTGTCTTACTTTCTGCCTACACACTGACCTTGCTGACTTTCCTTACTTGCTCTGCTACATACAGTACTAGCTGTGAACTGCTGTAGAACTGCTCCCATACACACACAAGAAACCCCTTCTTCATTTCCCTGTTTTACACTCGAGCAAACATAAAAGCCACTTGCACTACTCCCCAGCTTGTATGTACATAATTTTCTTACCCTCCTGCCCAGAAGTTAAGCAGGAAACTTACCTAAAGCCTATCAAAGGCTTTTGTCCACAGACCAGATCCATAAACAGAAGTTCAGGGATGATGAGTAGGGAAAAGCAGAACTGAAGCACTATCACAGTAGAGACTGAGAATACTCTGAGAATCACACTTCCTTGCAAGGGTAGCCATTTGCAGAGGACATGCTGTCAACCCTCTGAAAAGCAGCTGTATTCGATTATTGTAATTTTTTTTGTCTTACAACTCATCATAAGAATTGGATTTGGAAATCTTTTTAAACATTCATATCATTTGACAAAGAAAATTCCCATTAATGCAGAAGTCATAAGCTCTACTGAAAGAGATGCCCTCTTTCACGGGTCCTCATTTTTCAAAAACGTGCAAAACTACATAACAACCAAACTAACAAACAGTATTTCATCACCTTTCACTTTCAATAATTCATAACCTTAATATTTACTCTATTACCTGTGCAGCGTAAATATTAATGACATGCCACTACAAACTTTGAGTACTTTCTGACTAGATCAACAGAGAACTCCTGCCCTTGGCCTAAAGACAAAAGATTGTCACTGTGATTAATAACAAAAGTGACAAAACCTTGTAACTGCAATCAAGAAACATATTTTTCCAGAGAAACAATTCATTACTTCCTAAATGCATTTCACAAAGGTTTGAGATGTGTTTTAAAAAACATCAGAAAATCCACCCTGAAATTACTGTGTCACATGGAAGCTTTTGCAATCTTTTGTCTGCATTGCAATGTTCCAAAAGCTCTGTGTCTCAGATTTCCCAGCTCTTCCATTTTGCGTGTTTAATGTTACAATGCCCTAGTAAAAGTGAAGGTTACCTCCCAGTTTCCCTGAATGATTAATTTCAACATGCTTTTAGAGGGAAGAAAATTTAATTCCTACTTAAGGAGGTAGAATGGAATGCACTGTGCCACCAGACTACTCACCTATACAAAAAATAAATTAAACAGGGCTCTTTCCCCCAGTTTTCCCTGAATGCAAAGCAACACTCATTTATGATTTCATAGAATTAATCTACTCAAAACTTAGAAACTTCTGATGACACAAATCTGTTAATACATTGAAAAGGCTCTTGCACTTTCCTAATGCTACTATTACTAATAAAGCTTTTTCTGAACCTGCTGTAATGCACAAAAGTTTATTCAGTGCTGTTCAGCCACTTGATGAACCAAGGTTGACATTCCCACTGTGCTGACACAAAAATAGATAATGAAAGTAGGAATCTGCAACTCAGTGTTCTTTAAAGAGATGTAAGAATCTGGTGAGAGACTGTCACTGTGTATAGGCAAATACAATCTGGACTCCTGGATTCTGAACTAATACTTATTCTGCTTAGTACAGAGAGAGCTCCTCCCCTCTCCCCCCATACCCCCCACAAAATTTTCACAGTTTACTTCAGGAAAAAAATGGGCACTTACTTTTTTTTCACTCCATTCCCTTGGGAAGCTATAAATCTTGAAATGCATTTCTGACATCTTGACAACTATTGACACTATTAACTGGGGGCTGCCTGAGATGGGGAGAATCCTATCACCTCTCTAATCTACAGCCATCAGGAAGAACTCAAAAACCAAATCAGATATTTAGCTGCAGATGAGTGAAGTGTAGTGTTTTGGCAACCTTCACCAGCCTTTGTTGTTCAATTCTCTTCAGCTTTTCTCTCCTATGTTTGGCTTGCTGATCAAAGTCCAAAATGTGAGGGCTACAATAAGCCTAGTTTAGCACTCAAATGCAAAGATCAAAAGCAGCCCTCCTTTTTACGAGTGCACACGCATTGTCTTAGTCAACAGCCACATACATGCCACTTCTGGTTTTGCTCCTGGGAATATGAAATCTGAATTAGATTCAGAGGACAGGGGAGAGAAAATTAGTGGTATGTCATTTCCACCCATTCCAGGAGAGTTATCCACAAGTTGTGGCATAAGCAATAAATTATATACCATGAAATTTTGAAGAACCACAGTCAATCAACATGAGATTCCAGTGTTTGCTTGTTTCTTTACTTTGGCCTTTATTTAATTACTACTCTGGGTATAAAACAATTTTCGTGGATTGCTCAATCATATGGAGCAGGAATATCTGGACCCACATCAGGGGTCCAAGAAAGACTTGCGCTGCAAACATAGACAGGGGAGCTCTCTGTGAGCAGAGAGAAAGAGCTAACCAGTGCCATCTTCTAACATCACTTAGCACACAGATTTAAAAGCTAGCAATTCAGATATGAGCAAGAGGAACTACTGTACCACAAGGACAAGATTTTCTCTTTACTTCCCTATAATTTATAAACCATCCATAACAATGGCCCCTTCTGGTTCAGAGAACCCATCAGTAGCTCTCCCCTGACATCCATCAAATCTACCCAGAGTTATCTTCAGTAGCAGAGTTTGATAGCTTTTCTAATAATGTCAGCTCAACCTTGATCCTTTTTTTTCACAAGGGCTTCTTTTTTTGCTTTATGCAAACATTGTCTCCATATTGCTAGTGTGACTTCTTTTCCTCTCTTTAACAAAGAGGAAATAGAACAGAATATCTCCACTCAAAGGGACCTACAGTGATGATCTAGTCCCAGTGCCTGATCAATTCAAGGCTGACCAAAAATCAAAGTATGGTAGTAAGGGCATTGTTCAATTTTCTCTTAAACACTGACAGGCTTAGGCCATCCATCAACTCTCTAGGAAGCCTGTTCCAGAGTTTATCTTCTCTCCTTTTAAAGGAAATCTTCCTAATGTCCCATCTAAATCTTTCCTTGTGCAGCTCTGAACCATTCCCACACATCCTATCACTGACAGCAGGGACAAGAGATCGACTATGGGGAGAAGACCACAGCTTGGAGCAAGGGAAGAAAAACATTAAAAAGTGCAAGGTGTACAGTGATCAACTATGGAGAATAATATGATGTTTAGGCATTTGGATCACACTTCTGGCCTCCTTCCCTGCCAAATGAATTTGAGGGAATAGAGCAGAGCTCCCCAGCTGAACGTTTTCACAGGTCCTGAGTCAGAGCTGATACTTAAAGAGGATGATACACAAAAGAATTTCTACAGAAAAGCTGAGACTTAATGTAACCTTAATCTTATCATAAAGCAGAATGGATTGTTCAATATCTTCTACAACAGAGCCAAGAAAAAGAGGCCTTAGCCTAGTTTACCATTTAGTGAATATCTGAATGAGTAAATAAGAGGATTAGATCATTAGAGGAGGAATAAGGACAGTTTTTATGGAACCACCCAAGGCTATTTAATTATTTATAACCTCCTTGATTACTAGTGAGAGGGGTCAAATCACTTTTGTAACACATGATTTTTTTAATATCATTTTTCAGCTGGCAAGGTAAATGATTATGGCTTTTTCCCTCTAGCTCCAGATGGGCTATAGTTGTTAATGTCTGTTATGTTAATAGAGTATGCAATATTAAGGAATGTAAGATATTTATAACAAGTTATAACAGAGCTATGACCCAAACAAATCAGATATAAAATTTTAATGAATTGGTCCCTCAGTCTATTAATTTAGTTGTAGGGTAGAAAGCTAGCAAACATATTTTATCTCTCAGGCACTACAACTGGAGAAAAACATTAGCCAGGGTCAAACTCTGTTGCACACTACTAAAAGAGGGGAGTATGCTTGAAAGTGAAATAGAGTTTAATTTCAGGAAGATTTCTTAGTAGCATGACTAACCAGAAACAAAAAGTAGAACTACTTTTTCCACAAGTATTTTCTCTATTGCTGACAATGCACATCTATAAAAACCAATAATTTAAAAATCTAGAAAAGATCCTTGATGAATTTACCATTATTTTAATGGAGTAATGTATGCACAATGTCAGTGTTTTCAGTTTCTTCTGGAAATAAAGGAATATCCTTTTGCATATGTATACATGCATTTATAAACACTTACTGGGTTACTGATCCCAAGGAATATTGGGATACATTCTTCACAAAATCTTCCAGACTTTAAAAACTGCTTAGAAATTATACCATGTGTTTTCAAGAAAAAATGCATTCACTTCTGTAGAATTTTTCTACAGCATTTTTATAAAGGTCTTCCAGAAAACACCTAAAGAAATTAATACATTAAAAATACATTAGAAATACATTATATAAATAATATTGTAAACTCTAACTTATTCTCAGAATCAGTAATTTAAGGGGAGTTTTGTTTGAGGTGTTTTTTAAGAGTTGACTTGCTATCTTATGTCCAGGAATATGTAATAGTTACACACAAATTCAGTTACCTAACAAATATCAGTCCAACTACCTGGCTTGCAGTTACATAAGTCTCCAACCCAGATGTTTCATGTTGCTCCTTTCTCTCCATCTCCTTCACTTTAATATTCAAATTTCTCATTTCATCTTTACCTGACTCAATTACCCTTCAGGATAATCTGCCCATACTTATCTATATACTCACTTAATTAATAGCACTGTCATTGCATTATGACTCTCAGAAATGTTACATTGGAAAGTGTTGGAGGTTATTTAACTACACAGCATTAACCATTAATTCCCATGATAATTATATTCCTGTGCACCCCTAGGCCCACATAAATAAACATAGAGAATTTAATTCTGTATTTTCACTGGCCCTTGATCACAAATATCAGTGCTGCAGATCTGAAATCAAACTGACCCTGATCCCTCCAGTTCAGTTCAGCCACTGCACACGGTGCCAGGTCTGAGTGACTCACCTGACATCACAGCCAGGTCTGAGGTCTGTGACTCACCTGCAGCACCCTGCTGCTTCTGCCACCACAAAGGCTTCAGGAACAGCTCCCCATGGCTGCTGGGGCACAACATGGCCAGCACCCACCTCTGAGGCCTCACACAGCCTCTACAGTAAAAGCTGTGTAAGTAAAAGCTTACCCAGACAGCTGTGCCTCAGTTTGCCTTGTAGTTCTGGGTGCTTTTTGACAGAAACTATATGGCAGAATGTCACATCCAGACCAAAATTGCTTTCACCTTTTCTTCATGATACTCTAGAAACACAGCACATTATACTTTATAGCCTAATATATTTGTTGTCCTTTGTGATTCCTGGCCATCTCCAGGATTTTAATTGTTTTTATGTTTCAATTGCCAAATAAACCATTAAAAGCTCCAATAAAAATGAATATTAATGTACTAATAATGCATACTCCTCTACACTACAGAATAACTTACTTTTACTACAGTTCTGCTTTGTATAGGGTGCAATAAAAACAACATTTTGGCATTTTATATTCACATTCTTTCAATTATTTTAATTCCATTAATTAAGTTTAAAGTTTACAAATTAAGTGTTGTTTACTTTTCTGCTTGCCAACATGCAAATACAATATCAAATCCGAGAGTCAAGCTAGGTCATCTTCTGCCTCATGAACAACAGCCAACAGAAGCTGAATCTCTCAGCTCTTTGCTAAATGTGATCTCTGGAAATTCACAGAGCATTTCCCAGTTGGGAACACTATGATAGAGATTTCTGTTTGGAGAAAACGAAAAAGGCAGGGGGAAACTCCTAACATCTACTTTTTCACTTGGTCAAAAATGTATTAAATAGATGCCACGATTTACAAGATTTAGAAGCCTTGTGACTGCTTTCTGTGAAATAATTGCTTATTGACATCTCTGCTCTGTATCCCATTTCTCTTCAAGTATTTCCCAAAGAACACAAAGGATTGATCCCCAGTGTAATCAAGTTACAATCTTCTGAGAAATGCTTGGAAACAATCTCTCAGTCACTGAACATGGAGAATGTTTTTTGGGGGGGAGGGTAGATCTATCCTTATTTGTACCTTGTAATGACAATTCATTATTTTTTTTCCACCATAATATTTGGAAAAATATGAGAACAAGGGAGATTTCCAGCAAACTGTCAGTCAAGCTTGTTGTCTGTCTGCACCACCTGTAGCCACTACCTTGGTGAAGGTTTAATTCAGGATGCCAGGATCCAGACTACTATGAAGAGATTAAAAGGAAGAGAGAACCAAAAACTAAGGAACATGACAGGGGTCTGGCTAATGTTTTAAAAACTGCTATATAATAAAAAGGCCTCTTTGGAGAAGCTTCTGGCAGCAGCCACAACACAGAAGCACAGCATGACCAGAAAGGAGAATATTCCCCTCTGCTCACCACACTCCCCAGTCCAGGGCACACGGGACTAGGCTCAGAGGACCACACTTAACTCCGCTGCTTCCACACAAGGAGGGAGCAGGAAGTGAAAAGTCACCCTTAAAATACTCAGAAGGAGTGACAATAATATGTTCCTCATGACAAAACCAGAGCACCTTGGCTCATGCTGGAGCTAAATTGATAACATTACACACCCCCTGTTACATGTAGGAAATTTTAAAGTATCTTGTAAAATCAATTTCTCTCTAAAAAATACCATAGAATTCAAAACACTGCCTATATTTCATAAACAGTTTACTGCAAACACAAATATTTTTTATCAGATTACACAGTTTACATTCTTCACCATTCTGAGGCAAGACATTTAGGAAGGAAAAAATTAATTTTGTGAACAATGAAACAAAAACAACACCCAGTTGCGTTAAAAATCTCATTAAAATTTTTATACTGCGATGAAGTAGCAGAAAGGGAAAACATCTGGATGACAATTAAATTTATCCACTGCTTTCTATCCATTAATCTCAGGCCTTTGAAATCTACTATAAAGTTCATCCCTGGACATTAAGTATTATAACAGTCATTTTACTGAGAGGTAAACTGGGATACAGTGATATTTTTTCTGTCTCAAGTCTCTTTAAAAAAAAAAAAAAAAGGAAAAAATAATGTCAAGAAAAAAAAAAGCAGAATGGAATCAACAGTTTCTATTCTCTTAGCTATCCCACCACACTCTCCCTCAGGTCTCCCTCAGCTTTATCAGAATGAAACAAAAAGGTATTTGAAGTTGTCCTCCCCAGCTACAAAATGATACATGCAGAGTTACTCCTGCCATCCCTTGTTCTCTTCCCAGTCATACAAGTACTAGACCTGCCACCACTAAGTATATAAAGGCTGCATGATCTGTACTGGTTTCAACAACCAGAAAATCTTCCCACTGAGAAGATCCTTCCAAATTACAATAATCTTTTGTCTTTTCTTTTTTTGTAAGTACTACCAAAGACAGCCAGTGTACCTTCAGATCTGCAACTGCCTCTGTGTGCCAGCACACACAAATACTGCTCATATGTAAAAGAAACTCCCCACATGCACAAAGCTAAGCTACACTAAAAGCTCTACACAAGGAAATAAATAAAATTTTTGTTGTTTTTATTATGTTAGTAAAACACTGAAGAATTTCAGGACTGTTCCTAATGCCTGAAGATTTAGTTCTCAGGAAACACAAACAAAAAAGGGCAAGGAATTCTGTTTATATAAAATTTTCAATATAGGCACACAAAGATTTCCAACCTCTTTTGATAAAATGCATTGCATAACTAACAATTAAATGAAAACTAATAAAATGCTCCCACATTAGGCATGAAAACCTAGAAAAGCACATCTTTACTCTTACAACCATTTAATAGACCAAACACTAGTCACTGCCTGAGCAAGTAGAAAAAAAGAAATGGATGCACATGTACTAATTGGAAGCTGAGAGCCACAGTGGCTACCCAGGAATGCCAAATGCCACAGCTGACACTGCTTTTCCTCCACCATCCCAACCCAGGGATAACCCAGATCACTTGGTAAACTTCCCCTCTCTGGGACTGCTGGGGTATGGAATAAAGAGATAAAAATAAAATACCCTTTTCTCTTTTTCTCCACTCAGCACTGCCACTCACATAATCACTACCTGCTAGACTTAGGTTTAATCCTAATTATGAGCAAACAAAGAGTCATAATCCAAAAAAGCAATTTTACCATATTAATTTACCTATTAGCTCAACAGAGTCCATTCTCCCTTCTCAAAAAAAAAGATAAAAAACCACAAACAAACATGCCTAAAGATTATGGGATTTCTTAACAGCTCTTTTTTTCACACTTTACAGGAAAAGAGTAAAATGCTACAGAATAATTCATTTTTAAATGTTGTTTTGTGGAAAAATGGTCAAGAAATTCTACATTTAATCAGCAGGGGAAAGGTTTAGAAGCTGTATGGCACCTGTTTCAAATAACCACCATCTGCAGAAATACAACAGTTTTTTTATTTTATTTTGATAAAGTAATCCAAACCTTTCTGAACTGTACACTGTTGAATTTTGGATTAAATCATTACAGCAAGAACTTTTAGTTCAGATATAGAGAAGACAGTGAGGCTTATTTTAAATTTTCCATGTATCAGAAAGCACGGTAGAGTTAAATAGTGCTGGATAGAAATTCAGGCTGGCAGCAAGTCACAGGAGCATGGCCTTGCTTGAGTACAGTCAAGTACAGTGCATGTATATAGTGTGGCTCTGTATTTTGAGATCACCATTAAGTTTTACGAGCATGACAAGTCAGCTAAAAAGCTGGTTTTTTTTCTTTAAGAAAAACAGACAAACATTTTCCTTCTGAGCAGGTTGCTTTGCTCATTTTGTATACAGCCTTTCAGCCCATCATGAGGGTACTGTATGATTAAATACAAAGTGATAGCTCTCATTTCTCTTGTTTACAGTGACGATGCCACTTTTTAAAAAGCAGTTGACTTGCACTTTACATCACTCTTTCATTAGCTCATCTTGCTCCTCCAGGTTGCCCTAGCCATTCATCACCCTGAATTGCATGCAGAAATAGAAAATCAGATTACTTTAGTACTATCTTCTTATAGTTTCCCAGCTTCCACCACAAAACGTGTGAGATTATTCTTTTAACTATTAAGGGAGCAGAAGGGGAAGAAAGACATGGGCTCAATTCTGGATCTAACTAAATCTTTCACTGTTCTTGCCATGTAAGGGAATCATCAAATATTTTAAGGTACTTGTTTACAAGTGGCTTGCATACGTGTGTTAGAAAATTAACAAGTTAAAAATTATCTAAAGTGATAGATGTTGTACTTCCATCTGAAACCTATTTCCGTGGCCTGTGTTAGCCCCAAAAAGGGTGAGCTCCATGCTCTGACCCTTGCTGGCCTCTGGAGCCTTCCAAACCTCTCAGCAGGGCAGCTGCCCGCAGAGTCAGACTGGAGAGCCCAGCTTCATCTCTCGGGCAGCCACAGCCACAGCCATGCCATCACCTTCCCCATCAAACACAACAAACCCTCTCAAAGCCCCTATCCATCTTAATAAATATTACTGAATGAAAAGCTGCTTCCAGCAATCTGAGCTCTCTGAAAGCAGGTCAGCAAATGATCCAACTGCCCACTGATGCCTCACTCCTGCCTTGCAGATGAGCTATTTGGCACCTACCCTGTCAACATGTGATTTCACGTTTCTACAGAGCTGGTTTTAGTTTTGAGATGTTCAGTCTTTTCCTCCTAAAGTTTGTCTTTACTAAAGGGAGTTTTTAATGTATTTTTTGCCAGATGTTATAAAGGTAAAGTATTTCAGGCAGCACCATGACTAACATTAAGAAAATACTGAGGATATACACCATGGATTCCAGTTTGGCTAGCTTGCAAGAGACAGAACATGTTTGCAAAAATCAGCAATATCTAACAGAAATAAAAATATATTTTCAATCAGTGTTAATAAATGATGCATATTTCCTCTGTCAGCAAGCTGTATTTTCTCCTTTTAAACTTTTATAATATTCAAAAGGATATCTAAAATGTAACTCAAGTTAGAATAAATGATGGGCCAAGGAAAATAGTGACTATAGGCAATATGGTGACTTGAAGTTCATCACCATGATGACTGCCTAAATGCAATATTTTCAAATTCAAGTGTTCTGCAACTGTTGCATATTTTTCACACTTTCTACAGCATACATTTTTAATGTGCTTAGTGATTCTTTAGGTGAAGGTTATGGGATAAGTTAATTTGCATCACAGTAACTACAGATTTCAATAGATTTTGCATTGTCAGGCTTTTTCCAACAACACTATTTTAAATTTTTGATAACATTAATGAAAATAAAAACCACACACATAGGAGGAAATAAAGGATGAACCAGACTATCTCCTGCTGAGCTCACATAGCTGCTACAGATGCACTTACCAATGACACAATGATCTTAAAGATGCCTACATTTGCTGAATTATATTTCTCTTCCAAAGATATATACGTTGAGATAAAAATTTATTAAATGTGTTTCTTGATTTTTTCAGAGAGATATAACAGTTACATTAATACTGACCATATTTAGAAGAAAACACCCACCAGCAGAAAGTTATTTTTATTTGTTGCTCTTAAGGAAACTTGGAGCCAAGATCAAAGGGCACTTTGATTTGTTTGAAAGTTGTAAATGATCCATTTCCAGATTTTATTAAGTTAGTGTGCAATCTGTGAGTACTTGTGCCATAATGGAGAAGGAAAACTCTTTGGCTTCACGTGTCAATGCTGTAAACATGTAAATCTGGAAAATATTTTCTGAGCAAGCAGCCATGTATAAAATTTACAGAACTTGTCATGAAAGAACTGCAGCTGCAGAAGTGCAAACTTCTCACTGCATCTTGAAGAATCCAGATGGGGGGATGTGAGAGATTTTTTTTTTTTCCATCGTGGAGGGTTCCAGCTGGATTGAGTTGTTGGTGCCATCAATTTTTTAGAGCAACACTTCACCAAATAATGAAACACTGATTATCCAATCACAAACAACAGAACAGAGGAATCTCTTTAAAAATAAAATAGAAAAAAATCTGAAGCTAATTACACCAGCATGTGAAAGACTGTGGGCTAATTTATGACCATTTTGCAACATGTCCAGATGTCACCGTGCTGAGACCACCAAAGTTACATTACATTAAACGAAAACCAAAAAAAAAGTAAGGAAAAATACCAGTTCAGAATTAAACAGAAATCCAGACATGCTATTGAAAAGCAAAAGGCACAAACCTGAGCTTTGAACTGCATGGATATACTATATATTCATATTGTGTATGAGGATACATACAAACATGTATGTATGAGGTTATATAGGCTATATACATGCAATCCCACTCAGCCACAAAATCACATTCACTTTACAGTCCTTCTATGGGAGCTTAGGTGAAACAAAACTTTGAGCACCTCTTCACCCAAGTGCTTTCACCACTGCAGAGAAATGGGAGAGTAAAGCCATGTTCCTCCCTTTCCAACAACGAAGCCTCTGCCACCCCCAGCATCTTTGACAGGACAACACAATCAGTTGCTGTAATTAGACACAAAGGAGAATTCTGGGAAGAGTGGAGAGGAGTGATAAGCACACCCCACCCATTTTACTGCACACTAACTGCTTGTCTTTTCCAGCTCATCTTCTTTGAAGATGGCAGGAAATAGAGATGGATATGCAGCAAAAGCCTTTGTTGTTACTTATAGCATCATTGTAACACACTACCCAGCAAAGCTCAGTGCACTAGGAAGAGTTATGAATTAAGAGTTAATTTTCAGCTGAGAAAAGCTATCACAGCCACAATGTTGTTTTACATAAGTGAGAACGTTGTTGCAAACACACCAAGGAGTCTTAAATAAAAATCACTATTAAACCACATAGCTAAAAAGATACAATTGTCAAAGCTAAATCCATGACCTCCCTACAATGATTCAGAAAAGGTTTGGTCTTTTGATTTAAGTGCATCCCTTGACGCTGAAGCCAATTGTGGGAGATCATCTGTGCCAACCATCTTTTAAAATCCCCAAAGAACTGTACGGTATTTGCTATCTATTTATAGATATATTAAAAACTTCTTAGGATATATTTTAAAATGACATGTATAAACTACCAGATGGCACAGAAAACAAAGACAATTTGATGAATATAGAAATCAATGCAACTATTTCTACCACCACCAGTATGTAATATTTGTGATATGCAATATTCTGGTATAATAATATACACTATTTCAAAATAAAATCTGCACTTAAATGCCAATATCCTCTCCTTCTGGCTTCTCACTTTATGACACTAACATAGGATCTCATTCACCAAGCCAATTGAAATTTTAATAAAAGAAAGCTGGAGTTTCTAATAAACTCCCGCAGCGAGCAGATAATACTAAACATCTTTAGCAGCATGCTGTTTTTTATTATTATTTTAGCTGTATATTAATATGCTAGTATTTGTAAACTCTCTAGTGTCACCAGATTTATTTCAAAAGGCTTCTCCACATTATTCTTTTGTGAGAAGTGTGTGTGACAATGAAATAATTTCAGTGGGTCTTTACTATACAGATGTATAAACCGAAGAAGAAAATACATCTTACCTTAAAAAGGACACTTTCAATATTACTTATTTGCCATTTGGGAAGATGGTATATTGAATTTTCTTGTTAAGGGTAAAATTTTAACAGGAAGACTGGCAGAGCTCACTGTGTGAAGATTTATTACCAATTGTGATACAGATAAATACACATGCTTTGTCCTGCCTCAGTGCTGCATGCACAGCCAGGTGAAATGTGCACAGGATGTGGTGTCCAAGCACTGGCCAGGAGCCACAATTGTTCCCAGCCAGCAGCAGGCCAGGTAGTTTAAAGAACAACTGCTTTAAGCATTTTTTCAGACCTCATCAGCTTTACTTGCAGCCCTACAAAAACTTCCACCAGACAGGCACTGGAAGGCATCCCAGCCAAGACCCAAGTTTTTGCCTTCCATCCTGGCAACAAAGAGCCTTTTCCTATGGGATCCAGGCTTCTGGTGTGCTCAGGCTCCTTTCCTGTCCCACGGGCTTCCAGGAGTTTAGTGCCAGTGGCATTAGTGGTCGCAAGAGACCCTCTAAAGCCTTTGAAATCGATCCCAAAATGGCTCTTTGTCCTCAGAAAACATAAGGTAAGACATCTAGGAATCAAATTCTCTCCCCTTTTGAGCACAAAAGTCTGTCTACAGTGCCTAATTCAAGCAGGTTGCCTCAAGTATTTGTGTGGCAAATCAATTAGCAGCATATTTAACAACATATATATAAAACCTTGTACTGATTTTCATAGATATTAAATTTAGCTTTCAGATGCTGAAAACACACATATGCAACTTTCTTATCTCATTTCAGGATAATAGCTGTAATTTTCAATGACAAAAAAAAAATTAGTTTTTTGATTCCTAAACTGCCTGTACACTACCATTAATTCATTATCTCTTTCATTTTATTAGTTATGTTCTCAAACTCTACAGTGCACAAACACTAATTTGAACAGTAACCTACCCTTAAAATGCCAAAGTTTGTATTAATTTTGGCAACTTTAAAAAAAAAAGCATTCATTGGCTTGCAAATGAAATGTATTCATATGAAAAAATTCCTCCCATACGCTGAAGCAGCTCATCATTAACATTCAAGGAATGTGAACACAGGCTTCATAGAAAACCATTAAAATATAAGGCAGCTTTCAGCCTATTTTAAGAATTTCAGAGAAATTTTGCATTCTCTTTCCCATGATGCCATGGTGATGTCAGGCTGCATTTCAAATAAAATGACAATGAAATCATTCCATTTCCATGCAATGTGCAAAAAAAAAAAAAAATCAATTTTTCTCTTGGCAAACTGAAGTCTGAAGTAATTAAGCACTGCTGTGTGGGTGGCAGCTTCTTCTCTGAAGTCAGCCTGAGATAATTACCATGTTAAAGTCAAAACATCATGTGCTGTGCTGATAGATGGATGGAGAGATTGGGCATCTATTAAATGATCCATTTTGTTATGTTCCCTGGGAAATGTGCCATTGATGCCAATTAAAAATATATATTCCAAGTATTTCTAAGTGATGAAACTTTTATTCAGTAAATTAAATTTATTATTTACTGATCATGGAGTACTTAAAGACATAAAAAAATCTGGACAGATAAAATCTAGGGGGAGAATTACATACTTTATGAAGTTTACAAGCCCCTCAATACCCGACTGCCAGTCACAAAATATGCTCTCTAACACCGCTTTTAGCTAAGATACTAAGCTACTTCCCTTTCAACATAAAATCCCTAAATAAGGTGGAAATACAACAGATAAAAATTATCTAAGACTTCTAAATTCACATGTATGCTACTGTATAAAAAGGTCTCTTTCAATGTTAATAATAAACTCTCTCAGCATAAATTCATAATTAAATGTCTTCAAGTCTACATTTTTGGTGTCAGAAAAGTAAATGGACCAAAACTAAGGCATACCAGCAATGATTAATTGGTGCTATTTGTTGAGATGCCTCACAGTGAGGCTTAGCATGATAAAAACACCAAAAGAATTCCATACGCAACAAGTTTTACACATGTATTACCAACACTCCAACAGTGAAATGTTCCCACTATAAGGCTG
This sequence comes from Euphonia xanthogaster, assembly GCA_034509185.1. Lineage (NCBI taxonomy): Eukaryota > Metazoa > Chordata > Aves > Passeriformes > Fringillidae > Euphonia > Euphonia xanthogaster. The sequence continues at coordinate 14,018,578 of JAYDZK010000006.1, forward strand.
TGAAGGGAATGCTTCCTCTAGCATTTAAGGGGAGCACTTTTTATGCTTTGGGTTTGGATTTCATTTGCAGTGACTTCAGAGAATATCCACCAGCATCAATACCAGTTTAGGTGCTATTAGAAGACATTTGTGTCATGCTTTAATAACCAAGGCCTGAAGGCAAGGGTTTGCTATCAGAAGCATTACAAAAAGAGATGACTTTCCATTCTACCTACTCTGCAGGTTATGTTTGATCTCATTTAAATGCTTTGAATAAGATTTACTCTTCACTGTTGCTATGATAAAGGTCACAGAACTGAGACGGTGTCTTTTTTAAATTAAGGACAGGAATTTCTGAGACTCTGAAGAAGATTTTTTTCATATTCACCAAACACAAAAGAATGTCAGGAAAAAACATGTGCACTGATAATAAAATGCTAATTAGTTTTCTCAGCAAGAAATAAAAACAACCAATATTTTACCTCTAATATTAGATTTAGGTCTTGCTCTGAGGCACCTTGCTCAAGGTACTCAGATTCCAGAGAGGCCAGCATTTGAGTAAGCCCAGTATTTGTGTTACTGTTGACAGAAAACTCTGACAGACAATCTTAAGACCTTTCTGTTTAACAGATTTAAGCTAAAATCCCAGGCTGAGTGAAGCTTTAAAATTATCCAGAGAAAAGTTTAAGAATCTGTAAGGGCTCAGCCTTACAGCAACTATAATCCAAATATATTATTTGCAACAGCAGAATTTATTCAGAGTTTGCATAGTATTTTCAACAGACAATTTTCAATACCAGCAGAATTCAATTTTTAATGTGTTTATAAAACACGTAGCTTTCATCGTACTACCATGCACGTATCTTTCCTAGCTCTTCAGAGATATTAAGCACAATAGCACAGAGCTATGAGAATTAAAAAGAATCGACACATTAAAAAAAGGAAAAAATGGTTCTGCAAAACAGTATAAGGGGGAACACACCCAGCTTCAGACTTATCAAAATTTCTCTCATTATCCATAAACACAGCAGTCTTGACAACAGGCCTCTGCAAGATAATCCTGTAGCGTGCTATAAATGCAAGCACAGACACTATCCAGTTCTTTTCAAAGGAATGCTACCTCATCCCTAATAAAGCTTGAGCCCTGGTTTCACATCCCCCCTACCTGTCTCCCAGCTGGGGCTACACAGGGATGGGGGTGGTGGGAGAACAGGGAGTACACAGACACCTCCCCAGCTCAGGTGTGCAGAATGGCCCAGGAAGAAGCCAGGTTTGCAAAGCCTTCCCGGAGCAGTGTACTGTGAAGACAGAGATCTGGACAGCTCTAAATCAGAGAACTACTTGCTCTCTTGAACAGGCTTGTTTACTTTTTCTTTATTTTTTCAATAAGCACGGCTATCCATCAGTTACTTGAAGTGCTATATTCTTGTGTGGTTTTAGAACAAATGTAATATGTATTTGCTAAATCATCACCATAACTGATATGAAGACTTTATAGTGCCTGCACAAGTATTTGTTCCTACAGCATTCTGCCACTGAAACATCTTTTTTTAAATGCAGAAATATTTTCAATTTGTAGAGAAGGACACCAAGGCTCAAAGAAATAGGATAATTTGTCAACTGTCGCAAAAGAAAAGTCAGTACAAGCAGGCAGACAGCAGAAGTGTCCTAAATACCAACATCCATGACCTCTTCCAACCTCAGGTCAGGGTTCCTTTCCTCATTTATCCACCTGACACCCCTCAACAATCACGCCAGCTAAGTGAGCATCTCAGCAGATCCAAGGATCTCTTTGCGAGTGATATAGAGCCCACAGACATGTAACTTCCTCAGCTGCCACAGGCACAATTTTACTTTATTCTGTCTTACACTGCAACACCTTTCTGCAGAGGACTACTTCACAAAGCAGAGAGTTCTCCAAAAAGCCAGGGATTCATTTCAACCATGAGAGTGGAAATTCAGAACCACTAACAGGTCACCAGGTATTAACTTGCCTCCAGCACATAATTAACCATTTCAGTGTTGAACAAGAGATGAGAAAACTGAGGCAACAGATGTTGCATGTCTGGGCTGAAGACTGAAGAAATTCTCCTGTAAACTAAAGCAGAAGACCAAGAGCACAGCACGCATGGCAAGAAAAACTGAGAGCTTCAACTGAATGTAGTTTTACAATAACCATCATTGTAGTTAGTAGTTCTATTTATAATAACAACACTACAGGTGCTCAGGAGAGTGTTACTTTGTTATGTTACTTGCAATTATGTTTTGTTGTAACCCATAAATCTGTCAAAACAAAGAAAGCAATTAGGAATTTCCACATGAACAGGCAAGGCTGCTCCTTCCCACACAAATGGTGCAAGTAAACACCTTAACCCATATGCCTGGTGGGGATTAGGCACCGAAACCTCCTCCTGCCTACTGCTGCCAAGTTTTGTGCTGCTCCATGTGTAACACTTTTATGCCAATTATCAAATGAATGGATTTTCAGTTACAAATAATCTGCATATTAACTAGGAACTTTAGTACAGACTAAGCAATAAAAGAAGTACCAAAAAATTAAAAAACAAAAACATGAGGGAGGAACATATGCTTATTACAGAAAATCTAAGGGCAAGAGGTAGCTGGGAGGAAAATGTCTCGAGGGGAATCTGAGGTACAGTCAGAGGTCTGTCACCATCACCATCCCTCTCGTGAACAAAGTCCCTGTTTGTCCTTGGTGCCAGGTTCTTCTCCCCTTGCAACTTTCAGGGGAGCAGCAAGAGGAAGAGCAGCAAGAAGTAGCCATATGGCTCCCAGAACATCAAGCATCAGTGAGCTCCTGATGGCAAGCTGCAGGGATGGCAAAGTGGCCAGCTCATGTGTTCTCTGCCACAGAGACAAAATGCAATTTTCTGGCAGTCCAGCTGCAGGAACAGAAAAGTGATTATTTTGCTATTGGTAAAAAACAATACATATGAAAACGTGTGCAAAATTTAAAAACCTGACAGCCTGGAAGCAGGGAAGGCAAGGGGCTTGAAAGCAGTAAGAGGCCAGTTACAGAGAGATAAACAGAAAAATGTTGCTTTGCATCCATTTTCCAGGTATTTTTGAAAATTTCAGTTATCAGATAGAAATACACGGACAGGTAGAATGGGTAGTTTCATCCAGTTTTAGAAAGGTCCATACCAGTTCAAACAGTCAAATTTTCATTTTAAAACATTTTAATAGTTCAAAATATTGGACTCCATACAATTCTATTTCTTACAATTAGCAGTTAAAAATCTCAATTTAAAAAGCATTTCATTTTGATGACTATAATTTAGCTTTTCCCTTGCCATAAATAAGGTAAGTGCTCAGAAATGTTTAGAAGTACTGTATCTTCTGTGTAGTACAAGGCACAATATTTGTATTCTTGAAGACAGAGTGACATCTAAAGGGATTCTGAAATACTCAAATCTTGCACACAGAATCCAAACTGACAAAGTCAAGGGCATGTCATACTTTTGAAAACTGATGAGTTTTCAGGTTTGCTGTGGTTGATTGTCCCAAGTAACCATGAAAAGAGGATCAAATTCCAATTTTAATGACATGCCTCAGGGTGCCCTCAGGACAACTGCCATTTTTATCTTAGATTCTGCAGGTCCTCAGTGAACAAAAGAGAGAAATCAGCTTTGAATGGATTCCTTGCACTGTTGTCAAAAGTAATCCAACTGTTATAAATATCTACATCCTAAAAAATTTTCTTACAACAGTTCTTACTAACCTGAAGTATTAAGAAAGCAGAATATGTAAATGGCATTTTTAGCTGCCAATTCTCCTAGCAAATCCCATGTTCCCTAACCAATGGGTATTATAACTAGAGTCTTTCTTAACTGGAACCTCTCTCCAATACACTCACACACAAACAAAGAAAAATCAAAATACAGAAGGTCCAGTTTTGGGAGCCAGGGTGGTATTTTCATGCATACAAATACTTCTACCATATGTTAGAAATATTTTTTAAATTATATCTTTCTGTATGTATTCCTGAACATAAAAACCAATTTAGGATTTAAAAAATCAACATCAGTTTATAATATCAGAGACAACAGTGCAGTAGAAATGTACAGACTGCCTGTGGGAATGATGAGTTAGGTACCTTTACAATGGGCCTTTATTTCATTCTCCCGCTAAGCATCTTCCTGAACTCAATAACAGGGGAAAAAAATCCTACATTAAAAACACATTTTCTCCTCTTGAGCTGAAATCATAGTAAACTCTTGTGAATTTCTTTCTAGGAACTTGCCCCAATGAACTACTTAAATACGGCTCAGCAGCAAAGCACTAGCAAGCTGACTGAACTCTTTCTAGCTAAAAAGAATTTACCTCAGTTTTGAAGACATGTATTTACTAAAGGGAAAAAAAAAACATGAGTATTTCATCAGCAAAAACAAAATGGTCATAGCAAACTTATGTTTAGACAACAGCACAGAAAACAGCTCTGGAAATCTGTTCAAAAGAATTTGTGTATCAATTGTAGGCAAGTGGGTTCTTCTGCCTTAATCATACAATCACATAATTGATTAAGTTTTCTGATTTGTTGTTTGATTTTTTTTTAAATAAACTCAGTTATGCTAAACTTTACCACAACTACAGTATTCCCTTTTCAAGTCAGAAGTAGTTGGCAGGGCTAATGTAAAACAAAAAGTGGGGCCTGAGGCTCTCAGACAATAAATAATGACAGATCCTTTCACCAAGTCTTAATCTAGGAGATTAAAGCAACATGTAACTCTAGATGCATGTTAATAAAACAAGTGGTGAAAAATAATAAATGGAACATAGAGAAAGATACCTATCTCTGTGCTTCAATTAGTCTTTGTGAACACTGCCTTTTTTTCTTCCTCCCCCAGCACTTTCAAACATATTGTAACTGACTTAAATTTTTGATGATTTTCAAAAGAAGACCACATAAAGAGGAACATTTGAATTTTTCTTTAAAATAATTATTCAATCCAGTACCATTTTTTGGTAATATATTTAAAATGGCCTGTGGTTTGTGCTGGTTTTGGGCCCTATTCAGATCCTGACCAACTTTCCAGGGTGATGCAGGTTTTCACCCCATCTGCTACAGTACTGGTAAGAATTCCCAAACAGACAGACATGGCTGTAAAGCCTTGAAGAGAGAACAGAATTAGAATGGTCTTTATTAGACCATGGATCAGTGTCTATAGCTGCAAAGAAATTCATTTGCACTGTATCTACAATGCAGTTTGAACTTTCCTTCGTTTGGCAAAGCACATCAAGTCTGATTTAACAATTCTCTTTGTGGCTTCGCTTTTCTGTCTACAGCTTCATATATTTACAAAGGATAGATACATGAAAACTTCTGATAAAGTATAAAAAAAATCTACCACTATACAAGCTTGTAGACAATTGAAACAAACTGTATTAATAGAAAGAATAAGCTATAAAAATCTCTCTGCATATTAAAGTCAGTTGCTAGCATTTTTTAAGTCATGGTCATTTATTTCAATAAGGAAAAATAGAAACCTCATTCTGCATTAAGAAAGCAGCATTTAGCTTTCCGAGTAGTATTGTGAAAGTAAAAGTTGGTATCCACAAAGCTGAATGAGAAATGTTATGAACTGCTTACAAGTAGCACACACTGCACAATTCACCTGCAGTCAATTCTGACATGACGTTTCATTCCTGAAGTATTCCAAGTTAATAAAATTCACAAGAAAAACAAAAGTTCTGTTTGTTTGGCAGCAGCAAACTGGAGTCTTGATAGAGAACTGGACTGCACTGGGAGAGGTGCTCTCCAGACCAGCTCCTTTGAACACCTCAATGTGGAACAAGAAGCAAGCAAGGAACAGAAAGCAGAGCAACCCAGATCTGCTCCAGCTCTGTGGCAGGGAAGGTGTTCCTGGCTCCCCTGTAGGTCACACAGCGCTTCTTGAGCCCACAAAAAGTAACACAGGGCTCATCTGATGGAGGAAAAGAAGCAGCCATGTGGGCAATGCAAAATGCATTAACATTGCATTGCATATACAGCTTGAAATTATTTTTTCCAACTCAGAACTTTAGTTTGGAAGATTTATATCTTAACCATTTTTTCTTTGATGGTTCTCTATCAACATTTAAAGGAATTAAGTTGCTATGGAGTAGATCAACTGGTGTTCCTGTTTTGATTTTTATGAGGATGTCTGCAGAAAAGTATCCACCCTAATTCCTTGCAATTACTGAATTTTGAAATGTAAAAAAATTAGCTGCAGGGGTTTTTTTTTAATCAAACATTCTTTAACCAGATGTGGGGTTTGTTCATTTAATATATTATATATGCATATATTTAGCAATTCTTTCATAAAGGGTAAAGAGTCCAAAAAAATAATGTATTCTATTCACAGTAGAATGAGTCCCAGACACAAAATCTCCAATATTCAGCTATTGCTGCTACAGCTTATGCACATATCCGTTTCAGAAGAAGAAAAAGAACAAGTTCAAATAACAAAACAATCGATCAGGCAACAAAGGAACATAGAAAATAAGACAAGAGCAAAAATTAAGTAAATATACCTGAGAACATCTCTTGTGTGCGTGGAAGGAGAAACAAACTTCATTTTTTTGTGAATGTCCGGTTTTCTCCCCTGAGCACTCTGCTGCCACAATATCTCCCCCCCCCCCCCCAAATTTTTCTAGATAAATATTCACATTATAAATTACCTAGAGCCAGGAAGAACTACTCAGTTCCTCCCAGCTACATGTCCCTGAGTCTGGATGTGCAGAGAGAGTGGGCAACAAGGACAGGCATGTAAAATCACTATACTTAGAAATATTTGAAGAAATAAGACACTCTGCTCAATCTCCCTCTACTTCTGCTTGATATGTGCTGTGTCCCTGGAGCATAAAGAAAGAAAAGCAGAGACAGAGAGTACTCACACATTCAATCCGTGCTCCAAACAGCCACAGTATTTATTGCCTCAGCACGCTCCTGCCCTGTCCTTTTGGAGGGACACCCTTTCACTAAGAGCCAGAAGCAAGGCACAGATAAGGACAATGTCCAGCCATTCTCAGAGCCACAGACCCTCTTCCTAAATATCCAAGACATTTCTGCCCTTCATCTTGGTGCATAATTAAATAAACAGACCTATCAGGAAAAGCTGTGAGAAAGCCATAACAGAGCACCATACCACAAATCATAAAGGACGGTCATCTTGAAAGGTCTCCAAGCCAGAGACACCCCAGTTTGACAGAAAACCTCTCTAATATAGAGGAGGAAGGTGCCACATTTCCCCCAGTTCTGTGTGGAACTCATTTCAGTTCAGATCCCACATCAAACACAAAAATAATGTAAATTTAAAATCAAGTTACATTCCAAAAATTAATTTAACAATAATGGGTTAAAACGGTATATTAGAAAAATTCAAATTTACCAGTATCACTTGCTTAGAACTATATTAAATTTGAAGTACAAGATAGTTGTTTCTAACTCCTCAGCTAAATAAAAGAAGTAGTGATTAAGTGATGACAGTAATTTACATATGACTTTTTTTTCCAGAATTTCATGCAGCTCTTTTTAAAGTAGGCTCAGTAATTCTGATGTTTACAGATCAAGAGAAAAGTTAACCAAAACCAGCTCTTCAAATATTCCTAATCCTAAAGCTTGCTTTAAATTACACATGTATTTAAATTCACATGCTCACTCAATGAAAACTGAGATCTCAACATGTTACTCTGACATTTCAGCCAATCCAAGAAAAAGAAATGAACACAGCTCTTTAGGAACACCTCAGTATAGGAAATACACTGGAAAGGACCTCCTGGATTTTTTAGTGATTGCTGTAACACCATACAGACACATGCTCATACCAACAATGGCACATGATGGGATCCTTTCCAGTTCGATTGAAAACCAGTCATATATGCTGGTATTTCACCACTGCCCTTCAAGTTCCATAGCTTCTTTCTTTTGTTGTAAGATTGGCTCCCCACTATCTTTAGCACTCGAGAAGAATTCTCTCTCCGTCCTACAATGAATTTAGCGTTCTTTAATAGGGCTGATCAACAATGTACAACAGTTTTAATACTTATCTTTCCTGCTGGAAATGCAACAATGCGATACCTGATGACTACTATGAACCAGATTGTAAACTCTTTAGCCTAGAAAAACTCTCAAACAACCTATCCCTGTGAACAAATGATGGGATTAGCTCTGAGCAGCATGAGAACTCCAAATGGCCAGATGCCATAACCATATTGGTGAAAAGCAAAGAGCTGAGAGTTACATTCGGCATTTTAGTAACACCATAACCTATAGCTCTGTTAAGTGATAACATTTTTTCTGTTGTTCTGAGCAGCACATTCATTCCCTATTGTACAACTTACATAGTGCTGTTCTCTTTCTGAAAGTGCCAGCAGCAAGAAGACAACGAGCAGGGATTAATGGTATGGAGGCAGGTGGGCTGTATGAACAAAAAATCTTGCATCACTGGTGAAGAGACCTGAAATGCTAGAGTTGCATATGTGCAATTCTCATCTCTTCTTGCTCCTAAGCAACATAAATCTAAGGGATGGCTCAGCTTAGAAAACTAATAAGAGCTAAAAGGAAAAGGAAGAAGGGTGTTTGATATTGCAAGTTCAACACCTGAGATCTTGGTGTTATTCAAGGAGAGACCTGGACATGTAGAACTGGGGCTCAAAAACACAAGCAAGATGAGTAGAACAAAAGACAACAGAGCAGCATGTTTATATAAGTTGGATTCTAGTAGATTTGCAAACTTGATGGAGACCAGGATTCCTAGTCAGAAGCCCCTTTGGGATTTCAACATATAAGTCATACAATAAGAGAAAGTCTTTGAAGTATATAAAATTAAATTCTCACGTCCAAAAAGAAAACAAAGAAAAAAAAACCTCATCTACTACACTCGAGGAAAAGATAACGCCCATTGTACTCTAAAGAGGATGAAGGTAAATATTCAAATATTAAAAATACAGAAAAAAATGAAATTGAGTATGTGAATGACTGATTAAGGCACACATCTAGAAAAGAGCCAATACATTTCAACCAATACAGATTTGGTATGAAATGGTTCAGCAAGCCTGATAAAAGGAAATATGTTCAGAGAAGGTACAGTAGTAAAAGACACGTCAGGCCAAGGCTGGTGCCAAGCAGAAAGCTGAAGAGGAAGCTCTAATTTGGCAGTTCTGTGTTCCCCTTGGCATGCCTTTTGTAGTTGCAGTGTGCCAGCAGCCCCAGGCTTTGTGGTTTTTTGGAACCCTAACCCTAGGTGGAACCCTAACCCTAACCAGTAAAAGCAACCTTGGGCTAAGGCTGGTTGAAAGGAGAAAGCTGTGGAGGAAGCCACGTTGTGGTAGCTCTGTGTTCCCCCCACCACGCCTTTCGCAGCTGTAGTGTGCCTGGGGCTCTGGGCTTTGTGCTTTTTGGAACCCTAACCCAAGGGTCCCTCCCCACCTTTCTTCTTGGCACCTGCCTCATCCCCATGCACCATTTTCTGTCTCAACTAGGGTTAGGGTTTCACCTAGGGTTTGGATTATAGCATTTTCTAATTCATATTATTTTAATATTTTAGGTAGAGCAATAAGTTTATGAATACGGGAACTGAAGAACATAAGTCAGCTTACTCAGTGTCACAGAAGAAGATGTAAAGAGGGAAGAAGTAGACCCCAGTTCGCTGGATCACAAAATCTCTCATTTTCATTTAATGTTCCTGACTCCCAGATGCAGAGAGATATTATAATGCTTTAGGACAAATCCAGATTTTCATAACTAAGCAGAATGTGGATAAAAATGTATAAGGCATTGCTTCCTCATTAAAACTCTTATTTAAGATGTAAAAATGCAAAAACATTATTTTAAACGTCACACAGTTTGGAAAATGTCCTTTGTTTAGCAAAGGAGAGGGGTTTTCCTTCCTGCCTCACCCTCAACAATCTCAGTATATACCTTCAAGATGAGATACTAATTTGGGTACTTGAAATTTTATAAATTATGGAAGATGCAGGAAACTGGCAGCATGGGAAATCTGTGGGCATGAAGCATAAATCACTGGGCACTTCCAATATTTGTGCAACTAGAAACATCTTCAAGAATGGCACAGTGGGCTGGGCAGGTGAGCCCTAACGTGGAAATACATGGGAGGAAAAAAGTTGCAGGACAATTTCCAAGCCACATGTCATGGGTAACCCTGTACTTGCAAAAGGTGTCAGTACTGTTAATAGTCAAGAGACATTAAGGCAAGAGTGAGAACAAAGGAGAGCAGAAGGCAAAGCATGATGCTATCCACAGCACAGCACTTGTTCAGCACTGCCACCAGCAGACCTGCAAAGAGTGGAAAAATACTGCTCTGCTTTCATTTGGCCCACTTAAAGATTGGGAGGAAACAGAAATACAGCTTTATTTAATGTTCTAAACTGCTCTCTGTGTATGAGGAGATTGGACAGCCGTGCCAGTTAGTGTTCAATCTGAAGATTATGTTTATGTGAGCTCACATCTTTTTAATGCAGCACAGTTACACTTACAGCAGTTTGCAGCTTCCCCAGGAAACCATTGGAAATGGGACCTGTGCCCAACTGTTTTTATCCCAGTTAAGTAAATAAATGAAATATGCTAATTAGCACCCTATTAGTTCACAGCAGGGAGTAATCCAGGGTACCTTTATTGGAAATTATTCTGTCATTCAGGAAGCTTCTCTGTGACAGAATGCAAACTGGCCCAATTTCCTCTTTTTAAAAATGGTGGGTGTGATCCAAATAATGGAAACGCCACTAAACACAATATGTGGGACACAGTGCTGTTGCATGAAACCTCCTTTCAGTCTCCCAAGGGTCTGGCCTAGAGATATGCTGGCAAATCCCCCACTAGAGATGCTGTCTGCATTTAGATTGAGGAGTTGTTTTGTCAAGCACACTTTTAAGCACATAGCTTATTTTCCTCCCTACAACTGGCATTTCAAATATTGCTCCAGAATACTCTCTGAACTTATTACAAATCCATATTAATGTTGACTTTTTTTTGGTCTTATTTGCTAGAAATACTGAGGCTGCGATACACCAGAGGTACATCTCCACAGAACAGGAAAATTTGACATAAAAAAGTAATAAATTCCAAAATCAGTATTTTCATATTGCAAGAAAAAAATGATGTTTTTTCATAATTTTATATAAAATATATAGTTTAAGTGGATGTAATTATAGATATTTTACCTCTTTGCTAACAAAGTAGAGTTACCAGCCTGGTTAGTGCAGATCTTTAAATCAGCCTGGCAACAAGATGACATTAGAAGTAATGCAGGCACTGATAAAAAAAAAGCTTGACAAAAAAGTAGCATGTTTTCCAATCCAGTCTTTCAGAAACACCCATTTTCAAAGAGCTTTGGGGCTATTGGGGATTAGACACTGTGACACGTCTGTCAGGCTGCCAGAAAGCATGTCAAAATCTCCATCATGGTTTGAGTTATGCAATGAAGCTTACTTATGTTATAGAGATACCAGTAGCACACCTTTCTTTTGTTATCAAATTTATATAAAAAGTTACAGGGATTACCTTGGATTTTCTGACTGCCATTTAAACCAGAGAGGGACTTCAGGTTTTTATTCTGCTGAGCAGAAAGGCAGTTTTGAATGAGTTCCCTGTAAAACTTCTAGGTCTTCCTTCTGAAAAGGGCTACATTCAAGCATTATTATATTGCATAGATTTAAGGCTCAAAATAATGTTTTTTGTATTAAAAATGTCACAATTTATGACAAGCAATTTTGGTTTTATTTAAGCAATTGAATCTCTCAATTGACATAGGATCCAGTTTTGTTTAGTATGAATTGTAGTCTTAATTCATTAATAAAGTTGTTCTGCTCACGTTCACTATAGATCCTGGCACAGTTATTTAATCCTGATATCCATTTACACCATAATTGCAGCATTTATATACATGAGTGCTAGCCACTGGAACCAGTATTTCCAATTTCAATGAGTCCATTTTAAAGTTAAGAAATTCAGATTAAGAAAAGGAAAGCAACAAGACCTTGAGCAGCACATCACAGTCCTCTAGCATTTCAAATCTACACTAAATACTCCTTCAAAAGGGATTTTTTTCTAACATAAAGAGACAACCATACTACCTTACAAGTGGCTAATGAAATAAGGGTCTCCTGCCTTCAGTTTAGCAGTGCCAGTTAGGTCACCCAGGTCTTGCTGATGGTGCCAGGAAGGACAGTTTTACTCAGTATGCTTGGAATCCCTGACACAATGTGGCTCCAATTCTCAGGGATCCTCTCCTTTAATATCTTTAATATCTAATAATATTATGTGTTGTGTATCCAGGACTGTTCACAAACATGCCCAGTGGGTTTGGTCTAGATTAATTAATTTTATTTTTATTTTTCCTTTATAAGTGAGATGCTAAGGTCTTGACTGAAAACTAAAGAGGTAACATCAGTGACTCGCAGCATGATGTGACTGGACTCAAATGACTATTTACAGATCTGTAGAGAATTTATAACACATAGATCTTTCTTTTGGGAATAACCCTTTTTACCATTAGAATACATGCTTTCCCTCATGCAGAATAAGACCCTGGGATTTCTCAATAGAGAACAAAAGCTCAGAGCCCCTGCAACATGACACAAAAGAGGGTGGTATTTAGGCAAATGGAGCAGTAAAGATAACTGCAGCCCTGACACAGAACCTGCGGGTGCAAAACCCACCCGTGGAGTACCCTGTAAATACCCTCACTCCACATCTGAACTCGGAGCAGATCTGAGCCCATCTGTTCCTTCATTACTGGCAAATGTCCACCAAGGAAGGACTAAAAGGCTACATGTGTCTTACCAGCAGTTTGTACCACTGACTCAGCATCAGAGAATACCAGAACATCCCCAAAGTCAGGAGGACTGAAGCACTGTGCTGCTGGCAAGGAGACACCACGGTCAGTTTAGCATTCATCTGCTCCAGTAACTGTGGAACACGTAGTTGAGTACATCTGCTACATACATTTATTTAACCTGTTGAAAAGTCATGCGGAGAGGAGAATGAGCTCTGAATGCTTTTACACATTTACAGTTGCTGGGAAAAACATTTGCCTTTAAATCCACATGTTCAATATATCCATCTCTCTTTGAGTCTGGCCTTCTGAAAGGAAAATTCACAGCCTGGCGTTGGGGATGAAAAAAAAAACTGAGAGAAAAATCCCTATTGACACATTAAATTAGACATGTTTGCAGGGCCGCCAGAGACAGCAATTACTCTGCTGCAGCTTCTGTGGACAGATTACAGCAGAAAACACTGACTGCTACCAGGTAATTCTACCTGCTAATTACTTGGGAAGACTCAGGTACTAAACTGACCTGAATGTTTTCACGGGTCCTGGGACCCATTAAAGGAAAGAACTTTCAAAAGCCACATACTGATGCTGACAGGAACTCTGGAGCTATTGAAAATCCATCAAAAATATTCTTACAGTATGATGATTAGAGTTTCAGTCAGCCCCAATCTGTGCAGATGTCCACATTTCTCAGCAGTTATAACAAAAAGAAGTGCATTAATGGGGTGGTGATTTTTTTTTCTCCCCCTTTTTTTTTTAAATTTTTCCTTCTTTTTTTTCTTCAAATTCTTACTAAAAAGTGCCTGCAGCCCCTGATGTGTGTGCAACACACACAGCCCCAAGCACAAACCAACCCAGCACAAAGGCGGCTCTGCCCCTGCAGAATGGCCTGGTTTGCCTTGCACTGGCAGGATGGGTGGGCCCTGTGAAGGGGTGACCCCAGTGGCACAGTGAGCTCTGGCACAACTCTGAGCCTCCAGGACTTAGGCAGCACAGAGGGCAGGAGCTGGAGCTCCAGCACTGCTCAAAAGGGCTTGCTGGGGGAATAAAACAGATTGTCACATCCAAACCGTTAACTCCCCAAAGAGGTGATGACTTGCAATTTTTTCACCACCATGCTGAAACAATACCTACAAAGGTCAGAATTGGGAACCCAAGTTGCAAACAGCTTTCTCCTGTGGCAATAAGCTCCCTAACCCTCCTACCAAGAACGCTCTGGTCAGAACATCTTCTTTGAAAACTATTTGCCAAAAGTACTGTTAACCATTGAATATACAAAAAGAACCCCAGACCAAGGTGCAAGCACCTTTTTATCTTAAAAATGGTTCTGCATGCAATTATCAAGGCAGGAAAAACCACACAGAAAGCATAAGGAAGCTTTGCGTAAATAAATCTGCGTCTACCAACACTTTCCGGCAAGCACATATACCCCATGGAGGTCTGGGCTTGTCCAGTGTCAGGCAATAAATCAGGCTGAGGTATCCTCAGGTCAGGAGCACACAGCAAACATTAGAGACACACTGTTAAGTTCACATTTATAAGCAGCATTTCTTTCAGTGTCTTCTGCCACACAAAGGTAAGTGGAAAATTTTGTCAGAGTTCCAATACACAGGCAAAGCCCAGATAATCCAGGACCCAGAAAATCTGCATTTCACATCTAAAAATTCAAATCTTCTATGACAAAGACAACCTGTCATTTGCCATTCTGTAAGAATTTGGATATAATTAAGTACTGCTAGAGATGCAAGGAAAGATGTGTTATTTCCTGTGAGGAAAAAGGGGTGACTTAGAGGTTTTTAATATGATAGTTATTGCTTTTCAGAAAGTCTCCTCAGGAAACACCAGAAAATCCCTTTCCTACAAATAGACAAGCCTAAAATTACAGATTCATTAAATCAGTGTGTGGGTAAGAAGTTTCTTCACGTAGTATCACTATGTTTAAAACAGAAAAAACACAACCTCCTTTCATCTGGTGAGGCTGAACAATCTGTAACAAAAAGAGAATATATAAACAAAGCACACTGCTCCCTGGCACAGTCTTTGCTGTCAAAACTTGCTCCTGCCCAGGGTCCATTTCCCAGTCCTACCTGCATTTAAACTACCTCCATCCCAAACTGTTATTTTGGGGTTGCATTAAACATGTCAGAATGTACTTATTTAGTCAGCAGTGATGCCACCAGCCTTTCAGCTTGGCACCAAAACATCTGATCAAGGCTCTGCTGCAGAATTTAATCCACTAGGCAGCTGCCTAACATGAAAATATTCTCTACACTGTGTCTTATGACACTTCTGAACAAAACTATTCTCTTTACTATATCCAACAAAGAGACCATTAGTCTTTTTTTGAGATTATAGCATACATGAAATTATTAAGAACGGTGCAGCAGGGACATTAAATAAATAAGATGAGAATTGTGAGATATATATGGGTATACATAGATATAGTTTAGGTCAACCCAGTTTTCATCTAGTGAGTGTAACAAAACAAAATAAGCAGGGAGTAAACATTTCCATAAATACTTTGAACTGCACTAATCTGCCTATTCCATCAGACTAATCTATTTTATCTACTCCAGTAAACCAACAAAAAATATGAGCTGCTCACATTTTCCCACAAATAATACCCCTTCCCATTATCTGCGACCACCAAAACTCCTGGCCACATTTAACCAGATTTTGGTGAACATCACCATTAGGAATGTTTTTTTTCCTCCCCCAGACTTTGCTTCTCTTCTGTAAAATGAACAGCAATTATCAACATGTGAGTTTTCCAGCTAGAAAGGGAACCAGGTGTCCAAATCAGGACTCGGTGGAAGCGGATAATTATGTATGCCTAGAGATTCTCTGGTTTAGTTGATTTTGCTACTTCCAGAGCCATCACCCAACTCCTGATAACAAGGCACAGAGGCAGCAGCTGCCCTCTGGCTCTGTACTTCTGTGGAGATGCAAACCGCTTGATGACAGCTGTGTTAAAGCTGGATTTGTAGATTCTTGCTTATGACTATACCTTGCTTCAACAAGGTGCTCAGATCTGTATGCTGTTTTCAACAGGACAACAGTCCCACCAGAAACAAAGATCACAGGGCCTTGAAGTTAAAGCTATGCTCGAGGCCTTGCTCGGTGGCTGCTTCTCCTGACAGTGCTCTGCATGCCAGAGCAGCTCCTGCAGGGGTGCAGAGAGGGCTGCACATGGGCTCCTGCTGGGGTGCAGAGAGGGCTGCACATGGGCTCCTGCAGGGGTGCAGAGGGGGCTGCACATGGGCTCCTGCAGGGGTGCAGAGAGGGCTGCACATGGGCTCCTGCTGGGGTGCAGAGAGGGCTGCACATGGGCTCCTGCTGGGGTGCAGAGCTGCACATGGGCTCCTGCAGGGGTGCAGAGGGGGCTGCACATGGGCTCCTGCAGGGGTGCAGAGAGGGCTGCACAT
>JAYDZK010000006.1:14034875-14127305 GCA_034509185.1 Euphonia xanthogaster
AGAGCTGCACATGGGCTCCTGCAGGGGTGCAGAGAGCTGCACATGGGCTCCTGCAGGGGTGCAGAGAGCTGCACATGGGCTCCTGCAGGGGTGCAGAGAGCTGCACATGGGCTCCTGCAGGGGTGCAGAGAGCTGCACATGCAGTGAGCTGCACACTGCAAACATGCTGAGGAAACAGAATGATTCTCCTGAGGCATCTGTGAGTACAGGACAGGCAGATTTGTTTCCTTAAAAGTTGTGCCAAGTTTCAGCAGCGATCTGTAAGAAAATTATTTTGTTTCTAGGCTCTCTTGCTGATATATAATCGGCAGATAATACTTGCACAACATTTCACCAACTTGGGGAATATTGCAAACATTAATATCCATAGAGCACGATGAGCAGGGGACTGAGAAGACTTGCTAATGCTACTTCAAGACCACCCCCAGTGGCTCATTAGCAGTTGACTTTACAGTTATACATGCAATTTTCCACACGGGCCACCTCCTAGGGAAAACAGATGGTGAGAAAGAGCCTTCTTTCCCCTTACCACCATCCCTGCAAAGAAGTAACTTCTCTATTTTGACAGGTAGTTTCCCACAATTAACATTTAACTTCACAAAAAGTATTAGCATGGTGTGGGCAAATAAACAGCTATACCCAGGAGAAACTAACACATTCAAAACAAAAAGGATTTTCTATATTTGAAAAATTATATATCTATTTTTGGCCTTTTTTTTTTTTTTGTCCTTTCAGGAAGCTTGCAATCATTAGAGACATATATGGTCAGTGCTTCAGTTGGATGGTAACATGTTTCTGTAAAAAAACAAATGAAATTATGACAAATGAAATTATCTTTTATATCTCTCGTTGGTTTATGTATTTCTCGGCTTTACCAATTTTGTTCTCGCAGATGTCCAGGAATGCAAAAGAACTAAAACGTGTATCTAGTTCCAGCAGCACAATTCTGCCTCTCACACAGCTCAAATAAAACTGTGTCATATATAAATATTTTACTGAGTCCATGGATAACTTCTGTTCCACATCATGGCACTGGTCCTAATGTCAGGGAGGACAAGTAAGGCTCATGGTCCTCCTTTCACTATGCAATATATTTATCTGTGAGGTAAAACCACATCTGAATCACTGAGCCTTACTTTCACCTGACACATAAATTTAGATAAAGCCACAAAAACAAAGCTTCCTTCTTCAACCTCGACACAAAATATTCCAAAAAGACATCAAAAGGACAGATCACCTTTTTCTGAAAGACAGAAATGTCTTTCACAAGTCAAATATGTCTCATAATTGTTTCTGTGCTTGCGCTGTAACTGATTGAAAGGTAGTTTTAAAAAACAAAGATTTGGATCTTTTATTTACAAAAGCTATTGCAGTTTTCAGCAATTAACTGCTGACTCTTTGAATGGAAGGATGCAAGAGGACCATCACAGGTCTGACACTCTAGAAACCCTCTGCCTCTAGCAGCAAAAGCACATACACTAATGAACTGGATAGCTCTTCAATAACAGCTGATTTATATAAACTACAATGGTTTCTACTGAGTTAAATGTATTTATAACACATTGCGAGATATAAATATGCAGCAGGAGGGGACCCCATGCTTTGCATGTCTTTTGATCAGGCACTGTGTTTATTGTCACTCATTTTAAAATCAGATGCCAAAGTAGAAGGGACTTCAATCACAGTAACCCTATCTCATGGTGGTTTCAGAGAGCACCCTCCAGCAAAATGCCTAATTAGCAGCATTTTCTGAAGATTTGGGGCATCCAACTTGAGACAATCTGTGTCTGATTTCCAGAAATGCTGAACATTCATAGCTCTTGTTGGATCAGAAACAGCACAAGGTAGCTTGCCTGAAGGGCAGAGATGCTTCACAAGACCAAACATTACAAGACAGAGGATGGGTGGTCACTTCAGTCTGAACACAAACCCAGAAGCAACAGAAAACGTAACATGTTGCCTGATTCCATCAACATAAAAATAAGCTTCTTTTTTAACAGACAAGCAAAATTAAAAAGCTCTGGTTCATATTTGAATTGCTGTTTCAAAGACTGTGACATCTGTTGTCAAGTTAAACATAAGCAACATCTCATATACAGACTCACTTATCTTGGTGTGTAGCCTCTATATTTTAAGTTGTTCTTAATTTCTATATCTTTGAGTCAGATTTTTTATAGAACTGTGATTTTGCAAATATAAGGTACATCCTGGAATTACTTGAATGTATTCCTTGCAGCAAGAATGAAACTCAAGAAATCTACCAAATGCCTCAATAATAATGCTAGAATTAAACGGATAGAGGAAAAGAATCTCCTATGCCTCCAGACCTAAGAATTTATGTTCCTCTAGCTTTTTCTTTTTTTTTTTTTTTTTTGGAAAAGAAGGAAAATAACAAGCAAGATGTAAATACAGCTACAATGGACTACAGAACAAAACCAGTCACATTTCATCTACTCAGAGTGTCACACAACACACAAAATATTTATTCCACCAAAATTTAAAAATTTAGAAAAGTCAGACAAGAAAGTACTTGGTTTAGAGAGTGGGCAACTTTTTCAAGGTGAGGGAGTAATATTTAGGTTTGGAAAATCTAATGAATGGTATGTTTGCTTTATAGCTTTTTTTACAGCTGCTGGTTATGTATCTGATGTGACTGTCATTGACAGGAAGATAGTGCACTGATTTTTATTAAGGGCAACAAGCATCTAAAGGCTGACCTAAACAAAAATGTCATGTTTGCAAAGCTTTGAATTCACATTTGAATTTAAATGCTTTCAATTACTGAAACACATTTTTACTTTTTGCCTACAAGGTGATGTGGGCACAATGATAAAATGGACCAACTGATGGGGCTGCAGACACCAAACCCTCAGTTGGTGGTCTCCAACTGAGAACTATTTGAACTGTTTCAGATATGTGCTCTAGGGAAAGTGAAACAAGCTTCAAAATTCAGATAAATGTTTCTAAAGCTATTGCTTATCTAGCAGAGTTATTGCTTTACAGACAAACATTTTCAATCTATGGAAGGATGTAGACACTGAAATACCAGAACGGATAGCTCTCAATTCCCTTGAGCATAAACTAGTCCAGTTGAAAATGTTGCACAGGGAAAATTTTAGCTCATTGTGATTAACAGGTTTCATTGCTACAGAAAGTAACCGGAAGTGTGTTTATCTGCTCCACAAATTATTAATATCCTCTGTGTCCACAGCAATATGCTGCTACCATGTAAGCCCTTTTACTCCCTCTAGAAGGGGCTCAGGAAGGATAAGCAGCATTGCCTTCTCCAATAAATAAATTTAAAAAAAATAAGCTGCCAGCACACAGAGGTGTTAATCTCTTCCACTCGAGAATTATGAAGAAGAAAGTAATATGGTCTGTAAATTGTGCAGGCAGCCCAGGAAGCTTGGTTCAGTGTCACTCCATACCACTGGTGCGGTCATGGTGTGACTTCTTAACAGTCTGCAGGAATCTTGGAGAGGACAGTCAAGATGAGGGGGATGACTTGTTTGTGGAACTCACAGTCTAAAGGCATTTAGCATTTCATTCCCCATATTAAACAGATACTTTATAAACATGCCTGCCCAACCACAATGGATTTTCTCATGAGTTGCTAACTATTTGTTATAGGTTGATTCTTGCTTAGAGAGCGAGAGGATAGAGAGGGCACCCATTCCAGAGGGCTGCCTTAGCACAGTCACACAGGTGTTGAAGTAAAACAATCAGGGTCACCTAGAGGAAAAAAAGGATCTGCAGTCAGCAATCTCAAACAGATAAAAACAAACGCGATCCCTACAGAAATGTACAGCAGTCTGAGAGGTACCCTACAAATGTGTCTCCCTACTTATGGCTGCATCCTTCTTTGGAATAATTCTTCAAATGGACTTCAACTTGACATTGTCCCTGCCTTGAAAAATGTTTCCCTGTATTGTCACCCTACTAAAATGAGAACTATCTGGTTGCTCCACAACTTCAGAGGAGCAATGTCTGACCTAGGGCAGAATCTTCAGGTTTAGAGTCAGCAGAATGGCAGACTGTCAAATTCTTCTGCAACAGTTCTGTTCTGGGGTAGCACCAGGCTTTGCCTTGAGAACTGATCCACAGAAGTACCTGGGGTCTGCTTGAGAGGAAGCCCAAACAATGGGATGAACATGACACTTGCTGTTCAGTCTCACAAAGACTATACACAGGTCAATTCTATTTGGGGGGGAAAAGATATTTTCTATGTTACTACTACAATTTGTAAAATGAGCACTTAGATTTCACATTAACAACTATATTCTGAAAGAAATCAAAGAATGTACAGTATCACCCTCCATACTGCACAGATCCAGGAATTATGAAGAGGTGGAAAAATCCAGTCTGCATTGCTAGGAAAGTTTATAAAAAATTCAGAAGTATTTAATAATTTACACAGTCGGACGACTGACCTTAAAAGTTTATGTTAAAAAATTAAGAACCTCAAAAAGAAAAGCTATTCAAAAATACAGATTACATTTAACATAGATTATTTGTTCCCCAAAATTATTAAATATGAGTGAATTTAATAAAAAATTACATATTAACAGAATTACATGCATAAGTAAGTGTGATCAGATCTGAGGACTTCAGAGCACAGCTATGCAGCATCAGGCTGAGGCAGTGGGTTTGGCGCCTATGGAAAAAGCCTCTCTGAGGCACTAACAATTCTCATCTCTGCAAAGCTGCTGCCTGGCACAATACTGGGGACATTTACAGCATGGAAAAATCTTTATTGTGAAACTCACCTGAATTTAGATTTCATTGCAAATCAGACAACAAATGCCTTTCTCTACCATACCTCATTTATGAAAACTTATCTCTAAACTTATCTCTCCTTCCATCTTTTTACACCTAATCTATTCATCACACAGGCCATAGTAAAATCACATTGGAACAATAATTTAAGAAACACAGCTATGATCTGAAATCTGGTATAAAAAAGGATGTGCTTATTAAGTGTCACTAACATGGCATTCAGTAGAATAAGTGTTAACATCCTACCTGAACAAAATTCAAAACTCAATTAAGAATGACAGACATATTCTTTACATCTCATTAAAACTAATATACAGATTTATTGGTACAGAATACCAGTAATTTGGTCAGTTGGCCAGCAATTAATCCCTAGGTATACACTCTGTAAAGCACCTCATGATTCACTGTGAAGAAATAAGTACACACTGCAAAAATAACAAGCCCTTCAATTGACAGGAACTTTTTTGGATTTCAGTTAAAAAAAAAAAAGGACAGAAAGAAAACAGTGTTAACTTGCATGCATGAGAAGTGTATCTTTGATTGCCAGGTTCTGAAATATCTTCTCAATTTGCCTTGACTTAGGAAGTGCTCTCTGATCTCAAAATTGTCAATGCTAAAAAAAAAAAAAAAAAAAAAAAAGAACATTGTCTTAAAAGAGCAAAGCAGACAGTACTATAAAAATAATGAGCTGGGAAGACTCTTAAGCCTTTTACATAATAGAACCTCTCACTGCACTGAGGAAGATTCCCTCAAGGCCCAGTGTAGCTCTTTACTTTTATTTTGGTTTAAACAGGCAAACACCATAGCATCAACTAAAAAGGCCACTTACTTATTAAGCATTCAAAGTCTACAGCAGTTAAGAGGATTAATTGTCTTTATGCATATGAAATTTAAACAGAGGAGATTAAAGACAAACCTACCTGGTCACACACAACTAACTTCAATTAACCTATCTGCACCCCCTAAGCATTTTTGTTAATACACACAGACCACTGGTCCCAATTCAGTTGCTGATCCTGTGACACATTTTCTCCATGTGAACTGAGAGAGGAGCACTGTCAGAACACAGCTTCAGGAGGAAAAAGAAAAAAAAAAAACAAAACTCTTGGGAAAAACTGTAAAGCAGCAGCTGCAAGAATATGCCAGCTGGACCCCAGTAGAAAACATACATGGAGACTTCCCCAGCCACCTTCCAAAATTACTGGTATTTAAGCATCCAAACACTAAAAGCAACTTAAATGCAATTTGAAATTTGAAAACAACTCTGACTGTAATTGATGGGACAGGAAATGTTACAATCTATAGCTGCTCCACTCATTTCAATGACATTACAGTGCTGAAGTGATTTATATCTATCACATTAAACATCTCCTAATGCCAACTACAGCCATTTTATTCTTACACAATTAAATTAATAACAGTCAAACTTCAGCTCTGCCTGGTTACGAAGCTGTGTTCTTTCTGACCTTCACCACATAAGAGGTTGCCAGCAAAGAGCTGCAGCAGTACTAAGCCTTGAATAGTACACACTTGTCAACATTGGTTTTCAGTATTAGAATCAAGTCCAGTTCTTCTTAGTGATGCCTTCTTGTTAAAGACTGTCAGTGTTGTAACCACGGGGTTTATTTACCCAGAATGTACAGGACTTGTCCATAAAAAAATCAAGAAATTTCATTTAATCATATAAACAACTTATTTTTTATCCTGTAAGTGCAACTGAACACTGGAACACATTGCCCAGACAAACTGCAGTGTTTCCATCCTTGAGGATGTTCAAAACCCAGCTGGACATAGCAATGAGCAACCTGTTTCAGCTGACCCTGTCCTGAGCAGGAGGGTGGCACTTCAGGATACAGTCTACCGCAATTGCTCTCTGATTCTGCAGCAACTGTTATGATAGTGGTATTCGCTGTGCAGTCCCCCAGCAGAACAGCAGCAACAAACCCCCTCTCCACAAAGTCAGAAACCTCTGTAACTCATCCATGGAATGGACATTTCCCTGCTACCGATCTTCTGATACTTCTGATTTCAAACCACAACACCATTCAAGCAGCACCCCGCAAAAGCGTCATAATACAAGTCCCGCATTCCACATTGGATGTCATGGATTTTTCAGAGTTTTTTAACAGTACATGGAAATTAGGTGACAAAGAGTCACATAACAAAACTGAACCTAGGATCTCTAGCTTTTCTGATTAATAGTTCATTAGAAGGGGTCTGGAGAGAATACCAGTTTTAACCACCAGTTTCATTTGCAGAAGTGTCTATTCAAACAGATAATTTTCCTGCTAGCCCTTTGTAGGTAATCGCTTCAGCCAGCTCCAAAGCACTGTGACTTTTACTCCTCTCTCTGAAGTGCCAGCAGAATTATTGTCTAATTTTGCTAATTTCCAACCCATTACACCTGCACAAGCCCATGTGCTCTTCATAGAAGCAGCAATATCAGAATTTGGCCTGATCTGCTGTGATGGCACATAAAGAGCACCCCACAGAAATTGTGCAGAATTGCCAGCTCAGAAGGGAATACCTGGCTGACACAGCTCCCTTCCCCTGAAGCCAGGCCTTTCCTGCTGCACACCTTTCCTACTAAGTCTCCACATAACTCTGGGTACCTGAAGGAATCCATAGCTCTAGATTAGGCACAGCTCTAGATTAGGAATGCTACTTTTTTTTTTTTTTCATCCAGTTAGGGTAACATACCCTCTTCTAAATAAACTGTAATTAGAGCAGTTCTAGATAGGTGCTCTAATGTCTGGTCTCAAGTTTATCACTTTGGCCACAGAAACAATTAGCTCACTAGTAAAAAAGTAAAGAGTTTCAGTGTAAGAAATTTTATGTACTCTGTCCTGCAACATTTCATGGCCAGGCAGCTGACCTCATGATTTCTGGGCATCCAGATTTTGGACATAAAAAGATTACAGTGAATCTAATTGGTGACAGATGGAGCATGGCACATTTCAACAGTTTCTCAGTGACTGTAACCTTTCTGCTAATAAATAAATGCAGTAAACCTGTGAAAGTTCTTTAAAATAGAAATTGTTAAATATCCAGTGAAATACAGACTTGAGGCAGAGACAGACCCTATGTACCTCTTGCCTGTAATTTCCTTAAATATTTAGGCAGGACCAGTGAGTTTCTTGCCCCATTTTTAAAGGAACAGAATGATATATTGTGTGAAATAATTTTCAAGTCATCTAGTTAGATTCCCTGGTTTATATTTCCTTCTTGAAGGCTCCTTCACTAAAGAACTGCATATGACAACATCTGGAAGTGCTGTAACATGATTCCAAAATCAGGGAAGAGGTTTATTTTTTGAGGTTTTTAAAAAGTAGGGCTTCAACAATGTAGCAAACATTTCACAAAAAAACAGCACTCATTTACACTAATTCTCTCCTCTTTGCAAGCAGAATGCATTTAGTGTAAATATCACTAGCAGACTCAAAAAATCAGGAACCAGAACCTTAAAAAAATTTTTTTAATCATGTAATGATTTTTTTTTTGCAAAATTGAAACTCAGTCGTAGAAGTAAGAACTGATGTGGTTCATAAATGCTATCAAAATATATATCAAAATTAGGAGGACAGAATATTAGAAATTATTGTGTGGTAGCTACACAGGAGAAGAAAATGCAATTATTCATGTAAAAATATATTTCCCTAGCAAATATGTATTTTAGACAAAAACAGTCTGACCTTGTATACAGTCATGAAACTCAGGCCAGTTGTAAAAGTTGGGCATTCATCAAGAAAAACCAGCTGGTTTTGAATAAAGATCCAAATCGAAACGGCAGATTAAACTAGAACGAAATTATGTGGAAATCTGACACCCTAGTGCCCCTCTGCAGCTGCCCTTGCAAAGCCATTTCTCCCACGGCTGCAATGCCTGTGTGGACCCCAGCAGCACAGGGCAGTACACAAACACCTCCTGAATCTTCCCCCGCCATGGTGCCCTCTGATTTACAGGGGGAAAGGAGAGGTGCACAGAAATGAAGGGCTTGATCCACAAGAACAATTGGCACAGCTAATCCCAGGCTGTGAAACTCCAGTCACAGGGCCCTCAGTGCAACACCAGCACCTGCAAAAGCTCGCCTCTGCTTAATTAGGGGGGGAAGAAAAAAAAACACCAACAAATCTAAAATACCTCATAAGCTTGAGTGAGTATTCAAACCATCAAGGTGAAGCATGAATTAAAACCCCACTCTATCAAAATATTGCTAAGTAGGAGGCATTTCTTTCTCATTGAAAATCCTCTGCTTGATATAAGTAAAATTTATAATAAAAAAAGAGATCTCATCTACAGTTCAGTATCTAGGATATTATCCTGAGATACCAGAGACCTAAATTTTGATCTGTCCTGCAAGGTAAAAAAAAAACAAAAAATATATTTAAAATAACAATAAAAGAAAAAAATTCTCACTATGCAAATATTCTGATCACATCTCAGCACGCCACAGTTCCTCTGCTTTTGGTTTCAGCTGCTTTGTGCAGGAGCACCATTCAGCTACTGCCTGCTCAAAAGTGCCTCTGCAATTCAACTTTGCTGATCTTGCTGCAGAGCTCTGGTTTCAAACAAACGATTGGCTATGAGGTGTCAATAACAGGTTGAGGTAGCAAGGGCAAGATGATTTTAAAACAGTCACTGCTGCTTAAAAGGAAGATCAAATGCCTAACAGCTTACATAGCTGTTAAGTATATGTGAGATTTTGAGCCAAAATTATCAGTCCAAAGTCACAAAGAAAGTCTGAGCCTCCAAAAATCAAAGCACGTTAATCACAACCTGTTATTTTAGTATATTCCCTACACGAGCAGAAGTCATGTCTGTTACTCTAACAAGACAACAAAATTGAGCAGACCCCTCACCTTGTTATCTACTGCAGGACTGAAGTCTACAGTGTTCCCTCAACTGGTTAACTGCTAGAGTGTTCCCAGCAATAGAAAAAGTATTAGCCTTGGAGAAACATAAACTAGGTCAAACTGATCAAAACAGCTGCCTAAGAACAGACAGCAGTGGTTTTATGAGGGCTCTCCAGGTGGGCTCTCTACTCCCCAGTATCACCTAGTTTGTTTCAGAGGGATTAGGACAGTACCAAAAGGACAGGAATTACAGAATAAACAACCATTTCTGGAATGAAGTGGTTCCATCAAAAGGTAAATCCTTACTCCTAAAAACTCTCACTATGGAACAGACAGTAAAATTAATATCAAACCAACCAACAGAGGTTTCCCTTCCTTCAGTTGGCCAGAAAGGGAAAAAAACACCATTTCTCTTCTTTTTATTCCCCCTTCTTTACAGACCTGAACAGCCAAACCAAGCAAGCTGCTGTCAGATTTGCCTAGACATTTATACTGTATCACTGATTTGCCAGAGTGCCTGTCAACATTGAGACAAGGGTCTGAAACCCACAATCCAATCTTATCAGTACAGGAGAAATACACATGCTGTAGATTAAGCCCAAATGTTAAAGTGTTCATTTGAATCATCAAGATTTCCTCAATATACACACAATAATTAACAACAAACAAAAAAATCACAGAGAGGTGATAATTTGGCAATGATCAATTCACTGCAAGAAAAGCAGAGGAACCCTGACTCCACAAGAAGGGATGTGCAATGCCTGGAGACCATCTTTAGACAGCACTGTAATCTACAGGAAAAAAAAAAAAAAAAAGCTCTTGTCCATAATGCAACATATGGCCCTTAAATAATATAAAGACCTTGTATTTCACATTTTCTAGACTAGCAGAACCACTTTAACCTAGAAGTCTTTGTGTATAATCTTCATTTCTTGTCTGTCCTCTTCTGTTTTTATCTTGCATTCTGTGTGTATACAGCTGGTATATAAAGAACCTTAGCATGAACAAAACTAAAAATCACTTAGAAATCCTCACAGTAAAAAGAAATCACTGCATTATAGGATTAATCTGTTGAAAAACGTTTTGGTTTTTTTTTAAACCTGCAAAAAATGTAGAAACTGGCCATGTGTCAAGGTTAGTCAAGGTTAGCTGCTGAATTCATGAAAAAGACAGACAGGTTGCTGTCATCAAACATGATGATTAGTTTCTCAGCCCCAGAGTGCCATTTCACAAATCATTGATAACCTCATCAGGTGAGATAAGTCAGTTCACATTTCAAAGATAAAGCCCTAAATAATTGCCTTAGCAAAAGTAATGAGGATTATGAAAACCAGAAAGCTGCAATTTTATCAAAATGAATATGAAAAATATTTTTGAAATAAATTCTAGGTGTTCTTACATATTCTAAATCATCATTTTCTACCTATACATTTAAGACCACATTGCAATTTTGCAGTTGTCAAAATCACAAACAAGTCAGCTTTTCTTCCTAAATATTTGCTTCCTTTAAGTTTCAGTACAAGTTCAAATCCAACACCTATGTAATAGTACACCATACAATTTTTTTTTTCATTATGTAGAACACAAATTTATGGCAAATGGTGCATTAGGCACAGGTATTCTAATGTTTATTACCAAACCCCAGTTATCTAAAATTCCTGGTAGCTGAAATAAGGTCGTATGCTGCTGTACCTAACTATCAGGGGAACTTATTTAACATGATTAACTGAAACCCTGATCCTCTGAATTCATATTCCCTCTGACATTTGGACTATTAAAGCTATAACTGCTCTGAAAAAGAAAAGGCTAAAATGAGCTAAGAGGCAAAGACTTTTCTAATGACTTTGTTATTTTAAAAAGAATGCCGGGTGATTACCCAGGCAACAAGAAGCCAGAGTCCCCCAGTTGGAATGGCCTATGGTGCACTCGGACAGGATGCTGGAAGGCACAGCATGGCCCAAGACATGAGGTACCAGAGTTACAGTAATGTGATTACACGGCTGCACAGTTCAGGAATGTGAAAATCCTGATGGTTCAGTTGCAATTCTGCTGGTCATTTTGTGTGTGTAATTATTATTGATTTACTTCTTGACTCAATCTCAGAGAAAGCACCAAAAAAAAATCCAGGTGTAAATGTAGATTTTAAATGGTATTTTCATTTGGCATTAATTGTTTTAATGGTATTTTTAATTCTGCTGTCTAAGATAAATTTTTTTTCTCTTGACTTCAAGTTATCACATACTGTGCTTTAGCAAAATGAAGCGATCAAGTGTGGAATGGGCACTAAAGGCAAAGACTCAATAAAAGAGCAGCATGCTTTTCAATCTGGCCTTTTAAAACATCCACTATCAGAGGGCTTTGGAGGTTTAAGGGATTAGATACCATGACACATCTGTCAGATTATTATGTAAGAAAACCCTCCTGCTGTTTTCTGTGGGGAGAATGTCTGCTGTGGAATATTTTTTTAAAAATTAAAAACAAAAAGTCACAAAAAAGGCAATATTTGCTTCATAGCTTTTTTTTTTTCCATGGGGGAAAAAAAAAAAGGTAGGTTATTTTTCCTGGCCTAAAACCAAATTATATTTATCACTCTGACTTCAGGCTTCCATCTGAATATGGATTAGCAGAATGCACATGCTTTTACTGTTCACAACAGAGATTATGCAAAGATATCAGGATTTGTAGGTTGGCCTAACTTAGCAATAATTTACAGAGCCAGGAATCACTGACAGCATGCAAACAATTACTATGAAATGTGAAATGGTAATTCATGTGTACATTCCAGTTACATGCTTAAAAGACCTTTAAATGGCTGCTAAAGTTAGGAAGCTTTCTGTCTAAAACAAAAGCCAAAATAATTTTATGAAAAACACCCAATATCATCCTACCACTCACACGCTTTGTTTGGGTAACACAGCTCCATCTTGTCGGTGGTGTGGCAGCAGTGTCCACATCCTGCTGCTGAGGGCACTGCAGAGCAACAACCAATCTCCAAATTCACATCACACATGGCTGGAAAGCTGAAGCTTCATTAAAATTATTATGAGAAGCAGAAGTCTGAAACCATCATCCACCACCAGTTGGATACTACAGATTTAAACAATTATTGTAAGTTCTGTATTGGTCCATTCTGATCCTCAAGTTCTGCAATTGCCATGCCCCTGCTGAGTTCTTTTAGACATCTCGCCCTTACAGCAGGGGACCAGATGATGCAGGGCTGTTTAGGTGGTAAGAGCTGCAGTGCTGTGCTACACAAACAAGTCACAGAAGCAAACACAGCAAGAGCTGAATTGGATGTTTCTCCTGTTCCAATAAATTTTCTCTCTCCTAGCACCTGAAATCTACCTTTGCCAGGAATTCCATTACGAACTGCACAAAGCATTTTAAAGTCTGCTTTGCATAGACATGAACAGAAAATAGTTGTCAATAGATAGAAGCTAGAAAGAGGCAAACTAAAAATAATCAAAACCCTGGAGTACCACTACAGATTATATCCGGGGAACAGAAAGGGTTTTTTGTTGATTTTTATTTTTTTTAAATAGACATGTTCATTGATATAGATATATAAAGTTTCTCCCAAACTTGACCTTCACAGGAGCACGCTATGACTCTGAAAAGTAATCCCTGCTCAAGGATCAATCCTAACTGTTTTTTTTTTATACTGACATTATCACAATTTGGAGCTACAGGGTTCCAGTTTCAAGCACTAACCCATTACTCTCAAAGGGTGCAGGCCAAAGCAAGAAACTGCTGTGGACCTGCTCAGAGAGTAATAGGGCACATCCTGGACACAGGAATCTCTCAGCACTGACACACCCATTTGCTTGACGTTTCAAAAACATCATCCCACTTACAGCGGGGCCCTTGTTTCTTCCTCTTTTCCTCACCTTCTGTGAGTTGTAATGTAAAGGAGGGGTGTTCTTGCCCACACAAACTCACTTCACCAAAATTTCCCTGAATTTATACTCTACTACAGGCAGTCCCATGTTTTCACTCTTGGCATTTCTGTAAACCAGAGCAGAAGGCTTACAAGGACCAAAGAGCAGAGCAACAAGAGCCATGAAAATACACACTTCATTCTAAATAAGAATGGTTCAGTCACAACATGACAGATTATTTTTATTAATATATAACTTGCTAGTAAAGGACAACCACCTTTTGTTCACAGAAATTGTACAAACTTAGTCTGGAAGCATTGGGTCATGTTTTGTCTCTGTGTGTACCACTGGCATTCATAGTGAAGACAGCTCAATTCACACTGATAATTTAACACAGTTAAATACTTAAAATACCATTCATGGCTGATGCTTTACATAGATAGCTACTATAGTGAGTTTAAAAAACAGTCAGTTCACTAACAACATTCTTCACAAAAAAATAGTTTCCAGGAAACTGTGCCAAAATGTGGATTCAGAAATCCATGAGGGTCTCTCGTTTAGACATCTCTTGTGCAAACGCTCTTCGCTCAGCTGGCTTCCCTAGCTGACTTTATAAACCTTGAGAAGTCTCATTAATCAGGGAAGGGGGAATATTCTTTCTTCATACTTTAAGTCAGAATTAAGAAAGTGAGTTCAGTCTGTAAAACCAAGTAATCCATAAGGTCGCACAGCAGCATTCCTAAATTCAGCTTTTTAAACTATGCCAACACTTCTCATTTGGACAGAATCACTGTACCCCGCCTCTGTAGAAAGTAGCCAAAATTTTGTTGCAAGACCCCGTACCTTTGCAACAGGAGTTTTAAAAATGCTCTGTTTCAATCTGAGATGTGACACATCCAGAGTCCTAAGGCTTGAAAGCTTCAGCAGCCCCAGTATTACTAGTCTATGCTTCTTTCAAATGATTATTTAGTCTGAAAATATTTGGAAAAAGGATGATGCCTTGGCTCATAGTCAGAAAAACAGTCTTTATTGAACACTCCAGTCTTCCAGAAATCTGGATTTAATTATTTTGAGCAAAATTCACATGTACATGCATGCAGATCTGTAGAGCTGTATACATTTTGTCTTATTTACATGCAGTCCTTACATTTAGACTTTGGGCAGTTTATGCAGACATCTTTTCTAGTGAGATTGAAAAACAGGTTCAATCCAGTGTTTATAAGCAACTGGCAAAGAGATGTGAGCATGGCTCTTCAGGGGCAGAGTCTGCCTGGCACACACAGGGTCACTCTCTGTGCACAGAGGTCTCAGATGAAGAGTTACTTATTCCAGCAGACACACCACAACAAACAAACACAGGCTCAAAGCCTCAGGCACAGCCAAATCTTGCTGCATCTTTGCTCAGTTCTCCAGAGCCCAATGTACTCTCACTCCCACACCAAGCATCTATCAGGGCTTTCCTTCTGTTCTTCACAGGGAACTTCTACAGAATACTGAAGTCTGAAATTAACTGTTTATTTATCTTTAAACAAAAGTAAGTAGGGGCATATATGTTCAAAAATCCAAGCTATAGTAGACTAACATTTCCTTTCCAGTGACACACACACACCTAGCATTTCCTGGCTCCAGCAAGACTTTCGTGCAAGGTTTCTACTAAAAACACCATCATTTGCTTTGCCTCTGGCCACATTTAAATTCAAATGCACTCCTATTTTACATACATCTCATATTTCATTTCTGTTACTATGCATCATCCACATTCCTAATGACCATGATGGGATCATGGTTTGTTACAGCAATTTTTCAGGATTTTCTTTTCCTCTTTTCCTGTACTCTGACTCTCTCCATCCCACCACAAGCCTGAAGATGTTGTTCAGCTGACTTTTTTCTGGACCCTCTTAAGTGAATCCTAGTAAAGCCATTTGGACTGCGGGATCTGTTCAAGAGTCTTTGCGGAGCTCAGGATGTGCCGTTGAGTCATGGGTGGCCACAGGCACAAGCAGCACTTTGGAACTCTGGCCCCATCCCTGCCTGAGGACCCCAGACCCCAGAACACCCTCCCAAACATGGGACTTCTGTGTGCAGCCAATGTCTATTGAAGAAGTGTCTATCACTGGGACATTGGAAGTGACCAGAAAGTTTACAGATCTTAGTTTCTAGTGGCTTAGCAGGAATATAGCTGAAACTAGCATGGATCTCTTTTAATTCAACCTCTGAACTGCAAGGGAGAAAGAATCATTTGACTTCTTTCTCTCCTGCATACAAGAAAGTGAGAGGAGAAAACTTTCCTTCTCAGCTTGGTACAGGACAGATTTGTTGCTCATGTTTCCCTTTCCCACTGCAGTAAGATCTCTCCTCGTTTCAGCCTAGGAAGATCACCAGATCTAGCACTGCTCTAAACAAGGTCACACCCCAACACCTTAATACCAGCCAAGGGCCACAGGTGCACAAATATATAGACAATGTAAACAACCAACTTGATGATAACCAACCCCCAAATCCAAGTTACAAGAAATGGCACAGGTAGGTTTTGGACACTCCAGGCAAGTGGTTCCAAAAATAACCTTGTGCATTACAATGCCCTTGTTCTTTTATTTTGAGGATCATTTATCTTTATTTTTGCTTTAGAAAATTCACAGCTGCTAACTCAAGATGGACATAACAGTATGAAAGGGACTTCAAGGAACTTCCAAATGCTTACCTGAATAAGTATTTCTGAGGGCATTTATTAGCTTTGGGGCTAGAAGGATTATTTAGCAAGATGAATCTGAATATTCAATAAAGTCGTCTAAATACTCAGGATGGTGACAAATACTAATGCAAAAAAAGCAGCTCATTTCTAGGCCTACAAGTGCTTTTTTTCCAAGTCAATCAAACACATAGCTGATCCCATGCCAAAGCATTTAATAAAACTAAAAATGTTAAGCACATTTTAATGACTTTTGCCAAAATAATTTCATGAATACAAATTGTGTTGTTGAAAAAAGTTTCTAGCAGGAAAGAAAAGCAGCAATGTTTCAGTAAACGTCTAAGCATGTATCCTAAATGCAGTCATAATTAATGAGGAAACATATTGTACATAAACTTTTGAAAGACAAAAATATGATCCATAAAACATACATCATCAATAACTATAAACCTAAATAATAATTGCACCACATTCATCACATTCAGAGGCAGGTAAAATAGAGACTAAAACAGAGGACAATATGTTCCTGCTTACAGTGTAAAACAGCCCCTTGCCCACAGCACATAAAGTGTGCCTATGTTGCTCTCTTTTGGCGAATGTGCAGTACTGACACCAATTTCTCTGTGCAACAATTCCAGCCTTAAAAATATTTAGTCAACTCTGATTCCAAAACTCATCTTACAAATGACCTTTAGCTTCTGATTTTAATCCTATTAAAATGCTGATTATTTTTTCATCATTATTACATCTCAGAAAAGGCTAATGATGTAAAAAGTTAGATGCTCTTGTCCTTGCCTCTTCACCAGGCTTACATGCCACAAGCAACTTTACCAAAGTGGCTCAAATACTTCATAATACCTTATCTACACGTACAAAAATATTAATCAAAATATGTATGTTGAAAGGGAAGAATAGTTTTGGAAAAAATATTACGATAAATTGCTTTGATTTTTTAACATGGCAATGGCAGCTGTACTTTACTGCACTGGAGGTTAAGGAAGGAGAAGCAACGGCCAGCAAACAGCAAAGCGTTCACTGAAAAATTCAGTGTAAATACAGTTGTTTGTGTGTAGTGACAGAATAAACAGGATATGAAAATTAAAGCAAATGGATTTGTTCACTTCATGCTTGTTGAGAGACCCCTATCACAGTTCACAGAGCAGAGACCTAGCACAGCATCAAAACACAGTCCTTCCCACTTCCTATACTCTCCTGCATCTCACCCTCTATGGGCCTTCCTACCCTCCCCATCCTCCTGGTTTAAACTCTTCCTCAGCCAACACCTTCTCACCAGTGATATCTTTAGATCCTTGTTTTCCTCATCTTTTGTCCTATTTTGTCTCCTCTGTGTTCACTTGTTTGCTTGTACATACGTTGGACTATAAAAATGTTTAATAGTAATCCCTGTCCTTTCCACCTGGGCTGCACAGAACTGCAGTAATAAGGTTTATAACCAATTCTGTGTGGTAGTTATACAGAGCCCAGTAACCTTCAGGCTATTTCTCATTCAGGACAAATAATCTAAATTAAAGAGATTAATCCTCAGGGTACACACAGACTTAAGGTACTAAAGGAGGGCAAATACTTTGCTCCATTTATTTTTGTGAAAAAGTCTAATCATCAAAGGACCGTCTTCTTAATTTAAGCACCTAAAATGAAGCTTTCAAACCTATATGCATAAAAATAAGCAAAAATCATTCCTCATTAACATGAGAGAAAACTTTTTGGTTCTCCTGGATTTCAGCAGCACAAAATGAAGTGCTCAGCATCTTTAAATCCTCCTTCTTTTACTGAGCTGTATTAACTGTGGTGACATATAATTTTAGCCACCACAGTTTGGAAGCTTTGTTTTTCTTCTGTGAAAAACAAATAAAAGAATACATAGATTTTGCATAAGTATAAAAAGAATAGCTACTCAAGGACTTGGTGATATTTAGAAAAATCTTATCTTTTAACATATTTCAAAAAGCTACTCATCCCACTTGATCCAGATGCACTCACCTAATCTGTAAATCAAAGATATCACACATGGAAGTGTGAGAGTTAAATCAATGAAAGTTTCTGAACCTCTTTAATACCTCCCCAAAAACCTGTGAGGAAGCCTGTATAGTTAAATTGCTGCATCCATACACAGAACACAGTAATAGCAGGAGAACTGTTGTGACCATGCCTTTTGATTAGTATTCCCATTACAGCTGCTGCCCCAGGAGTAACTAGAAGTTATACTTAATGCAGATATCATAATGAGTGAATTTTTAAACTAATTATTACATATAAATAGTAAAGAGAGAGAATGCTGAAGCCATACTTCCGTCAAATGATTCCACCAAAGTCGTGAATGGTAAGGACAGAAACTGAATAATTCATAAACAGCAACACACCTCTGGAGCAGAAATTGTAGTAGCTGTTTTAACTAATGGCCCAAACATGTATCTTTGCAACATACAACAGAATCAAGACAATAGTGAAATTCAAGGGACAGGATATCAGATAAGTTGTAATAATAGAAACTGGTCTCAAGAGGAACAGAATGACTGTAAAATCATAGAATCATCAAGGCTGGAAAAGACTTCTATGATGAAGTCCAAGCACTGCCAAATCCACCACTAAATCATATTTCTAAGGGCCACATCTACATTTTTTTTAATACTTCCAGGGATGATGATTCCACCACTTTCCTGGGCAGCCTGTCATAATGCTGTTCAGCCCTTTCAGTGAAGGAATCTTAAGTAATACCCATTCTAAATGTCCCCTGGAGTAATTTAAGGCTGTCTCCTCTTGTCACCTGGGAGAAGAGACTGACCTACTGCTCTTTCCAATTATCTGTCCTTTCAGGTAATTAGAGAGTGCACTAAGTTCCCTCCAGAGCCTCTTTTTTCTCCAGGCTAAACACCCCCAAAACAATAGATGTGAAGAGTTGAGAGAACCCTGAGAAATTATCTGCTACAGCACTTCTCAGCCCTCTCCATCCTACTCAATCCTTGCATCAGACTGCTGCTGCTTCAGAATACCTCAGGGCAAAACGAAGGAGGAGACATCTGGGCTCAGCACAAGAACAAACCTTGTGGATGAGCGTTTGATATCTACACTCCCTAGTCACATGTTTTCACAAGGTGCCCTTGCAATTTGTTATACAGCCATAATTCTTTGTTTCTCACTTGAACATTGCTTGCCAGCACCTTGATGCAATCACTTGAAGCTAGACAGAAGACAGTGCTGTTCAAAAGGAAAAGTGCACGAATTCCCACAATCTAACACAAAACAATTTTTTTTTCTGCTTCCTTCAGAAAGTGACTTGTCATTTGTGAGCTAAATTCCAAAACAAGGAAGAACACTTTAAAACCACACTGCGATGTGGAAGGACTCCTTTTCAAACACTTGACACAAGCTGAAGTCTA
This sequence comes from Euphonia xanthogaster, assembly GCA_034509185.1. Taxonomy (NCBI): domain Eukaryota; kingdom Metazoa; phylum Chordata; class Aves; order Passeriformes; family Fringillidae; genus Euphonia; species Euphonia xanthogaster. Next base: position 14,054,470 of record JAYDZK010000006.1, read on the forward strand.
ATGCTTGCTAACATGGGCAGAGACTCAGTGATGTCTGCTCATCCTGCCCTGAGTTTGTCAAATCCCTTGCTCCACTGAATGCCACCCACTGCTCTATCTCTCTGGAAACCAGCCCCAACTAACTGCAAGGCAATTTTCTGCACAACTCCGTTTGTGTTTCTCCATCCCCACCCCATACAGCCCACCACCTTGCAGGTCTTCCTTTTCTGCCATCCTGCAAGCCAGCTGTAGAGAGCAGAAGAGAAGCTGTTCCAGCTTGGAGACCAAGGGGAAGGGAAAAGAAGGCTCTGTGCACTCTTTAGGCCAGAGTTCTCTGCAGCTGGTGGGATGCAGCCTGTTACACCATGACCCTTCACAGTTCAGACCAGGCAATTCACTGTTGCTGATTTAATAACTCCTTAACTGGAATTATTTCAGTTATGGTTGAGCCCAAACATGAACAGAAGGCAGAAATCTGCTAGTTACGGTCCCTTGACACAGCTGATATATCCAAGAGCAACTTTCTACCACTGAGGCTTTATTAAGGGTCACAAATATTATTTTGCCTTTTATTTTACAGTTTATAGAATAAATGCAAAGTTAAACACCAAATCCCAATAACCCATAGTAAGTGGGGAAAAAAAATCCTGAAATACTGAGCTTTAAAAATTCAATTAAAAATAGAAATAAATAAATAGCCAATTGGTGGTTTTGCAATTATTCTAACTTTGATCTTTAAAATCTCAAAGTTGATGTGTATCCTATTGCTACAAAAATCAAATCATTTTTACAGCTGATAAACACTCAAGCTTACTAGTTAATTAAATCCTTTTTAGATTTTCCCCCTCTTTCAATTTTAATGGAGCAAAAGCTTAAGCTTTTAATAGCAAAATGGAGCAGCATTATATCATTCTTTTAGTTGTTGTCCTTAATTGCAAGTACTGGTTTAAACTAGAGAATTCCTTTGGGGGCAGCTCAAGAAGGGTTTTTCTTTCTTAACTAGAGAAGTAATTAGAAAATACTTGGCTTTTCTATACCTCTGATAATCTACCTTTTTCTCTTCCAATCAACTGCAAGTTTCCCATATCACTATGATGACATGAACTAGGTTTGTAAACTAATCCCCAGATTACATGTGACATACTTAGTTCATACAAGTCACACTTTAGTGATATTTCAGACTCCTGAATGACACTAGTATTTTATGCTGTATTATAAGATACTAAAAATGCAAACTTTCTGTAATGTCGCACAATAAAAAATATACAAACACCAAACTGCTTTTTAAAAGGAGAAAACTTAAGGAAAGCACCTTTGATTTGCATTTTTGTAGGTATGTCTGACAACATCTGATTGCACAAATGCTGCGGGCCCTCATATTCTACCTGATAAAATCACACAAGATCATAAGTTTAAAAACCAAAATAAACACCAAACCACTTGTAGAAAACTACTGCTTTTTGATTTGTAGAAAACTACTGCTATCTTAAGATTGCTTTTTTGATTTGTAGAAAACTACTGCTATCTTAAGATTGCTTCTCAGCTACATAGGGGTAGGGTTATCTGCATTATTTGATGAAAGAGTGCTAACAGGAATTAAATCTTCCAGAAGAAAATTTCCCCAGAAACAGTAGCTACCAGTACAAAATGGCCAGGGTAATTATTACTAGACCGCTCTCCCACTTGGCTTTGGCAACAAGAAAACATTAACTTGGGAAAAAATCTCTCCCAACAACTTTGAAGAGAATAATTAAAATAATAATACGTAAGAAAAATCATCACTGGTAGTGCTAAAGTAATTCCTTTACTGCCATTGCACCAGAAAACCTTAGTCCTCTGTTCTGAGGGGCTTGCAGCTGGAACTGGATTATTTCACCAGTATAATTGAATAATATATTTTATATATTTTAATAATTTAAATAATTTATAATTTAAATGTTATACTTCCTGCTGAGGGTCTGCAAGCAAAGCTGCAACTCAGGTGAGATACAAAATCCTAAATAACAAAAATGCTGGCATGACAGTATGCATATTAGAGCTACTGGATGTTATCATTGATACAAAAAAAAATATATATATACAATTGTCCTCCTAGAATTCTAAAACAAGATGTATGGCTGCCAACTCACAGAAATGTGTATACCAACTTTATTTACTTGAATTGACTGTAATAACCAGTAAAGCTATCCTCACCATGTTGTTCCAGCCTGCACAAGAGAAAAAAATTACTGTGAAATAGATGTAATCACTGCAAAAGCTTGACTGAGAGCCAAGCCTCTTCACAACATAGGTGTTTTTCAAGTAAGAGTAGACATTCAACTACTTCAGCATTCTAATCCTAAGTAGGTTTTTTATTATCATTAATAATACCTGAATTGGTTTACTTGAAAGAAAATATACAACAGGCAGAAGTGTTGCAGAGTATACTAATTGGATACCATTTGGGCAGCTGAAACACATTTTCTGTAAAAGAGGTGTATTCAAACACAGATAAGCACACATACCTGGATAGTCTGAATACCGTTCCACATCAGATGATGATTCATATTTCTATTAAAGCTTTTTCCTCAAACCCAGATTTGTTAGCATTTGGAAGCTATAAGATACACAAAACTTACTCTTTCCTCCATTTGAGGGAGGGGAGGGAGGGACGGGAGGGAGGAAGGAGGGAAGGAAGGAAAAACTGCAAAGTTTAGGAAGAAGGGTTAGCAACAACTTCCTCTACCACAGCAAACAGCCACCCTACTCTGACAGCTGCAACAACCCATACAAGAGGCACCAACAGCTTGGAGGATGGAATGGCAGAACTACTGCACTTACCCTGCTTTTCAAAACAATTCCCTTGCTACCTGTGTTCCCATTATTCACCACTTGTGACCAGTACTGTCATACTCAGTGGCACACCTGTGGAGCAAAACATTTGGCTTCTTAGTTGGTCAAAAGGCAAGTCACAGGTGAAGGGAGTTTGGGGTTCCTCTGTTTCAAAACAAAAGCAGAGGCCATGGTGACAGGAGAGGAACATACAGGCTGAATCAACTGCAGACAGAAATAGAGGAAAGCACCCACTCTGTCTGGTGTGCCATATAGTCAAGTTTAGTGAGTATAACCCAACCACACCTCTTTAGACAGTCATTCTGATTAATCTGGCAAACCATCCCAGAGACCAACTGAATTCAAGTCTGGAAAGATGCTGTCAGGTCCATCTTATCAGTACTTGTAGAAGTTATTTTAAGTGCCAGAGGAACATATATTTCACCACACCAGTAAGATTTCTCCATTGCTTCTGGCTGCATAATGCAGACCAAAGCAAACATCAGAGCAACCAACAGCGTGACTGAAGTTAAACTGCCCCACAGCACACTTGTCTACTACTGTGCCATTTTGATGCAGCTACTTTGTTCCATCTCTGAATCAGAATAAAAGAAATCAGATGGCTTGAATCCCACACAACTGTGAAAAAGCACATCACACCCATGGTGGAGAGTACAAACCCTGCATGGGGAGGGAAGAGGCCTGACTCAGCAGAACACCTGCAATCACCTAATAGGGCTGAATGGGAAAGGATAGGTGGGATGGAATAAAGTCCAACTCTCCCAACACTTACGTATCTCTGAAATTGCCAGCTATTTACCAACATGGTCAGTTTCAAATATGTGTCTTGACTGCATAGTGTCCCCAGTTCTGTTTTAGTAAACAGAAAGAGACCAGATTTCTGCACAGGACAATTTGTACTACTTCTCATTGTCTATGTTTAGCTGTTTGACAAGTTTAATATCTTTGTAAGGGACTTTGTAAATCAGTTATTTTACCTAACAAACACTAGAACTAATGAAACCTGTAGCTGTATGTGACCCACAAGTCCCTGGACAAGCAAGCTACGTCAGAGCTGTAAGAGCAACTTCAGTTATGAGCAAGACCACTCAGCAGAGATGTGCTTGCACACAAGGGCTGCTCAGGGCACAGGTGCATTCTCCTGGAAACACATTTTGACTTTTCATATTTGTCTATTCTTGTGCCAGATGCACCTTTGCTGAGTCCACTTGCATCACTCAGAGCTGTATTTCTCTTTGCAAAGTAAATTAATCCCATCCCTCTCGTGCACGGACAACCAGAGTGATAGTCTGATACCTGGGTCAGATAAAGAAATCTGTGCACTACACAGAAGTTTGAAATAAAAGTATTGAATGACTTTTTTTTAATCTTGAAATTGAAAGCTTCTATGTAGAAAATAAGGTCCTCTATGTCCTTCTGATAAGCTTCCAAAAAAGACAGTGGATTGTGGGGAATTTTGTAAGAAACAACAGACTGTGAATTAATGATATAGGATAGTCAGATGACACTGCACCACTTAGTTAAAAACAATATATAGCATAAAGTGAAACCATCTGTTCTGCCATGGCAGAATTATTTGCCATAACAGCAAATAATTTCCACAAAGGAGGGCAAAAGAAAAACTTTTAATATGAAACAGTTTCCAGGATAATGTTTTTTTCTCGCTATATCCCCTTACTTCTTATACCCCTTTTGGGCTCCAAACCACCTCATGGCTGCCCCCCTCAGCCTTGAAAGGCAGCGCTCTGCAGCGAGCGGGCTGCAGCGAGCGGGCTGCCCGTGCTCACACATCGCTCCCGCGGCACTGCGTGCTGGTGCTGCATGAGAGGAGCTGGGAGCGGTGGTGTTGTGAGGGCAGAGGAAGGGCGGATAGGAGTCACTTCCCTACGCTCCCCTACCCTGCACAACGCTGCTGATCAGTGCTGACAGGGGCCGGCACAGAGGGGACCGACTGCTGGGCAGCCACCTGAGCCAGCGCGGCACGCTGAGGCGGCTCTGGGCAGGCACCACTGCAGCCAGGCAGGGCTGCACTTCACTCTGTGGTGCTAAAAGCAGGCTGACCCACGCAGTGGGTACTTGGAGCCATACACAGTAGCCTTCACTGCATTATTTTATAGCATCTGTGTTGAAAGGAGGGCAGTACTCAGTTCAGTATAAACAGATTTCCTTTCTGCAAAATGTTGCCTTTTGTTTTAAAAAAGAAATGAGGATATGTTAAAAACGTCAAGATTGCACCTGCCTTGATTCCCCACAAGCAGAGTCTTCTGTTCCATATACGTAAAAGGTAAAATTACCCCCATTTCCTTAAGAGTCCTAAAGTGCTACAGGTATTTACACACTAACAAAGACTGCTCTATGTTAACAAGAGATTTCAATAATGTAGGAAACTGCACAGAGGTGCCTGGCAGAGAACAAAGAACACAGATGCAGAATAACAATCTAACACATGGGAATTTTGCCACATACAGAAAAAATTACAAATGTTTTTAGCAAATGCTGAAGTGAAAGATTTGCCAGTAAGAATGCCAGTTAACAGCATTTTCCTCCTGAAAATGGATTCCCATTGCAACACCTTCAAGTTAACTGTTTAACAATGCATGCAAAGCCAACTTGGAAATACTCATATTTGCTAACACCTAAATTAGATGCTATAACTGTCAACGCAGTTCAGTCTTTTTACAGAATCAATTAGGTTGGAAAAGACCTCCAAGATCAAGTCCAGCCTGTGACCAAAAACCACTATGTCACCTAGAGCATGGTACCAAGTGTTTCTTAAATACTGCTTGGGATGGTGACTCCACCACCTCCCTGGGCAGTCCATTGCAATGTCTAATAATTTCTCTGAAGAAATTCCCACAAATGTCCAACCTGAACTGCCCCTGGCACAGCTTGAGACTATGTCCTCTTGTCCTATTACCAGTTCCTTGGGAGACCAGCCTAACCCTATCTGGCTACACCCTCCTTTCAGGAAGCTGCAAGGAGAGATAATGCCCCCCTGAACCTGCCCCTTCTCCAGGCTAAACGATCCCAGCTCCTTCAGCTGCTCCTCATAGGAGGAGCCTCCATTGGACACCCTGCAGCGCCTCCGTGTCCTTCCTGTTCTGAGGGGCCCAGAGTGCACACAGCACTCGAGGCACCTCGCCAGTGCTAAGGACTCGGGACAATCACTGTCCTAGTCCTGCTGGCCATGCTACTTCTCATATAAACCAGGATGCCATTGGCCTTCTTGGCCTGTGCTGGCTCATACCCAGCAGCTGTTGACCAGCAGCCCCAGGTCCCTTTCTGCCAGGCAGTTTCCAGCCACTCTGCCCCAAGCCTGTGGCACTGCAGAGCTCTGCTGTGATCCAAGGGCAGGACTCAGCATTTCTCTTTGTTGAACCTCATACTCTTGGTCCCTGCTGATGAATCCAGCCTATCCAGATTCCTCTGGGCATATTTTTAATATTTTCATTTGAATATGACAGGGAAAGTCATAACCATAAACTTAAGGTTTTATATGTAAAAGTGAATTTGTTCTAGAGCTCCTAGACCAGATAAGAAACCTTTTAGATGTAATTTTAAACACTGAGTAATTTGTTTACTTTTCAGTACAGAGAGTCAGCACTTAAAGACTAATTTTTCTATAATGAGTATAAGACAGTCTTTCGAGGCAGGACAACAACCCAAGGCCAAGGTCTACAAGCAGGTGTCCTTATGATGTACTTCAAGTAACATTTCCTCCAACATCATTTAAGCAATGGTTCCAAAAAGGTATTTTCCTTGCTCTGGCCCTCAAATAACCCGTGAAGTCTCTGTAACTTTTAATAACTGGCATTTCCGAGCCCGTCTCTAGGTTCGGGCAGTACGAGCGCCGGGGCACGGTTCGCGCAGCCCCGGAGCCGGGTGAGCGCTGCCGCGCCCGGGGCCGCAGCTCCCCGGCCTCCCCTGCCCGGTCCCTGTCCCGCTCCCGACTAATTAACTGTAAAAACCGTGTAACTCTAATTACCGGGGAGAATAAAAATTAAAAAAAAAAATTTAAAAAAAAAAGGCGATATTTTTGACTAACCGCCAGCGGGGCTCCCGGAGGTGCCGTTACTGATAAAGCAGGAGCGCTGCGCTCCCCGATCTCTCCCAGGGCCGGGCGGGCCGGGGCTGCGGCCTCAGGCGCCGAGAGCTGGGCACGCACCGGGCGCGTTCCCGGGGCTGCGATACACCGCTACAGAGCCCATCATTTACCTCATTCCAGCCGTGTCGGAACCGGGTAAAGATCACCGCTGGTAACATCTCTGTGCTCCTTTGCTTGGCATCACACGGCACCTGAAAAGAGCCGGGGTCTCGCTGCGCTACCGAAGACATTGCGGCGCTGCCCTCACGGCCGCGCTCCGTGAGCAGAGCCCGGGTGGCAGGGCCAGGATGAGGGGCAGGCAGAGCTGGGCTCAAAAGGCTGCAGGTGCTGCCACAGCAGGGCTTGCAGCAGCTCAAGGCCACTAATTAAGGCTTATTAGAACCACTGGTCTGATCACAAAGCAAAACTGCTGCTGTTTTGCAGAGGAAAGGGGTAACTGCTTCCACCTACGGCACTACCTGGAGCTGGGCTACAGGTGCAGCCCGTAATTCACCCGCAGAGCACACACGCTGGTTCTGAGGAGCTGCAGCAAAGTGTAGCATGATGTTTATTGAAGGTATTGATTCACACATCATATTAGGAACACATGACCACTTTAGGAAAGGTTATCAGAAATACAAATATATTGTCATGTCAGACGTAAACCACCATCTGGTTCACTTTCGTACATGCTAAATGCATTTTTTTCCTAGATTTGTCCACAGGTATGGTTAGTACCCCTCTTTCTTTTGGCAGACTATTCTTTATAGATTGACCTGGCCTAGCACTGGCATTTGAAAACAGAAATCAAATTGTGACGTTTAGAAAAAAGTAAAAGAAAAAAAAAAACACATGTGAACCTCTTCTCCTAAAGCTCTGAGTCTGGCAAGGTAAGCTGGAAGCTGATCTTATCCTTAAGGCCAAAAGTAGAATACAATGGAAGCCTCCTCCAAGAAGAGAAAATGTACAGCTTTTATTAGGTGTTACAGATAACCAGAGTACGCTTTAATAGTCACTGTATGGACCAAAAGAGATATTCAATTAATGTGAACATACTATATTATTGAACTAGTATTACCACAAAAATTAAAAAGACTTTACCAGACCAAAAGACTGTTTTGTTCTGGTAATCTCAAGAGGGTTTTTTTATTTGTTTACAAATATTCTTGTTATATATTCTGCAATTCTAGAGCTGAGGCACTACAGCACAGGCATTAAAAATCTCAACCAAATTCCCAGTTTTTATATATCCTATAACTAAAACTTCTTAAAAAATAATTTCCATACAACTTCAATCTCAAATCTCTTAAGTCTCTCTTAAATTTGTCTTAAATTGCTGGATATCAAAAAACACTAACATACTTGTTCCTGAGGATAATTAGCCCCCAAATTATTTTTAAAGTATACCTGAAATACATTGATAATTTACAAACACACTTCAGGGTTAAATGATTCATAAGTACACGAGTCTTTGGTAAATAATAACTACTCTGTTCTTTACTGAAATAAAAAACTTAATTATTTTTAAATCTAGAGTAACGGATTTCTTTAATAATTATTTCTCTAATGAATAAGGCTCACATGGCAAAATGTTTAGTGGGATGAATAGCTGTATGTATCAAAACCCAAATGACGTTTTCAGGCTACAAATCCTGTAAATACTAGGTTCCTGCTCTGGCTCATTTTGGTTTTGTGCTGTGCAGCCAGCCTCAGGAATCTAGATCTGAATGAGAGCTTTCTAGTGAATTAGATTTCCAGCATTTAAAGGTGTCAGCAATCTAGAAAATACTGTCCATTGCAAAGATACATTCTACTGAAGGTACTGGATTGCATGCTAAAAACTACAAGAAACCAATTAGTTTAAGTTTTAAATAATACATTACAGCTGCAGTATTTCCTAAAAATGTCTGCTTTACCACTTAGGCAGTGTAACAGAGAAGCTATGCACTATGCATGCGTGTGGAGCTGAAGATGACTGCTTGCTCCCAAAGGAAACCTAAAGGCACAGGATACAGGTAATGTGAATGAAAACCTGGAAACAAACATTGGCTTCCATTTTATTACGAGAATCCAATTAGGAAGTGAATGCTAAACTGATATTTTATTGTTTGTGTACTAGATGCCTTCACTTTGGCTAAAAGATACTATATCATGTCCTTTAAGAAAAATAGCAGTATTAAATAGATCTTGTCATTTCAGAGGAGAAATAAAAATATGTCTGCTTTAGGTTTGGCTTACAGAGTTTTGGGGTTTATTTTAAACATATCCAAGAACTGATCAGATTGTTTTTGATAACTGTTACAGTTTTACTGTTCTGCAAGAGTTTTCTAATTATCTGCTTTATTAAAGGACATTTGAGACAATAAATAATATAGTTTACAATAAATAATTTTCAAGTCAAAGTATTGTACTTACAAAATAATGTAATACTGTAATAGAATCTTCAAGAACAATTCCATTTTATATATTCTGCAGCAAAAATAACATTTCTAGTAGGAAGAAGTTACTTATAAACCTAGCAAGATCTACACATTCACATGTGTGTGTAAACAACTCAACAAGGTTTATTATGTTCCCAGAAAAGCTATGCTTTTACAGTAGGTTTTCAGCTAAATTTTATTATAATATGATGGTAGGAAATATATAACAGTGCTTATGTTTAGCTCCATCACAAGTTAAAAAAAAAAAAGAAATTAAGCGCTATTATTTACAAACAGCAATTTCCTTTAACTTCACAAGTGACTGTATCTGTGTGTGAACAAAATGTTAGGGCGAGGCGATCCAGATGGACTGCAGCTAAGTTTGGATGAGGATGGTTTCAGGATGAACAGTGAAGGTCTTGGCAATAAACCCCTAGAAAGGATATGAAAAATACAGCAAAGTTTACAGACAAAGCAACATTCAAGAGCAAAAGAGCTCGTTGTTAATGTGCCAGATTTTATAATTGGTGTGTGCAGGAAACTCAGTACAGTAAATGCTATTTATGAAACACAGAGGGTAATAGGCACAAACTAACTCAGAAAAGAATCTAAACTCTGTTGTATGAGGATCAAGCATCTTTCCAGTCTTTTATGTTTCAAGCCATTAAATCAATAAACAATGGAATCCAGTGTAAACAACAGAATCCTGTTTAATTTAAACTGGGCAAAAAACCATCTTATAAAAAGTTGGATTGTAAAAAAAAAATGATTAGACACCAAAAAATATTTCCATCTCTAATGTTCTAAGAATAGACACGTTATCACTACTGTAGTAAAGGAAGAAATGATCCTACAACCTAGTAATTCAATTCACATCAGTGACTATTTACCTTTTAAATTCAGGAAACTGTATAGCTTGTGTTTCATCTAAAAATACAAGCAGCAGTTTATCGTATGCCTAATATTAATTCTTAAATATTTTCCTGCTGTAATTAACTAAAAGTTAATTGCAGAAGTCAATAAAGTGTGCAAAAATAACATCCATACTAAATCAGAATTTCACAATGAATTATGCCAGTGTTAGGATGGATTAACACAACGTATTGTATAAATTATTGCTTAAAAATTGTTGTGCAATTCTAGTGAATCATACTGATTAATTACAAGCAAGTTAAAAGACCGGTCAGACTGATCTCATGGATAGAAACAGCAGCACTGTGTCAAGAGGAACAATCTATATAAGAAAGTGTACACATGTGCTTTGTTTAAGCTTGAGAAAAACCATATCACCAACATATTTTTTAAAGAATTTGTGAAAAAATAAAGCCTGATTTGGAATGGGTTGGTGGTGAGCTTGACACTTCACCATGTCACCAGACCGAGTCCTACCTTTGCTTGATGATACAGTAAAAAACTCCAGTACTTCCCAGAGAATATGCCGTGTAATAGGTAAGGTCATTTAGCAAGCTGTAAGGACCTAGTGGTAGATTTTTATTTTTTTTTTGTAACACAGGTTAATTTATGACTTTTTACACAGTTTGATTTTAGCTAATTTTTTTAAGAGACTTTGGTATAGTTTTTGAGCAATCCTATTTAATTTACTTAGTGGATTTACACTTAAGAGATAGAATTATAGAATTGAAAAGAAATTTGAGAAGTTATTAAAGAATTCTGTGGCAGTTTTCATTATGTTTTTATCTGTCCCTGTACAAATAATTTTTCCCAGCTAAAGAGCTATCTATTTGTAAACTGTGAGAGCTTTAGTTTCACAAACTTTTGTTTCTTAAACACAAACAAAATAAAAAATTTGTTTGTGCTCAGCAAAACCAAAGTTCTTCAAATTAGATTTTATAAAGTCTTGAAAAAATTGACTTCTCATATATTTATTACATTATACACTAATATTTTCTTGCACCACACAATTTTATGGAGAGTCAGGAAAACTATTATTAGTAGTGGAGATTCATTAAAAACAGAAACCTAAGTGAAAAGTGAATTGGTATTATGGTTTTCCCACTTCTAGAAAAGTAGTTCATTATCCTTACAATTGTGGGCTGTAACAGACAAGAGAATTTATTTCCATGTGTGTCTTTCATTTCACAAATTCAGAATATCATGGTTAACTGGCATATTGCTGTATATAGATGAAACATTTAACTGTAACTTTAATCAGAGTTGTCTTGAAGCTCCATTACTGATATTTAGGATATAGAGGGCTTAGATTCCTCCAGCCTATGAAGTTTATTAATAACTTCCATTCAGCATCCAAAGAAATACAGAAACTGGAGACAAGAAAGTTCTCTTGGACCATCTCTTTCATTGCATTCCAAAAGCAAGCCTGTTAGTTGAGTACATTAGAGTAATCTGATCTGCTTGAATAGCTTGTGGTTGGTCATTATGCAAAATTTTCTGCAGTATTAACTATAAAGGCAATAAAAACTTTGATATTCTCTAGACTTAGCTAATCCAAATGACTTTACCATACTCCTGCTATAACTCAGTAGCTGTTAATATTGAATATGATTGGTTTGTGGCTAACATACTTCTACTTTTGCTGTGATCAAACAAATTTAGTTTCTGGTTGGCTTTAAGTTATGTTAAAGTGTCTTAAGTTCCACATGTCAATAATGCATGGGTCCAGTGTATCAAATAACTAATCTGAAGTATATCAAGCAAGCAATTAAGTAATAAAATAAGTTTAATAGATAATATATAAAAATTTTGTTTTTCATATAATGCATAAATAACAAAGCCCTTCTATGAAACAATATATGCAAGATATTTTATATAAACAAAGCATTTGAAATGTTCATATACACAATAATTAAAATGGGATAGAATTTGGATCCTAAGTAATTTAAAACTGACATTTCATTCTCTATCTATGACTCTTTAATTACAAGTTATTGACTGCAACAGTTGGAGCATTCTCAGTAATTCCTACACTGATAATATTATAACCCCTATTGTATCCAGTTGGGGAACTAAACCAGCCAATGGAGAATCAGGTAAGTGCCAAATAATTATTTTACTATATGATGCTGTTTTGCAAGGTTTGAAAAGATATTTATGTACCGTAAGATGGAATAATAAAACTTTTGGTCTATAGATTTTGGAAATCAACTTTGCAAAACTGTGCAATACAGTAAATCAGATGGCACTTACCTGACCCTTGGCTGGAGCTGTGCCCCTATAGCAGCCCACTGCGAATGTGAAGCCAGAAGTATCTGACATGTTAGGATACCTCTAGGAATGCAAATCTGGAAACACTGACTTTGAGGGATCTGAGAAGGGGAAGAAAGGAGATTTTCAGTTCACTTTATGGAAAGCCTTTGCTGCAGCTAATTAGGCAGTAGGCAATCAGGAGTTTAATAAGTGTACAAGATGTACACAAGTTTACAGAAGTTTAATAAGACGTACAAGGTGTGTATGTCAAGTTTTCTTTTGGTAGCACTTCATGACTGAGGTAGTGAGATTAGAATGACTGAAAGTCAGGATCAAGGGAAATGTTGGGGAGTTTGGTGGGGTTTTTTCTTAAATACAGAGGGAACCAGACTTAGAGAAAAGTTTAGTGGTAGCAACATGGAAAAAAAACCTGTTCCAGTACTATCCTTTATATGTATAACTTAGGAGGAAAATATTCAAATTTATACCTTGTATCATCCCAGTGGTGGCTCATCCCAGTTGGGGATCCTCTTGAATCTGATGAATGTTTGTAAACTACCAGCAGGCAGTGTTTACAAAGCTGCACTATTCGCTGGCAACACTGGAGCTGCTCCGGAGTCAGCGCCTCCGAGCCTTTACTGAATATGGTTTCCCAAGAGCTCCTATTATGGAAAAAGAAACAAATTCATGGTCTCTGTCACAAATTGCAATCTAAGAGCTTTATTGCTTTATATCAGATTTAACAACAGAGGAACAAGAGAAAAAACACAACCTTGCAGGAAAGGTACAGGAAAGGTTTATACTGTTTAACACAAATACTGGCAGATGCTGAGTCCAAAACACAAATTAAGAAGTTAATCTTTGTATGGGAAATGTCCACTGCCATTTTTCATTTTGTTTATTCCCTGAAATGTTTACAGAGCCATTACTTAGGTTTAGCACGTAAAGAGTTACGGTCACAAAATTGTATACTTGTCTTACAACAGGAATAACACAAAACACTTATTCTCTTTAACAGGCTACCACCTGAATGAAATTATGATATTAAAGAAATTAATAAAAAATGAATTAATAAAAGTAATAAATTATTTCTAAATGTCCACACAGCATAAAACTTTAGTTTTAAGTATATGGTACTAAGAAACAAGTATGAAATTAATTTACAGGAAATTAGTATGTGTCTGGCTTCCTTATCCAAAAAATCATATGAAGAGAGTCTCTCAGTTTAGTCATTCGAATACTGCTTATTTCCTCTGGTCACATGGGTTGGCTGTCTACACTTAAGTGCAACTTGCAGAGTACATCTATAGAAAAATTCCTTTTGTTTTCTTAAGAAGCCTTTTTTCTTTGAGAAGAAAAAAGCCACCAAGGCCTACCACATCCATATAAACCAGGTGTGTTTCAGCATAGAAGACTACAATAAATAGTGCTCTGCATACATCTCAGCATACTCGTTTGTGCAAAATTCCAACGAAATTATAGATCATTCAGTCTGTTTTAAAAGGCAACATGGTGCTTGTGAAGACTTTTTTTGGTCAAAATTATTATCCAGTAGCACAGATGGTTTGCAAGCTTGAGCTTTTTGGTTTGTGTATGAAAGAAGCACTTCACAGAGTGAGGAAAGTTTGCTGCATCTGGCTTCAACATAGCATCCAGGCCAATTTAGCCTTGCTCACAGAGAGCAGCAGTAGATTTCACAATGCCCGTGTAGAAATTTCATCCTTTAAACAACATCATAGAACCAGGAAGCTCACTCCTGCCTAGTAAGATTTTTTTAAACCAAGCTGCATTTCACTGTGAGGGTGGTGAGACACTGGCACAGGTTTCCCAGGGAGGCTGTGGATGCCTCAACCCTGACAGTGTTCAAAGCCAGGTTGGAAAAGGCATTGAGCAACCTGGTCTAGTGGGAGGTGTCCCTGCCCATGGCTGGGGGGTTGGGACTAGATAATCTTAAAGGTCCATTCCAACCCCTTTAACATTGTACGAGCCAATGATTCTATGATTAGGATGGAATTAGGACCACTAATGACTAAAAGATGAGCTGTGTGTATAGCTAACTGATTTGTCAGCCTGGCTCCTCTGTCTAGATGGTATGTTCCAGCTTAAAAACATTCAGTCCTACAGAATTTTCATTGCAAACATAAATTTCAATGATCCAAGCATTTGTCTGAAATTTTTATTCATACAACTGTTTAAGTATTGTTTGTATACATCAAAACTTTAATTTCACAAACTGAATAATCATAGAATCATTTAGGTTGGAAATGACCTCTTAAGATCATCGAGTCATAGTACTACTTTTCTTTAATATATTTTTTCTCAATTGTTTTCTATCTGGGAACTGTCCACATGTATTTTTATATAGAAATTAATCTATTGTCTTCAGTCTTTCCTCATGAAGTCATTTTGGTAGAAAGTAGCAAGACGACAGTCCAAGTATTACATTCCTTCAACAGATTCACATTGCTACACATAATTATATTATAATTCACTCCATTCACTCAGAAATCCTGTAGAAGAAACTTTCCTGATAAATTCCTTAGGTTCTGGACTTGTGATAACATTTCTACAGTTAAGTGGCATTTTTTCAGTGACAAATAATATATGGCCTGCTGCAACTGTGGCTGACTATGAAGTAGTACTAAATAGTTACCCTCATAACAAAAGCTGAGATTTGGAAACATACACATGAATTTTAATGAGCTTTCATATAAATGTGCCTGTGCAACTTCCTCCATGTGTTAGACAGATTCAGTTTATTCTCCATTATACTGCAATCAACAGGAATCAGAATTCTGTTTCCCAAATTTAATTGGTTATGCCGTAACTTTAGCTTCCATACATTAGTAAGAAATCACAGACTCCTCACCAGATACAAAAAAGAGTAGTATACTGGATCGTGCAATTTGGTCAATCACGTGTTATTCTTTTTATAAGCATCTGAAGTCAACTGGTTCTTCTAGTTTTCTTCTATTAGTTTTAATTGTTTATTATACAGTAAAACAAATGAACCTTTATGAAATCCTTTACATCACCTTTTTTTCACAGAGATTTTATTTGTTCTTTCTTTTCATTAAAATAGCACATACCTAGCAGAGATTTACCCAGCAAAAGGGAGCATCAGCTCCACTCTTCTCTCAAGATATCTATCTTATGAACAGTGAACACACTACACTCCTTAATGTATTTTCATATAGTAATGTTGTTTCTGAATCAGCACATTAATACCTCTTTCCCAACATGTTTTTCCAAATTCTACACACACCCTATGTTTATTCCAATCTGTTCTTTAAAATGATACAATGAACTCTTGGGGAAGAGTGATGAAAAGTTGAACTTTGCTACAGAGCTACTGTCATGAGTTCTCAGTTGTGTGTTATGGGGCAAGAAGGATACTTGTAACTGAATAAGCAACATACTGGCAAGGTGCAAACAGCCCTTTTGTTTTCTTCCATGAATTCTGTATTATCTGTAACAAGTGTTTTACATGCAGAGTGATCGTTATACATACTGGATATTTATATATTCTACAGTATTTTTAGAATCTTTTATATAACAGTTCCTCTTACAAGGAATTGGATCTTTGTCAAAGAATAACTCCATTTATAATATTTTATGGCAACAAAAGAATTGAGCTTGTACTCAAGACTTTACACACCTCTGCTAGCATGAAGGAAAGAAAAACTTGTAAAGAATCCTTACAGCTTGCACAACAACAAGCCTTCAGCAATGAGATGATGATAAAAGACCTGTTGATCTTTTGGATCCCTCAGATCCCTCTTCTTGTTACCCATTTTCTTGGGAAACAATTAACAAGTGTAATGTGCAAGTTGTCCACATATGATAAATGACTATATGTGAACAACATATTGACTTGATTCCTTTGTACATACAATATCCAGCAGCATATTAATTATTGTAGTTCATTTTCAATACATCTCTTAGATCAACTTATGCAAGCTAACAACGCCCCATCCTTTATACATTTTTTATACATTTTATATACTAACAGAGAAAATGTTCTTTTTTCTATGCAATATATTTCATATTTAAAATTTTGTATTCTTATTTTATTAATAAATTGGTGGGTGGGAGGAATTGTTTAATACCCTTGATATGATCCCCTAAATCTATATTTCTACCAATGCCTTTGACTTCAGGAATGCAGATTCTGAAGTATAGGTTATCGAACTTGTTTATATGTCCAGATCTTTTCTTCCCTGTAAAAAACTTCTATTTGCTACCCAAACCAAAAACACCTGTTTACAAGGACATTTAATATTCTGCATATACTTCACTTTCTACCAGTATGGGAAACTGTGAATGTAATCAAGCACAGAAATTTGAACTGTTTATTAGTAAATCACCGGAGTTACATTGCATCTGGCATGACATGTCAGCTGCACTTGTGACTGAACTCTCCTTATGAGTCTGGAGCAAAATAGATACTGTGATTTCTGTTGATGGCAAGTCCACGTTTGACACAGTGGTCTGGCTTAAAAATCATGCACCATCCAGCAAAAGAGTTGACTTAAGGCTAAAATATTTTGAATATTATATTTTTCCTTAGATTATTAAATTTGTAAATATATTACTAAATGTTTGATTCCATTTCTGAAAAGGTTGGCCTTGATTGCTAGATTTAATTCTACTATATATCTTAAGGTGCTTTTAAAACAAGTTCAAGGTATTACGTCATTCTTGTGAATGAAAATGAGCAACAAAGCATGAAAGCATTGATTGTAATTGTAAAGTTATGAAGAAGAAGAAGCACAGAAAAATCTGCTTACCCTGAATTACAGAAACAGTTCCATAGGCCTTGACCATGGCTCCAAAGTAAGCGATTAAACAGACGGTTAAAAAGACGGTAGAGATGCAGATTTTCAATGTCTGGAGCTTTCCAGACGTGCTGTAGAACTGCACGGACACTTGTCCTGACTATATCCAAAACCTGGGAAAAAGCATTCCAAGTAAATCAAAGACATTTTTCAAAACCAAAACCCAACTGATGGCTGATGCCCAGCATGCATACAGACAGCTATCCCTGTATGTATGACTGCATACCTGTACATTCCTACAGAGGTCTGGGGTTCATTTCTGTGCAGTCATCAGCTAACTTTTATTATATGTTCTTTCTGTTAGTAACATTTTGCAAAGCCAAATCAAAGTATTTTATTTTTATTACTGAAAAGTTTATTTCTGTTTTTTCAGTCTGTTCAATAATAGCTCGTTTAAATGACAAAAAGGGTAAAAAGAAACAAAATTGACACAATTAAAGACTAGAAGCAATTTAATTAACCCAAGCACTGTATGTCTTCTTTTCCCACTCCATTGTAAAATACCATCTATTTTATAAAGAACTAAAATGTCCTGGAAAACTACAGGCTGCCTTTGGTTTAATGTCTGTTTAGCTCCGTGTTACCCTGTATCAAACCATATTAGGGTACCTGGCTAGAGACAGTGGTGAAATCTGTAAGAAAATAATCAGAAAGGTATTTAAAATACAAACATTTATCTGCACACCATGGATTTATTACATATGGGCTACATTCAAATGCAAGAGCATAAAGGCTGAGCTGCATTCAGAATAGTGCTAGACAGCTGCACATCCACCAGAGTCCTGGATACACCTTTGCACATCCCACTGAACTGGGGCAAGGAAGGAAGGTGGGATTCATCGTGCCTGCTTTTAAATATCTGGACGTTCTCTCAACTGAGTCCTCTATGTTCCCTTCATAATCCCTGGAGAGAATCAGACTCCAGAGTGTCTTGGATTCTGTCTATTTAGATACTATCAATAAGTCTGGGGATATTTTTGTGACCAAAGTAGTATTTAGACCACATATTGACACTCTGAACAGTGTAAAATCTGCCCTATAAAAAACCTATGGTGCATGTAAACTATCAACAAAAAAGCCAGTTAAATCCATGAAATTTCCTTTAAAGGAAACACCCTCTCTGCCTCTTTTGCATAACAGTATCTTCCAAAAAAACAATCACACTCAAGTGGGTGGTAAACAGATGGAGATATTTGCTAATTTGGTATAAGATTTTATAAATTAGAAGGTACAATGCTTTCCCTGGAAACTTTCAGATACGTAAGACAAACCGATTCACGTTGTGAATTATGGTTCTCAAAAGGTGAAAGAGGTTTAGTAGAACAGTAAATTATGGAAAAATGGTGTGGAATTGCAATTTTTAGATCCTACATAACAAACTGTTGTTTATAAATTATCTGACAATGAAGGAAACAAAGCTTAAATGTACAAAATGCTTGCAATAGCACAAGGAAGCTGTTTAGTACGCCTAATGGGCAGAAAATCTATAGATACCTAATAATGAGAGCCTTGATGAAATATGTTTTTTCCCATGTTATTTAAACTCTTTTTGAAGGCCTGGGATTAGTCTGCATGCACAGGTCTTGCAGTAATTCCATGCACATAATAGCCCAAAGTGAATACAATACTGTCCTCTCTGTTGGGAATTGTTACGAATGCAGGTGTCTAAGGCACTAAAACCCACACCCGTGGCCTACTCCTCCCAAAGAGTGAGATAGAAAGAGTAAGATATTAAAACATAAGGGTGCTGATCTTTTTTAGTGACAGCAGGAGCTAAGCCCAAGTTTTGGACTGTTCCATGCCTGTGGGACAGGCTCAGACTTTCAGACACTTCCTTAGCAGCATTAGCCTTCATGCTTCCCAAGCCCTTTTCCTTGTGTCTCACCTGTCCAAGACATTCCCACACACATGCCCAGTATCTATGGCCAAACACACATCTGAAACAACTTAGTCCCTAAAGCACATAAGAATCAGCCCTACATTTCTTTGCAATGTTTCACTGACAAATATTATTTCCCCATGTGAAAAAGAACAATACCACCCTGTATAGACTCTGTCACTAGTCCAAAAGACATAAGCTAAAAACAACTGTGCCAGTATAGAGCTTTTCTTTTACTGTAATACCTGGAGTTGAAGAAAACTAAGAACTGAACATCTTAGAGCAAGCCACAGACTGCCAAGTACTCTGGAAAAAAAAGTATCTTTCTTGCTGTTTTTACTGTGCTGATATTGCCAATATGCCAGAGCAGGAAGTGTGCTGGTTAATTGTCCGTGATGTGCAAACATGGCAAAAAAAAAAAAATCACCCATTTAAGAAAAGAGACAAGACATTGTACAAGGGCTGGAACTTCATGAAACCTACATCTTCACTTTTTAAGTTAATTTCCCTAGCTTGCTTTCATTTTTCTCTTTAATTTACATCATTTATTTTAACAAAACAAATTATCTAGGTATAACAGAATAAGATGTTATGAAAGGGCATTTTCAAAACCCTCTGGTAGCCATCAAAAAATCACTTTTAAAGAAATTATGTAAAGTGATGCAACATGAAGCAGTCATAACTCCTCCCATACCAAAATCTCTATTTATTCAAAGTCTTAGAGGTCAAATTTCTTTTTAACGCAAATTGATTTAATTGGTTTACTCTCAGCTTACTTCTGAATGCCTGCTGTACCCATGCTGTAATGCCAGAACATTACACACTAAGAATATAAGTGTAAGTTTAATTTTTCTATATCATGTTGAATAATTGTTAAGCAAATACAGCTGTCAGGTATGAACATTGTGCAATCTAGTACACTGCCCAGGTATTTTCTTCTTGTGTGTTAGAATTTCCCAGTAAGTAAGAGTGAAGGGGACTGAGATTCTGTTTTGTATTTCACAAAGTTGCAAAAGGTACCTTTGAGACAGATTTCTTACTTGCATAAATATTCTCCACCTTGCTCATTTCTCCTTCACCCACCTCATTGGAATATAAAACATACTTCTTTCAAATCAACAAAAGACATTTGGCAGTCCTCAGCTGCAATGTCATCGTCAAAGTTAATCCGTTTTTATAAACTACCCTTCTAAGAATAACTATCTGATTGCTTGAAGGGATTGAGGTTAAAAGCAGTTTAAAAAAAAGGCAAATCATTTCCAGTGCAAGCAAAGATGAAGGGCTCACTAGTGCTTCAGGAATTATAAGTCTCCTAAAGTTGTAAAAGATGTCCTCACAAGAAGAGCAAAAAGTCCACATTTCTGATTGTGCAGTTTTCGCAAGTAACAACCTGGCACATCAATCTCTGTCATCCTGATTTTGTACATGTGCCCTTGGTTTAACATGACTGTCAGTCAAATGAAGGGCAGAACCACCCTCTATTGGAGACTTTCTGAAATAACACTTAAAGGAAAAAATTCTTTGCTTGGTAGGTCCATTTTTTATTCAGCGTGATATTCTAATACAGTGGGTCAAATACTCCAACAGCCAAGTGCAGTATCACTACCTCTAATGGAGTTTTAATATGCCTGGTCTGAAACTGCTGACTGGTGTAGCCCTTATCAATCAAATCTGCCAAGTGAATACCCTTCTAACAACATTAGCTAGAACTTAGGTATGTAAGCACTAATCATTTATTTGTTTGCCTTTTTTTTAGAAGACTAATTTTTTGAGAAATTGATTTTTAAATTATAATCCAGAAAAATCATGCTTCTCCAAATATGGAGCAACATAATTGAAGTCCTTTAATTGAATTAATGCATATCTATGTTACTATCAATAGCCTGTGTTTTGGCATCTCAAGTCACTCCCACCTACTGCTAAACACCAGTAGAAACACTGCTATGTATCTACTTTAGATGACCTTCTGAAAATGAAATATGTCACTTACTTTTCGTTGCTTTGCTGAATCCAGTTTTACCAACCAATAGGATGACACTTTTGTTTTATGATACTTCCAATTATCCATAATCTGTGGTCATTGTAAAACACAAGATAAAAAATACACATGAAAACAACTGAAAGCTGGTCTTTTATTCATGAGCACTCCTAACCCTTAAAAATGTGAGCCTCTTAAAGATTGCTGTGAGAAATTTTCTTTAAAAGAAATAGCAAAATATTTGCAAATTTATGTGGGGCAACATTTGAAAAGATCTGTGTGATGCTTCAGTTTAATACCACCCTCTTTCCCACCTGATTCTGACAATCTTACACTACAATCTTACACTACTAACACTACAAAGCAGTTAGAAAGTTGTCTTGACTGACTCAGCTCAGATTTTTTGAGAGTAGTAAGTTCAAGAATGCATAACTGCTGATCTATTTAAATAGTGAGGGGTTTTGTGTGAATGGGACATTGGACATACCTGGAAGTCATCCTTTCTATAAATAAACACGTACGAACTGCAACACTCTCCTTTCTCAAAATCTAAGTGCTACCAAAATAGCTCAAGCTGCAAACATACATTTTTATTCTCTTTTTGTTATTTTATCTTTTTACTCTACTCCAGACCTCCAACAAGTTCTGTCTCGCCAGCACTCGTTTTCCTCCGTGATGAACTCTTTCCCATCAGGAATTGGTTATGGCCAGATGAATTTTACAAG
Source organism: Euphonia xanthogaster (assembly GCA_034509185.1). Lineage (NCBI taxonomy): Eukaryota > Metazoa > Chordata > Aves > Passeriformes > Fringillidae > Euphonia > Euphonia xanthogaster. The sequence continues at coordinate 14,076,370 of JAYDZK010000006.1, forward strand.
AGCTCTGCCCCAGGAAGGCGCAGGGCTCCCCAGGCTGGCGCTGCGTGAGGAAGCAGCGCCAGATGAGCGCTCGCAGCCGGCTCGCACAGACCCGCGCACTCGGGCATCAGGGACGGCTTCTCATGGAGCGTTCTGGCGCTGCTGCTGAGAAACCCAACCTGCTGGCTGTGAGTACTGTCTTCCACCAGCACCAAATCAACCATCACTACAGAAGAATTCCTTCCCACTCCAATGTAGCTGCAGAGCTTGCTAGAAACATAATCAACATGCTGGAAGCTCACAGAGCTCAGGATGTTTCTGGCCAGATAATAAATCAGATGAATTTTAACACATCAAGGACTGTGCTCACTACGTCAGAGCACAGGTGTTAGTTTGAATCCTTTCATTTTCCTTCCAAAATGAGAAGAGAATATCCATCTGTATTTTTCTTTTCCATCCTGTTAGCTTCTTTGCATTAAATATTTACAAGGTATTTAGACACCATGAAATTTCTGCTTATATATCAAGTATTGGGGTTTAATTGACCTTTATTTTGGCATTGTTTCACATGTCTTTGATACCCAACTACAAGGCTCAGGACAACATTAGATGTGAGAAAGGTGAATCTGGTAGACTACAAGAGCCAAAAGGAATGTGACTGGTGTTCTTTATGACCCTCAAACCCCCATTCTGTCTGCAGAATACCATTCTGAGTTCTCTACTATGCCTGCTGGAGAGCAAGTTAAACAGGTCAGGGTCTGTTTTAACAATATCAGATGAAATATGAATTGTAACATTCTTCTTGGCTTAGTTAAAAGTTTGAACTCTCTCTACAATGAAAAACTGAATTTCCCTAACCCTCCTGATTATTTCTCACATATTTTATAAGGACACAGGAATGTTTTCAGTGCTGCTCTTTTAAGGTCAGAAAGGATGCAAAGCTCCAAGCTTTCAAATTCTTTAGAGTTATCCTGAGTTCTGGAAGTTTTAAGGCCACAGGAGCTAATGAATCATAGATTGAGCTTTCTACTTTCCTTCATTTCAGTAGCCTAAACAGTGTCTAGACTGTTCTTCTTTCTTATTTATAGATACTTACATCTTCTATAATTAATTCAGATTCTTCATTTGTTTTTCCTGGGAACCTTACTTTCAAGTCATTGATACGGAGAAGAGTCTCTTTTGTCAAAGCAACTTCTTGCTCTTTTGTTTTCTGTTGCAGCAAAGACTCACTCTAAAAGCCAACACAAAGCAGAGGAAACATTATAAGCATGCCATTAAATCACATTACAAAGATGTTTGCTTGACAAAAAAAATTCTAGAGTGACATAAAATATATTATTAAAGTGCATAGACATATTATCTAATACAGAACTAATATATATCACATACATTAATGCATCACCATTACTGAGAGTTGTCAAGAAATACAAGAAAAACAGGTAACATGTTTGTTTGTTTGTTTAAAACAGAATAAACAAACATATATTCCATATTTATGGTGCCACAATTTAAAGTATAAATTTGAAACTGAGATAACAGACTTTAAATTTAAATTCAACATAATAAAAAATATTATCAGTCATAAAAAGCATCCTTTCAGTTTGTCACTTCAACAATTTAACATAAACAGGCAATATATCACAGGGCCAACATTTCAGGAAGCATTAAAAAGGCCACTTTTCTCCTGCTTTAGTCAGTAAGGCATCTGACACGGCCTCCAGTTGCCCAGAGTGTTGTTTCAAGTATCAATGGTTTTTACACCAACACTGATCTGAACCCCTGCAGGGTCGGCAGAAGACCATCTCTGGAGGATTTGGGGGTCTACTTTAAAACATGACACACTTGTTAGAAGTGTTTCTCATCCTCTTTCTTTACTTTTACATGCTTTTGCATTTTCCCATTTGCAAGATCAAGTCAGTCTAATTTTAGCATTTTTCAAGAGTGAAATTCAAAATTTTTAGGCACTTCTAATTTTTGTATTCTGTACCAACTATGATACTTAAGGATATTTTTAATTAAGTGAGTGACAAATGTTTTCAAGCACAAAAAAAATACTCTGCTATTTCATACATGTTAATATCACTGAAATAATAAGATAGCAAATATTTTGAAATCCACTTATGCTTATAAATCCTATAAGAATATGTCTGTAATTCCCAACTGTAAATGATTTATTTTAAATTTTGTTTCCCTACATTTAGAACATTTGGATCTCAGCAGACTCCAAAAATGGCAGTGTACTGCTCTTTTCTTGTCCAAAGGATAGATAAACCAATACTTTATCATGCACAAATGATTTCTTCCTAGTAAGTCACAGTTTATCAATTTTAATGTTATTCTAGCAGTAATATATAATATATTATTCTTAGTTGCAAAAATAATTATGAACAGAGTTCCATTCAGAATACAGTGCTAAATTATAAGTAATTCTTATCCATTCTGTAAGTAATTTTATTCACATCATTTTTAGGAAGCATGACCTAAGCTCTATCACCCAAAGTAATTGTTCTGCACATCAAGATCAAGATCATTTCTGTGGTGGAGCTTTCTCAATGAAACAGAGAGTCTGCTTTCTAACTAATGTTAATTTAAGTGAGTAGCCCATTTTTAACATCAGATGGTAAAAGACTGCTTTTAATCTTTCAGTAATTTGTATTTGATATAAAGTTAATGTGAATAGAAAAATCCATATTAGCACTGTCTCATTAAACTCTCAGGGCACATGGTGATGATAAAAGGGTACTTTTTAAACTTGAGATAGCTAATGCAATAAAAAATACCTTTAACAGGTTGTTGTGAAGACACAATCTTAATGTCTTTCCAATTCTATTAGCTGACTTTAAAGATGGAAAACCATGTTAAGGAGTATTTCACAAGATGTCAGCACACAATTTTAAAAGGACCCTTTTTCATCATTTAGACAAAGCCTCACAGGCAAAACAGACAATGAGTGTTCTACCAGATAAAAATGATGATTAGAGATAGTAAATACTATGAAGCAAGTTAATTAGCATTACAAAAGGATTGCTCACAATCAAAGCCCACCAAAAGACAGAGAGGCAGCAAATACGGGTTAAAAGTGCCAATTTGTTTTGCCCCATCTCTGCACAAATTATTTCGGTGATGAAATATATAGGTCAGGCATCAAAGCACGAATGGAAATGCTCTGGCACCAGCAGGCAATGCAATCCTGAGTGAGGCTGGGGATTGATCCCTGCAAACACTGCCTAGGGAGAAGTGAATATGGGCTACATCACCCCAACACAAAAGAAGAAATGCCTGGGCTGTGAAGGAGATACCAAAGAGGATGACAATCTGCTAACAAAATGAAAAAATATACATGGTCCAGAAGTACATTATGAAAAGTATAACAAACCACAAATATTCTGAACAATGAAAAGTGTTTAATCTGATCTATTTATTATTTGGGCCAGTTGCTTGTCTGTCTCAAGGACAGGATTCAAATGAAAAATACTTCATCTTCTTCTTTAAAAAACAGAATGGCTTCTGAGTCAGTTATTTTAGTGGCAAATCCCGAAGACCACAAGCACTGCATAAATTTTCAGCTGTTTACTTTGGAAGTAGAGCTCTACTGCAGTGTTATAGCATATGCAAAAGAGGTCCAGTAGGTTGAAAATTAATCTCACCATCTTCTACAATGGACAGCCATACAAAAACTTACTCATTTTTTATTCTGGCACAATGTATTTACTCTTGAACTATACACTGGGTTTGAAATCTGGATGTATTTTTGTTACTGTAAAGATTTTGAAGGTTGGTACAGCCTTACATCAGAACCAGGAGCCCCCAAACAAATCACAGAACATTTTTAAGAGAGGTGAAGATCCTTTTTATCTTCAAAAGGCTGTTTAGGAGTGAAGGGTTCCCATTCACAAAGTGAAGGTTTCCCATTCTCTTAAGAAACCTATTTCTACAAAATGTAACATCTGTATTGCTGCACCGTGAACACTGAGACATCACCACTGGCACTCATCCCATTTCACACACAGGTCTAGAGACCTTATATGTTCGAGTGTCTGTCAAAACAATCTTGACTACAGTACCTTAAGTTTTCTGATGTTGCAAAAATTACTAGTGTATTTATTGAGTTTTAGAGAAGAATGGAACACATTTTGAATGCAACCACTGTGTTAACTCACCCCTGAAGAGTTCATAGTTCCCGAGGTGGCTGTCTGAGAGAATCTGGCTGAAGATGGGCTCCGACTTAAAGAGTGAGACCTATTCACAGAGGCTGTTCTCTGCATTTGGAGAGATGCTTTGGCTGAAAAGGGGCGCTGCTCACCCCCCTGGGACTGCATAGTGAGGATTGATATGGAACGAGGGCAGCTCACAGAACGCCTTATTGGACCTGTGGATGGTGTGGGGGATGAATATGATGGAGACTTTACATTTTTGTTTGAAGGTTTGCAGTTCATTCTACCTGCAGACAGATCAAATGAATGATGTTATTACTTATTATTTTCTTAATACCCATTTATCAGTCTTTGTAATTAACAGCACATATGATCAATACGTGCACAGATGTTGTCCTACAATGTGTGTCGACTAACAACTATCTATGTAGAAGTCAGTCATGACAGATCCACTAACAATACAGAATTTACATACTTATAGGAACATTTATTTCTTCCTCATACTCAGCTTTAACCAGACTCCAATCCACTATAACATGCATGAGATTTATGAGAGAGGGCATGTGCTCTTTAGGTCAAAATGTATGTGACTTCTGTGTGTGGTTTCCTCACTATAAAGATATGGAAACAGGAGAGAAAATTTGCTCAATGGATCTCATGTTTGCAGATTTGGTATCTCTGATTTGTTAAGGCATAGTTATGCCATTTTTTAATTCAGTTTTCAGCTAAATAAATGCTGCTATGAAAAATTTTAGAAGCAGCATTATACATATGCAACTAAATTATAAAATTTTTTGAGACAATATACCAACAAAACAAAAAATAACACGGTACATCTATTAATTTAGAAAACATTTTAAAGAAACTGAAACAGTTTCTTTAAACCAGCAAACCAGTGTTTAACCCTGAGATACAAAGGTGACACGTTCTAAAAGACTGAGGAATTTAATATAATTCATTGTCAATCCCAGACTTCCTAGGAAAAGTGATCATTTAACTTACCTGATCGTTCCAAAGATTTGTATTTATTTTCTTCAACATCATACGAAACTTTTTTCTCTTTTTTTTCATTGTGATCTTCCTTTTCAGTTTCTTCTCCTGATTCTGACACACTGCTGTCACTATCACAGCTACTGTCACTGCTGTGGTTCTTAGGTTTCCTTAAGGAATGTGCACTTTCTGGCATTGAACACAAGGGCTAAAAAAAAAAAAAGAAAAAACACCCAAGAAATTTTATTGAATCCCAAAGAAACAGCAGGCTATCACACTAGATCCCTGATTCAGGCAGGTTCAGGCAGTATTTGCACAGCTACAAACCTTCCCAAATTAGTTGGAAGTTTGTCCTAAATTTTAAAATAATTGCTTAAATATTTCATTAAATTAATTCCACTGTAATTCCAATCTTTGTCACATGAAAAGCAGCATAATATAGTAAGGGGGGGGGGGGTATTTGAAGTATGAAAATATGAATTGCACTACCAAACATATTGAGTTATGGTTTGAAATCATAAATCAGTTGATTCGGAATACCATTTATAATCAGTTCAGGTTCCTCACTAACATTTGCAATAACTGAAACTACAGCTTAACAATGATCAACATAAGTAGAAAAATACATCAGGGAACTTTGTTTTACTTTTAAAAAGAAAGTGATTAATCTACATCCTGCAGAGAGCAGAAACCAAAGAATAATATAGCAAGCTGTACTGGGGGTTCTTGGTGCCTCTTATGCACAAGATTTGGTGTCATTAGCTAATTAATCCTGTGCTATTACCAAGGATAATGCAAGACAAAAACCAAAAAGGTGGAGACAGAGAAACTGATCCAAGAAGAGAAACTACAATTGAAAATTTTTTGTCTTCTATCTACCATTAGTCAGACACAAAAAATGCAGTATCTTCCATTACATCTGTTCTCCTAAGTAGGCTTATGTGGTCACCTTTTTTTCCTACACACTTTCTTTCCAGTAACTCTCAGCTATAAGAAGATATGCTGATGGCCTCATCTACTGAATGGATTTCAATTAAAGATCAGATTTAAAAAAAAAAATTAAAATCATAAGTTCTGGACATACTTTGAGTCAAAGTGAAAAAGAACTCTCAGGAAGAATTTAAATTTTCCTAACATCTTAGCATAATGTAATGCACCTAGATTTATTATGAGGGTAACAGGAAAAGGCCCCAAAACCTCCTGTTGCTGCAAGATACACTTTATAACTAAATAGATGCTACCTAAACTTCTATTCCAGACAAGGAAGGGAAGGGATTTCTGTCACCAACTAATAGTATGTTTATGCCATCCCAAGCTGTTAGACCAGATAAGGAGAAGTTAGAGAAGAATATTGCATTGAGGAGAGCCCTGACAATTGTTGTTACACAAAGAAAATACATAAGATTGATATGTATCTGTCTGCCAAAGGGATAAAAGTAAGGTGCCTCAACACATACCACTTTATTAAAAATAGCTCTTCTTATCATGAAATGCTGTGCATGATGTAGACATATTGATCAGACATTCCTGAGGAGTTACACAAGATATAACAAACATTTTCAATCGTAGCTCACAGGGGCTTTAAGACAGATCTTATTCCACTTATCATATACATGTTCCTCATACATTCTACAGCAAACAATATCAATTAACAAAGAAGAATAACAAAAAAGATCAAAGAAATTACAAAAGGAAATAATAACAAATAATAGCTGAATCTGGGTATAAACTGATCTCTTAAAGAGACAACTGATTGCCTAGCACATCTTGCCTAGCTCGTCACCTTGATTTTAGCCTTACACTAACACAAGTTTTCTGTGACTAAACTCATCTGATCTTATACCAAAAGAATTAAAATTAAAATTAATTTCTCATTTCCTCTACAATATCTGTTATTTTAGTTCCTTAGTCCATTGTCCTGCACACATGGGTAACCCTGACAGTGTGTAGGTGCCAGGAGCCCTCTAGAGGCTATAAATAAACTGGACTTTTCCAGAATGCCCTTCTCCATCTATGCAAAATTCAGTGATATTTTAAGTGCAGGAAATAATGCCTTCATTCTGTGAGCTTCTTGATTTCTTTTTTCCTACCCAGAGTTCCTAATCATGTTCAAATAAAAATAAGGCTGAAATTCCTAGCAAATATGGAATAATTGTTAGATGCAAAGCTTGTATTTATTCATACGTGCACTGCCCTCAAGCTCTCCTACGCAGAGATATGTATGTGGAAATGGAGATGTTTATATGTTTCTGTGTGTGGAGAGCATGAGGAGGAACACAGTTCTCTCTCCTAACTATTCTAGTTGTCCTGTTAGTTTTCTGAGTCCTGACTGATGGGTTTTTTTCAAGGAAGAGTACAACTCAAGGCAGAGCATATGACATAAGTGTACCTTCAGTCAGCAGGGCAGCCACTGAATTTATGGGGGGACAGAGTCCATGACCTTCTCAAAGAACCTTTCATGTTGGATTACATGACATGAAAAGTACCAGTCCTGTGGTTGTTTTGTTGGGTATTTTTCTATTAGATCCTGTATATGCAAATAGTTCTTTATTTGTAGGATTTTATGGTTACAAGATGAGGTTTACAGCTGGATTATTCTCTTACCTGACATATTGACAGGCAATAGTACTTTCTGCTGCTTGCCTCACTCACCAAATTGCTGTATAGATATATATTTAGACATTACATATCTCATAGCAGCCTCTTTACAAAGAGGTGGCCAATTAAATGCATATGATTGGCCATATGCACCTTAACCCTTACAGGGAAGAGGTGATGCTCTTTTGGAAAAAGATACCAGGACCATCTGCATGGGCATCTGTATTCGAAAGGGAGCACACAGGAAATTATACAACCAGGGAAATCTCTGCTTACATGGCTTCACTGTAGGCAAGATTTAAATGACTGAGAAATGTATCAGGGCCACAAAAAAGGTGCAGGAATAAGAATCGTGCATAGCATGAAGTGTTCACAGTGCAAAGAAAAATAAACAGTCTCCCTGGATAAGTTAGTTTCATTGTTTCCTGGTTTGATTTCATCAGTTTTAGGGGAGGAAAAATGAAATTTTGGTCATAAGCAATTTTTTCTTTCTCATCTAAGTGCAAACAATATTGTACCAGTAAGGCAGCTATAAGCTACACAGTCCATTTGTCTGCCATAAAAGAAGACCAAGGCATATAGTCTTACTCATAAATTAATCAAAATTCATCTTAAAACTAATTGAGAGAAGTTTCTCAATTTGGGCTTAGTACCCTATTAGTGTTTAATTAAATGTTACAGTCTCCAGCCTGGGAAAGCCTTGTGAGCAAGGAGTGTAGAGGTAGAATAGAACAAGTCAGTGTGCATTCAGGCAACCAGATAGCTGCTCTCTAGGGTTGCTGGGAAAAGACAGGGTTCTGGAAAAAGGGAAAAATGTGACTTAGATGTTAAACTTGAATAAGTGACCCCATGTTAAAGAACTGAAAACAAAATTTCAAGGAAAAGAATCTCTGTAAGAATGAGGACTGAGTGTATGCTAGGGTGGACTGAGGTTTTTTCCTCTTGTTTAAATGAATCCACTGCTGTTAAAGCATGAGCTCACAAAATCCCCATATTTTAATGAGGTCCCTGCAAATCTATCTTAATACCAGATTGGGCATGTAGATCCTCTTTCCAGAATGCACGCCTGTAATAAGATGTAGCTCTTTGGATTCTTGCACATATTTAAAGTACCTCTTCAAGCTCAGAACAATTGCCAGCATTCATTTTGTACAGATATTCACAGATTTGTACACTATGTCATCAGAAACATAAAACGCTGTAAAAAAATTTACATGCATCCATAAACAAATCCATCAAAGCTCAGAACAGAGATATAGGCTCTTCTAAGCAGACTTGACCTAAAATGTTTACAGGATATAAAAAACATACTTACTCTAGTCAAGACCAACCTATTTATCTTTACTGGCTTAGAGCTATGCAGTTTATTTAAGGCAAAGACTTACATGAACTATGCACACAAGCAGAAAGCATCAAGCTAAAAATAATATACATTCACATTAAAAGCAGATTTTGGATACAAAATGCGTTCCAAGATATACTGTACAACCCTCTTAGCAAGGGAGCAAGCTACAGATATATCAAAATTATAATTAATTCTTTGACTTTCCATACTGCCTTTTATCCCATGATCTCAAAACCCCTGATTTTGGCATAATCAATTAGAGATGAAAGCATTCTTTTGAGATCCACTATTGATATAAAATCCTTTCACACACTGAAATCAATCTCTTGTACAACAGTTGTTGCCATGCATGGCAATTCCTCCAAATGGTTTAGAGAGGGAAAGAAGGATTGCATATCCCCTTAAAAATTTAATGGGATTTCGTCGGACAAATGGTAGTCATACCTCTATTTATACTTTAAAAAAATAAAAAAAGGTTGATGGCAGTCAGAGGAAGAAAACTTCCAGCTGGATCAGCTAACTAAACTCCCCACTTAAAATTCTCAGAAAATCTGTCTATAGTGTGAAATAAAAAATTGATATCTAGAAGTCAAATACCTTAGGTCCTCGCTGCCTGGTGCATTTTCCCATTAGCTTTTCATCATCTATTTCACACTGCTCCAGAAGATCCAAAATGTCCTCCTCCTAGAAATGGGAATTTCATTACTATTAATTCAAAGCAGGACATACCCTGTCCTTCAAAAATTCAAGCAGAAAGTGGTAGAAATTTGAAATTACTCTGATTACTAATTCCTGAAATAGGACTATGAATTCCTCCACAGGAGGAACTAGAAATGTTTCTTCTCATGCATGCATCTCTCCTTGCAAGCAACATGAAATTGAGGGTTAAAATCAAGTCTTAACATACATTTTTTTTTAAAGTCTGAAGAAAGGATTGAACAAAGATTCCTGCAAAACTGCTGGATGATGCCAACTACAAAGATGCAAAACAATTTCTCAGATTTCAAATTACATCATGTTAGCTGGTTATTAATATAGCTGTTTTCCTACTGTCTCAGACTAAATAAGAAGGCAAATCAGGTGAAATTTTTGGATGCCTTAAATCCTTAAACTAGTGGAGCTGGTTTTAGGGTACCTCTTGTTCCAGTCCATACAAGTGGATGAATAGGCTGGGAACATTACTGGAGGAAGAAGGAGGCAATTACCAGCTCAAAAGCAGTTTCTGCCAACCTCTGGTTTGGCCAGGGGTAAGGCTGAGGATCAGGGATATGGTAAAGTAGCTTAAAGCCATCTAGCCTGTCTCCACCCTGGGTCCACTGCAGTTCATCCAGATTCAAGGATCTGGCCCACAAGCTGCACAAAGAATAATAATAAGATCATGGAACATTATCAAATGCTATTTGTCAGCCATCATACATGATTTTAGTGAAACTAATCCATGAGGTCATGAATTCAAAGTAACTCCTAAAGCCAGAACTCGGTCTACTTCAGTACCTTCATTCTTTTTAAGGGGTTATTCATTTCCCGCTGAAGTGAAGCTGCTCTTCCAGCAAGAAAAGTCTGGAAAGCAGTGGCTAACAAACTCTCATACTTTTCAAGTAATGTCTTATCATCAGGAGGGTAAATTCGCCTGAAAAAGGAAAAAAAGAACAGCTTAAGATAGAAGCTGAGGTATTCACACAAAAGTAATGTCACTAATACACAGTCTCTTTTTTAACATGTACACATCCCATCTATAATAATTATATAATATCAAATCATAAAACATATACTCTGACCATTGCTCTCTAAATCTATTTCTAATTCAGTGAACATGTTAATGTTTAAACCAGCAATTAGCCAGTCAAAAGAAATACCATGTAGGTCATTCCAGAGGTATACCAAAACCCAGTTTTGCAGCGCTCAGAAATTTCAGTGGGTGTGAGTGATGCATACAGGTGTGAATGATTCATGAAATATGAACAAAATATTGTATGTCAAATTCAAAGCCAAAAGATAATTTTTATTAGCAAAAAAGGACACAAAAAATTTGTATTAGCAATCAAAGGACATAAAATAGTGAAAATCTGAACGATAGCTTTGATCCCATGGGCAGGATATGAATTAAAGACTGAGTATGTAGTGCACTTGAATGCTTAGTCCTCCAAAAAATTAAAAGGAAGAAATAGGTGCTATAAGAAAGAAAAAAGAAACTGGTACATGGATATAAATAGTGACTGATTTTCCATTTGAGCAGCTATGCCATTACTCTCTGAAATCACAGGTAAGGAGATTATGACAATATCAGAAGCAGGACTTGGTGATTTATTCATGTCCATCAAGCAACAATGGGCTTTGAAGAAAACCACTTCAATCCATCTGCCATGAATACCTGAAACACAGCCAGAAATATGGCTAAGATGGAAGACTAATTTTTAATGTGTTGTAAGGAGTAACCCGTAAGTTAATTTTGCCTGCGCTGTGCAAGGAATGGACACCGTTTATACAGTGCATGACATTTTGTGACTTCTTTGTATTTGTGAGTCTTTTCTGAACTTTTTACAAGTTTCTTTTTTTTCTGATTTTTCCTTTTTAGACATTTTCTCCCTGAAAAGGTATCTATCATGAGGATTTTGTTGCAATGAAAAAAAAAGGATGATTTGACACCATTAGTTTCAGGGCAGTTGTAGAACAAAATGAAGATGCTTCCAGTTTGCATTAAACACCTGAAGGAGATTTAGGTTCTAATTTTGTTTCAGTCAACACCTTTTAATGGTGTTGATTCTACTGCAGAAAAAGTGCCATACAAGAATGCTTTAAAGAAAGGGTAATATTCTTAATGTATTTAGAAATAGACTGCAGCTAAAGGCCGTTTCAAAGCCATGTACATCCTTTCCAATTCCTCATGATTTCACAAGAGCTCGAAAGTGTGTCTCCTACTTCAGCTGCCCCAAGACTCCTGCTGGGGCCTGCTGTGCTTGCAGACAGACATGGACTAAGCCAATTGCTGAGCTGATATCCACAGATTAAATCCAAACCTCCTGAGTTTGACTGAGGTTTCTCTGGATTTTTATTCAGAGTGCAATATTAATCCATTCAGCAATACTAGCATCCAGAATTTCCATGATTCTATGTCAATGCCTGACACAAGCTAGTCCTGCTCTACAGATGAATATCACATGGAGAAAGTACTGCATAACTCTCAGATAAAATTCCTCTCTCTCCTCGAGCCAAAATTACTTTCCTTCTTATGGCCTGCTGATCCTTCAGCCTTTTCTCAAAGACATGGTAATAAGAAAACACAAAGCTATTCTGCCTTTTTAAAAGTGCAGATTCCTCATGAAGCAACACTTTACTTTTTCCTCAGGAAAAGAAAATTTTGTGTTTTTACTGATTTACATTAGCCCAAAAGCTAAATAAAGAGAACATGTGTCTGATTTTCAGTCAACAACTGAATAAGCAACTTAAAATGTGATCAGTTAATAAGCTAGACATTCAAGTAAGCAAAAAGAAAAATGTGTTAAAGCATTATAGTGCTTTTCTTTCTTTTAGTAGCATGAAAATAACCACTTTGTCACTTCATTGTACATCTAGAGGGTTTTTTGACTTCCTAGTTCAGCTCCACACATCAAGAAAACATGTAATTAAAAGTTACAAAGAAAGATTCTTTGTAAGCAAAATGTTAAGTCATCAAAAATGTGAATTTCACAGAAACATATATCTGTTTAAATGAGAATTTTACTGGGAAATATAGAACACCTGCTCAAAAAAAAAAAAGGCAGCAATAAAGGCATTCTGAGTAGTTCACAATAAAATATGTGAATTCAGACTTCTCACATTCTGGATGAATGTTAAAAGACTGGACAAATATTCCCATCATATATTGCTAGCCATACTCTGCTCCCTTTCACCAAATATTCCCAGGCCATGCTTTCACTTCTCATAACAAGAAAAAAAAACATCACAAAACAAAATTTTTGTTTAATGGTCAATGCCTGTTGTAACTGACAATGTAAGGCTCTCTTTTGAACATCTTTTACCAAGGAATCTTTAGGTATTTACATTTCAGCCTACCACGATCCAAAATTCAAGTGCAAAAACAAAAGTATTTCAAATGTCACTCTATTCAAAATGATGGAAGCACCCATAAAGTTTCCGAATTTTTGGCAAGTCTCAGAGATTCAATTCAAATATGATATTTTTACAGGGGAATATCACACTGCACCCCCTGCCACCATGACAAGAATGATCATATGTGATTAGAGAACAGGTCCATAACAACAATCATGATTCCTGGTACACTGAATGTGAGCAATCATGTCTTTGAAGCAAATGTCTTGCACAAACAATAGGGTGACTGATGCCATCTAAATTCCTAAGTGCATAGAAGAAATTGGAATCAAGAAAAGAACCATCTGAAAGAAGATACCTGATGTATATGTATATATTTTCTATAAATGCCTACACATTTTTGGCAGAAAATTGTCATCTACCAGAAATACTTGTTTCCCCTGTTCCTAAAGAATACACTGAATATTTCCTACTAATACAGTCAAAAACATTCACCTGTAATTCCCCATGTGTCTATTTTCATGCTCCTCTTTGGAAATCTGTTTACGTACTTGTGCAAGTCTTTCCTTCTACAAATCAAGAAAGTAAAACAATTAAAACAAAAGAGAATATAAACCATGAGCAAGAAACAGCACTTTTTCCCCCTTCCTACCAGTTCTTGTTTTCTCCTTTCCAGTGTGTGGCGCTGCTTCTCCCAGTCTGAGGAACCTGGCAGCAGTTTCTTCACTGACCCTTGACCATACAGTCTTTTTTGAGCCTCGGCCTTCTGTTGGGCTAAATTTTTCCTTTTGTCGCTTGTCCTGAAACCCAGATGATATTAAGAAATGTCAATTCAATGCAGCTGAAATGAGATGAACTTTCATATCAAGTAAATAATTTGTATTTTTTAGTCAGTTGTGTGTTTATCATATAAAATTAGAATTGAAACATTAAGGTTTTTTTTAATATTAACATTCATGGCTCCAAAATTTTAACACTTTTAGGGGTACTGTATTTACTCTGTGCTGTCATTTAACATACAAACATGGTTGTATCTATTTTCTTGAGGTGTAGATTTTTTTCAACATATCTCAGCTACAAAGTTTTCCTCTAGAGGGGTATGGCTTTTGACTGAATGTGACACTATCACTCAAGCATTTTTTCTTTATGGCCATGTCCCCATGACTGCACATGTACGCCAACTTCAAGATGTGTTTCAAAAATTTTTAAAAAGAAGTACAAAAATTACTATTACTATTCATTTTTTGCAAGCACATATGCATGAAAATTAAATTTAGGTTAATTTCTATAGAAAAACTGACAGCAAGGGAAACATTTGCATTTTGAAAATATGAAGGTGGGAAAAAAGGTTTTTCATTTCCTCCAAGTCCAAATCAAATTTAAAAAAAAAAATCAAAGCAACAGAAATAGAACCGGACTGAATAAAAGAGGCCAAGGTACCGTATGTTGAGAAGCTTTAATGCATTCAGCAGAACACCTTTTTTTACAACATAGTCTATTTTTTGATCTGTTCCAAAGCTTGGGGCACGATTAATCTGAAAAAAAAATGAGACACAGAAGACTCAGGAATGTTCAGGTTCACTGGGAACACACCTATTGTAACAGGCTTTGTAGAAATGGCTCTTTCAAATACAGCAGAGATTAAGAGAATACATGTTGAGAAGTTCTTTTCCATTTGTATATTTTTTAAATAGAGTACTGAGCATCACAGATACAGGGAGCTGGGAAATGTACCCTTTCAGTCACCAGGTTATCCAGACATTTACAGTGAACACCGTTCAAGTCCTGCCACTGTGAATCCAGTCTAATCTACTCTTGGTTGCTGCCACCAGAAAATTTAACACACAAAGTGCTGTTAAACACATCATAACAGATGATGTGCCATGCTACGGTGGTCCAGCACAGAAAGAGTTGAAGTCTTTTCTAGTTCCCAGTCGGAAAGAAACTTTAAATACTACTCTCAAAAGTAACAACTATACAAGGACAGAAAGAGGCTCTAACCCAAGGTATTTTTAAGCATATTTAAATAACTTTTAAGATACACTTGACAGCAACACATAGAGATCTAAGCTATTAAATCAGCACATAGTGTGAAAACATAAGATAATTAACAGTCTCCACAACAAAAAGCTTATAAGCTAAGTACAAGATCAGAGATTAAAAATTGTACCATAAATATAGAGAAACAAGGAAAGTGCAACTGGGAATCTCACAGTGAGACTAAATCACAAACTTAACATCCTATAAACCCAACAAGTTTTGGACTCCCTGCAGAACGTCAGTTTTCAGGAAGATTTGAGGAGGAAAAATGATTTATTCTAGGAACTCCTTCCAGGCTAGTATAAAAATTTATACTTGGGTAATGGGTGCTAATGACAAGCAGTAATCTCACTTTGATAGTGCATCAGCAGTGCTGGTTACAGAAGGCACAGATGAAAAAGAGCAGCAGAAGTGAAAACTAATGCCTTGTGCCCCACACAAATCAGAAGTGGAAGACAGTTTGCATGTCCAAAGTAGAGGGCAAAAGCAGTTTATTTTGTTTTAGCACTCTAAATATATCATAGCATCTTAGAGCCTCTACAGTTGTGGGACAGAACTATCATGGCTGCTGTGCCACCCAGTGTCCTGTTGCTGAGTCCCAGCTGCCCCATCACTTATGCTCATAATTGACAGGTACCTTTCAGCTTTGGGAGTCAGCCCCTTCACTGCTTTTGCAGACAGACTGGCAAAGTGAGCAGTGAGATCTGATGTTGAAAGAAAAATATTGAAAATTCAGCAGAAATAGTGAGAAGATTTATACATCTTTTTTGGAAAACTTTCATCCAAATGTTTAATTGACCAACCTCTTTAGACTGACCTGTTCATCTACTATCCTATCACAAAGAAGACAATAAATACGTTTGCTGACTAATCTGTACGACTGTGGCATTGTAATCTTGATAAGGTACTAGTGATATGCCACAGCAGCTATCCACAATAACAGCTTACCAAACCATTGTCTGCCAGCTGCCAGCTGGGAGATGGTTATTTAGAGCTCAGTGACCCGAGAACCAGGACATGCACAACTAGGTTGTGTTAATATAACATCAGTAATTTTATCAGCAAGACATATCTTGAAGGTTGTTGTCAAAAACAGGATTGTATGAGGGACCCCAAAAGTACAAACAAATGATGACTGCAAAGGCCTTGAAAATCTTGACACTGATGCCAGTGGCCAAATTGTGTTCACTACAGGAATGCAGTCTTGTAAACTAGATAATACTGGGTCTAGAGGTAACAAAGAAAGCACATGGCATGATTCCAGGAGATGTGAAAGACTTGTGGTAAAACTTGGAGACAATGTGGAATTACTGGCCAGTAAACGAACCGCCAGTGAGTAAATCATGGCAGCAAACAAAAAAAAGAAACAAAACAAAACAAAACAAAAAAAAAAAATCAAAGTGAAATTAAGAGCACATATGAAGACAACTTCATCAGCAAGAGTGTGTTCTTCCTGGTGAAGAACATAAGACACTGAAAACTTGGTAAAACCACCTACCATCTCTCTTTGGAAAAGTAGACTTCTCCTACCCCATGGTGGCCTTGGGACCTCCAGGGGTACAAACAGGGCAAGCATAACACAAGAGAAACAAGTAGATGCCAGAAAGTTTGTGTATGTGAACTTTAACTACTTCATTATTAGGAATTAGCATTAATTGATTGGTTTAAGATGCTCACATTCATTTCACCTGGATTGATAACAAAGTTTTGAACAGATTTTGCTAGCTCAGTGACAGTAAATAATAAATTTATGAATGTGTATGTAAGGTTTCCTTTGCCTTGCCCACGTAAATCACAAAGGAAGTTAGGTACCCTACACTTGAGGAAGTTATTAAAATGCAAGTTATCTTTTTCTCCAATGATCACAACTGTGTGATCCTAGCTGAATATAATGAAGGTGAACAAGGCTGGAGTCCATCCAAGACTGTGTGGTTCAACTGTATGGTTTTCTTTTACATAAAATAAACTAACTTGGAAATTTTGGTCAAAAAGTAAAACTGGATTTCCTGGGAATCGAAGGGAGGTCTAGGTCATTGTTGCTACTCAGAAAGGATGAGGCTACACAGATCCTTGCCAGAAACACTTGGTGCCACAAGATGGCAATCCTGCATTTCCCACAACCCTCACTACGGTAGAAGGTTCCGGAAGTTCAATAGCATCAAGGAGCAGGGGAGCCACAATGCATCAAGGCAATATAAACAAAAGTCAGCTCAGGAAAGCAGAGACATTATAATATGTTGCACAGTTTATTTCTTTTAATAGTTTGTTAAGCTATCTTTATAACAGAAAAGCTACATGAGGCATGGAAACATGAAACTAATCATCCTAATCCTATTTTGGCAATTTTCCCATAACACTGGGAACATTCAGGGCCTTGTGATTAGAACTCGTTACCACTGTTAGAAAGAATGATTCACTCCCCTAAGGGGGTTTTGGCAAGAGGGAAATGGTGGAAAGAGATAAGAGTGGAAATCTGTGGAAGTAGCACAAGTGTTTTAGAAAAAAAAAAAAGAATTATCTATATATGTGCATATATATATACACACACACAGACTATATATATGATGTATAGTCTATGTATATACACTGCAGATTTGACCTTCACTACACACAGCATACATACATTGTGCATACATCTACACACTGTTGGAAATGCTGCAAAAAAGCATGAACAAGCAAGGAAAAAAACAGCAAATGAGTATGCAAAATTAGCAAGTTTCAAAGTTTGAAATTTCTGTTAGTTTTGGTAAATGTCTGGCAAAACAATCTGAAGGATACATGTATTACCAAAAGCAGAAAAGGAAATACTTAGACTTTTGCTTTTAAAAAAAGTACAAAACTCCAAGTCCTGAAGTATGCTCCAGCCACTCAAAATACCAGGAGCATTTACTACTTTACTCTCTCCTAACAAGAAGTTTGGGATAATATGATCCTCCTCTGAGACCCATAAGCAGTGACTCAAACCCCCCAAATCTCCATAGCTCATGGAAACGTCAGAGCAGACAGAGGTGTCCTTCAGAACGGACTCCCTCTGCCGGCTGCCTCACCACCTCTCACAGAATTGGTCTGTCAGCATTTGTACAAGGCTGAATGAAACGTTACACGGACCCTTCAGTCTGCACTCAAATAACTACACACAGTTATATGCAAGCTACAGGCAACCTACAGATGATAATCTGGAAGTGCAGTGCTAAATCAAAGGGACAGCAAGCTTCACTGGACAAAAACAGAAGATGTTGTTGTAGTGCAGACTAAGTTCATGTCATGTGCTGCTGTTGGCGAGAACATCAAAGCCACCAAATATGCTATGTCTGCATGGCAACAGTGGAGGAATTTTATTTTTCTATTTAAAATTACAATGAATCCCTGAGAGAAATAAGCATGACAAAACAACTGTTGACAGTATTAATGGCCTACAAATGAGGTTATAATTCAGTAAGTTAATTGTGTACAACTTGTTCATCAGTAGCCAAATCATATTCATGACTTGCTGTCAATAGAGAGATTTTGAATACATTTTGCTTTTTCTTCCCCAAGTTGCACAGCCCTCCAACCAGTTAACATAATGAAATAAGAGAATCTGAAAAAAGACAAGCGAACATCATCTATATGTTATTAATAGGGCAATATAAGAGACACAACAAAGTTCAAACATTTCTGGTGGAAAACATGTGTGACCACCACTTAATTTAACTGTACCACTAACAAACATTTCAGAGAAGAAATGTTTCTTCCAATCCCATCATACCAATTGTTTGCAGAATTTCCTGTATATCAAATTTCTTTTCTCTGTTTACAGCAGTGCTCTTGAAAAGCACAAGAGAGGAAAAGAACACATATCCACAAAAAAGAAAATATTAAAGGCACACATTCACAAAAGTTACCAGAGCCATATTACATAGCCATACTCATGAAGGAAATCTATGTAGCACCCACTTGCTATAATCAAGGTGTTCCAGCCACAATAACAACTACATTAATGTTTCCCATTAAATCTCTCAAAAACATCTGAAATGCAACATCAGTCTAGGAAAACAATTATCTTTTTTTCAGTATCAAAAATCACTACACTGCAAAGGTGATACTGCACTTCTATATGGATGCTCCAGAAAAGCACCATTTATGTACTCAACAACAGTGCACACATTTTCTTTGCAGGTTTTCTTATGTAGATATGGATTCAGCTGGGGCTTGGTTAACTTTATGCCTAAAAATTTACTTTACATCTGTATAAAGAGGTTTACCTCTAGGAGCCATGGTTTTAGTTTTCTGTCCAGCAGAATATCAAACCCCAGGACTTCAAAGCAGACACTGTCACTTCCTGGTGCCTGCCCTGGCCTGCACATGCGATAAGCGTGAAGCACATGCGGCTCTGCAACTATCAGAGTCTTCACCACCAGCTCCTGCAGGGATTCGGGTCAGAAAAATTCATCAGGACAGAAAACACCAGCACATACTGAACTACAGGGTTTCATGCTTTAATAGTTCAAATTTCATTTACATATCTACTAGGAAAAAAGATTTTAAACACCAAATAAATAGTCTGTAGTAAACAAACTATTTCTATGTGGTACCATATATAACTTTATATAGTTCTAGACTATTGCTGTACTTTCCATGGTACATACAAACTTTGAGACTTGCAATAAGTTAAATAATAAAAGCAAATTGGTAACATAGTATAGTATAGACAATCTTCATCCATTTCATTTTGCAGTATAATAAGTGTTCTCAGAATCATACAAACAGCTTTAAGCTCTAACAATCTTAAGCCTATTCCTCATCTAAAGACACCTGTAACACAACCACTTCAACGGTGCTTGAGTAAGTACAAAGATATATGCAACACTGACTACAAGTTTGTAAATATTTACACATAAAATTCACTTTATACACTAAAATAAAGTCTCCAAGAGTTTAAATAGCATGATTCCTTTGTACCATATTCCTTATGAATAACTGCTTGAAAAGACTTTTAATTCTCAGAAAAAACATTAACATTTAATTTGTAATCACACTATGAATTTAGTATTTTAAAAACATAATAATATAGCATGTTCTTTGTGACATCCATTGCTGAGAATTTGGGTTAATAAACTTTCAAAAATCATTCTGAATTGCAGTAAAGCAGATGGCAGAAGCAATTAATTTTCTAAAAATACACAAAATAAAATAACGTGCTTTAGTTTATCTTACTGAAATATCACTCCAGAATTTGGAGACATCAAGATTATTTGTTTCTAGAAACTCAGTAAACCATTTAATGGAGCGTTTGCTTCCTTTGTCTTCTGTTTCATCCCGTTCAAAGTGTTCATTATGTTTATTGACAGAGTAATTAGTCAGATGCATATACAATTGACTCTAAAAAAAGGAAGAAAAGACATTTTAAAAACTTTAAAAACAATTCTAAAATAGTCAATTCAAAATCATGTAAAGAGAAGCTGACATTAAATCAACAAAGACATAATGAAACAGCTCATATTTGCAAATACACTACATGCAGATTTAGGTTTTCTGATTCTGGGAGATTGCATGACTGAATGCTCCATAGCCTTCCTACAACAACACCTGGGCTTCTACTTAAGCCAGTTGCAGTGAACTCATCCACCACTCCACATCTGGTTAGATACTGTATCTGCCATTTTTACAGGTCTCTATATAAACAACAACCTAAAAAAGTAAAGAGCAATTATCATAACTTAGAGGATGATTACATTCCGCAAGAAGCAAACAATAAAGTCAGTATTTTGAAGTGCTACTTTAAAAGTGCTAAAAGACACTCTGGCATCTGCTTCATAGACAATCCCACATTTCAGTTTTCACTGCAGCTTATTTATGAGAAGTGTTCTCATGATAGTGATACTTTAAAATATCTTTTACATATAAAGTCATCTGCCATGCTGATATCTGCCAAAATTGCTCATTTTTAACTGGCTGGTAGCCATACATCAGAGGGAGGTAAATTTCAAAACATACGTTACATAAATGACTGAGTGCTACAGTTCCTTTATGGAGCAAAATGTCAGCAGCAATAGACTCACTTTATCAGTTGAATTTAAAGAAAGCATTCCTTTTCCAAGGTCAATTTATAAATCATGATCTGTACATTTACATTATCTCCCAGAGATTAATTCAGCTCTTCACTTACACTACGGTGATGCCTGTTCCCATCACAGTGACAGTTCTCTGTCATGTTTGATTACATACATGAGAGTAGATGACATTCTAAGCTGACCATAAGCCTTCTGTTCCAATTCATCTTTAATAGATAACACAAGCCTTCTGCTGTCATTTATCTTACTACACTTCCTTATCTTTAAAAAACTTAATGAAATTAACAAAGCCAATCAATATAATTGCAAACAAGTTAACAGTATATTGTAGTAGCACTAGAACCAATGAATTTCTCCCATGGCTTCATTAGTCCTTTAAGAATCATTCTGAAATCTATTGGTTTTGAGTCATCATTCCATGAAATTTAAATTATTTCACACAAAAGTAATTATGTGTTAGACTACCAAAAAAAAAGTGTTTGGGCAACTGAACTGATAGTCCAAAGCTATTTGAAACAATGTCACTGCAGAAATATGTCATCCAAAGAACAATGTCATTAGTGACAAGCAGGTTATTTCACACAATAGACAACCTCCAGCATAAATAGTTCTGAGAACATAGAAACAACTGCCTGCTCTGTTTATCCTCTCAGAGCATATTTCAGTGCGGCTAATGCTGAGATTAGCAGCAATACACAAATTGTAAAAGCAAACTATTCCAAATATAGTACTGGAACACTTCCAAATATAGCATTTGTACTGGGCCTCAAATTGTACCTGCATTTTTCAAAGGCACACCAAGAGACAGTCAGAATTTTAAGTTTCACATAGGCAAAAAGGATCTATGGTGTTTTCAGTTACATAATTACATGGAAGCTCCACTAAAAGCAATGGAGTACAGAGAGAGGTATAACAAACCTAATTTACTAATACCTTCCAGTGCTGCAAATCTACTTCTTTCTTAGACATCTGCATTTTGGTCAGAGCCAAAAGAGAAGGGTTTACACCCCCCAACAGAGCAACATGCTATACAGTGGAACAAAAGGAGGAAATTGTGTAAAATCTTTAGCATGACCCTTACTATTTCTTGGTTTTCTCAATGTTTACAGGCAGCTCTACTGAATCACCCTAAAGCTGCCAAGTACATACTCCTGTCCCTGCTGAAGCAGTCACTGACAGCAGCAGCAGGAGATTCCCTCGTGTTCAGGGACTGCAGTGAGCACTGGGCCCCTGCAGTGCTGGTTCTCTCCTTTCTGCCTCAGTTCCCAACACAATGGCTGAAACCTGGCAGGACCCTCAGCAAAGGCTCCAAACTTCACGGATGCTAAGAAATTATCTAGCAGGAGAAAAAGATTATTAGCCACTCCTGCCACCCTAGCCTCCGTCTCAGATGAATATAAAAGCAATGTGCCTGTTCTTGCAGTGATTGGATTTTATTTTTTGGGTTGTTATCTTTTGCTTTCTTCTAGAATGTATTTAAACTCTTTAGCATACATACATGCAAAGTCATATAAAATTTTATATATAAGCAATAATGTGGCTATACTTGCGATTTTGATAGAAAACCATGTGTTAAGTATTTTTCACATAAAATTTTTTCTCTTCAATGACAATGCAGAAGTTTATCCAGATCAACTCAAGTCCCAATTGATTTAATTTTACCACCTGCAAACACTACACAGGTTAAAGTCTATACCTTAAGCAATAAATTGGAATGAACTTCAACTTACCAAATTTGAGTCACTGGGGGGGTGATACTTTTCCGTGCCCATTCTCACCAGTCCATCATGATATAAAAATATCTTTAATGGATCACAGGAGGTTACAAGAATATACACACGCAAATCAAACTTGTAGCCTTCCATAAGAAATGGCTTGTCAAGATATTCCTGAACAATTAAGTGATCCTGAGCTTGTAATTTTTCTCCATTTCTTATTAAAGAGATCCTGGTAAAAACAAAAGTTATTTTAAAACTTGGACATTACTCTTTGAAATAGATTATCCTGGTCACCCAGCTAAATAGTGAGGCTAAAGTCTACCTAGAGAAAGAGACTTAGATATCTGATTTTTAGGGCAGAGAAAAAGTTCCATTCCCTTATAAGGCTTTTGGTTTCCTGTCCTTTATTGTGGTTCACTAGATGGAAAAAGGCAACGAGCCATTTCAAAGTAACTTTCTGCTTGCTTTGATTCAGCAATTTGTAATAATGGGTTTGCTCTACACTTAGAAATTGTTTGGCAGAACGACCAGTCTCCAGCTTCTGTGATTATTCCTCATGCAGCTCTAAAAATAGACTTCCAGTCTTTGTCACAACTTCTGCCTGAGGCACAGACTGCAAAGAACTTTCAGTACTAACCTTAGGTGATGAAGTTTGCAAAGCAGGACACTGATCTGTGACTGAGGATGACATAGATTAAGCTCAGTATTTCTGTATTTCCAGTTCCCTCACACCAGAAGGAAAAAACGTTTATATATGAACTATGAACTTCCAGTCTCTAACAACACAGACTTTTAAATAACTGTAAAAGCTAATATTTTCAGTATATAATTATTAACCTAAAATTCCCAGAACCTTAAGGCTACCTTAACCTTATTCCCTATTATTCATTATACATTTCAGAGGTTTGATACTCAATAGTCCTAATAGAGTGAAGTACTTCGCAGAAATTTCTCTGAACTATGCTGCTACCTTTCCCTTTAGCTTATCTTAGCCCTTATCAAGAGGACTGAAAAATGAAGAAATTTAAAACCTTGGGAGCCTTACTTTTACAGCAATTCTGACATATGCTGAAAAACTAAGAGCTTTACTATATAGTATAAATAAAATTGATATTAAAAGCAATAAAAGCTAAAACCAAAATATCGAAAAAAAAGAACTAAAAATACAATTGCAGTATTAATCTCATTGGATTTTTACTGCGTGGCCCTGTCACAAACAAAACTTCTTCAACTCAACTGCAGGTTGCAGTCTCTTCAGGGGTGTGCCCTGCTTCCAAGAGTGCACATGCAGCCACATCCCCAACAACATCTTCTCTGTCTCTCCTAAACCTTGTGGCTGCTGCTCTCAAACACATTTCTGCATCTCTGACTGGCTGCAGTTTGGGAACACAGTGGGGTGTTTGAGCTGGTTTTAAAGCTGTGAAAGATCCTGACCTCCCACACACATCCCTTGCAGCCTCCAGCCACCAAAACCCTGCCATTTATGCCCAATACAATCTCACCCTATAAATCTAAGCACAGCAGAAAAATTCACAATAAAATAACTGTGTTCATAATAATTACTTGAGTTTATTTAATGCTTGTGAAGCCTTCACCCAATACACTGACTTTCACACAACTCAAAATACAATCTTCTTATTAATACACAGCTTCTGTTAGTGTTGTAAGTAGCACTGGATTCCACCTTTAACAGGTAAGAAGACTGAAGTTAACTCACAACTCACCCATGGCCCATTGCACCATTTGCTGGTTTGACTATGAAAGTTTTCTGTCTACGTTTCTTCTTCAATTCTTTTACATAGTTCTGAAACTGTGTGTATTCTGCAGGAAAGATCCATGTTCGAGGAATGAAACTGTACTCCTGAGGCTGACTCTTGATCATTCTGCACAAAAAGGGTAATTGAGTTAAAATCTTTTGACTACTTTGATGTTTCAATCCTCAAGATTAAAAAACACTCATGACAATTTGACAAGGGAGCTTTTTCAGCAAAATTCTGTAATATGAAAGCAAACTTTTGCATTTCTTTAAGAACAGTTAGTGCTCGATTACATATTCATATGAGTGTGAATGTGTTCTATTCAAAAGCAGACTATCTGGAGCATTTTTGCTTATGTGCTTATAATGTTACTGATATCCATCTCATTTTTGGCATCCATCTCACTCCTGTTACAATATTTGGCCATTTACTCAAATGACTTAATGCTATTCCTATTCTTAGAAATATTGAACTCCTAAAAAATCATAGATTTATGGATTTTTTTTTTTGGGGGGGCGTGGAAGTGGTACTTGGGAAGTATTTTAATTTTCATATTGGTAGGTTTCTGGGGAGCTATGAGGATCAACAGACACAAAAAAGAGGAGTTGGGATATTTGGAGTTTCTTCTTGGGGGCAAAAAAGACTGAATTTAAAATTAAAAAGCAATTGGAAGCAATTAAGGAAGAGTTTTTTGTTCCTTTTGAAAGAATTTTAAAAATAAGGAATTGTAGTAAATAGACTTTGACACAGGACAAGCAACAAATTCATTTCCTATATAGGACAAATCACACAAGTTTTGATTAGTCTTTGGTCTCAGGATATTTGGATAAGGATTCCAAGAGCACCTAATTTAATCAAAAGAAAGCAAAGACATTCAAATCAAGATCAAGCAGGAAGGGAGTAGAGTGAAGGGGTGGAGTAAAACAACTAAAATAAAAATAGGGAATCAAACTCTGAATCTGGGGAAAGGATGCAGCAAGGTCCTGATCTCCCTGCTTTAATAGCTGTGGCAGCTGAGGTAGTGAGTGTATCTCATCCTATACCTCTGTTACCTGTGAACAAAAATGAAAGAAGAAGAATGGTAAAGAATTCAGGTAGCAGGAGTGTCCATCACCCAGAGCTGTGTATGTGGCAGACAGGAAGATACAGGCACAGCAGGCTGTCGCTATGGCTGAGGTACACACAGGCTGCTTTAACGCTGGTTACCAGCTAAGGTATAGGAGCCACGGGGACTTGGTGGTGCTATGCACACTGGCATCATAGCTCCCAACAGGATAAATTCAGTCTTTGCTGAGTTACACTGGTGTAGCTAGCTTGTTTCGGGTACTCAGAGTACCTGAAACTTCCTTCATACAGAACCTCATACGAAATTAGTTCAGGTAACTTACAACTACTCTGTAGCATAGAGTGGACACATCTAAAATACAAATACCCACAGACCAACAGAAAGGAATTGGAAGTTTAAAAATAAATTAAGTGATACAGGAAGTTCCTCAACTTTGATTTTTTTTTAAATGCCACTATGATGAAGTTTAATATTTTTTAATTAAATACAGATTTAGGTATATTTCTCCTTTTGTATTGAAAACTAATAGCATCAGCATAATTAATGTGTAAAAGAGAAAATATAATTTCTATTTTTAATTTCTACTATGAACTTACATAATACTCTTGGGCAGATACTTTTTCTTTAAGTGGCTAAAATACTAATGGAAAAAACAGAGCTTTTTTTCAGCCACGTGCATAGGGCTAGGACTGTAGCCAAACCCTACTGGTATAATGGATACACTGTCACCAAACTGTGTAGCCAACTACCCAACAAACACTCTGCAGAAACCGCAACAGCTACAGCACTACTGGGTGAGGTTCCGTGCTTCTGCAGCTTCATTGTAACTATTGTTCCTACAAATCTAGTTCAATGAAAGCCACTAAATATTCAGGAAAACCTTTTGAAAACAGAAGCAGATATTTGAATTCCTGATTCATTCATGTTGTTAAACTACTCTCCATCTGCTCTGTCTTTATGAATATTATTACTTTGCCAACTGAGTACCTTATCTAGGCAGAAATTATCCTATTTTTAGGCAAAAAAGCAATTTCTGTGTTAGTTTAAATGCCTCTCCAGATTATTTATCATATGCATCCTGTTACATGCTAGAGATCTGTTGTTTAACTTATTCAAGGGTTTCAATATACGCACTCCCTACTCACTGAATATAGCTTCAAGCTATTCCTGATATATTGATATTGTTTTTTGACTGAAAGTATATCAGGTCTATATGCCTTATCTTTTTAATGCATAACTGGGTGGATTACAAACACTTAATATTATGAAGTGGAATACTTCAGCATTGTTTATAGGTTCTGGGGCTCACTAAAACTTGCAAAAAAATAATTCAGCTCTGTTCTTTCCCTGCAAGGCCCTATTCAGAAAGGGCTTAGGAACATCATTAAGTAGCCTGTGGAATCAAGGCCTATTCCATTACAATACCCCTATTTTTCAGCACATGGGCTGTCCACTATCATGAGTAACCACTTTTTCACTGTGCTGCTCTATCCTTTAGCTTTTGCTGTCCTTATCAGGAGGTCTGAGAAATAAACAGCAAATTATTGTTCTTCTGAGTACTATTTTAGCTCACAAATGTGGTCAGACTATGCTCTTGATCTCAGGGTGCTTTCTGTACAAAAGAACCAATGGTGTTGAACAAAACATAGCTCACTAAAGGCACAACCTTCAGTCTAATAAAGCAAATTCCACTGCCTAAATTTCAGAATCCTCTGACTTTTCACATATGAAATGTTAGTGGATATATATGGATGAGAAGGACTCTTGGCCCATGGATCAGTTCATGAACCTTTTAAATATAATCAACAAAGGTGCTGCTATATCTACTGATATTAAGTGAAGTCACAACATAGGTGTTTGAGCCAGAGTTACAATGTAAGAGAAATTATTCCCATCTTATCTATATGTGCAATCTCAGCACTGAGTAACTTTTACCAAGAGCCTTTTGTCCATTTTCCATATTTTTTAAAAAAGATCACAGAACTGCAGCAATACACAGAGGTAGCACTGTGTCCCAAGCTGACTGACTGTCTCCAAGACCTCTCCAAACAGCTGTTTGCCTCCATGTGCTATCTCTGGTTTTACTTTCAGTCTGAGAGGGGCGGTGAAAAGTGCTTGTGCAGCACCACTGACACAGGGGAGCTCTAGTCCACACGTAGGACATGGAGACACCACAGCAATGCACACAGTATTTGCATCATAATAGTTGCACACATTCTACATTAGGTGTTCTAGTTACAGCACAGAAAAGGAAAGAGAAAGAAATTGAAAGAGAGAGAGAAGATATCACATCAATTACATTCATATGAAAACAAATTCTGTTCTGTTAGCAGTTAAGTTGTGTAAGTCAGGTTGGGGGCCAAAAGATTAGCTCTATTAATAACTGCTCTACAAACTAATTTAGATTAGAATAAAATATTGACATATATTTACCCTCAAACCTTTCCTTACTAGGCTATCGGATCATTATTTAGTATTGTTTTCTTACAAGTCTTACTCACAGATTCTCAGCTAGGATAATTCCTCAGAACCCAGTTATTCCACTAGAGCGAGGAGAATTTGTAATTAGACAAATGAGCCTCACTGACTAATTTCTTACATAAACAGTAAGATGCTTCACATTTTCTAAATTTGATATACACAAAAATATAGCCATTAATTATTTTAAACAAGTGCTATCACAGAATTGGTCAGGTTGGAAGGGACTTCAGTGGGTCCTCAGGTCTAGTGTCACAGATGAAGCAGGGCTATCCTACAGCACATTGCACAGGATAGTCCAGATGAACTATCCAGCCATATACAGTTCTTTTATTCTGTTCTACTATTATGGGATACACACGTGGGTGTATTATGTATTAGATTTATTGTACTTAATTCAAGACTCACCCACATTCTGCAGTGTTTAGACAGAGAAGTGAACCCACATAATAC
The DNA here is from genome assembly GCA_034509185.1 of Euphonia xanthogaster. NCBI lineage: Eukaryota > Metazoa > Chordata > Aves > Passeriformes > Fringillidae > Euphonia > Euphonia xanthogaster. Next base: position 14,105,051 of record JAYDZK010000006.1, read on the forward strand.
TCCAATGAAGTCAAATGGAGAAATAAAATAGCCCACTCCAATGCTACAGATCCAGGACCAAAGCTAAAGTTATTAAAGAACTTTGAAAATTATTCCTGGTCCTCTCCTAGTTTCTTAGTAAAAATAAACAAGCCACAGAAGCAATAGTTTTGTATATCATTGCATTAAACACCACAGCTGGAAAACTTAATATTAAATAGAAATATTACTTAGTCATGTTTCTTGCCAGAAAATCCTTTCTGCATATCTCTCCCATTCCTGGAAAATGGTTGATTCTCTGAGGAAGTAGAAAAAAAAAGGAAAATTAATTGAAACTTTTTCATTTTTCTGGCATACCTAATTACAGTCATTTAAAACATTCAACTGTATGCTCAGGCAAACACAAGTACTGTTAAATCTAAATTATTTAAGATAATATCTTACACTATACTACCTATTCTTAACAATGCTAAAGATGCTGCAAGTTGTATTCTCTTCCATCCAGAGAAGTGCCCACTGATTTAATTTCATACATGAGACTATCATACTTTTATTCACAAAGCTACCTAGAAACAAAGAATGCAAACACAAGATAATGGTAAAAACCCCAAAATATTTATTCACAGGACTGTGGAGAGAGAGCTCTGTTTCTTAACTTACTGCTTCAAAGTTTATGAGAAACTTATAAATGAGGTTTTGTATCTTCTTTAAATTGATCATTCACAACACCCAACTGGCAGAAAAAAGCCTGAAAGAACAGCCCCAAATACTTATACACCGGATTCCAAGTGGTAAGAACAAATAACTCTGGAAAAGAGAATAGGATTTTAAGCTATCCAGTGGTACAGCCTTAATGCAGCCTATTTGCTTGTGGTTTGTGTGGGGTTTTTTTCCCCTCCACACAAACAGAACTGAGCAGTTACTGACAATTACTGAACATTTCAGATTAAAGCAGTTTATGGAAACATGTCAAAAATCTTAACTACCACTGCACCTGATAGTTCTGCAGCTCAGCAATCTTCTCTTGCTGCACAGCACAATCACTCCAGATCAGATTTGCTGTTTCATCCTCATCGCGCGTTTTCACAAATCCCATCTCTTGTATTACTATACGCACTGTGGAGAAATCACACTCTTAGGGACTATTTTGAATCTCTAAAATAGATTCATTTTCAACATTTAAAAAATCAGCTAAGATTTTAAATACTGCCAATATAGAGCCCTTCGTCAGAGAGCAATGTTAGCATGGCAAGCCACTTATCTTGCAATATTTCCATCAGTCTATTGCAAACCTGCCATTGTTTCAGCACCTTATAGTGAGACAGGAATCAGCACAAGAACTGATGGGAACTGCAAAGAGCTTCAAGGTATTCCCCAATCATCCAGCACAAATCCTCTTGTCCAGCAGTTAGATTTAATCTTGGTTATGCCATAAATTAATTTTAAAACAGAGATTACTATAAGTGTCACTGCAGAAGGTACAGTGTTGCAAAAGCAAATACATGCATTATTTTAATTTAAAAAAATCTGATTACATGCCATACATAACTCTGATTCTAGGAAAAAAAAATATTTTAGCACTAAACATAAAAATACAAAACCTTAACAGATTTTACTGAGAAGCCTCTGTATAACAATTAGAGTATTTAACATTGAATTTACACTGCTTATCTTTCAAGGCTTTAATAAACTTCCAAACACAACATGTATTTAGAAAGCTCTTCCACAGCTTTCTTGATTACTTAAGTTTTTCCATTTCAAGGTAACAAGTGGGAATCAATATGAGTAACAAATGGGGATTAATAGATGCACAGTATCCAAAGCTATGAATTAAATGTTACAAGAAAAACCCAGGTTTCTTATAAAAGAAACTCCTTCAGAAATGTCTCACTGTCAGCTTGATACAGAGTCCATTAATTCACTCCATTAATCAGTAACTCTCTCGCATCAAAGGCTATTAGAACGAAAACAAAATATGCAGCTTCCTACCAATTTCATATTTTGTGCCAGCAATATTGGCAGTGATGACTCCATTCTTCTTCTTCTTCTTTCTGACTTTTCTTTTAATTGTGCTCTGATAGGGTAGTTCCGAACTCAAAGTCAGAGGAGCAGTTCCTTGGTTATCTTTGAAAAACAATGTTGTAACTATTAACATTTCTATATCTCAAATAACATATACAAATTAAATAAAAATACAAACAGTATTCCATCACAATTTATAAGTACAAGCATACTGAATAATTCCTAGGGTATATTAAAAATCCAAGACTAGCATACCTCCCTCATTAGGAAAGGATGGCATTATAACCTAGGACAGTGCAGAAATAGAGTTCAAATTCTGTTCCAACTCCTCAGTAAATGGTGAAACTGTCAAGGCCAAATTACTTAAAACTTCAGTCATGCCATTTCAGTCTCAGGTTGTAGCAAATATTAGTTCTGGAATGGATAGATACCTGTTTTAAAAAAATGAAAGTGAGACTTTGTCATAGACAAATCCTGAAAAAAAAAAAAACAGTAAATAGCAGGCAACTAAATATGAAAACACTTTTAATTGCATCTATAAAGAATTGCTTATTTTAGAAGACTGATCAAGCTATTGTAAATACAACACTTTGTTCATTGTAGTTCAATTATTTTCTTTCTGGAAAAATCATTTTGCAGTGACAATTTTCAAAATGAAATTATATTACCTCTTTTTCTGATTTTCATTTGGGTATGGGACATTTTGGACATGAAAATAGGTAAGACTGAATTCAATCAATAATGCCACTTTCTATCTCCATAAAGCTCAATGAATTTAGAGTTTTATATTTTAAACCATATTTTAAGTAAAGAACTAAAATTAGACACACTGTGTGATAGATTTTCAGTACCAAATGGGAAAAAACTGAAATCACAGTAATAATCTGTTTCCTCTTTTTCACTTTTCACAATGTTTTTTTAAGCAATTGTCCAATAACCATGTGGTAACATGGGTACAGTTTCGTAACTACTTCCTGACACAACAGATATGATTTGAAGACATTTTGGGTTGACAAACTTTTAAATTTTCAGTTTTTAAAGTGAACATTTATTTGCATAAAATGCTATTTTTTTACATCTACAGTCACACAAAATTCCCTTTTCTTTTTTTCCCTCATGAATACAGCACTACATGAAAAATCACACATATTAAGAAGTTTTTTAGGCCCAGCTTAAGCACATAAGAACAATGGGTTAAAATATTAGGGAAAAAACCTTGGGAATACATCACTTCTAAACACAGTGCTACATGACTTTGGACATGCACCCCTATTATACCAAAGTCTGCAAGGAAAGAAATGCTGTCTTTGGCAGGCTGCCTCAAACAAATCTACAAGTTCTCAAAACATATATAATATGTCACTGATCTTTAAAAGCTTTCATTTCTTTTCTGCAGTTTTATGTGTAGGTAAAGTTCCTCACACTAGCTTTACATCAGTTTATATTGCTGCTTTTGGTGATTGCAAGACTTATTTAAAATAGCTTATAGAGAGCACAAGGGATTTCTTCTACTATAAATAGCAGAAAATTACAGCAAAGTCAAATTCAGCCATGACTTATAATGCGAAATATATGTGATCATTAGACTGGACAAGATGTGCATTAACAAAATTACTAAAACATTACTTACAAATCCACATTTTTTTCTTTTTCTGTGCATGTGTACACACAACAGAGGAGAGAGAGATGCATGTTCTGGGCAAGTCACTCACCTTTTAAGAAACTACAAAAGCAGATATTTTGAGCTCCAAGATCTAACTTCCTTTCAAGACAAACATTTACCCTTAACAGCCCAGTAATGCAAAAGCATAAAAAGAACAGATTATGTTTTTTTTATGACTGTCACAAATATACCAGGAGTCAAATTCTGCTTTGTAACAAGACAAATTTCCCTCCTGTCCATTTAGTGCCCCTGAGTATCTATCCACAAAGAACAGGAGATGTTTTATACACAGATACAATGTCAGACAGCACAGCAGTAACACCCAGCCGTTTTGCAGTTTGAATGTTTTGGATGACATTATCTGAGAAGGTGGCCTGAAAGTCCTTGGGCCCACTGGCATACTAAAATTAGACACAGAGTTGGGAAAGCAAAGCATTTGTCTTCCTTAAAACCACTGTGAAGGAAAAGCAGAGCTGGGCACAGTGACTCACTGGCTATTGCATGTTATCTGTTTCTCAGGCTAAGAATACCACCAGAGTACAAGACATGTTTAGCTCCTGGGAATAATACTGAAGTATGTCTGTCAGCCAATTAAGGACTTCTATGAATGTACAAAAATGCATGGCAGTTGTTTCTTTGATGTACTGACAACTTCTAATGAATTTGGAAGAATGTTAAGAGGACTAACATTGCCCTGTGAGAAACACCAGCCCTTTACTAACACAGCATGATTTACAAGCTATGATATGCTAATAAAAAGCAAGCAGCTCATAGAACTTTCATTCATCTTAGAATCACAGAAAATTATCTGCCCGAAGTTACTGTAACACACTGTGTTCTGAAGGTGGACCATAAAATTCCAAACTGCACCACACTGCTGAATTACTGCTTTTCTTTAGCTAGACACTATTCTTTTCTTCTCAAAAGAATACTCTTTAGGGTCTAAATAGCATGTAACAACACTCAAGGTGTGTGACCAGTCAAGTTTTAAGCACACATACATGACTTGATGGTAAAGATTTATGGCTACCTTTAGAGTATTCTAAGGACAAGTACTAGTTCAGCCATATGGAAAACAAAGTAATGGGACTGTACTCTGTACTGAAACTTACTTTAGGATTTTAACTTTTCAAAAGTTCCATTCCATACCAATAAATATTCATATTCTGACCTCAGCTTGTATGTAATAATTAAAAATTGTTTTACAACTCCTTGACTTCTCTTCAGTAGTCCAACCAAGCGTTTCACTGAATACCAAAGCAAAAGCAGTTCTAAACCATTAGTTTTCCAAAATATTTTACATAGGATGCAGTCCTTCCCTCTGCTCCCTTCCAAAGGCCAAATAAGGTCCAGTGAAATGGGACAGTCTCAGCACTTTTTCCCACCATGTCAAGTGACAGATCAAGAGTCATGACATGACATGTCAAGAGACACTGCATCTCATCTGGGGGAATACATTACCCAGAGCAGGGAATTGCTGCTGTGAATTGTAGGCTAAGCCATGGGAGCAGTAGACTTGCCCCTGTTTAGACCTCCCTGCTTTGTGCATCCCCAGGACAGTAGCATGAGATGCTCCAATTCTGCAGCAAGAAAACCTAGCACCACCCTGCTGAGGAAGCTGCAACCTTCCCAGATAAACTGCAACTGTTCCTCTAACTGCCCTTAGATGACCAACTCTCTAAGCAGAGGAATGGATCACTTGGGAGAGACAGGAATGCACCTCTCAGCAAGGTGTACAATGAAGCAATACATGAAGGGCTGCTGCTGAGGGAAGGGAGCTGGAAGGAGGAGAACTCACTCAGACAGGCAACATCAGCAGTGTACAGGCCCTGGCAGCCACAACCTCCTACAGGTCTTTTTTAATTCTATACAACAGAAATCATCCCAAAGTTACTTCATTCTCTGACCCAGGTCTTCCCCAGGCACCTTCTTCTAGCTCACATCTTCTGATTTGTTATTATTGCCAAGCCCTAGTCCCAGGTCAGAGCACAGCTGAAGGAAAAGCCTTGCAGCACAGACTGCTCTGCAGGCAGCCTTTGCAGTTACAGGCCAAAGCTGATTGCAGAACTCACCCAGATCAGGCACAGTAACAGCAGCAGCATTGTCAGGTAACGACTACATCAAATTCTGAGTCAGTTCTCATACCTGGGACGAGTTTTTGCTTATAAAATAAGCATAACCTATAACCCACACTCAGCTACAATAATGCAGAGGCATATGTCACACATAATCTACCTGAGAGACCTGTTTCCAAGAGATTGCTTTTAATAACATAGGAGAAAGCATTCTATTTTCAAACTGGGAATTTTGGAGCAAGTCAGCTGTCAGAAATCTCTGAATTCACATTCAGGCAGAAAAGGTTTGCAGTTCCTGCTGCATATGCCATTTCCCTCCTGAAATCCTGATACAAATAAATTAGTGAAGGTTTGTTGCTCAACCATACAGATTCAAGAGTAGCTGAACAAAAATGGTTAACAGATAAATGGAGAAAGACTTGTGAAGAATAAACGAAAGCATCTTCATCAGGTTAGCACACTCTTATATAAACAAGCACTTTGACTTAAAGTGCTCTACAGAGAAAAAAAAAAGGATGAGATGTTATCTTTACGGCTGCCTGGCAAAGATGTGAGAGTGACAGTAGGAGAGATACATTTCTGTTCTAGAAAGGCACAGAAGACAAAAAAGAAAAAAGGAAAAGGAAAAAAAAGAAAAAAGAAAAAAGGATCTTTTTTCCTCCAGGGACAGGAGAGGCAGGATACTCTTGCTGGAGAGGGAAGTGTTGCACACGGACAGAGAACATAGCAGATGCTCAAGTCCATTTAAAGGAACAGTGCCTTGGTAAAGAGCAGGGGACAGTGGAAAGAAGTGGTTTCATAGTTAATAGAATCATTCTTTGACAAGTCGTAATATATTCTAGAAACTCAAAAATTAATAGTATTTCATGCTGTTACACAAATTAGGTGTATCATAATAAGTTAGTAAATTACCCTGAAAAATACTCTTCTGGCCTAGATTATATGCAGGTATTTTTTAACAAATCCCTCTCTAATTTCTTTGTTTTTTTCCCTCCAGACTACTCACAAGTGACCTCTGCCTTTCATGAGCCTTCACTTCATGTCTTGATGCAGTCTGGAAAGTTTTTAATCTCTAAATAGTAATTGTATGTCATTAGACCCCAACCCCATTTTTTTCCCCCCCAACAGTAAGTATCACAGAAAAAGGTTTGATTAATCAGATCAAAAAAGAGCAAGGAGAGTCAAATTCAAACTGAAAGTAAGGTGGTGCAATTTCAGAATCTATTCCAAACAACTCAAGTCAATGAGATTCTTCAACCTAGTTTGGATCATACCAGTAACTTTGAAACCACAACTGGGCACCCTAAGAAAAAGAGACTAGATTGCATATGCACAATTAAAATTATTTACTCTGATATATTTAGTCTCTCAGAACGGTAGAATCACCTGCTACAAAATAGTCTGTGTTCCACACATCACTCAGTGTACTGTTTATAATGAGAACTTCCTTCCTTCTAAGCAACTGTGATACCACTGGTGCCCAGTTTGAAAAGCTCCATGGGTTACACATGTGTTTAACTTTACATACATGAACAGAAAAGAAGACTTCAGATCTTAAGCCATGGTACATATGACAAGACATCTCAAAGACAGCTAACATCCTACATACCTAGGTGAAAGGCTACAAAAATGGATTGTCAGGGTAATTTCCTGAATTCTTTGGATACAGGTAAGTACTCACTCATCAACAGTGAGCTGGAATATTTTCAAAGAGATTTTCAAACTAGCAGACTGCTTTCCTCTGAGCCCATTAGTGCAATTTACTCAGTGCTGTCACAAGTGTCTGCAAATGCAGAGGAGCTGGAAGGAAACCCACAAAGCTCCTGACATAAGGAGCTTTCACAGTGAAATGGAGACACACTGGAGATACAGTTACAGGACTGGGCAGGTGACCATAGGGACGGAAGGACAACATCACAGTGCTGCAAACCCCACTCTTCATTTAGCTGGAAAATCAAATTAACAAAAATTTCACAGAAACAGGTAAAAGAAAGATGTGAACATAGTCTTCAGAGCATTGACCTAGCAAACATCTGAGCTCTGGGATTTTCCAATCTAACATTTAAATCAATTACCCTTAGATCTTAGAGTGTGGAAGTCTGGACACACCACAGTGAGGGGTGTGCTATTTATTACAGTTATGCAAACCTATAATCTACTGTTGATCTGGAATTAAGATATAAAATTCAGATTCAAAATTAGATTAATAGAGAAAAATGTATTTTTCAGGACCCTGCTCAGCAAGATAATAGCAATTTTCAGTAATGGAACTGCAGAACTAAAAGCCTCCTACCCTTTCATGATTTTTTAATATATGGCCTTATAAAATGTTTATGTTGAAGTGTTCCTGCTACAAACAAGCATAGCGACCAGTTTTACTGTTACATGTTCCAAGAACAATTTGGTGGCAAGTTCTCTCTTACAGAGAAATTCTATATGCAAAAAGTAGTCTACATTCTAAGGCTTGATATGTCAAAGTGACAAGCTTGTTTTTAAAAGGCTATCTGTCAGCTGGCTTAAAATTGCATGTAATTAGGGCTTGGTTCAAAATATTCTGAAGTCAAATGAAGTCTATTAATTTAAACATTCTTCATTCCCACCATCAGAGAGATGAGAGGTTTATTCAGCAGTTCTTTCAGACAAAGTGAATGTACAGAGTTCTCAGGTGTTTGATTTGCTAAATGGACAGGTACAAGCTACAAAGCAATCCAAACAGCATGATTTACACCACTTTTTTTTAATCATGCAGTCCTGTAAAACAACTGTCTGAACTAGTTTATCCAAATGGCCAGCATTTCCATTTCCCTAAGCCACCAAACCAAATGACCAAGCCAAGCTACAGTGCATTATTTTAAATGGCTGGAGTCCAGCCAGGAAAAGACCCTTCAGTGCCAGATCCAAGGCTCAGCAACATGCAGTGGCACAGAGCCCTGGGAGCTTTGCAGTGTTAGTTCACAGATTCTACTTTGGTCTTCCCCTGACTTAGCACTTCACAGCTTTGGATTGATTTTTTTTATTGTTTAATATCACAAAACATCTATGAAATGATAAGTATAGAGTGCCCAATTCAGAAAACAGGAAATGGATTAGAAGCTGTTAAAATGGTGGAAGTTTCACATCAAAGTTTCACAGGCATTAATCACTTCCTACTGACAAAATACAGAGATCACAACTGAGCATTCAGGCAATTTTTAAAATTTCAGTGTTGTCTTGAAGTAATATTGCTTCTTTTTTCATTCATCCATTTTCCAAAATGAAACTTCAAAACACTGGCCAAATTTAAATCAATGTCAAATCTTTCAAATCTGAAGATTGATTTTCTGTTTAAAAAATGACCTCCAAAGTGACTTTCATAGCAGAGCACACAATGTGACTATCTGTTAGATCATTCTCACCCTTCAAAAGCCCTTTCTAATGTGATAACATATTTCAGACTGTTAGCAAATTGAGTACTATAGAGTTTCATAGTTATGGTTTGTATATTGAACAAGGACCATCAAAGAAAGTGAGACCAAATTAGAAAAGTACAGAAAGATCAAGGTTTGAATCTTTTACTTGTTCAGTAAAACATTGAAAATATATTAATTGACAAGGTAAGAGAAAAGAATCTGCATGACTTAAAAATCAATAGCACAAAAATAAAATGCTGTGAACTTTAAATAAACATTATTTAGCAATCATAATGGCAAGGAAAATATTGACAAAATAGCTCAAACAAGCAAGGGTAACAATGCTTTTATACAATAAAATCTAAATTTCAGAAAATACATATCTTTGTCACTTGCTGCTAAAAAAATCTTTCATGTTCTACTCTTTGCCAGCAAAAAAAGCAGAGACAATGCATAGATCTTGTATTACTATTCACCACTTCACTAAGTGTCAATAACGCCATAAATCTGACAGCAGAACATCTCACTAACTCTGGAACATAAAGGATTCCTATCCCCTGATCACACTGAGTTCCACTGAACACTGCTGAATGGAAGCCAATCTCTATTTATTATAGAACCATTATATATAACAATTTTTAATATTTCATATAGATATATATATGAAACAGTTTTATTAAAATGTGTTATATACAACCATTCCACCTTCATTTAAAACAGCATTGGTGTGCTGTAGGCATTTCCAGCCTAGAAACGCACACATCATTAGAGCCTCAGCCACATCAGCTGTGCAAGCCACAGGTGAGTGGCCAGATACCCACGGCCACAGGAGGGCTGGAGCCCTGTCACCTCAAATGAGCATTCCCCTGAACCAAACAGCACAAGGACATTTGTTTGCTTTGTGTTGAGGACTGAGGCCAGGAAGCCACACTGACTGATGGACTCACACACGCTAAGGGCCGACACTGTGGTGAGTCAGCCATGGCCTCGAATGAATGAAACAGAGATGACAGCATTCCATAATGATCCTGTGTTGTAGTAATATTGAGGTGTGACATCAGCATTGTGGGTTTGGTAGGGGGAGAGGTAAACATGAGAGAGTTAGAAGACAAATTTGAGTTGTGGCACCTTTGGGAGCATCTCTGCTCTTCTTTTGACTTTGCAGTGTGCCATCCATGCTCTTCATTACAGCATGTCAACACACACCAACAGCTACCACACAGTGCTTCAAACTGTGTACACCACACACTAATCACTGCTGGAATTATAGCACTCCTTTCTTTTTCTATCATTCACTTCTCAAAAGATTTATTTCTCTAGTAAGAGCTAGAGGCCTTAGGGATCTACAAGATAGGACAATTTAACATTTCACGTATATCAGCAGAGCTGTCAGCATAAAAAGCACTGATCCTTTAATGAAGCTGATATGTTTGCAGTGATTCATTATATTATAAATAGACCTTGGGGAGAGATTTGCTTAAGATCTTGGGGAAGAAAAAAAAAGAGAAAAAGATATCTTTAGACCATTCCTCCTCACACATCAAATTCTCCCTCCCTTGCTTCAAGCTGGCAGCATTGACTTAGTGTGAAAACAACCTCAAGTTCAGGAACACAAGAACACAAATATGGTTAAATTCATTTCTACAGAGTTCTGTGTATCACAAGAGCCACACTTCAGCCCCGTGCTGGTCTGCATAATTTCTCTCGTATTCTACAAGCCTGCGATTCATAGATTCATTCCAGCATCACTAGACATGGACTGAAATCCTCACACACGGCCCACGACAACTCTGATTGAAGATTACATCACCCTAATTCACATGCTGCCACTAACATTGTTTTCTAGTTTAACAACAAGGGTGACACTCCCACAGCAGTCTGAAATTTAAATCAGCAGACATTAGCCTGTAGTTTCAGCATCAGATGTGCAAATGTTAAGACAATAATCAGGTCTTGAATAAATCACCAAAAAGAAGTTTCTTGCAATCACAAGAAACATTTATTCAACGTGGTCTTACATGATCACCAAGCTCTTTATCACATTATCTTGACATTTTCAACCATGAAATCAGTTGCTCAGCTCCACTGGCAATACCTGTATGCTTGTATGAGTGTTGGTAGATCTCTGCCATTTTAATGACTGTCACATACTTCTACTCTGTAAAGAACAAGTGACAGTCAGAAATATTCACAGCTGGCCTACAATATCACTAAGACTACTGCAGCCAACACTCAGTGCTAGTAAGAGTTGGCAAACAGCTGATAAATGAACCAGAAACCCCAGCAGCTATAAAGCATTTCACAAAAACATGCTTTCCTCCCCACAGCTTAGTACTTGGGGCTCAGTGGGGTACCACTGATTTCAAAATATTTTTGCACATAAAAACAGGAGAACATCAAGCAGTTTCAAAAGGATGTGAGCCCTCAGAAGCTTCTTTAAATGAATTGACCTGATTTATAGAAATTCCCTTAAAAGGCTGGATTGGCTCCAAACCCTCTGTGTCACGCTATTTTATCCATTGCAGGGGATCCAAATAGAATGACTATCCTCATTGGCAGCGAGATGAGACTCCATTATCCTACTAGAGGAATATTTTGTGCAAATGCTGCTCACCTGTAGAGAAATACAGCATGTAGTCACAAAGCCTAGAAAAATAACATCTTAAATATTGATTCTAAATGTAATGCTTTGAATACCTAAAATAAGAGAGAAAAGTGAAGTCTACCAGACTTTATACACACTAGCTTTAATTTTTACTTAAATAATGAGAATAGCCTACAAAAAGCAATTTCCTGGGATTTGCTTGAATTCATAGGATCAGGATAATGTACTTTCTGAATAAGTACAGCATTACTGAGGTAACTCTGTAGTATTCAGTAGTTTATTTATTGAGTAATCATGTACCACCTCTGAGCTGCAGAGCCCATACTGACAATAGCACCAGAGCTTTTTAACGTAGTTTAAAATAGTTCCTAAACCTGAGGAGAAAACTGCCCTAAGCATGACTATTGCCTCCATTGCTTTAATCACAGCCAAGCAGTGTTCCAAGTTTGGAACAGTATCACAGTTAGTCCTGTCCTCATCCATCTTGGGCAAGTCCCAAAAAGCTACACTTAAAAGTAAGAGGTTCTGGCATGTGTGTATTACTTTTTTTCTTCTTTTTTTTTTTTAATTTAAAAAAAAAAAAGTGTTGCTTAAGATTAAGAGCTAAGAGCTACACTTGAAAAACATTCTGAAATAAAAGTCCTCAACTAGAGGCTGGAGCAGTGAGATATTCCATTCATTTAGCAAGGCTCAATTTTATTTTCCATTGCTTTAATCTTATATTTCTTAAAGGTGCATTCATAATGAAAAATAAATGCATAAACTTACATAGTAAAATGCATGCTGGCTGCAAAGCTAACTGCTTTTCAAATATTCAAAAGAAACAAATATATTAATTTCTTATTATGTTATAGCAACATACATCACTGCCAGCCAAAATAAAACATGACTGGGAACTGAGCCACATACTTTTTTTTTTTATCATATTATCCTAGGCAGAAAATTATGAAGTTTTTTCTTTTGTACTTCTGACTCTCTCAGACATATCATACCCTTCATACTATAGAAGAATATATGTAGCCAGAGAATAGCATATTTGCCTTATAACCACAGATAAGGAAAAAGGAAATGCACCAAACTGAGTCAAAGATATTTTTAAATCCAAAGGTATGGAAAAGGTACAACACACCTAATAACTAAAACAATAAATCTTTCAGAAAAAGTTTCATGCAAAGTGCCAATAGAAATGAAAGTGGAGACAATCGCAACTGACGCACCAAATAGGAAAACAAAGGATAATAAAGTGGCATTCATAGCTAGCCATTGATGCAGGACTCTTGAGTATTACTTCACAAATATGAAACTTCTTCCCAATTTTTTTAGCTCCTTTGATTGCTCAAAGGAAGAAAAAGCTTTCTTCGGGAAATTTCCTAGTCCCATCATTCTGAAGATATGTACAAAAATGACAAAATTTTTCTCAAGTCTATAATGTAAATGAGATCAGGCATACAGGATTTTCTCTGTAACCTAGTGAAGTAAATATAGATATTTCTATTGACTTTTGTGGACTTTACATGATGATGTTTCAATTCCAGGACAGACCTGCTGATGACACAACTCAGAATTATAATTAACACTCTGGTCTCATCCACATCAAACTAGAGTCCATTTAAATTGAACTTTCACCACTGTAGACATTACAACTCAAACTTACTGGGTTGCCTCCAGATTTCTCTCTTTCTTGGCAAAGATTACAAGCTTCAAGTATCACTTTCAGAATTGCTTGGCTGTCTAGAGGTAGGACTTCATATTCCACAGCTCATGCAGGATTCACATGTTTAGAAACAGGGATTACTGTGCAGGTAATATACAGATACACTGCCACAGAAAATGCTTCATGCTGCTCTCCACAAGTACATTTTGTCCAACTAATGGCTCACAATTTACTGCATTCAGTAGATGCTCCTGAATCTAGTTCTCTGTTATACGGAAAGATAAACTGCAAGCTCAAGGATGGATTAGAAAAAGCATAAAAAATATAGAAAAGGAACAAGAATCCTGGAAAAAGAACTCATTCCAAAATATATGTGGTGGACAGAATGCCTGAGCATTCAAACTGAAGGCAATGGAGGATTTCAATTAACATAGTCTGCAGTAGAGTCACAGTGAAAAAAAAACACAAACAAACAAACCGAACCTTTGCAGCAGCATGTGGCAGGATGATATACCAAATTCTTCTGCATACAATTACTGATAGTGCAAAACATTTATTTATCATGGATTTTGCTGACAAGATTACATACTGCAGAATACACAGTCATACCAAGACCTTCCACTGATATTGAAACAGATTTTAAATAATTCTGCAGTAGAAGTAGCAAAATGAAATCACTTACCGTTAGTATTGCATTGCTGGAACTATCTGAGGAGTCAGCTCTCTGGAAACAGGTTTTTCTATCAAATATTGCCAGCTGATACAGTTTCAGGCAGTAATACACCAGGGAAAGACGGCTGCAGCAGCAGCTCCTTCCCATTTAGCCTATCTCTAGCACTTTTTAGATCTCTTTCTTAACCCTTTCTAGGTATTTTCTCCCTGTGTTTTGGGTGGCAAGACAAAGGCATGATATATGCTATAGAAAAAGAATGCATTATTTCCCACTTTACTTAGTGACAAGAGTTGTGGGAAGAAAGTCAGTAGGATTTAGTCATAACAATAAGCTAAAAAGAAGTACAGTCTAAAAACAGAAAATGACTCAGTGACTGGAAAGAAATATAACAGGGATTTGAGCTACTGTAACCAGGACAATGGTTTCTCCAAACGTAGAATTACGAGGTCAAGATCACAATAACACAAGACACTAGTATAGAAGGCTAAAGAAGTTAATAATTTGCAATAAGAAAAAATATTCTCATTCTCTTCCATTCTCTTGGACCAATGAGATCTGAGCTTTGAAATCAAACCTACCTGGTTTCAGTGAAGCCAGCATTACAACCTTATAGATCAATTTTTAAACCAAATGAAATATTAAGTGTAGTAATGGAAAGAGAAAAGGTACATCCTTTACTGGAATAGCTGTTTCTGTAGTATTCTGAAACAATTCATACTCCTTAAATGAGGTTGTTTTCTCTTACAATGTCAATTTATACCAATAAGAAATTGTTTTCTGACATCACTTCAAAAGATGGGTTTTCTTTGTCATATTATTCTTTTACATTAATAAAAGATTGCTCTGATTTGACAGCTCAGTACACTTTAATGGACAGTGGGCCACAAAGGATAGCTGACAATAAAAGATTTGGAAAGTTCCTTTGTTCAAATGGATTACTCTTCCCCCACATAAAAAAATAAACAACCACAGCCACCAAAAAAGAACAACCATGGAAGAAAACTGGAGATACCAAGTGCACTCCATTGTTTTGCACTAGTTGTATAGGAGTCAGGCCCATCAGATGTGCCAGACAAGACTGACTGCACCACTAGTGCCATACCTATCCTACAAGGATGTGATGCTGTCAGTTTTAGCTTTCATATTATCCAGATTCTGTGCTGCATTAGTATATAACTCTGAACTTCGTATAAAGGGTTAGCAAGCTCTTCTCACAGTTTAGTTAAATAAAACAATCCTTTTCCAGCCCAAAAGGTATAAACAACAGTGAATTGAGGAGAGCAATCGGAGAGGATGAAACTTCATAACCTGAAGCTATAATTGGACAATTAACCCCAATATGTAAACGGCACAAAACTTTTAGAAGTGTGAAAATGCGTGATCTGTTGTCCCTCTTGGGTGTAGGCTCAGCCAGGCTCTTGTACTGCCCAAGGTGTATCCTTTGAAGGCCTTTTTAATAAATACCTACTTTATTCCTTTAGCACTGTCTAGCCTCTGTTCTAGGTAGCCTCTCAAGGCATCAGATGAAGTACTATAGATAGATTCTAGTGAGATGGGAAGGGATAGATTCACAGAAACTGTTGCTAGTCCTACTAGCCCAAATGCCAGCCATTGAAAATCAAAGGCAGGTAGAATGCAGCTGGGGAGCAGAGTGTGCAAAGGCTACAGTGTATGTAAAAGACATTTCCCCTTACTTCCTACCCTCTTAATTTGCAAATGATAGGAGCAGAAGCTCTCTCTGAACAACAGATAATGTCTCTTGCTTGCCAATCCAAGAGAAGGATTAAGGCCTCTACTTCAGTCATGACTGGCCAGATACATCTTCCAAAACTGAAGAAATTACTCAAGGACTTCAAAACAATAGGAAATTACAGAGAAAACTTAGTGCAGCAATTTCATGTGGAAGAATAGAACAGGGAGTGAAATTTGGACATCTCTCCTGAAGTCTCTTCCTACAGATGACTTTTCCCCATGGCTCCTCATACTGTCTTGTTCCAGGTGTCATACATCCAGCTGTTGTAGAAACTCAGCTTCAACTGTACTATTAATCTGTTATCCTCAAACAACTGGAACTGTATTATGTATGCATATCCCATGACTGAGACTTTTTATTTACCAATGAAACTAAATGGTGTGTTGACTATCTGTGTAAGACCTTCGCAAACACACATCTGCAAGAATAGATCTTTTTTATTTTCATTTCTAATAAATTTTATTTCATTTTCCCATAAAATATCAAAGACTTGCTTCCTGTATGTGCTTGTATTCCTGAGTGTTGCTTTTGGCAAAAAGGCCACACTGTCCTTTCATTTTCTCTTCATACCTAGAGGCAACAGAACAAAGTAATATATAGGCTTTTTTAATTGACTGCTCAGGGTCATTAACTGCATAATTTCTCAACTGGTGTCCAGACTTTCAAATCTAACTCTGTATTGTTCCCTTACTTGTCTTCTATTTCTGCACTTGTGGATGCTGCTCTGGGTCAATATTTGTCACTGTCTAAGCTGAGTTGCCAACTAAGCACCAGGCTGCCACTCGCTCCCTTCGCCACCACCTCTATCTCCCAGCATGGGTGAGAGAATCAGAATCAAAGTAAGAAAAGTCATGGGTTGAGGTGAAGACAGTTTTATGGGGAAAGGAAAATTAAACAAGGAATTAATGAACCACTTCCCATGGGCAGGCAGGCATTGAACCATCCCTAGGAAACCACGGCTGCATCATGAGTAACAGCTCTTTGGGAAGACAAAAGACACCACTCCAAACATCCCCCCTTCCTCCTTCTTCACCCCTCTTCATTTGCCAAGCATGACTGACATATGTTCTGGGATATCCCTTTGGTGAGCTGGGATCTGCTGTCCCAGCTGTGTCCCCTCTCAATTTCCCATGCATCCCCAGACTCCTTGCCAGCATGGCAGTACAAGAAGCAGAAAAGGCCTTAGCTCAATGTCAGCCCTGCTCAGCAATAACAAAAACATCTCTTATCAACACAATTTTCAGCACAAATGCAAAATGTAGCCCCAAACTATGTACTGTGAAGAAAATTAACATTTTCCCAGCCAAAACCAGCACAATATCCTACAAGACTCCCAACTCTATGAATTTGAAACAAGTTTGGCTTCAAACAGACTCCTGTATCTCCATACTTTATTTTATTCACTGCATATCTCCTTTCCATCCTCAGAAACATTATTTTCAGTAAATGCTCCCATTTTTTAAGTGGCACAAAATGTACCAAACTCATGTTCTCAGATCATTCTTGCTCATTTTTAGAAAAAAAAATCTTTTTATTCAAATTAATGCTTAATTGTTAATGCTCACTAGTAATTTATAGTCTTTCAAAGACTTCAAGTTGACATAAAAAGTTAGGATAATATTATATCCCTCTAAAAAGCCCCAAGAAATAAAATGTAATTCAAAGGGTAGTTTTTTCTGGGTGAGTAAATTGCACGTCTTTGAGATTTCTTTTGCCAATAATTCACATGAAGCGTTTTTGCATGCTTCTCCCACCTTCCACAACACCAAGATAAGCTTGGAAGGATAAAACACTATTACAAATTCAGAGAAATTTCATGTTCAATGAACACTAAACACTTGACAACCACCCACAAAGGCATAGAAAGCACGGGCTTCTATCACATAGCTCTATTCTATATTTTTCAAGAGAAGTTCACTCTGACCAAGCAGATCAGAGTGATTTCCCCAAAAAATCACACAGTATCCTGTTCTGTCAGTCCACTTGTTTTTTGTGGTCATAATCAGTATCAAGATCTTTGCCTCTTCACCTGCAATAATTCAGTATTAAGCATCTGATTTCATTTTATCATGCTGTATTCAAGTGCTTCCACTGCACCCTATAGGGATATAACTGTGCTGGTTTTCAAGTGCTAAAAATAAAACAAACACATGTCAACCCAAGGACAAAGTTGGAAGGAAACATACTTTAATGTAACCAAAGAAGAATATATTTAGCATTTTGCTACTAAGCAAGGATGAAAATAAACATGTCAACACACTGCTGTCTCTAACTGTGAAACCCACACCCTACTCAACTCTTTCTGCAGCATTTATTGTATATGAAAAGTGGATTTAGCCTTCATTTCTTTATTCTGAAGAGTGACTGTTAGTACTCTGTTACTACTCCTGGCCACAAAGGGCTCCTGAACTGCAGTGTAAAGCACTTCCATCCTTTTAGGCAGTCAGTTTTTCTATCAATTAACAGTAATGTAGCCACCTAAGGTGCATTTGGACAGTAGTGCATATTAAACTTCAATCTGGAATCCTTCCAAAACCAAATAGAAGCATAAGTGGGAGGTGGCATGACACTCACTCCACTCCAGAAAGTAAAAAGTGATCCCTAAATCAGAATGTTTTCTTTTGTCTTTCTTTCATTATTGTTAATTTGGGCTCTCTGTAAAGCAGTACTGTTCCTCTGTCCCCAGAAATGAATGTTCATAAAAACCCCATGTGATTATACTTTTTAATGCTGGCTTTGAAACAATATGGATCTATATTTTGACATGTTCAATTATCTGAACTTTAATTTTTAACACTGGGAAAACAAATAGTACAATTGTATGCAGTGGTCTTCATTTTGGAGATCCTGTATTCTGATTAAAACCGATATTGAAAGCAAGAACCATTATGTCTGCTTAACTTAACCTTTCAAAATACAAAGCCAAAAACTTATTCTAATACATTAGAGGTTGTTTTCAGGCATGTGGAATTCAATGTTGGTAAATGAGTATAAACTAACGTGGTAGAATTGTGAAACTATATTGTACAGTTATAGGAACACTTCAGTGAGAAGGCAAGGAGGAAAACTGGGAAATGCTCTTAGCAAAAAGCTATTATTTAACCCCTACAGAACCTGTAGATTCTTGCTTTCACTGCCATGAACAAGAGGATTCAGTAGACTGGGGCACTATGGAATCTCCTGATGTGAAAGATTCTGGCTCCAAAGAGTTGCAACCCTGGAAAAGGAACATCTGCTCTAATGCTCACCATGTTCCAAGGCTTACTCCTTCAGAATGTCACCTTTTTTCTCACATATCCATGCAATTTCAAATTATTCTTTTACACATCAGTGTAGCAGACATCAACAAATTCCATTCTAAATTTAAAAATACATTAGTATTTTAAATATTAATGTTAAAAAGGTTCACTGGTTCTGGTAAACTTTTCCAGGAAGCTCATAATGTCTGCAAAAGGAATAGTTGCAAAGTATCATTCTGGCAGGACTTTAGGTAAGCATTAATGGAGCTCTAAAGAGCTCCTCGTGCTTAATAAGGGCCATTTGACTTCCATCAGTAGGATTCAAATGGCCCCAATTAACTTCTAGGTATGTAGAAAATAAAAATTAATCGAGGGCTAAGTGTTCTGAAGTTCACAAGGGAAAAACAAAATCCAGCTAATATGCTCCAATATGAATGCTGTGGTACTTACAGTGAGATTTCTTAGCTTTGACAGTTTGTATGCACCTTTCCAAATAAAATGAACTCCCTCTTTCAAGCAAATCGAAACAATTCCTTTCCTACTCAGATCATTGTAGAGTCACTGTGTCAACTATGGATGATGGAAATACCTCATCAAAGAAAAAGACTGGCAAGCATTCATCTTTTTTGTCAGGGATTGATACAAGGCCTATCAAAAAAATTCAGTGTCATCATGATTTAGGATTGCCCCAAAAGCCACGGCACTTCAAGGCAGTAATAACACTTGGAATTTTCTGAAGATTTGTGGAAACATATAGAAGTGAGAAATTAACATTGTTGGTTTCTACAAGATATCTTCACACTGATAAAAATCATAGCACAAAAATTGAAAAACATTAGTAACTCATATAAAAAAATTATCTTGCAACATGCTGCCATGTGCATTAAGAAAGGTGCTTTGCAAAAGGAGATGCAGGGTAGCTTGGAAGATGTTATCCATTTCCCTATTTCAGACATTAAGGTTTCATTTCAATTTCTTGCTTCCTAAGGATTTATATACTTAGATTAATGTGTTCTCAATTAGTATGAGACATCTGCAAGTAGCTAGTAAATGCAAAAATACTCCTTAACACAACATTAAAATATAGGCAAGGAAAAAAAATGGAAAAAGAAAAGCACAGAACATTAGAAAATGTGGATGTACAAGAAATTTTCCACATGTATCCTACAGAGCCTTTTAAAATTTATAAAAAATATCCACGGATGGAGATTGAAAATCAAGAAATCATACTTCAGTCATTCTTGATGTTGACAATTCAGAGTGAGCACATTCAGCAGTCAGCATCAGTGTGCCACTTTTCACCTTCAAAATTCTATTTATGGCCTTCATATCCAACATACAGCATTAGAAACATCTTAAAGAATAATCCTAACTATACAAAAAACTGCAGGACGGCTTTGTATCTAACTGCTTCTTTGTCAATTAATCTCCCAGTTCTTCAGAACTGTCCACAACTAAATCTATGCTGCCAATTTACCACTATCAGCTTTGGAAGAACATGGGAACAAATTTTATTTTGATTGCAAACCTAAGATTCAGATTACTAAAATGACTGCAAGATTATTGGAATAATTACCTAATAACTGCTGACAGGCTTGATCTCCTGGCCTCTTCTAATACTCCCAAAGTGCTGGATAGATCCCTTTGGAAATATGTGGAATGTATCCAAACCATCAGAAATCTAGAATAGGGGCATTTTTCTAAAGAATAAATAAATAAATAAATAAATAAATAAACCTGACAACTATTTTTCTATGTTTTCTTGCATAATATGGTGAATACCTGCAGGTAAAAAACCATATTTTGTCATTATGAAAGAAGTCACATATTCTGTAATAAATAGCTCATGTAGATTTTTGAAGTTTTGTAACATTTTTCTCCAGAGAATCTTACTTCAGATGTAATGGCTCCATATGTCGTCACAGACATTATATTTACTCACCACACAGGAAAACTCATGGCATAATACCTGCTTCTCTATTTTTTTTTTTTGTTTGAACTATCATTAGTTCAAACAATAACATGTCTTATTTCTACTAAAACCCCCATCACAGCACTTAAAACAGGAGTAAAAGCTTCTACAGATGCCAAGTCACTGTACATTTTGAGATACTCTGCAGTATTTGGGGGACAACCAATTCCCACAGAGCAAAGTACTTCTAATCACTGGTGTGTGAAAAGAACCAGCAGGATTTCTCTGAATATTATTTAGATAGGTACTAACACTCTGGTTAATTAATGGAAGATTTAGACAGAAAAGTAAACCGAACTAGGAGGATGTGGGATGTGTGTGTTTGGTTGGTTGAGAAGGGGTTTAAGAAGGAATAAAGTCTAATTTTGGTACTCAAACTGCAAATACATAAGAAAGGCACAAAAGCGATCAATACTGAGACCTTAAGTCAGTTTCACAGAATTTAGCAGCACGTTCAAATTCCAGCATCAATTGCTTTTCCCTTTTGCTTACAATTATGTGTGGTTTCAGCAGCAGAAATTCAAAAAGATCTCACAGATTATGGGCTTCCAGCTAAACACAGAAAGCACAGGAAGATATTTGACTTGCATCTCCAGAGATTTAACTTGTTCTACATTTCAGACTCCACTGGGTACCACTGCCAAAAGGCGAACCCATTTTAACTTTAACTGCTTCTGAAGAGACCTGGCCGTACATGCGATACGACCCGCACAGACGATGGGCTCCGCGTGCAAAAATTGGGGGGAGGGAGGCGAGAAGAGAAAATTAATACCTTTAATCCTGGAATGTGTCTTGGTTCCCTATTCCTCACACTGCGACACGCGCAGTCATCCTCCCTCCCTGCGCGAGGGCTGCCCGCTGCATTGAGGAAACTTCCCGAGGGGCCGCTGCCCGCACTCCCGCCGCACCTGCCCGCGGCCTCGGGCGGACAGCGCTGCTCCGTGTGCCCCGGGGCACCGAAGAAGCGGCAGGCGTGCCGGCACTTCCCCGCGCTCCCGGCCCGCAGCATCGCCCCGAGCCGGCGCCGGATCCCGCCCCGGCAGCCGCCGGTCGCCCAGCACCCCGCAGCCCCCCGGCCGGACACGGCTTCCCTTCCCCGCCGGCGATGCTGAATCACGGCGGGCCGCCGCTCCGCCGCCTCTCCGCGGGGGTGGCAGCCTGTCCCCCGCCGCCGCAGGAGGAGGAGGAGGTGTCGCGCCCCGCCGGCCCCTCACCCTGACCTCACCTGCCG
>JAYDZK010000006.1:14127954-14142291 GCA_034509185.1 Euphonia xanthogaster
CCGCGGGGCCCGGCGGGGCGGGTGGAGGCGCCCGCGGGCCCGGAGCCGCCGGCGGTTCCCCGCGCACAGCCCGGCACCTGCCCGATCCACAAAGCCGTGCCCCCTGCCCGCGGCTCCAAACAGGGTTTTTTTTCCTCTTCCCCTTTGGAACCGTAGCCAAATGTTTTCCTCCCGAGTGCACAATCACTGTTTGCCACTCTGGAAGAGCCATTTCGGGCTTTTCCTGAAACACTTTGCATGCTCACATAAAGGCACGTGACCTAATCAGATAGCTGCAGTAAAGATTGAAAAAATAGATAAACGCTTGTCAAGCAAAAATTTTTTGGAATTTTTCAGAAGAATAGGAAGTTTCACAAAAAAAGAATACTTACAGAATAAGTCATAAAACCCCAACTGAAATTTAGTCAATTATCTCAGTATATTCTGTAGTATCCTCTATGTTTATCAAGGTTAGGAGCCCAATTCACAAGCAGTGGAAGTCACCATGGCATTGGACTTTGTCTGCATTATGTTTGCCATGGAACTAGCAGTAATCTTTTTATCTACTTCTGGTTTATTAGTTCATGATCTTACGTTGTTCGTACTATTTCATTCTTATATCACACATTCCTCACTACTACATACCTTTAAAATCAATTCCAGTCTAGTGTTTTCTGCACAATCTCCTGGCTAAAACAAGACAGTTATAAATAAATATATTCAGTAGGCTTAGTTTCAGGTTTTTTATGTCTTAGTCAGAAAGAACTGAAACAAAGTTGATAATGTTAAATGAAAATGAAAATTTAATTGCAACTTGATCAGCCTTAAGTTTTGGGGTTTTTTTTTACTCCCTTTTAACATCTTCTGAGGTAAGCTGATACTTTAATAGGAACAGATTGTGGGCTTCTTGCAAATGCTAAAATTATTGTTAAGGACAGAAAAACACATGAAAAATCCTTTAGGAAATCTGGAGAGATATCAGACTGTTTTCTCATGTGTGGTATCAATTTGTAGCTTGTAAAGTTGAGAATTTACTTTTTACAGACATGGTATTTTTCATTGGGTTGGATGATAAACTATGTTGTGGTTGCTTCTGATACACCGAAATTATTATTTATTTGCCACTAAAACCTTTGTTGGTCTTATAAAAAAAAAATAAGCAGAGATATAATTTCTGGCCACAAACATGTAATCTGATAGAAGCTCCCATGCTTGTTTGTGTAGGTGTTTGTAGGAACAGGTCTGAATTTTAGTGATAGAAAACCCATGCTAAAGCAAGAGGATCTAAGTTCGTCCCCATGTAAACAGTCATTATTCTCAAGCTGTGCCAAAGCTGTGTTCCAGGATGCTCCTGAGGAAAGGTTTGATTCTCTTTCCGTTAGTCATTTGGAATGCTGCCACTGACTGCAGACGAAACCATTTACAAGGCTGACATGCACTGCACGTTATCTCTGGGTCAAAGCTTGGGCTGGGCATGTAGCAGCCCCTGCCTGCTTTGTTTTAGCGGTGTGTCCACATTCCACAGCCCAAACCAGGCCTCTCCACCCCAAGTGATGTGCACACCTCTGCTGAGCAAAGTACATTAGATCTTGGGAAGAGCAGCAAACCACAAGCGGGAGTTTGTGATGAGAGATTGCACCCAGCTGTTGCTTTATGATTCACAGGCAAACCTGAAGTTTGGGTATAGAGTTGGGACTTGCTTGGCTCCTGGAAGGATTTTAGGATAAGCCTCCCCTTCCAGGTGCAGCTAATGCTTCCTCTTTTCAGAGGGCTGGTACCAATGGGTGCTGTTCTCAGCTGGGAACACATCTTCCCAGCAAAGGCCAGAGCCTCACAGCAGAAACGCTTTTTCTCCTCTCCATTCCTGGGAGGCAGGAGGCATTAATCTCTTCCCGAATGTGCTTTTAGTTGTTGTTTCCCAGAAGCAGATCAGATTTACTCTTTTTAATGCGATCTGCATCCTGAATCACTCTGAGAGTAAATGGTACTCACTACCTCCATGTTGAAACATTAGAGCTACCAAAATGTAGTAAGGAACCAAAGCGGGGTATTAAATACACAGATGCTTAATTAGGAACATTAAATAGAGTTATATTTTTAATTATTGTAAATAGAAATAGTAATAAAAATACCTTTTACATAGCATTAAGATTATCTTATGAATTTCATAAATGAACAAACAGGAAAGACAGAAAAACATGAGGAAGAAAGTGCTTTCTCAGAAATCTACGTATTTCTAAGAATTTTCGTAGGTTTTTCCAATTTTTTCATACAGAAGTTCTTGATTCCTTTATGAATTTTAATTGTTACAGTCAAAAAATGGTGAGGGCAATCAGATCAGTTCTATCTTCAAGAGAAAGAATTATGATTTATTTGAACGCAGTTCCTATTTCACTCTTCCTGTTACTAGGAACATATTCCCTGAATAATTATGAACACTGTACTGATGTATATGTAATCCATCTCCAAGTCAGTAAATACAATGTCCTCAAATTACAAAAGGATAATTAAATTCTCTAAAGAACACTGGTATTTGAACGAAGTCACAAAATAGACTTGGAAGTGCAGGCCTATTTCTCCTGCTTACTCAACTGCCAGCTTACAGAGCTGCAGTAGGATTCACAGTCTGATATGGTCCAGAAAACTTGAAGTTGCATTTTACCCCTGCTGTTGAAGCAGGCTCTATCCTTGTGCAACTGTTAGTACTCACAAATGCCACAAAGATCTTCAAAATATTAAATGTGACAATCCTGAAGTTCAAAAGCTTTGAAACAGAATCAGCATATGGATTTGTAATGGGAATAACAGGAATAATATCTATTCCTATTAGCTAATAGCTATAGTGTGTTCTCTTTGTTTGCACAACACTCAGAATATATTTACTAAGTAGATAATTACATTTTTCAAACAGGTGCATTTTCCCACTTGCTATAAAGCCATGTCCAAACATAATCTGTGCTGTCATAAACCATCCATTTCCTAGTGTCAGCCTAGAAAACATCACCAATTAAGAAACAAGGTTCAGCTCAACTTCCATCCCTACACTTTCTATTCCCTTAGGATTCTTGCTACAATACTTCTCAGGCCATACATAATTTTTACTTCAAAAAGCAACACCCATTTCTTTTATAAGCCATCTGCTCAGCGTGTTAGCAAAATCCATGCAACAGCTTCCCAGCAGCACCAACACCTGCTAACAGGGGATGGTGTTTCAGGCAGATATTGCCAGCCTGTCACAGCTTCTTATCTCCTCTCTCTCTAATCTTCAGAGTACTGTCTGGGATTATCTCCTGGAAATCAAATGCCCAGCAAGATGGCTTGTTACTTTTTTATGTATCAGCAAACATGCACTTGATTGAGTTCCTTAGTGCTGTAAACATCTTTTATTATACAGATCAATGTGAATTTACAAGCTGTAGCAGTATGATATTGACATAATGTAGCATTTCATATACAATAACTTTTTATAGTCCTCCACACTCCAAACAAGCTCTGGGTGAAACTCAGTACTGATGTAAGCAGATACCATAACACCAAGGCTATCCAGTCAATTATCCTCAAGCTTAATGAGGTTCCTTTGGTTCAGGCATGATTTTGAACAGCTTTAAGATAGGAACACTTCTATTTTTAACCACACAAAATATCATTTTGGAGCATCTGTATTTGTTTAGTAATCAAAGCTTGGAGATTCTTCTTCAAATATCTTCAAGTTTCCATCTGCTGTCTGCCTCTGTTTAGGAAAGGAAGTCCCAGAATTTCAGCAGTTTGGAGAAACATTTCCTTTTGTTGAGCAGCCATGAAGAAAAAAAATTATTCTACTGTATGAAGGCTGTAAGATGATATGAGGCATAAGTTGAAGGAAAGTGGAAACTTTTATCTGTTGGTCTACTAAGTTACTATGGTCATCAAGGAAATAAAACCAGTTTTTGTAAATATTCACAAACTGGGGCAACTTCATATAATGTTACTAAATACTTGTGCTATTACTGGCATGCAGGCCCAAATAGAAAGAGGGGTGTGAGCTGTTCCTCCTTTGCAGTTGGACATAGTAATGAAACAATTATTTTAAGCAATATGGTCAAATATGAGAAAAGTGGGCATGAGACTTCCACCCCAGCAAAGTTGTGCTTTTTCCCATGCATGTCCTTTCACAGTGTAAAAGTTCTCAGTATCTGTTCAATCCATACCTTACCAGATATAAGTGGAAATTCCTCTATATAGGTTTGTTGAAATAAGTCTGAAGTGATTGGCTCATTACTTTCATGTAACAGCTAACAAATATTTAACCCCTCTATTTATCACGTTTAATGGCAAAACATATTGCAAATGGTAACTTTTTCACCATTATTTGAATTTCATTAGTACTTTTAATTGCTTTCTAAAATGAAAATAAAAAAAAGTCATACCAAAAAAGGTAAGTGGAGTTGTCACTTTTGTATAGTCAAAGTACTCTTTCTCATATTCTTCTTTCATTATGTATAAATATTTAAACAGTATATATTTATGTCACAACAGAAAACAATGTAGAATACAAGAAAAAACCTGCTGCCAGAAAACATGTTTATTTTTTCCATATATCACAAATTAAAACAGACTATAACAGCATGAAGCATTCAAAAAGAAATGTGCAAAAGAAGTCTGTGAAAAAATCTATGTCTGCTCATATAGGTGAGGCTACACTGGATCTGTCTGTCCCCAAATGACCTCGTGTTTCCTCAAGGTCCCCAGCTTTTTGAAGACCACACGTTGTTCCACTGATGTTTACAGCTGTTGTCTAGGAAACCAGATAAAATAGAGATTTAAAGGGGCCTGCCCTGTCTCTGCTGTGGGCTCCAAACTCACATCAAGAAAAGGAGCCCTGCCTGTGGAGAAACACAGCCTAGGGCAGGAGAATCCTCCAGATTTTAGCCAATCCTTTCCTACAACTGCTTGCTGTAGCAAAGAAACAAAAGACTACTACAATTAGACTTACATAGACATGGTGAGTTTTGATTCAGACTATGGATTGCAAATTTTTGACTATAATAGATAATATTAACATAATGTGTATTTCCTTATGATCTCATCGGATTTTTATGTCCAAGAAATGACAGTGATAACATTATTGAGTGACTATGATTAATTATTTCAATTATGGTAGAAAACAGAGACCCCATTCAAAATTAGTCCCCCATTGTGATGCAGCTGTACAAACATATATTAAAAGACTGTGTCTGGACCAGAAGTCTACAAATTACTCCACTCAGAGTCATCAGGGAAAAGACAGCAGCACACATGGAACACACACAGGCAGGGATGAACCTGGACAGTGTGTGTATTGCCAAGATTGTAGCCAAATCACAGCTTCTCCTAGTTAAAGCAACACTTTTTCTCTCCAAGTGAGATAGGTTACCATCTCCTATTATCTTTCTTAAAAGACTATATTGCATATTTTCCTGTTGCATGAGACAAGTTCCACAATTCTTCCATAATTATTTTATATGTTCTTCTCTCTCCTGCACATGTATGTGCTCCAGTTGTCCTGCCTTCATTTTCTTCTCTCTACCATTTTCAAACATTCTCTTCTGTTCTGCAGCCCAGCCTTTCTCTTCCTTCCTTGAAATCCCAGCTGCCATGGAAATCCTGCTCTCCAACACCACTGAAACTCTCAGAAGCCTTTTACTTCTAACTGTATAAGCCTGAAATTTGTGGATGAAAAAGCCCTCTATAACTGGTAAGTATTGATATTGATTGTGTTATTAATATTTGCATGTTAAAAGATTCATATACAAACTATTTAGCTCCCCCTTCAAACAGACAATAAATTGAAAAAAAAAATATTCTTCCCTTGTCATCCAGAGGGAAAATGAACTTTAAACTGAAGGACAACAATCATAACCTGGATTTATCTTTTCTAAGACGTTCTAGGAATCAGTTATTTACCCAAGGACCATTTCTAACATGTCTTTTGTTTCTATTCAATATACTATCCTATGCTAACTTTGAGGAATGGATATTGCCAATTATGCTCTTGTCTCTTCAATAAATTGATGCAACGTTATTGCAGAAATGAAAAAGAGGATGCAAGAGAAGTATGTTCTTGAGATAGCTTATGAAGAGTAACAGGCACAAAACTAGAAAACACACCCAGGCCCAGTGTTGCAGGTAACATCCTGATGTCACCAATGGCAAAATTTCATTTCACTATGAAGAAATTCAGGTTTCATGTGAGACTTCAGAAAAATAGTTTCTCATCAGTAATGGCTTTTATGGCCTTTGCCTCTGCTTGTGGGTGCCCAGGGGATCAGAAATCTGGTTTGTCTTCTCAATAATGATGAGGAAAGGCCCTGACTGATTTAAATGTCTTTATTTTTGTTCAACACTATCAGTGAAAATTAAGATCTAACATACCAAATATTTGGAGGAGGCAAGGGATGCCAAACACCGCCAAACTCTGCTGCTGAATTCCATTTGTTTTGTGAACTCTTCCAAAATAACAGTTCTGGTAGTAAATCTGCAGTACAGTGAAGGGAAAAACCAAGTAAATGGAATAGGGTGGTAAATAAAACAAATGGAGGCCAAAAGGGATAGGAAAGAAGGAAAAGCAAAGTGTGAACATAAGGGCATATAAAGCCTTTGGAGGATGGAAATGAACATCTTTTGGGAGGAATGGAAATATAATTTATTTTAGCAGTATAAAAAAATTAAAACTAGGAGGGACAAAAAATATGTGATTAAATCGCAGAATAACTTTTACTGTGATAAAGTAGATAGAAGGGAAGATTTCTGAGGAGATATATCAAAGGACAAGCTTTGATATCTAGCAGCTTCAAGTGATCTACACATATAATGCCATCACCACTGAGTTAAAATGTTGCACCTGAGCATAAGAAATAAATGCAGAGGTTATCCCCAAGACAGATTTCTGTACATCCTCTGTTAGAGACCTTGATTGATTGATTTCACCTGAAGTTATTTGAAAGGAACTACAGCACTGGGAATGAGAAATGCTTGAAGATAATTTTTATATGTAGACATTTATTGGCTAATATATTACTTGGGGATGCATCTGCTCTTTGCACAAAAAGAATGGAGTTCTTTCTTGTAAATGTGATAGTTAAAATCATAATACTTAATACCAGTTTTAAAGCTCTTTTTGTCACATTCATGTGCAAAAACTGCACATGGTTACCATCTTTTAGAATGTATTTTAAAAATAAAAGCTTCACTGGAAGCATTACATTTATTTCAGGTATTATTAGAAAATTACCTTTATATCTCAGATGTGAAACTGAGTTTTGAGAAAATCTGGCTTGGGCTAAATGCAAATAGAAGTCAAAGTTCTGTATTTCATGAGATTAAAACAATGCTTGAAAATACTCAACTTCTCTTTCATGGTGAATCAGCCATACATCTGTCAAATATACAGAACATCTACTGATATCAAAGTATAGTCTGACAATGGCTTCTCAGGCTCTGGAGTTGAGGGAAAAAAACTTTTACATTGACATTTGCATTACAACCACTTGAAATAACCACTTCTTCTTTGTGCTAATGAGAATTAATAAGTTCTTCTTGGCATGCACTGTAGATATTTCTCCTTTTAGCTTTGTGAGTCAAAGACAAACAAAAAGAAATCCAAAAATAATAAATAAACTTTTAATCCAGTTTTGGCTGCTTTTTTTTTTTTCATATGGAAAATGGCTACATTTTACTCTTTTTTTTCTTGCATGGATTTTTTTTCAATAGATTCACCCCTATGAATATGATGTTATTATTGGTTTTGTTTATTATTTCTCCTAATGAAAGGCTACTGGTCTAAATATTCTTTTAGCAATTTAGCTTCCTGGCTTGTAAGTGTAAGGAAAAGGCTCTGCAGGCACCTGACTGAAGAACATCTGCTGAAACCCTCTGAGCCTGGAATGACCACTCATTCATGGCACTAGCAATATTAAAAAAAAAAATTAAAAAAAAAGGCACTGAGAAGAAATTAAAGCATTTAAAGGCTCAAACTCTGGAAATAGCAGAAACTACTGGAAAAGAAGGCAAGAACACTTCAGTGTACATCTGGAAACAGTAAGTGTTATTTAAAAGCAAGTCTATCAGAAGGAGGTTTTCCTTCTGAAAATAGCAAGTGCTGATGCATTTGGCATATTTAACACTTCTCAGCAATCCAAGAAAAGGAGGATATTCATGAAGCTGGTACAAAAAATGAGGAGTATTGCATTCTAAATAAAAATGAAGCATATTAAAGCCATATGCTTTGGTGCTGAATGTTTAAAAACGTATTTTACTTTGTAATATTAGGATGACAAGATTATAAGATTATATTTACTAAATAAGATTGGGTGCTAGAAGTGTAGGATAAAGTGTGGCATTACCTTGCCATAGGGTAAGATCTATTGAAGATTTTTAGATTTAAAAAAAAATAAAACCCTTCCAACGTTAAAAAGCCACTGATTTTCAACAGAAAGTGGAGCAAATAATACAGAAATAGACTCCTGGGAGAAGCAGACTCCAGATGAGGCAATTTAGAATCTGCCAATAAACTAATACTTGAATATTCAAGTGTTGGACTGGACTGTACTTTAGAACCTTAGATATTACCAAGAGCTGAAAATACCATCAAACAAAGACATCAGAGGCAGAAAAACCCAGAGCTGGAATTTCTGAGCAAGGAATAATAACACAAATAAAGCAGATGGAAGACTCTGAACATTAAGCAAAGCCTTGTATTTGTCTTCAGGTGCCAGGGGTCTGAACCATGAAGAAATTGCATGTGTCTGCCTTGGATGATTGTTTTCTGTAGAATAAAAACACTTGCAGCAAAAGATTGTGTATGCAGAAGAAATAATAAACGTAAGAGCAAATGGGACATATTGCCTTCATCAGGCATATATGCACAGCTCCTAATATTTCTAGGAACTGTGCTGTAACTCTGAGATAAAAACAGCAAGTTGTAGAAATATAAAGCGGTAAAAATACAGGTTTATGGAAGTGATTTTTTTCTATTTAAAAATGTGCTTCTAGAAATTAAAAAAAAAATAAACAGGAAAACCATCTTGGCCTGCTTTCCTATTTTTACATGGCACTACTAAAGATATTACAGCAGAAAAGCTGATTATGCATTAAGAACTTTTCTAGCTAGACTTCTTTAACCAATACAGTAATATGTGACAGAGGGACACAATTTACAGGACATACATTTGAGCAGAATACAGTGAAACCTAGATTTAGATGTGAGACTACTAGTTCCTCATCATTCCTCACTTATTGGGTGCAGACTATGTAGGAAAGCTTGGTAATCTGTTTGAACTTTCCCAGGTAGAATTAAAATGACCTTCAGGTAACCTAGCATATTTCACTTCCAAAGTGAGTTAGGCTAAACTGAATTAAGGTCATTTTTAATTCTGAGGAAAAATAGATGCTGAGGCATTTAATATAGCTTAGTCTACTTTAAATTAACAGTTGTAATTAACTTAGAGATCTCTGTAGAAAAGATCTAAAAAGATAAATTTAAAACACCACTGTTTTTGTTTTTTATCTTCTCAATTCTGTAGAAGGTGATTCAGAGTCTTAATATACAGTAAGAACAAACAGTATAATATTGATCACCTCTCAATTATGGTAAACTTAAGTAATTAAGGAAGCTATCCCGAAAGTGGCTTACTGTATAGTTTTTTAAACAGTTATGCATTTTTTAATAACTTTGACTATACAAGTAGTATTTCTATTCAAATCTGTGGGAGTAATCTAGAATCAAATATCAGACAGGTATACCATCAACTCTGACTTATGTTTGATTCCTGCTATAGGTCATGTGCAGCAGTACAAATATGTTGCTAAACTACTAAAAATACAAGAAAAAATGTGATTTTTTTTTGTTTGCTTCCCTCTACTCAATATGTACAAAATCAACTTATATGGAATAATCTGCAGAACAATTATAAGCAACTGAAAAAAGTGCTGAAGTGCTGCTTGCTGATAGCAAGAGACTACACCCACTGCCAAATGATCATAGAAGATAAAGGCCAAGAACTGAGCAGCTGGACTTGCCCATTAAGGCAGTCTGTAGCTTATCTCTGAAAAAAACATGTCTTTTCTGCAGAACATTGACCTCAACACAGCACCTGTCACCTCCTGTGGTGAATTAATATGTAGCCACTATCCACAGAAAATTTGATCAAATGCTCTCTTGTAGGGGGTAATAGTGACAGCAAAAGCATAGAACGTGTTTTGTTAAATTAGGTCTAAAACATCAAAAAAACCCCACCTTGCAGCTTTATGGCTCTTGAGAGGCTTGTGGTGAACTGTAGTTAAAAATCAATAAGGGAATATATAACCTCTTTTCTTCTATGTTTACATGGGGTTTTTTGACCAGTGGCTATCTTGGGAAATACTTGGGAAACATCTAATGCCAAGAAAGAAAGGGTGGCAGTGGTGAAGTATTAGCTGCTGGTGGAAGCTTCCTTTGGAGCTTTTTGCTTTAAGTCTACCTAGTCACACTGAAGGAAGCCCAAGTTGCCCTTAGTTAAGACTCCTTCCAAAATAAAATGTCCCTCAAAATTGTAACATCCATGGTGTGACAAACACTTTCCTTTTGTATTCACAGTTGGAAAGCATCGAAGAACATTTTTCAGGACATCTGAAACTTGCAGAGCAAGTTCTCGGCCAAGTTGCTTTAGTTTCATAGTGGATTCTGGGCCTGCCAATCTCAGATATTTTAGAAATATGATGTAAGTCCTTTCACTTCTCTCTGAGTGGGTGGGTCCTCAACTGGAATGAATTTGGCATCAGTGGATTAAGCCTTCCCTGCAGAAGGATGTAGTTTTGCTGTCTGTATAGCTAGTACAGGGAGCAGGGGAAATTGCTGTATTCCTGCTTTCATCCTTTCCCTTAGCACATCTACATGACATAATTGATATATTCTTGGCAGGTCTGAAATTATGCTGCAGTGATGAATATTCCTGTTTCTGGGTCAGAAGCTGTAAAATTTGGAAAATATCTTCCATATTCACAAAGAAATACATATGCTTCTTGGCACGTTACCAACCTGCTAGAAAAGCATCCCACACTGGCAGAACAGGGGTTAGCTGAGAGCAGGAAATGTGCCAGTAGCCTGGAACAACCCAAGAGGAAAACAAGGAGTTAAATGCCAAATATATCATTCTGTTTAGGAGAGAGAAGGAGGCTGCCAGAGGTATTCAAAGATGCAGGAATGTGGGATTTTGGGAAGAGCAGTCTAATTTGGTATTCAAAGCCCGATGTTTACATGCACTGCTGCAATGGTAAGACAGGCTGGCCACAGAAAGAGAGCCCCAACTAAGGCAAGTATATAGTCATAACTATAGCAGAGCCTACACCCTCAGGCTAAGGTTGATCAGTAGCTGAACCATCAATCTGTGCATGCCAACCCCTTGCAATGCAGGCACACCTCAAATTCGAGAGAAGAAAATGAAGATGCGTAATGATTTAAATGTAGTGACTTGTTTCAAATGTGTATTGAAAACAACTGCTGTAGTTGCTACAGAAATGCCACTACCTCATCTAGAAATCAGAATGATTATGGAGTGAAAGGATATGTGGTTCCAGAAGTAATTCCCATATGAACAAGTGATTTCTACTAAAAACATCTGAGAGTCTTTAATCTAGAAAAAATTTATCCTTTTTTGTCCTGAAACGACCCTCTCATTTTTAGTTCTAAGTCTATGTAGGTAAAATATGTGAGTTTCATGAGGGAACTATACATCTGATACAGAGCTTTAGGCTTTATCAGAGTGAAAGATTTGTCTTGCTAGGATATTCCTAACTGATAGTTCCCAAGAAATATGTTAAAAAATGGATGAAAACCTGCTGGAAGTCATTGAAACAACATCATCAAGTCCATACTGCTAAAACTGCTGAGCTGACTTTCTTAGAGTATATTTTTTAAAATCTCGTATAGATCAGCAAAACAAATCAAATTTGTATTTTCAGATTGGGCCTTTAGTGAAATATATTAACATACACAAATGGAACATTTTTCATATTTGCATTACTTTATTTTTTAACCAATTGTGTTGACAGATAGAAGGCAAACTACTTGTAAATAAGTAGTGATAGGAGGCATTTCAGCATAAAAGGATTTTTTATAAGAAAATTAAGGAAACTAAAGATTAAGACTGGAATAAGAGTTGACAGTCTGAGTGCTAAGTGATTGAATACACATAATATCTATAATCATCAGTGTTTTGCAAATAATCAATGGCTATTAACTTGTTAATATAGCATAAGATATGTGAGTAGTGTGAATGTGAATACAAATGTCCATCCCTAACTCTTTATTTCTGTTATCTTTGCCTACATGTGTAATGCTAGAACCATGGATATGGTTAATTTAATATTTCACATCACTGTTGAATTATATTTGTTAGGTTTCTGATAAAGAGAGTATTTGGGTAAAACCATTTATGCAAATCTGTCAGTATTTGGGTAAAAACATTTATGTAAATCTTAATGCTGCATGTGCATTAAGAGCATGTGGTTATTTGGGAACCAGTGTCATTGCATTGGTGCACACACACACACACATATATACGGTCTGGACATGTATATGTAGGATTTTGCTGGAGTACATGCAATGACCAGTTGATCTTGTCCACCAAGACCCAAAGGGCAGTAATGTCTATTGGACCTTGGTGGATTCCCACATATGCAGCCTTTGCAGCATAATTTGCTAGTGAAGGGATGAGTGTAATGCCAGGAATATGCTAAAGATGCTGCAGCAAACCTCATTTGTTAGTGATGCCACTGCTGTCTTCTCAAGGATATCAAAATGCCTGTCAGCACCTGGATGAAAATCAGCTGACTCAGACTCAATCTGGCCAAAATGAAAATTATGATGGCTGGAGCAGGGAAAACATTTAAAACTGGGATCTTTACCTGAGATATCATTTTCAGATATTTATTTAAATACTACAGCACCTTGGAGTTCTATTTTTTGTCATTGTATGAATGAATGAGACAACAGATGGCAAAACTACCCTTTCCTTTTCCTGTGCTTAAGTTCTCCTCCTGGTGCAGATCCAGCCATTGCAATCTACATGCCATTCCTCAGCAAAGGGAATTACTGATAATTTGCAGAACCTCTTTTTAAGTGCATAAAGAATGTTTGGCAAAATGAGACAGCCCTCTTCAATAGTAGCTGCTTCACTGCCCTCAATGGTTTGCAGGAAATAACCTGCAAACCATTGAGGGCAGTGAAGCAGCTACTATTGAAGAGGGCTGTTAACATCCTAACTATTGATGTTATGATGTTTCAGTCTTGTTTCTATCTTCAAAGCAATAGAGACCTGGCTTCCTCACAGACAGCTTCTTTAATCATAGAAACACAGGTACGCCCCTGAAGTAAGCAGTATAACACACGTCAGGATAATGCAAGGGAAAAGGTGAAGAAAATCAGGAGAAAGTCCCTTAACCCAAATAGTTCATTGATCAATCCTCAACCTACAAAACATCAAGATAATTCAGGTAAGTGTTCCCAAAACACACTTACTTATGGCTTTGCAGCCATATAACCCAGGCAGCTTGTACAACTGTCCAGGTAGACCACACACTGGCTAGATCTGCCCAGTGCTCCCATACTCTGTACTCCACTGCACAGGCCTAGGAAACCGGAAATTTCCTAAACGTATCTACTTTAGTGTCCATTAGTGTATGTGTATAAAATCCTGTCTTGTAGTAAGGTAATTCAGTATTAGGCTGTGACAGCATGTGCTTCACCAGTAGGCAGCCCACGGTGCTGGGAGAGGATTTCGATAACCCCAGAGAAGGACGGTAGCCAGAACAATTCCTGCAGCCTTGGGGAAAGAATGCTGCCAGAAGAGGCAGGGTATCACATACATTGTCCTGGCAGAATATATGCAGTTTGTGATCCATAAGATTAGCACTTCTGCTCTCCACTCTTTCCACTTTAAAGCACATAAAATAAAGCCTTTTTTTGATAAGCATTTCCTTCCAGAGCTAAAACACTCACAGTGTTTCACATGATAAATATATAAAGAGAGCTATCACCAACTTGAAAGTCACAATACCGCTTGAAAATGTGTAGCTGTAGCTATTTATGAAGGGTGGCAGCAAAAGGGGGGGAGGAAAAAAAAAAAAAAACTCTTTCCTGGCAGCCCGCTTACTTTCTACGTTTTTTTTTTTTTTCCTATAGTCTGGTGAGCCGTGTAAAAACAGTCACTGAACAGGCGGCAAGTGCGAGTTTCCTCCCGTCGGCCGCCGGGGTGCAGGCCCGGGCGGGTGTCCTCGGGGATGCTCAGGGGCGC
Source organism: Euphonia xanthogaster (assembly GCA_034509185.1). Taxonomy (NCBI): domain Eukaryota; kingdom Metazoa; phylum Chordata; class Aves; order Passeriformes; family Fringillidae; genus Euphonia; species Euphonia xanthogaster. The sequence continues at coordinate 14,142,222 of JAYDZK010000006.1, forward strand.
GGGGCGGGCGCAGCCGCAGGGCCGCGGCCCGCGCGGCCTCCCGGGGTCACCTTGGGCAAGATCGGAAGAG
>JAYDZK010000006.1:14143050-14238649 GCA_034509185.1 Euphonia xanthogaster
GGCTCAGCGGCCTCTCGGGAAACCAGCGGGACAAACCCGCCCGCGGCCGCCGGGCCGAGGCCGCCGCCGGGCCGCGCGTGCGGCTGTCCCGCAGCAGGTGTCCGTCCCCGGTGGAGGAGGAGCCGGCGGCGGGGCCGCGGTGTCGGCGGGCAGGTGTCGGCGCCTCCGCCAGCCTTCATCCTCGCCCCGGCCCGCTCGCTTTCCCCACCCCCGAACACACCCTGCCGGCGGGGGAGGCCTCCCGCCCGCCGCGCTCCGTCTGCGGCGGGAGGGTTTTATCCCGCTGCGGGGAATGTAGGTCAGAAACTCCCGTGCTCGCCCGGATCGTGCAGCCCCGGTGACCCCGGGGCCGTGGCCGCGCCCCGCGGCGCAGCCCCAGCCCCAGCCCCGCGGCGTGTTTACATCGCTCGGGAGCGCGCTGGGAGAGCCCTCGGTTCAGCGTTGCTCTCCTGAGCCCTGAGTAAAATGGAAGACAAAAGCATTGATCTGAACTCGTCATGGCAGGGAGCTTTCTGCTGGTGTTTCTGTTCGTTTGTTTGCTTTGTTTTTGTTGTTTTTTTTCCCCTCTGAATATTTCAGCATAACTTTGAACAATATAAAGCCGATTCAGTTTTTGGGAAGAAAACCCTAGATTTTATTTTTTTGTATGTTGACTGACTTACTTCGTTTCTAGTGAAAAACTTTGGGTATGTTTGTGATGGATAAGAGTAAAGACAAGATGTAGTGAGCAGGCAGTTGTGCAAGCTCAGTGTTGTGACAACAATACCCTTTGTTACTGGAAAGTCCTAGGGCATTGAAATGGAAATAACTTTAAATGTCGAAGTTGGGGGGGTTGTTTTTTTGGGTTTGAGTTTTTTGTTGGTTTTGTGGTGGTTTTTTTTTTTTTTTTTGTTATTTTGGGGGTTTCTTGTTGTTGTTGTGTTTTGGGGTTTTTTTTAGTGTGTGTTCTTTTTGTGTATTTACTATTGAAGTCTGGGGTAGAACTAGGTAACCCGATTTGCATAGGCCGGGTCCTGCCCACACAGCATTCCTCTGGCTTCCCAGGGATCTGCAGTGGGTGCTTCCAGCTGTGGGAGAACGGGCTCTGGCTGACCTACCCAGTTCTGATTGTTGGTTTCACCTTTCAGTTCTTGTGTCTTAGCTCACTATTATTTTAGACTTCACAATCCAAATCTGTTATGAGTATTTGACCATTATTGTTTAGTGGTTTTAATTTTTACTTGAGTGCATTAATTTTGATGGGAAGTATTTTAGCCTAACCATAAAGATACATATGGAGAGGGTGGATTGTTTGAAGTACTTCAGATGACAAAACACTGCATTTTGTACTTTATAGTAACTGTACTGCTATTAGTTTGTGCAATTAAATAACACTACAACACACAGTGTTTACTTTCATTTTAATGAATTCTCAAATTACAAAATACAGTAATTTTTAGGTTGCAGGAGTTTCCTTCAGAACGTCTCTCTCCATTTGTTTAAAAATGAAGTGCTGCTAGAGCCATCAAGCTCAGATATTTAATACTCAGTATATTTAGCAGCAAAATTCTGTAATAATACAACTCCTGTAACTAGGAGAAAAAAATGGTCATCATTGACACACTGCTGGGAAAGACCAGGATTCACTTACCATGGAAAATTGATAAGATGTGAATATTATACAACTGATTCATTATTAGAAACAGCATTTCATGTACTATCAGTGAATGTTGATTGTCATCTATTCATATGATACATTGCAACCAAAAACTAAAGAAATATAAAATGAGATGGAGCTTTAATATTTCTGAATTATTTATTCACATTGTTGAACCAGTTTTCTAGTTTTGCATGTTTGTCCTCAGCAGCATGTATTCCAGACTACAGGACACTGAAAATGAAGCTGTTTGAAGGGCTAACAGAAGAATATCCAGCTTAGAATTCTAAAGGTGATGTTATGCCTTGACTCATGCATAGACCTTATGGAATTGTGTGGATCAAGGGCATGCTAAGGTCCCTGGAAGAACAATGAAGGGTAACGCAGCTTCCCCTGATAACTATACTTACTAGTTCATGAAATGTAATTTGAGACCTCTTGCAGTGTCTATGGCCAGCACAGTAAAGGCTGTTCACCCAGCTATGGCCCTTACATCCTTCTCATTTATTGTAGCTTTCCATTTATAGTCAAATGTCTTTAGTACTTGTTACCTCACTTAGGCAATGAAGTGGAATAAAATCATGAGTATGTGAACACCAGTAGCACATGAGAGGAAATGCTTTGGAGTATTTCTGGGCTGAAGTTGCAGATGAATGAAATCTGAGTTGTGGTGGTTTCTTAAGCTTGGTCACCACAAGAGTGCATTGGGTTTGTGTAGCAGGGAGGATAAGATACATTGTGTATACAGAAGATGGGAAGGAAAGCTTCAGTGTAATCTGTTCGGGGGTTATTTCTATGGCCTGCTGTTCCACGTTCTCTAATATGCGTTGGGTTTTGACTTGGAGAAACGACTTGTCCTTTGGTAATGAGAAGCGTCAGGGTTCTGGCTCCATTTTAAACTTTGTTTTAAATGTTTTCCACACCAACCTACAAGTTCTGAGGGCCTTTTAGAATAGTAATATAAGTATCTTTCATTTGAAATCTGGAGAGACACAATTATCAGTTGTCATAAAATTTACTCTGATTCCTCATCCTAATATTCATTTAATTATTGTCTTTGTTATTTGTTGTTTTTTTTCAGCTGCTCCATTTACAGTAGTTGAGAACTTTTGCAACCTAGAAGTTAAAAATATCAACATGTAGTAAATGTCATTTTTAAAAAAAGGCTACAGGGAGTCCTCCTTAACTTGTTGCAATTAATGTGGGAAAATAATAGCTTTATTATTATTCATTATCTTGGAATAATTTGTGGAAGTAGCATGAAACATAACTACGACACATCTGAGGTTTAAAAAAGGTCACAACTTTTTAGTTCAGCAAGTGAATCTGTTACTTTCAAAATCATTATTAATTTTACACAAAACAGGACGCTTTTAACTTTAGTAGAACTGCTTTCTAAACTAAAATGAATGTCTGCTCTGCAAAACTATGTACTTTGTAGAAAGTTTTGTGTGTGTTTTACTTCAGATAACACAATAATACAGATGCTTAAAGTAATTATGATGTATGGTTCTGAATTATTTGCCCTATTAGATATGCAATGGAATGTCATGCATCATAGCAAAGGTTTGGCTATAAATTAATAGTAATCCCACGTGTAGTTTTATTTGTGGCTTTTGTTGGGTTATTTTGTTTCCCCCATTCCCCTTCCCACCCGCCCCGGATTCAAGAGTACTTCGGAGTGATGTTGTCTGTTTCTTTGTAACCACCAAACTGCCTGAGAGATCAGGTGATTACAATGCACTCTTAGGGACTGGAATATTTGTAAACTTTCTCTTCTTTCAATAGATCTTGATGACGTTGGCTTGGCTTCTGCCTTTTATTTGCTGGGATTCACGTAGTCATATCTCATGTGCTGCTTTTTCTGTGGCACTATGTGGTAGTGAATTGCTCTTAAAATGTATTTTAAAAGGAAACTATACATGATTTTCAAAGCATAATTCTGTACATTTGTCTTCTTACCTGGTAGCCAGATCTCTGGTTCTATTAATCCAGTATGATTTTACTAACTTTGATTTTTGTGGTCTTTAAATAGCCAAGTACAGCATGTGTGATGTGTATTCTGCATGTGAGTTTTGTGTTCATTCACTCCCACTTTTCCTCAAAGTGTTCCCTACAGTATCTTCAGTATGATAGAGTTCCCATTATACTCAATTCTTTCCTTTTGAACTCTTATAATTTGTAGAAAGCTTAAGTAGTGCTCCTTTGAAGTGTGCTTGACAGGAAGATGCAGCCTTCTACTTTTTCTTTTTCCAGTAGATTTTAACCTCCTCTGGGGACGTTTCTTAAAAACTGAGGGTATTTTTTTTCAAATTTTTCATGTGTATTCACTGCTGGGTCATTCTTTTGTATTTTCTTGCTGAAGACCAAAAGAGGCCACAAGTGTATTTCTTGTTAAGACTAGATGAGGCAAGGCTTTATTTATCACTGCTGATCTTGGTTAAATTAAAATTGGTGAAGTAGAGGTGGAAAGTTCTGTATCCATTGCTACCCCAAGGTAGCTGATTCCCTGTCACTTTTCCAGAGGCTCTTGCTTGAGTGTTTTTGATTAGAGAGTGTCTTTTTTGCTTTTGCTCATTATGTTTAGCACTCCACATTTGAGATGGGTGTCTTTTGGAGCCTTGTTCTTGGATCAGAACATCAGATAAAATATCTATGTATAAAGAGTAATTAAAAATGTATATTGGGGTGATGCTGGAATGGTCTGCATGAATAACATCTCTGAACAATGTGTATAATGCTTCTTTCCCACTATGTTGGGGTTGTGTCATCTATTAATCAGGTAGGTTTCAAATAAGAAAATAAGAAATAATTGTAATTACTTGCTGAAGAAATACCTGAAAATCCCTCTGCTGTAATCACCAATGTAAGACTACAAGTATGCATTGTGTGAAGACAGGCACCATCTGAAAGTTCTGCTTTAATTAAAAACACAATGCTTATTCACAGCTTGGACTAGCAAAAAGAGAGGTTATCACTCATTAAAGATAGCCACGTGGTAGCATAACAAAAGGTCAGAAGGGCCTCCAAGTGATAAATTGATTTGTATTTAGGTGTTGTGGTTAGGCCTTTATTACAGGCTCAGACTACGTTAGAGACAGAGTCTTTTAAATTACTTGGCATTCCCTCCTTGCTGGGTTTGTTTAGTGTTGGTTCGTCTACCCATCCACATTTGTAGAAGTGACATAATCAAAAGTAATGTCTTGAATAATGCTGGGATTGCTCATATTCTTTCAAGTCTCTTTGTTCCTTAGCCTAATTAAGGCTGTGCTGTGCTGCAGAAATGAAGCCTCTCATTGGTACAGAGAGCAGAATGTAAGGATGCAGCAGTGAGGGTATGGTGTGGAGTGGAGGGCGCTGCTCCGTTGCACGCCAGGCTGGCAGGGAGTCCTCTCCAGATAGTGAAAGTTCTCCTGGAGCTGACACACCCCTCCTTTGGAAAGGCTTTTGGACAGCTGTCAGATTTTGTGTTTTGCCTGCATCCTTTCTAGACATCATAAAGGACTTGTTTGTCCAGATGCCTTTTTTTTTTTTCTTAAACTACAGCAGTTGGTTTAATAAAGAATATTGTTTCTGCTATTGTTTCACAGCAGGTGAGTTCCAGATCTGATCTGATATAGACTGGTTTGTTTTGTTTTATTTAATCAGTGCTTCTAGCATTTAGGCTTGCAAAGTTTTCAGTGTTAGGAACCTTGAGTCAGTGGGGATTTTCCTTATAAATTTGTGAAATTTAGGGCTAGAACTTGGTAAAAAGTCTACCCTGCAGTGCTGCTCTCAAGTTTTGTCTTTGTTTCAAGTGCAAGGTGCTATTTCATAAGCATTTCTTTAATTTGCTGTTCTGCTTTTCTGTCCCAAGCTACTTACTTTCCTCCCTCTGTGCCCTCAAGTGTGCTGGAATGACTTTATGAGACAATAAGGTGAACTGAATTTGAGGTTGATCTAGGTTAAAAATAACCCTACAGAAAGGGGAAAGCAGAAGGGACTTTAGTTACCTGTATTTGGCTTCCTGATCCAGTTCACTGCAGCCACACAAGCAGTTGTACCAGTGCAGGTGGGATATGGCACAGAGAAGAGAGTGGATAGCAGGCACTAAATAGGAGCTGCCTGGCCTACTGCTGCTGCCAAAAAGAGCTGTGGTTTCAGGCTGTACTGCAGGTATTTTCCTATCATAAGCGGTTTCTCCACTGTGAGGTAGAAGTGCTTCCTGGGAAATGGCAAAGAGAACAAAGTAGCAGTGGACCTCTGAGGAGGTAATTGAACTGGGAAGTATGTTGTCTTATAGCTGCAAAACTAGAAGATAAAATCACTTTGTTTCCATTTTTTGTTTTGTTGTTTGGTTTTTTTTTTGCGTGTGGTTGGGTTTTTTTGCCTTCCCCTTCAATGGTTGGGAAAGGATTTAGACACATTTTATTTCTTTTTGTTATCCTGATGTTCAGGAGGGCTAGTCATGAGCTAGGACCCCATTTTCTTGGTACTTATATGCTTTCTTCTCTGAAACTCTTTTGGGAAATGAGGTAAATACTGACAGGAAATGAAGGTGAGACTGTTAGTTTGTGTAGCAGGAGAATTGGGATGCAGCAGTTTAGAGGGTGTGCTATGCAGGGAGCTAGTGCCCCACCTGTGGTGTTGGGATCAGCAGTGGTGAACAGGAGTCTCTTCAGGGCTCATTTGAGGCTCTCTTTGACATCTCCCTTGCTCTTTCTTCCACATCTCAGCAGAATCACATCCGCTAAGAGTAAGGTTTCACAAAACAGTTGAGTCCATCTGGTGACTTGCACTGTTGAAAAATCAGGTTTCATTCCTAGACCCTTCACAAGTCAGGACTCAAGTGTTTCTCCAATCCATTGTAAAGGTATTTTACATAGGCAGAAAACAATGCAGGTTTTATCTCTTTGGGTTATCCATAATTATTTTTACACACCAAATCAATTCACTGAGGTGTCAGTTGGCAAAAGACAGATTCAAAGGAAGCTTTGAAAGCACCATTGGCGATGAAATGCTCAAGTGGCAAGAAAAAAGAACTCTATATATTTTTTAGCATTGAGCTCTTTAAGATCTCACTCTGCCAACTTCTTGAAAAAAATATTACTCCAAACTACCACTTTCTTGTCTGCATTTGTTTATATAAGAAATTCAAGACTTCAAGTTTTTGGTGAGAGATGTTAGCACCTAGCAGTTGGACATCTAGAGCTATAAGAAGGTAGAGAAAAAATAGAAACATTGGTTGCTTTTATCTCTACACTTATCATATGGATCTTTAAGACAATAGTATTTTAGATGAGGATTCTTTTCTTTTTTCTGTTTAAGATTTTCATTTTGTAACTATTTGTTTATTTTGTTTGGTTGTTTTTGGTTTTTTTTCCCTCAATTTGCTATTCAGAGGAAGAAATGTAACAAAGTTTTTATTTCTTCCATTAAATTACCTTCTGATTTTCCCTGCCCAAAAGGAAAAGGTGTTTGCTGGCTTCTGGTAAAATGAGTTCTGGTATGTATTCCTTGTTAGACGTGTGGTAAGGGTTAGGCTAACTTCTTAGCATTAAAGGTGTGGAAACACTTTCACCTTGGTGTTTGTTTTGTCTGGGTTTTTAAAGCTACAGTTTTTGTGACTTCTGAATAAACAACCAGTTTCTCTACACTGACCTGTCATCTGTCTGTAGTTTTGAGCAATAATTTTGGTTTTAGAAACATTTTTCAGTAAATCAAGGAGGCATATAAATATGCTCTGCATGTAGGAGCTAAACGGGTGTCCAGATTCTGAGAAAGCAAAAGTCTTTTCTATGACATAGCTGATCTTTACCAGAGAAAGCCTGGTGAGCATTCTGAGCCAAATCCTCCCCTTAGGAAGGGCTGGGAGAGGTGCTGATCTACTTGCACTGACCTTTTTTTTTAGAGATACAGTATTTCTGTGATAGACCAACTGTAAAGTAGCAAGGTATCTTACCTGTGTGTCCTTTAAAATGTTGCTAGCTGAGTGAATATATAAACTGCTTAGTGCTTTGTAAGTGTAATTGTTAGTTTGTTATTCCTCTGCCTCTTGTTAACTTGTATCCTTTTGCTAAAATACTGTAATATTTAAATAGAAGCCATCAGGAACTTTTTGTTTCTTTTGTTTCATTCAGGTTAAGCTGCTTCCAGCAAGTATGTGCTCATTAACATACTGCACTTGCTGCTAGCACTTGTCTGTAAACCCACAGACATCCACAGCTGCCATGTGGCTCAAGACATTAAAACAAAGGAAAGTGCTTTTTTGGCAAGAAAGTGGAAACTTGAAAGATAGAAAAGACTGTTACTTTGCCTGTGCCCAGAATCAGTTTGCTTTTCCCTCTCACAAAATGACATAATTAAGGGTGTATGTACTCTGCTACTTCAGTAGTTGCATTGTTTTAGTGATTAAGGTTAGTTTTGATTACTATAACATTAGGCAGTTTGAAATTCTTTGTCTTGGGAAGCAAGCAGCAGTAACAGTTTTATTGTGTATGTAAATTCTGATTGTTAAGCATATGGTAAACTCTCTTTGCTTTGCACAGGGTAAAATTGTGATTTAACTGCACCAAAGTCTATCATTAGATAAAGTTTTTAATGCTAATTACCTATAGTCAAGCATTTTATTAACTGCTCCATAGATTATTGTGGAGGATGGAGATTTCGATCAGGGTTTGTCATTGAAAAACAGGGTAGGTGGTGGGAGAGAGAGAAAGAGCATCACATAGCTAAAATCATGCCAAGCCCACTTGAAAGATCATGGTCTTTCCCTCTAACAGCTATGATGAAAGAAGATATGTTTTTATTAACTTGTTGAGGACTATTTTATATTGGACTGCTTTGAAAAATTCAGTGCCTCTGTTGTATGTTTGTTCCTCGTGAATTCTTGTGTAGTGAGAAGCACACCCTGCAACTCCCAGCACTGGTCCTCTGCTCTGGGCAACTATGGGTTAAGCAATCTAAAGCAGTAGAGTGCAACAGCGCATCGTGTGTTCAAGCTGGATTCTCTCCATTGGCTGAAAAATCTACAGTGCAGTGGTGTGTATGTAGTGAACTGAACTTCAGAGAGAAATTAGGTGCTAGGTCTTTTAGCTTAGTATAATGGCTTGTATGAATAACAGATTGCAAAACAGGCAAATTTTGAAATTTGTTTAAGCGTACTGCAGCTTCATGGGATGTGGAATTGCCTGGGAGATTGAGGGTGTGTAGTGCTTTGTAGTGGTTCTTAGGGTGTTTCTTGGTTCTTTTGCAAATTGGCAATTTCTTTTTCCCTTGAATTTCTTGAGGATGATCAGATGCAAAACTGACACTAAAAAAATTAGCCTACTTTTCACACAGATTGCACTAATTCCTAATAAAGTTCAGTTTCTATCTAAATTTGGTCTATTGTTATGACCTGCTTTCTTCCAAAAAGATTGTTCTTTTGATACTACCTATCTCATAATCCAAGTGTTTAATATTCAAATGCAGAATTTATTTCATTTGTATATTAACTTAGGTTTTTTTATATTGAACTCCAAGGTAGGACATTCTTGAACTTTAAAGAATGTGTTCAGAGTTTGAGGTTCTTCAATTTCAATTAACAATTTTTGTTTACAAGCAGTGCTTACTATCATGTGTTGGTGATGAACATCAAACACCTTGCATCTCAGGTGAACACTCAGGAAAAGGTTGGCAAGGATGGAATGATGTTCATGCAAAGAATTACTATGTAATTGCTATGTAAGTGACATCTCTTTTCTAGAATAGCCAGAGGACATGATCTGTAAAACTGTGTGGCATGGAGAGTGAGGAATGTCCTATGCTTGCTTTTTTCTTGCTTTTTTTAAGCAACTGCTTTGAGTCATTGCTTCTATTGGCTTTTTCCTTAGGAACAGATATCAATTTATTCCTAATAAAACATTAGAGCTCTCCTTGAGAATGGGAAGCTGCAGAAAATGAGGGTGGAGGAAAAAACACACAACAGCTGGTAAAAGAAGGAACGTGAGTTGAGAAATGTAAAAACAGGGAGACAAAGGGAGCTCTGAGCAGAATATGGTTTGGGTCTCGTCCGCATACTCCCATCCCAGAAAAGGGGGCTGATGGATGCTGGCCAGAGATGCTCTGCCTGAGGAGGTCAAAGTACCACAGGTGTTGGGAGATCCTGGAAAGCTTCTTCCACCTGGTTGCAGCTTGGTCAGAGCAGTAGAGTCTTTGATGAAGAGATCCTGCATCATGTGGAGACTCAGAGAAGAAATGTATAAATGTAAAGATGAACTAAGAGCATCATAATAAGAAGTTTTGGAGAAGCTGAAGTCTAGGTTGCTATTAATCCCACTTGGGCCATGGCATGCATGTGTTCCACCTTATCCCGGAGGGAACTAGCTTTCAGGACCCCAGGCAGAGTGTTATGGGTGTGCTCCTATCTTTTAATGTATTTTTCCTAACTGGGCTCTGGATTTAGCCCAAAGTACAAGCTGATCCACCTGGCATCGTGCCTCTCCTGATGGTAGGAGATCCCATCCCCTGCTGTCTAGGCAGGGCAAATGGTGAGAAAGTGATGTATGAGGGCATAATGGAATTTTCCAAGATGAGATGTGAAGATGAACAGGATGCCATGAAGCCTGCTGAAATACTGCGTGAGAAAGACGTGTATCTCACGGGACAACAGTCTTCTGCTGGGGTTATTCCTGCCTCAGTCTTGTAGTTGAGTTCAGCTCTTGCTACAGAGGCAGAGGACATCCCTGACAACCTTCATGCCAGATGCCCGAGGACACATTCTGGGGTTTTGTCTGCCAGAGGTGCCAAGTATACTTGGCACATTGTATAGCCTCAGCCACTTCTTATGGGGTTTTAGGGAGTTGTTGGATTCTTAGTTTGGTTTTGGTGTTTTTTGTTTGTTTGGGGTTTTGTTTGGTTAGTTTTTTGTGAGGGTTTTTTTTGTTTGGTTTTTGGTTTTTTTTTTTTGTTTTGTTTTTTTTTGTGAGGTTTTTTTCTTTTTTTTTTGGTTGGTTGGTTTTTGAATGGAAGGTGTCTCTAGAAGCTTGGTACTTTCAGGAGCTAAAATGGTATTAATTATTCACTTCAGAAGAGTTGGGATTTTTTTGGTGGTGGTAGTTTTTGGGTTTTGTTTTGTGTTTTCTGCTTTTAAGCAGATGCTTGAAACTATGCAGTTTATTAAAGAAAAACATCTGCTAAGTAATTGACAGCAGAAATATAGAACAGTTTGGTCAAATAACTTGTTCTTTTCAACTATAAGACAGTCATGTATGATGATTTGGTTGAATTTTCAAGCCAGTTATAGCCCCCATTACCTGTCACTGTTACTTTAGAGAGTTTTTTTCAGCACCTATTTTAGAAGCAATTTTATAGTGTCTGCTGGGCAAGAGTCTTCAGAGTTGAACCTGATTTTTCCTGGTGTGATATTTTTGAAAAAAAACCAAAACATGTTTCTACTGTCTTCAGCTTGAGGTTTGAGGCTATAATTATGAACCATTCTTCAACTTGCTGCTTATGCAGTACTTACATGACCAATTTTCCTTGGCAGTAAAGCTGACTTGAAAAATGCCTGCCCTTATCACCCCTGCTGCGCTGCTCATAGCTACAATTCACTGCTCCTCCTGCGCTGATACAGCTGTTCAAGGACTGCTCTGTGTCTCACCACAATGGTTAAGACCCTTGCTCCCACCTGGTGCTGCTGTTTTAACCCTTTGTTTCATGGACCTATCTTAAAACACCACCCCACCTTGTGTTGGGCTGATACAAAGGAGGAATCCAAAAGAGGGAAATGGTGTTGCAAGTGGCTTTTGCCATTGAAGAAAATACAGGTTTCACTGAAGGAAAGAGGAAAATGCTAATGTTGCATGGTGTCAATATCACCTTTTGGATATGTTAACATGAGTTTGTTTTTAATTTGAGGGACTCTTTGGAGCCTTCCCTTGATCCAGAGGTGCTGCTGACTGACTTTGGTGTGCTATGCATCACCATGCCATTCTCAAATACTATCTGCAAGAGTTGCCCCATTTTTTGCTTACAGCTGAGACTAAAATAGTGTTTCTATCATTATAGTTCTGTTAAATGTGATTACCCTTATCGAAAAGATCACCAGCCTTCCTCTTCATATTTTAATTGCTCCAGAATGTATTCAAGTATTTGTTAGGACAAATAAAACTGGAAGATGACCAAAGCCTGCACATTCCTTTTAGATATAGCATGTGAGTAGGGAGTAGCAGGAGGAAGAAGAGTTGTACAGATTTGTGCAGCAGGACAATGCAATACCAAAGTTAACCTTAATGGTAGGGTAAAGCTAGAGGTGTAAGCACTGGAAACTTAGTATGATCTTTGGCAAAAAAAAATGAAGGCATCTCTTGCGTTTATCTTTTCTGCAGTTGAACTGAATTCTTGCTTAGTGGTGAAGATACATCCCACAGAAAATAAGTATTTTTAATTTAAAGTAAAAATAAAGTTCATAGCCTTACTGTCCCTTCTTTCAAAAATAACTTGTGGTAGTTCTGCCTTTCTTTGTGTGACAATAATTCCAAACAGAAAATAGTAGTTGGCTGGTTTTACACAGTTCTATTCACAACACTATAATTTTCTCCACCAACTAAATTGACTCATTCATTTCCACTAATACATACAAACTTTACTTGTTCTGCTGCCAGTCTAGTTGTTAAGAGGACTAGCCCAAGACACAGTGGCTGAGAAAACAGAGCAGTAGATGTTCAGTGTGGAAAGCATGAAAGTGCAGTCCCTTCAGACTTGGACACAAATTTTTCACCAGGAGAATTGTCAGCCATTGGAATGATCTCCCCAGAGAAGTGGTGGACTCACCAACAGCAGGACACTCAAGGTTCAGCTGAATCAAGTGCTGGGCCATCTTGTCTAGGGCATGCTTTTGTCAAGAAAGGTTGGACCAGATGAGCCTTGAGGTCCCTTCCAACCTAACGTTCTTTGATTCTCTGACATGTTATGGAGAAGCTGAGTAGTAGCTTAAAAATGATAGGTACATTTTTAAGAAATAAAGCTAGGGTGAGAATTTTGATTGCTCTCAAATGGTGTAAACACAGTGGGATAATCTCAAGAAGGCAAGAGTTATATGAAAAACACTTTTGATTTCTTGTTGAATGCACATTTAATAGTGAAAATGAGACATTTATTGAGGGAAATACATTTGGGGAAAATGTATGCTTCAGTTGTGAAAGGTGGAATACATTCAGTATATGGGTGTAAGCTACAAGATTGGCAACTTTCTGAGTTGAAGTAATAGTAAATACTGAAGAGGGAAGATGTCAGAAAATTAATAGTATTATTAGTCCCTATTAAGTATTTGCTAATGATACCGGTATCAGCTATAGCATTATAGCATGAAGAGTATTTTTCCTCTTCCAAAATATAGAAGTATATTAGTATTGTGTGTTTAAAAAAAAAAAAGGAATTGTTTACCTGTCTGTTGATGTTACTCCTCTTTGGGACACTTCTTTCCCTGCTGAAAAGAGCCCAATGGACCTTTATTGCTCTCCAAGGATATGATGAAACACTAGATCTCCCTATTTGTGATTGATTGCATCAAGAACTATTCAATGAAAGATAGCATTCATTTTTTTTCTGGGTTTCATCACATGGCAGAGTGTATTCTCTCATGAACGATTAAACTGCAGATGCTGCTGACATCTGTTATTGTTTGGGAGGTTCTCATTTCTTTGTGTAGTTGCAGGAGGGTTATCTGAATCAGAATTACTTTTCTGCTGCAGCAGCATCAACCTTGCAGTATTTTATGAGACAATATGTAACCACAACAAAACCAGTATTTCATTTTTATAGATGTACTTACTGAGGTGGTTTTGTGGTCCAAACACAGAGTAATTGTCACAGATTGGATAATTTAGAACTGAACTTAGAGGACTGCAATGTGTACCAAAATACTATGCTTAGACATCATTGCTGTTTGAAAAGTTCTTCCAGCTAATCGTTCTGTTCAAGTACTTCTTCACTGGTGATAGTGTTTAAGAAGGGATGGCAGAATTAGAACAGTTTTGAAAGATGACCTACAAGCAGATATAAATCTGGTCCTTGAAATTTTTACAATTTAAGAAGGCAAAAATGTAGTCCTAACGGTAGCCTAACATTTATAGATGCTTTATACTGAAGTATGCATACTTGATGTATAGATGGAATTCATTTAACTGAAGGAAGAAAAGCTCTGAACAAGGGCAAGAAAAGATTTTCCTACCATTACCGCTTAATGATTTTTCAGGTTGGAGAAAGTGAGGAGAAGGATAACAGTTTTAATACAACAAATATAATTATCCTCTAGGCAAGAGCATTGTTTGTAAACATTTTATTGTATTTTGACAATGATGATGTTGGTGAGAGATACATTGGAATTGAAGTTAGGAAAATGGGAAGAAACAGTAGTTAATATATTGACAGTTGCATCTTAAAGCATTCATGTGGTAGTAGTTTACTTATTTATATTTTGTGGACATTGTACATGACACACTACAGGAGAGCAGGTATCAATTCATCTTTTTACTGGTAAAGGCACAAAAGAGTGGAGATGATGGCCAGCTCTTGTTCCATTCCCATCTTAGTCACCAATTTTGACAAAGTGGCCAAAGTAAGAAAATAAGAGGCCTGTTTCAAGAGAAGGTGTTTTAATATATCATGGGGAGCTTCCTTAAGCAAATGTATTTGATTCATTTAAATAAAAGGAAATAAAATATATCTGAAATCTTTATCCTCTTAGGATGATTTTATTTTCCCATTTAAATCTCAGAATGTGTGGGTCATACTGCTATTCCAAGTAGCATTAATTTTGATCTGAAGATAATGATATGTATGTAAGCCCCCTGTAAATAGGCCATAAATCATTTGCAGTCTATAGTGGTGTGGTAATAATATTCTGAATTTAGGCATCTGGTTAAGGGTAGAAAAATTTGGACATTTATGTTCAGAGTTGATTTTTTTTAATGAATCCATTAATAGGTAAGTGATCTGCTTTTCTTTGGTTGTTCTATATACTAGCATGGTGCAATTAACATTTTTTCTTACATTAATGAATGCTTTAACCTCTTAACAAGAACATTTTTAAGAAGACTTTCACTTTAAGAAATTGAAAATCTTTTTGAAGTGAAACCTTATATTCTGGTCGTCTGTTACACAATGTAAGTATTGTATTTTCATTAATTCAGGCTACATGTTGCAGTATTACTTGTTGATTTATTAACAAAGACAATCTAGCTTAGGAACAAATTAATTTATGAGGATCAAGACAGTTTGTCTTAATTCAGTGTTTCTATTTTAGTACATGCAACAACATAAAAGATGTATCTTCTTTGCTGTAAAGTATTTTCTTCACATTCTTTTCGCTGAGTGATTTTTAATGACAAACACTGTTAGGATTCTCACTAAAAGAAAATATTTTCTTGACAGCAAGTATTTATACACCATGCATCTGTCTTCTGTTTTGTCTTTTGTCTTCTAAAGTCTGGCATAGAAAGTATTGTGGCCTACAAGATTGTCATTGTTAATGAACTTTACCCCTCAAATCCCGCACCGGTTCAGGTAATATTTTAAAAAGAGAAAGGATGTGCACACCTTGTTGAAACAAGGTGCCATGGGGTGTTTTTTAACACCTTGTATTTCAAGAATATATTTTAATCTCATCTTACAGGATAATTAATAGTGTTTTAAATAGTAAACAGTGATGACTCTTGCGTATTAAAAACTATGCATTTTAATATTTTTAGCTACTTGATATTAGTTTAATTTTGCTTTGCTTAGAAGTAAAGGTTACATTATTTCAGTATATATATTTTCAGTATCAGTATATTCAGGTCGTTTTCAGTATCTTACTTTGCCTGGTAAGAGTAGAATTGTTCAAACGCTTCTTAAGCTGTCTATTCTTAACACATTTCTGTGATTATGGGCTAGGTAGATTCCTAGAGAAAATGAAGGCTGGAAATGCAACTTTCCTATTCTTGGTAAATAAACCAGAAAGTCCACCAAAACTCAAATCAGCCAAATTAATGTTTTCAAAATAAAAAAGCCGGCAGCTCACCGGTGGAATATTTCAGGAAGGAGAACCTGTGTACCTGTATATCATTTGGGGGAGATGAGTGTGTCTTGTTTCTGAGGGGAGTCAAAGACACAGCAAGAATAATACCCCACAAAGAGTTTGAGCAAATAGTGGAAGATGACCCATGAAGAGCACAGCAAGGCATTTTTTGACTGAGCATGGCTAAAGAAAACTTGTTATGGACTTCTCACTTTCATTTCTATGTATAGGTAGATTTTTATACATTCTTTATAAATACCCAGGGTTGAATCCCGACAACCTGCAGAGAGCAGCATTTCACTTAGTTCTGTTGAAGTGATGGGTGGGTGGTGGAAGCAGGTAACCTGCTCAGGTGAGGTAGGTGACAATGTGCATTTGTGTGAGGAGCATGGGTTTGGTTGTTTTTTTCTTGACTGGCAGAGCTCCAATAATATGTACTGTCCAAAGGTTCTTTTGCTGTATCACCTAGTTCTTTGGCTTCATTTTATGGTTTAGTGTTTCTATCAACAGGTCGAGATGTGACTTTTCAGGTGATAGAAAATTTTCCTTTCCTGGGCAGTTAAAAATCAGTATATTTTTCCTCTACAGAAACAGCTTCTTAGAGTTTGTGATCACACACCACCAGACATAAAGTGTGCCACTTTATTTTGCAAAACTGATTCTTTCTTGCTGCTAAGAAAGTGTGTAATTCTTGTGTAAATCTATAAGCTTTAAAAAAACTCTGGTGAAACAATTCCAGTTCTGTCAGGCCTCTATTGTCCATAATAAAGGGTCATCTTAGAATGAATGTTTATGGTTATATAGCACTTATAACAATTAAAGGATTACTTGCTCAGGCAAATTAAAATCAGTCTCATGATGGGGGCAGGGGAAAAGGTTTTATTAAGGAGTTGAACTTATTTCTCTCATTTTATGTATACTTCTTATGAGTCCTGTTGAACTTTTCAGCTGTAATTAACATACACGCAGATCCCCTCTCTGTTTTTTCATTACATCTTTTTCCCAAGCTGTCTTTCCACATAGATCTGTTTCAGACAGATTAGTTTTGTGTCTCCATTATGGTTTTGTTCAAATTGGAGTTTGTACAATAGTGCATGCATGCACTATTTTCTGTTGAAGGTCTATATGAAAGTTATTTGATTTGTTACTAAAAGTTAACCAATGCAGTGGGTAGAGAATAAAATAAAGCTTCATTTTCTTCCCTGCTTGTTTTCTTCCTGTTCTAATAGTTTTTATTTATTCTTTGTGAAATAGGCACCCAAGTAACGTTTCATCATCCTGGGGATAAAAAAGCAGCAGTACCTACAGCTGAAAATCATATGATTTGAGTAACTTGTCACAGAACAAGGATGGCGTCTACTCTTCAAGGATGGTATTTAGTAGCCTTTGGCAGCAGCTTGTCCTGATGCTGCTAAAGGCTACTTCATCCTGCTTTCAGAGTTCTCTAGGTCTTTCCAAAGGAGCTCAATTGATATATTTCCTTCACTGCCTGATCCTGATTGAGTGCCAGGATAGTTCCATACGTTGTTCTGCAGGAAGTACCAGTCTGTGGAAAATCAAATACATGCCTGTATCTGTTGTTACAAAGAATGTGTAAACAAGGGCCATGCAGAGGTTCTGAAAAGAATACTAATTCTGACGTTTTTAATGCCTTTGAATGCCAAAATGTGAAATATAAATCATATCTTTAAGACATAGTTTTCTGTTTAAGTTATAGACAAGTACTTGTTTATATGGTTTGATTTGTAAATGTCTTCCTATGAAAAGGCAGTAAATTTTACTAGTCAGTTATTGTCTTTATTCATAAATATTCATAATTAGTATGACTAATTTAGTTTACTTTATCCAGTATCACTGGAATTCCTGGTTTTTATTTTTAGAATGTACAATAAAGCTAAGAGGTAATGAGGTAGCTTTTTCAGTGGCATAGTTTGTAGTTTGCATATTTTTATGTTCAAGTTAGAGAAATTTATTAAAAATTATGGGAAGAAATCAATCTGTAGATATATATTATATCAAGTTGAAGACAGACAATTTAAGATCATAAGAAGGGAAATAGGTATTGTGATAAACCTGTGCTGTTTGGAACTCTGAGTGAGTTCTTTTTTCTAAACTCAGAAGTACTCCTATAAATCTCATTAGAAGCCCACCCATCAGTGTTTTGTACAAATAGCAGAAATGTGTCATGCTCTGATGTCACAGTATGAAAATCATTTGTAGATACTATTCAGCTCTTATCCGAGGTCAAACTGCAGTATTTGTTGACCTTCCTACTTAGGCTTGATGCGCTGAAAATCTGGGCTGTTAAACTTGGGAATCATATGATTGTCTAAATCCTTACTTCTCATTCGTGATGTTCCAGAAAAACAAGGCAGAGGCAATGCAATCAGGCTTAACAGCCCTATTGCTTTTAACCATTTCTGAATTTCTGTTAGGGAAAGTATAGGGAAAATAACAGGGAAATTTTTTTGGGAAAATAATTAGCTTTTAAAATTAGTTGGCACTATTAAGCATCTTTCATCTGTAAACTGGCAAATAACTGCAACTATTAATTTAACAATTAACTCTTTAGAAGACCTAGGCATGCAGCAATACAGTAAAGTGACTTCTTATAATTACCCTAGGCTTGTAGTAACACTTCTAGTAACTTAAAGTAACATGTATCTTCATTTTTTGACAGTCATACATCTAAGTTGGCAGTCTGTTACAGAGAAAACTATACCTTATTTTATGGCAATTAGTATATCAATTTACTTCACGTTCTCAAAGTGCTTATTAATTTTAGCTCAAAATAGATCAAATGTACCACATGTGACTGCTGTATCATAATACTACATTTCTATTTTTAAACCTAAATGGACTCTGGGAAAGTACTTTGCAAACTTTTGGCTTCTATTGCAGAGCAGGTTTCCCATGTGTTCCTGCGTAAAGTGCCTCCTAATGGGGTCCTGGAATAGCCATTCGTCTTTCTGGCCATGTTTCAAGCTTTTATGTTTGTTAATTAAAAAAACCTGAAATAAAATCAGGTGAATTGTGTAAATTCTTCTTCAAAATAAGGAAGCTGGGGAGACGTCATCTTCTTCATTTCAGTCCTGAAAATGTTCAGATACTGCAAGGGAAAATGAAATGTATGCTGGAAGTCATGAGCTTAGAATCATATTAATAGTATTTTGTTTTGACATTGTTTTCTCTGTGAACTTACATTCAACACCAAAGAAAAAAGTGTTTGTTTCCCTGTAGGTGATAGGCTTTTCAAAACTTACTAATCTCTTATTAAAAATAAGTCTCGTATTAAAAGTATGCCAACTATTGGAAAGCAGTCTTTACCTTTCTTACTCGGCAGTCATGGAGTCATGGCTCAAAAGTTATGTTTAGGTTAATATTTATTTTGTAATGGCCAGTTGGGATCTCCTTATCCCCACTGCACATGGTCCAAGTTAAATGTTAGCTCTCACCTCCCCAAACCATCGCAGTCATGAAAATGGATAAAGAGAGAGTCGCCAAGGCAATAAGGAATTTTAGTCATTTCTAGGTTGAAGGCAGGTGTAGAATGCAACAGATGAGTCTTAGGAGAGCAGGTAAAATGTTACTAAACTGTTGTTTCCATGGCTCTGTCAGAGCACACAGTGATGTTGTACAGTCATTGTAGTTGGGCTTTTGAGCATAAATGTGTGTAATCACCCATTGTAGTAATTCAGTCTGAAAGTTACAAAGACAAAAATACCAGTGACAAGCAGCACCACAGATACCAGTATTTAACCACATCATAAAGGAATATTAATTATTTTTGAAGCCTGAGCTACATCATAAATTGGGGTGCAGGGGAGTACCCTTAGGTGATCCATGCAATCCGTGATAAACTTCGGATGTTTTGATTGCTTAGCCTGTGAGCCAAGGAACACAAGTGCTTTTCTGAAGTCGCTTTTCATGCTGCAGGCTTGGCTCTGGCTGAAGAGATCGCACCCCAAGGTCAGATTTTTTTTTTATTATTATTATTATTTCATATAAAGGTATCAACATATTAGTGATGCTGCAGCCACTAAGTTTTACAGCTTAAATGTCTCAATCTGTATCTGTAGCAACATCAGATAAAAATGAAAGCAAGCAAAACAAGATCTAGCAAACTTTAGTGTTTGAGGAGTTAATTTTTTTAGCATGCCCAAAGTGTATCTGTAGTTTGGTATTCATTTCCTAAGTCAGTTATAGGCAAGTCATAAGTTGCTAAAATACTGAGGAATATTGAAGAAGTGGGAGTTTCATCTATTTCATCTTTCCTTTATGCCCAGTTGGCACTCAGTAACCAAATTAAGTTTCCATTTCAGTTTGAGAACTGAAAAGAGTTGAGATAATAAGATTGTGTTAAATCAGTTTTTGGCCTTTGACCTTCCAAAATGAATGTCTAAAAGAGAATTAAGCGTGAAGTTGTATAGAGACATGGAGTATTGTCCTTTAAATTTAAATGGCTGAAAAATTGGTGCAGCAAGGAGTTAGGCTATTTTTCTTCTTCATGTACAGTGATAGGGCAGACCTTTTTATCTAGAAGAATTTTGGCTACACTACGCTCTTGGAGGCTTGCATTGTTCAACTTTATTTTTTAATAATATGAGAGAATAAAACTCTTCTAATTGTTTGAGACTACTGGTGAAGATGCCTTTTCCTGCTCTTTAACATGCCCTCAATCTCAGGTTTTGTCTTCACTCACTGTAGTGGTTTCAGATGCCGAGCCCTCGCTCTGTCCTTCCTTAGCTGCTTGTCTCAGTTTTACCTCTGCCTTATGCCAGCTCCCTAATGCAGTCTTAAATCAGTTCTCAATTCTTTGCCTGTTAGCCCCCCCCCCCCTCCCAGTTTTGGGGGGTTTTTTACCTTTCCTTCCCCACACTCCCCCCCTTCAGTTCTGTTGTGAAATTCTAATTTTTGACTGAGTATTGGTGACATTCTGGTATATTCTAACGTTGTTATGTTCCCCATGCTTGTGTCATACTTGTTCCTGAAGTGGACACTTACTGGCAGAGAAGAAAGTATTTTAATTTTAAACTGTTTTAATGGCTCACTAATTACTTGTAAGCAAAGAAGCAAGTATAATTTCCTTTATCTTTCATATTTTAACCTGTTTTAGCAGTAGTTAAGGTTGCTGGTATAAATATGTCTTGCAAATATCTATTTAACTCAAGATGGTTTTTTAGGAGGCCTTAATTTGGGGTTTATTTGATTTAAGACAAAAATTAAATGTGTCTTTTTTAATGTGTACTTATAATTCTCTTAATTTTTAATATGTCAGCCAATTTATTATTTACTGTCAGAAGTGTGATATTAATCCATCTTCTTGTCTGATGCAAAAAAACCCCAAAAACAAGTGTTTGAACTTCAGAATGCCAATTTAAGCATGAAACATCAAAATAAGTCTTATTTTTAATTTAAACAAAAACCAGTCAATTTTATTTGAAATTGTTTCCATGTGTATGGCTGAGTTTTCTGTTGAATTTCAGGCTACCAATTATTTTTAGACTACAGAAATTAATGAGAACAGATGGAATGTATGATTAGAAATTTTGGCATATTGAGCAGTCAGACTGAACTGAAAAATACTTGAATGTACAACATGTGGAACAGAATTATATCATAGAGGTATTTACAAAACCAGAGGTGCCAAAGAATTCCGTGAAGAAAGGCAGAGAGAACATCAGAGCTCAGCCTCCGCAGCACACTGCCCAGGACGGGAGTAAGTGGCCTCTTCTCTTGCAGGTGGCTGTGTCCAGTTGTGTCTCTGGTAATTGTATCTCTAGATGTGTGTTCACCCCTTTAAGGGAGTGAAACAAATAATCTCAACAAAAACTGTCCAAATGAAGGAGGAGGGAAAGTTTTTCAAAATACTGTGTAGTATATATATTCATGTAATGATGTTCATATATGATTTTCAGAATTAAAATATTTACCTAGAGACATGAATTGCATTTTTAATAGTATTGAGAAGAATTTGTCTTTGTAGAAAAGGAGAAGAATTAAGGGTTTCCTGCCCTGCTATTTCATACCTATTCTAGGTGACTGCAAGCATTTTGTTATTAGGGTTGTTAGTTATGGATTTGTTTGCAGTCCTTCTGAAAGTATGCTTTTCTTATCTATATTCCTTGAGCTGGTTGCCTTAAGTAGAACAAAATTTGTACCCAGAATATCAGCCTTTCTTTCCTGTTTCTTAGAGTGAGTATATATATACCCATTTTTCCTCAGAGCAAGGAAGGAAGATAAACTTGGTTTTTCAACATGAATGGCAATGAGGCTGCAAGTTATCCAGCAATGCATAAATGCATTGTTAGCCTTGCACAACTTTACAGAAAAATCATGTATCAGCAATGTTTTCAAAAATTGCAATAATACTTTGCCTTATTTGGCTCATACATGAAGCTGATATTTTCTTCTGAAAGTGACAACTTCACAGAGATAAAGGAAATGAAATGTCATATGTTACCTAATAATAATATGTAAGCACTCATTTTCACTTCAGATAAGTATTCATTTAGGCTTTTATTTATTGTAGTTTAAGTGCTGGACTTTTTTTTTTAATTGTATTAGAAAGGTGAGGAGAGGGCTCAGTTACTGCAATTACCAAGTTCGTTATTTTGATACTTCACTTAAATGGGATGCCATGTGTTTCCTTCCACCCACCCTCCCTAGAGTGGAGGAAGGTGGATCTTATAGTGGAAATAAGTTTAGAAAAATTGCCCAATGTAGTGCAACTGTTACCTCATTTTGGCAGTTGGCAGCTTTCTTGGATAGATTTTAACTTGAGAGGAATTGGAAGAAAACCAGAACCTTCCCACATGCCATGTGACTCCCAGAAATAACAATTCTGTATTGAGCTTGTTAGGAAGAGCTATGAGCATCTGAGACTGGCTCCCAGTGAAACATGTTTGTTCTTCCAGGAGGAAGAAATGAAGCCTCTGGCTAGTTACAAACTTTTAAGCATTTTTTCTCAAAATGGTTCAAGTTAAGATAAAAACTCAAATGATGTCTTCAAGCTCTGCTAAATTAGAGAGATTTTTATTTCCCAGAAATAAGGTGGGCCTGTACGATGCTATCATGAGATAGACTTCACCCATTCAAAATATAAATAGTCAAAACATTTTCTTTATTTTGGAGTAATCATGATTAGGATGACCTATCCTATGGTGTGACCACTGCCAGATGAAGGATGACATTCCCAGTTATTAGCAGGAAGGCCCTAGTTGGTGAAGCCTGTTTGGGAAAGCATCTGCTCTCCCTGTGTGCAGTCTGCAGTGGAGGTGGGCACTGAAGCACACAGTGGTACATAAGAGTCACAGTATCCTTGTTCAGGAGGGTATGGGGTTGATTGTCACTGCTTTGAGAAAATGCTTTTAGTGGCAATTCACGGTATGAAACAGTGATTTTCAGAATGCACTTTTAATTACTCTTTGCTCTTATTTCTCTTTAGAGAAAATTAAAGGTAAATACAATTTCAACTAATGAATGTCCTTGTATTTAATTAAAAAGTAGCTTCAAGGTGGTTTACTGTGGTTAACCTGTCAGTTAAAAGTTTATATTGCACTTAATTGAAATTTATTTTTTTATTTTATTTTAATAGTGTTACTGTGGAAAAGTTCATTTTTTTGAAATCTAATGGAGTGAGCTCAATTACAAGTAGCCAGCATAACAAAAACCTGTTTCTTAGAAGGAAAATATTTGCTTTTTTAACAAAATGCAGAATTGTTAAACTTCTCAGAATAAAAATATTATGTATTATCAAGCACTTATTTTCCACTAAAAATAAGAAAAAATGTTATGTTCAGCACAGCTTGTAACTTTATAAGCTGGTGAAGGAACCACTAGCTTCTTTTGATCTTTTTAATAAAAAAAAATCTTTGATCATGATGCTTTGAAAGAGAAAATACAATTGAAAGGTTGAGGAGACAATATTAAGGAATTATGTCTTTGCTGAGATTCATATTGCATGTGGAGCTAGCATGCCATGTGAATTGTTTGACTTTGTTCAAACAGTTGTTCAGAGAATTACAAAGACTGGTGTAATTTATCCACACAAAAGAAAAGAAACAGTGTGCATTTAATCTTGTACTGTTTCTTTCCTGGAAAGTGCTTCCTGCTTTCCTATGCTTTAAAACAAACATAAAATCAAATTAAATATACTCATAGTCATGTTATTTATCTCTTATTTATTCTTTGTAAATAGAAGAGTGAAACATATCTTTTGACCATTCTACCTGTCCAAGCTGTAGTTGTTTTGGCATTTGTTATAAAGTAAAACTTGAGAATGTCACAAGATAATGTGGACTGAGAAGCAAAGTGCCTTTGCTTACTGGTAAACACATTTCATAAATAGCTAAAGGCAAATGTTTAATTTTAAGATTTTTTTTTAACTTGGTGAATTATTTCTATTACATTCAAATGTAAATACTGTGTAAGAATATATTCAGACTAATAATAGACAAATTCACCTTATGTGAAATAAACTCAATATAGATTAGAATTTTTAAATTAAAACCCATCACAAATAGGGAAGAAATATATGTACATTCTGTGAACTTCATTGCTGCTTCACTAAGAAAAATAGCCACTAATTAGAAGGTTGATGTGTGAATTATTTCCCCTCTAAAAAATACGAGATATTCAGTTGTGTTTATACAGCACATTACAAATGAATGATTGAGTGCTTCTAAAATTTTCTGTTCAGTATTATCGTTTTTTTACCTCATGCTTTGTTTGGTTTTAAACCAGCAGATGGCATTTGTTACTCCATTTAAGTGCAGACTAACATATATTTTGTCAACACTGTGTCATTAACATCAGTGTATAGAGAAATCTTGTTTTCTGAGCTGTGCTTCTGATGCCTCTGCAGTCCTGCAAGTTCCTGTAGTTGAGATTCCACTCACTTAGCACAAGGTGTGTTTGGTGAACTCTGAAATGCCCTTTTAGGCATTCTGCAGCCTCTTGTCCTGTGGCCAGCAGCATCCCCTCTGCTTTTCAGGGTTTAATGCCCGTGTTCCACTCTAGCTGCTGTGGGGGACAGTGAGTGCTTCACTTGTTCCTCTGTTTTGTGGGATATCTGAAGCACAGCAGGCTGGTGGGAGAGGAGGGAGCAGGACCCTCTAGGGCAGCCTGCAGTCTGGTGAGGCACTGGAATACAGGGGCTGGGTAGTGGTGAGCGCATCTCTGCAGCACTCGGCCACATGTTTTATGCTTCAGACTGGACTTTATGAAAGCCACTACTGTATTCTAATTTGCACCCTCTACTCCTTCAGTCTGTGAAAAAGCACTGTCCCTTTTAATAGAGTTACTTTGGTGTTGCTTTCTTTCTTATTTGGATATTTTTCTAATTGAACCTAAATGTCATATTATCAAGGAATGCTCCAGTTTTGGAGGAAAACAGAGGTATGAATTTAAAATACTTAGCTCAAGGTGGAGTCATTTGGTTTGGGTTATTTTTTTCCCCTAGGAAGTGTGCTGGTGATTTAAAATGCAGATTGGCTTCCTGAAAGTGTTACCAAAATGTCTCT
This sequence comes from Euphonia xanthogaster, assembly GCA_034509185.1. Lineage (NCBI taxonomy): Eukaryota > Metazoa > Chordata > Aves > Passeriformes > Fringillidae > Euphonia > Euphonia xanthogaster. The sequence continues at coordinate 14,168,231 of JAYDZK010000006.1, forward strand.
GGTTACTCTAGTATTTAGCATTCTGGTCTTTTACTGTGCAGTACAGATCTGATCGTGAAGTGTAGCTGCTAATATAGTGAATAATTTTCACCTACAAAACTTCAGTTTAGGTGAACATTTTACTGCTGTTCTTTCTCTTACTTCCTCCCATTATCCTGCATCAAAAATTATCTGTAAATATGACTCCAGATCTCCCAGAGTTAGTAATAATTTGGTATGTGTGGCACTCTGATTCAGGACACATAATGCTTTATGGAGTTTTTGAACATAAGCGTGCCTCATATGGGGCAGTTCCTTACAAGTTCCTTTAGCTAAGTAGCTAAACCAAGGAAGGATAGACCAAACATAGATTTTGGAAAAAGGAGAGCTCCTCTACCCAAAGCTTCCTGTAGCCAAGATCCTCTCCACAGCAGCTTTGCACCTGCAGGAGTCTTTACGGTTCCTGTGACAGGCAAATCTTCAGCATCCTTGGTCTGATGGAGAATGGCCAGGATGGAAGCAGGGAGCTTCTCCTTGGGCCCAGTCAGATACTGAGCAAAATGCCTGCATGGTTCTTCTAATTCAAGAACTTCATCTTACTCATTTTGGATCAATAACCCATTAATGCTCGGCATTAATCAACAGTAGTAATTACTTTGATGTAAATTAGGTGAACCAAAACCTTTATTTACTGTTAGGTTTTTCAGAGAGGCAGAGGAACTGAGTTCATGCTAAAATGCTTCACAATTTAACCTTGGATTTTAATTTTAGAAGTCCATATACTTATATGGACTTTCTAGACCTCATTGGTTCAAAAGCAGAAACAGCTTACTCCTGGTAGATTACTATTTTGTGTAAATACAACAAAAACCACTTACATGGGTACTTTCTCTTTTGCTGCAAAGTAACACTGCAAAACTCCTGATTGGCTGTCAAGCTATCATAAATTGTGCTAGCAAGTAACTACAGAAGGTTATTTAAGTGGTGTGTGTGATTTGGAAGGGCATGGACACCAAGCAGATTTCACCAGTACTTTCAGATCTCCTGTTCTTACGTGAAAGCAGCTGTTGCAAAGATGGTTCCTGGCTAACCTTTGTTTTACTGTGGAGCAATTGTGTAATTTTTATTCGCGTTCTGCCAACATCCATCTTGCACTCTCAAGTGTTGTATTGGCCAGCGTCAGTGAGCACAGCACCTTGAAGGAAGCTGTGAGACAAGCATGGAGCAAGGTGATGTCTTAGGGGAGAAATCCAGTTGTCTTTGGCAAATTGGACAGTTTTGTTGAAAATTTGCCTTTTGTACTGAGAGAGTTCTCTGTCCCCTTCTTGTCAGTGCTAGATGTGGGACTGTGGCTACAAGGTATTTGATTTTGAAAAGACCAGATAATGTGCTGGTAGAAATGAGGTAACTTGATCTGCTGCCATGGTATGTGTCCACAACACATACATGAATCACAACATCTTAGATGATGGATTTGTCAAATTATGACAAGAAAACTGATGGGAAAAGTAAGAACTTTTAGCTTACATATGAAAAATCAGATGTTGAATTTGACATTTTTATTTCTTTTTTTTACTCCAAGTTCTCACTTGTTTTTTTATTCATTTTGTATCATCATGGTTAACAAGCAAAGAATGCTGTTTGACCATGTGAGCTTAAATTAATGCTTCCTGATGGGAAGGTATTAAATGTGTGCTGCAGTTAAACTGGTGTACAGTAGATGCCAGTAGAGACCTTTGGAGTCAAAATAGAAATATGACTAGTGTTTCCATAGCAACAACTTCCTCCTGGCGGTCCTATTTATAGCAGTGCTGCAGTCCCAGCCTCAGTGCAGCTCTCGGAGGGACTCTCTAGGAAGGGTTAACCTTGTTAGAAAAACTGTAGGCTTAGAGGCATACTAAACCTGTATGGGTTTGCTTTCTTGTGTTTTATTAAACAATGAGGTTACTGATTGTGCTTATTTTCTTTATGTGCATTTTGAAAAATCTTTGTTTCAAAATGGAGAGCCGTTAAAGCTGTAAGCTGTGAGCAAATACTGCTCCTCCTTCCGTGTGTTTAAGAAGAAATGCAGCCCAGTGGAATAGTGCTGGATCTACAGTGAGAATCAAAACACATCTGCTTTTTCAAGAGCCTTTTTTTGTCTCTCTACCCATAATTCCTTCTGAAATATGCATGCCTGGCAAGACTCAAAATGGATTGTGTTCAATTACATAATTTCGGATGAAAATGTAGGGGGTTTTTAAGTTACAAAAGGGCTATCTGTATACTTTGTTTTACATCCTTTTCTCTCAAGGTTTATCTAACGACTAGAAAAATACCACACATATTGCCTAAGGCTTATAGCACAGACACTCTAGGGTTTTTTTGTATATATCATGTAAAAATTTGAGAGTCATGAAATGCTTAGAAACTTTTTTTCTTTTAGAATTCAAAATTCAACACTTAAATTATTTTCTTTTTATGAAATGTGTTGGCTGTGTCTTTCAACTTACAAATACTATATTGGTCAGTAAGAGACCAGCAAAATTTGGCAAAATCCCCAAGCTCTTAAAAATGGAGGATCCCTCAGTAATACTTTGTATCAAGCAGTTGCTCATTCCTTTTGTAATAAATAATAAATATTGAAGTTGGATTTTCATCTTTCATTCTTGAAATAACTGATGCATAAAGGAGAAAATGTGTTTCATCAAGTCATCAAATTTTAAAGCAAATAAACTTTCTTTAACCTCTAGGAAAAATAAGTTCTTTATTAGTCATTTATAAGGTTTAAGTTATTTTTTCCATTGATTACCAAAAAAAATGCAGAAACTGTTGCAGTATGTCTGCTTAATATATATAGAGGCCTCCTGTGAAGAAAAGAAATATTTCAGTTTAAAATAATGTTTCATATTTAAAAGAAGATAGAAAATAGTATTTTTATTTAGAGAACTAGAACATGGAACCAGAAAAATAGTATTTCAAGATATGGAATTAAAACCTAAATTTTATTTAGCTGTAGGTGATCTGAAATTTGATTTGTATTGAAAACCCATTTTTCTAGGTCCTGTTAAGGAATAATTTGTCTTTGAAACCTTTGATCTTGATTGCAAAATTCTCAGGGTTAACTTTCATTAAACACTAGAGAATGGCGTTATTTGTACAGTCCTGCTTTGCCTGATTATAGAAAAATGCGCACATTATCCTTTAAAAATATTTCAAACTATTTCCAAGTAAAGTTACAACACATGGTAACATGCTGTTACTCAACCATCTGGGTCCTTTGAGGAGAGGAGTGTTCTCTCATTCTTAATCCTTCATTTTTAGGGCTTGATACAGTAGAATTTCTTCTTAGAAATTGAGAAATATTGCTTTAGCAGAGATTATCAAAATGTCCATGTAGCTACCTAGTAGATTTTTTTCAGCAAGGAGTTGGAAGATCTGTGGCTGGGCTATTGTGCTGTGTGTTGTAACATGCCACAGGGCATTCAGCCCCTGGGAAATCTGCCCAACCAATAGGTTGGCCATCTGGAAAAGTGTAAATGGCTTTGTTGCCTTTATCAGCTTAGGGGACCACTGTGTTAGCCCTTGTCCTTGGACTAACACATCATGATGTTGCTTTTAATAAGATTGTGGGAGTGTTTTTGCTGAAATACTGTTTATCAAAATACCAGAATTTGCACATGCAATGTTCAAAATCAGAGTTGAATGTCTCAGTTTTATGTTACTTGTTGAATGTTACTGCTCTGAGTTTTTGAATGTGTTTTAAAATTTTGCGAAATTTGATTGTCGGAAGATAGCAAAAATAAAATTTCTAAAGAAAGTTAGTGTTGACTTTTCAGTGTTGACTTTGGCCTCAAGAAATTGGAAGTTTGTTACCTCTTACAGAACAGGAATTTCAGATTCTCTCTTGCATTCTGTTCTTCCTATATAGCATATAATTTACTTGATGTAATAATGAATTGGAAGATCACTGTGTCAATAAAATGAAAGATTAAGTAAATGGAAATAGGAAGTTCCACCTTTAAAAATCGTGGACTTCATTTGAAGACATTGAAAGCTATATGAGATGTGGATCTGTATGGTAGCTTTTTGTATTGTCATTGGGCAATGCCAATCAATGCCAAGAACTTCCTAAGTTAGGAAAGTGTATTACTATCTGTGAAAATGTGACCCGTGCCTTCTTTTCGTGTTTCATGTGTGCAGAAACTTCTGTAACCGTACACTGGCAGTAGTTCATAAAATTCTGGCAAATTCGGGCTTTCTCTTAGGATTTCTTCTAAGAATTCCTTTTTGGTAACATGTTTTCGCTTAAACCACTTACTTCTGTGATGTCAGAGTATGAGTATTTGTGATTCTTATGTTGGCCCCTGCCTCAAGTGTCCAGGCCAGACATTTGGGTGCATTAAGACCCCTGAATTTTGATGGGCAGAGTTGCTCTGTGGCAGTTTCCACATCTCTCCATGGACTCAACATGGCTGGCAGACTGGAACTTAAGTAATGTGAATTTTTAAATTACTGTCTTTCAGATCAGGGAAACAAAATGGTTTAGTTGAAGACCTGTATGAAAGATAAGACAACAGTAGTGTAACAGCTCAGAACCATGGGAGAGCCGAGAGACAAGATAAGCACATCATCATACCAGGTAGCTTTGTTTACTGGAGAAAACAAGCCAAGGTTAGAGAGAATATGTCTCTTGGAAAGAATCTCTCAGTGCCTAAGGACTTGTGGTGAGCTGCAGGGGGAGCACATCTGTACGATTCCAGAGAGGCCCTTCAGCTCCAGAAAGATCACCAATGCAGGGAATAAGCATCTTGATGTTGTCTTAAATATTTTTAATATTGTTGCGTGGGAGGTGCATGGCCTTACTCAGTTTTAAAGTCTTGGGTTATATATGGCATGTAATATATCCCCTCTGCCTATTTGTGCCTGGTAAGGCAAACAGATCCTCATGATCTTCGCTACCTCTTGTTTCTGGCAGCAGAGCCTTGACCCAATGGGATGTTGTAGATGTCATAATTGGTCTTGGAACAGAGCAGGTGAAAGGCTGGAAGGCATGAGGTGGCATCCAGGGAAGGTTGCAACACCAGACCCTGATGGAGGAGCAGCCTGAGCACCGCTGAGATAGCTGATGCTCACCCGAATTGGCAGATGGCTGTGCAGAATGTAGGCATTTAGACAGTTGGTTCCAAATTTTGACCAGGAAAAAGAAATTACATTTCCAGAGTATCTGGACGCTGCAAGCACAGGGCATTCCTGGGCTTTGCGTAGAGTCTAGAAATGTAATGGGTTGTGCTGGCTGAGGCCAGTCACAAGTGTAGCAGTGCCCATGAGGAAGAATGTAGCCAAATTTGTAAAATCTGTCTTGTTGGCATTTCTATTGTTTTATCACTGTCATGGGCAGTTTGTCAGCATGAGGGTTTTTTCTGAGGCACAGGGCTGTTATGAAATGGTTATATAATGTCCAAGGGTGGGTATCTGCTGACATTTGAAAACTATGCAGTGAGAAGTATGGTGGTGAAAAATGAGAGGTATGTCTTTAACACGTGTTGACTGTAAGACAGGAGACAGATTGTGGAAAACATATTTCAGTCTTTCTTAAGAATAACCTAAAGTTTTAAGAAGGCACATTGTAGATGTGCAGAAATAGATGTGTTTCCATTTTCACAAAAATGAATATTTAGTATTACCCATTGTAAGCACTCAAAGTTTGCAAATAATTGTAGTGTTAAATACAGCTTTCAGTTTCTTTTCATTATATTTTGTGCCATTAAAAGTTACACTTTCTAGACTTACTCCACAGTTGAAAATACTAAGTTTTCTTGTGGAAGAATGAAACCTTATCAGCAAAAAGTTAAATGCGCTTGGTTCATTCGTGGAATAAGTAGAACCCAGTTTGAAAAAGTACAATGCAGTTATGTTTAAATGTGCAATAGAATTCAACTTCTTCACTGATTTTATCCACAAAGGAGGAAAATAATATGGTTTTTCTTCCTCCAGTAATAAAATAAGTTTGTTCAGTAGTGTTTGCCAGTAACTTCCTTTCTTAGGAAGTTGATTAGTTGAAAGCATGAGATTACTAAAGATTCGATTCCAGCTGGTTATGTTTGCTATGATGATGTGGTACTCCATCTTGATAACAGGGGAGGAACTGCAGAATAGTTACTTTTGGTTTTTTTTCACGTGTAGTTGTGGTAAATTAAAAAAATACCTATCTACTTTCTGATCTTTACTTCTGAACAGGTTGTTTGTAGTACTCTAACATAAAATGTATACTTAAGTATGAAGTGTAATGCGTTAAAAAGCTATGAGAACACATACTAAGAAATTATTGCTTGTTTGTTTTTAAAAAACAAAACACTTTTCAATTTATATGAAGAGAAACTTTTCACTGTATAAACCAGTACATCATAGAGCTTTCCTTAACAGGAAGTAGAAGAGAGTCGTGGTTAGCAAACACTGCAGGCAGGAAGCTCGACACATGCATAGCTCTTAGTGGCGCTGGGGCGTCCTGCTCCCTTTAGATGTTTTCTCTTTTGCTTTTGTGAGAGTCGCTGGTGGTGTAGATGGCAGGGCACAAGGAGGTCCCTTGTAGCCAGGGCACGGCCACGGCGCTGCAGAGACTGGAAGGGTTTGCTAACCGCCTCTTCCATAGGCACTCCAAGAATGGTGCGCATGAGCAGAGGGCGGCTCTGGAAAATGAGAGCCAGCAGTGCTCTGAGTTCACTGTCCAGTGGGACGAATCAAGTAAGTGTGGGGAGAGGTTTGTTTCTTTTATAGGTGTTTGCTCTTCGGTTTGCCTCGTGAATGAAGTGTGACAACTGATGTGTGATAGGTTCTGGGGCAATTTTGCAATTGATTACCTAAAGGTATTAATGGGAAGAAGAGCATATTGCATCAGGCAGGGGAAGATGGGGGCTGGTTCATGGACTGGTGGCTGGCAGGAGAATTTATCATGCATTCCTTTTTCTTTCAAAGCACAGTTGACTTGTTTTGGCAAGCCCCCACCCCAGTTCTTAATTCTAAATTACTTCTTTTCAAATTAAATCAGTGAGTTCAGCAGAAATAGAAGACTCTAACTAAAGACTAGAATGTTTAAACTTCCAAATAGGCAGACATTGCTGTGCAGATTAAACTTCTAATAAAAGGGGTTTTCATCATTCATAGTTTTTTTCTAAGGGATATATACATGAGAAATGTTCTCTATAGTGGTAAACAATATAAAATTGAGTTTGATTTTAACTATTACATATTAACTTAGTGTGGGAATGCTGATTAGCTTTAATTTCTTAATTAGTGAACAATTTACAGTATTATTTGTATGGATTAAAATTTTTCATGGTTGTATTTTGAGTAATGAAAGAGATTTCAAAAAATCGCAATCAATTCTTTTTAATTTTAAAGCTGTGTAGTATTTTGCAAAGCAATTCTTGTCTCTGGTTAAATACTCATTTTAAAATGTTACAATATGATAATTTATGATAATTTCGTTCCAAATTTCAGATTCATTGATGGATTTGAGATAGCACAGTTATTTCAGTTGAAGATAGGCCATGTTGGAAATTCTCAGCATCGCAGTATTGCCATGAAAATAATCAGCATTTATACTTCTTACTTGAAATTTAAAATATTTTGTGAGTAGGGAGTGAATGTATTCTCAGAGGATAAGCAGTAAACATAGGAACAAAAAGGTGTTAATGCAGTGATCTAAAATAGATTAAATCTAGGTCTCCCAAATGAGACAGGAAAGAATTGACTCGTTTTGTTGGGAAGATAAATGATGAAAGTGCATAAATTCTGAGCTTTCACTTCTCCATAATATTTTCGGGTTGGTAAAAATAGGCGCATACTTGCGTTTATGTAGAAGCTCTTTTTTTATGTAAATAGCTATTTGAAAAAAATAACACTGAAGCATTTTTATTTATATAACATGAAGAAAAAAACATGGTAATGACCCACTGACACTCACAAATTGTGACCTGTTTTGTACAAGTCTCTACTTACTCCCCCTCTTCATAAGGCAGCTTCCTAGTGTGACATGTTTGATGAGGAAATGGACTGTCATGTCTCTTGATAAACATGGTGAAAATGGCTGTTCTGTGAGTGCTATTTTAAGTCGTAATTAAGCAGAGCAGTTGCATGCAGTTTTCTGAGCTGAAGTTGCTGAGCTGGTAACTGAGGGGTCAGTGACTGTGTAGCTTTAGTTTTGGGATGAAATTCTGAATCTTCACCCTGAAACTCTACCTTCAATCTCTAGATTATTTTCAAAAAGTAATAATATAGATTACTGTAGGTACCCATGAACTGTGTTCATATATAAAGGTTCTCATTTTGTTACCACTGTAGCCAGACTAATAGAGAAGAAAAGGAGTACAGTGGAGGAAGTATTTCTCTCTACTCCTGACTTCTAATTAGATCTTCAGAAAAATACATCATCAGTGAAAATAGCTTGTAAAAAATGAAAGAGAAACAAGGTGTCTGGGGTTTTTTGTTAATTTCATTTTGGTTGATTTGTTGGTTTGGGGATCATTTTGTTTTGTTCTCAGGGGTTTTTATAGCCAAGAGTGCAATGTCATAGAATTGCCTAGAGTCACTGAATTCAGCTTGTAGATGAATTTCACAGAAAGTTCAATGAATAAGCAGTGTTTTAGAAACATGCTGGTGTTTGTCTTCGAAGGATATTTGAATGTTCTCAACTATTCTGCCAATATCACTGCAACTTAGAAACATTAGTGTAAAGTTTTAGGTGAAGCTACTTAGCAGACAGCATGAATTACTCTTGGAGTTCAAGGCAAAAACACTCTAATTCCTGAAAAAAAAAAATTGCAAAGTGACTTCTCAGAGTTTTTGTTGTTTTAGGCTTCAGGTAGAATCCATTTGAAAAGGAAGTGAGTGTATTTGTATCTTCTGGTGTAATGAAATACAGTAGCTGGTCTGTTTCTTTTACAAGCGGTTTCTGCAGAAGCTCTGGGGCTGCTGAAGGGGAAGGAGCTGCTGCTTGTTCAGATGGACTTTGGTTGTCAGTTGCTGTTGTCCATGTTACGGTTTGAATAAATTACAGTGTGGTCTATGGCCTTAGGGATTTTCAGTGGTTGAATTTGAAACTTAACATCTTTGCTTTATTGTGATAGATAAAGCATACAGTTTCTCCGACTTGCCTTGGATACTTGGTTGATGCATGAAATTAAGGTGTTTTGTAATATCCTCAGAGTGCAGCGGGGCAGAGGTGACTCAGGACACCACAAGCCTCGAAATCTGTTTTAAAAAGCTGACTGAGCACACATGTGATGGTACAGCCTGAACTGGTGACCAGGTCAGTTGTGCTGCACCGCCCAAGGGTGAAAGGGACATGATGGGAGCCATCAGAATGATGCATTTCATTCTTTTGTTTAGAAGTCTTGACTGTGACCACTTGCAACTATATGGAACCTACATTTTGGTTTTTGTTCTGTTTTCTTAGTTGCTTGTTGTGTTGCTCTTTTAAAAATTGAAATGCGAAAGAAAAGGAGAATGAGGTTTCTTGATTTTTAATGTAGAGACAGTAAGATCAGCGTGTCTTATATTCTTGAACTAATTAAAGTTTTCCAAATCTGCATAAGAATATCAACAACTTGGATACCTGAAATGGTCAGGAGGGTCACCACTAGTGCATCTGCCATCTTCATAGTCTCTAAATTGAAAGTGGATGGGTGATAAATAGTCAAAAGAATATCATTTGGTCTCTTATTCAAAATAATACCAGTATACTTCCAAATACAGTAGAATGACTTATAGAGATTTAGCTGAATAGTTACTTGTATATATGTGTGTAGAGAGAAAAAAACACATGTTAAATATGAAATAATGTACAGAGCATACTGTATGAATTGCTTAAAGCTTTAGAATAACTACTAGTTGGGTACAAGTCAACAGATAATTCTGGTCTAAGGTTGCCATGGAAACAACCAGTGCTTGATATAATTGAGAACATCTTAAATCCTCCTGGTGTTTGCATGCTTTTTTCCCCTGCCATTTTGAGTTGCTTTAGACATGAATAGGTAGCATTGGTCAGAACAGTAGTAGTTAATGAGCAAAACCAAATACCTGTGTCCTGAATATTGATTTTGATATTCTACCGGTATCTTGTGCTTCGTAGTTTTTTGCATCACAAGGAGCTCATAAGGAAGAGCAGCTCGCTGGATTCTGTGTGCTCTCTTTCTGGTTAGTGTGTAAGTGTATTTAGAGATTGAAGCACTGATTTGGTAGAGATTAACATATTTCATCAACTGTTGGATTAATATTTGGAGCAATATGTTTCTGAAAACTAGCTCTTCAGCATGAATGGTAAGTCTTTTCTATTCCCTTTTGACACGTTTTTTGTTCCGTCTTCACAATCAGGGAAAATCTACCAGGTTTCCCTTTCTTGTCTGCAGAGCTGCATCGACTGCTGATTTCTTTGTTTTTGTAATTGACTTGCTGTGGGTTTCTATGTAAAATTATTAGTCTTAAAGATTTGCATTTTTTTATTAAACAGTTTTCTGTGCATGACTGGTACTTAGTGTTTTAAATATTATTTTAAAGCTTTCTTTTAGAAATACCTGATCTGGATAATTTTGTAATTGAATATATACATGTCTGTTCACTTAATCTTCTGTCACTCGTAATACATTATTTTCTGTGATTATACAAATCAGAGAGGCCTTCTGAAATTATTGTAATCATGACCTGAAAAATCTAAACAGGCTTTTGTTTTTCATCTGAACCAGCTTATTCTGCTATGATTTTTAGTCTCCCAAATGCTGGGATGGCAGAATAGTTGAGGTCATTCATAGAAGTAAGGGAGGGGAGTCTTACTTGAAATGAGATACTGTAATAGATCTAGTAAACTTATCAGGCAGGTATTTACTTTCCAAAACCACTGTGACTGGTTATTATAAGGTACTTTGAATATAATGGAGTTATGAAGTGCTATCATCTTACTTGTAATATTATTGAAAGTTGTTTTTTCCAATATATAGACTGTAAATCTGTTTTTTTAGAAAAATATATCCTTTGAAAATTGTTTTGAAAAAGCCCAAATATGCTAGTTTCCGAAGCAATGCCTTTTTGTTTCAAACAGATAGTCAGGAGCTTTGGAAAATTACTTGAGGCAGAGATTTTTTGGGAAAGAAAGAGCAGTTAATCATGTATGTGGGGTGCTTGTGTGCAGCTGTCTCTGTGTGGTTTTTCTTAATACTACAAATGTAAAGGACCATTTTTTACAAAGATTTCATTTGTGTGCATGGCAGGGAGGAGTTATCCCACTGCCTTATCTAATATGAGCTTATCTATACTTATCTCATACAAATGTGTTGAGGTCATCTTCCCCAGAATGGAAAGTGTGGCTGTCATTTTCCTTGGTGTACAAAGTACAAATGTCAAAACCGATGCATTATTAAGGCAGTGTTTCAGCACTTTGTACCTACACAATGGAGATTTGTGGTACAGCATCATTCATGGCTCTTTGAGTAAACCTAAATGCAGGCTGTTCCTGAAAGTGCTGTCCCTGCCTCTGGTGTGTGCTCCCCCCATCCCTGCGGGGATGCTGGCAGGTGGGAGCACAGCACGGTCCTGGTGTGGCCACACGGGTCCACGGCCGGGCGCTTGCCCCGCAGGGACGCGATGGCGTCCCAGCATCCCCGCCGCCAGCTGCCCCTGCTCAGCCTCGGGGGAAGGGGGGAAGCGACAGCCTCTGCATTTCCTCCATGTCACAGCCGCCTCCTCTGCTCATGGAGAGGTCTCTCCTGGGGTCAGAAAGTCTCCACTTTTCACCAGCTGGTACCAGGCTGGCTTTTCCATCACATTTTCCTCTGTTTCTCTTACAGTTAGGTCATAGCATCCACAGGAATTGAGATTTATGGGAATCAGCTCTGTGAATTCTGAGTTTTGGGTTTTTGTTTGGATATTCTCTTATGATTTATGAGTCATAAAGGAATAAATTTCACACAAGCTAGTGAGAAAGAGGTTATAGTTGTTTGTAACTTCAACAATTATGTTGTTTTTTTGTTTGTTTAGTGGTGTGGATTTTTTGGGGGGTGGTGGTTCTTTTTAGGGTTGGGGATTTTTTCTTTCCTCTGGGGTTTCATTCTGCAATTTGCATCTGTAGATTTTATTCATCTTGACATGCAGGCTCCAAGTTCCATTAAAAATAGAAATAAATAGCAAGAACTTTTAACAGGTGTTGATTCCCAATCAAAAATACCTATAAATTAGTCTAATTTTGACAAGGGAAAGGCAACTATCTCCTGCTCCATCAAGATTAAGTCTTTGCTGTAAACATTTCCCTATTTAAACCACTTATGCTTTTCAGTGCATTTTTGTGGCCGGCTTCACTGCAGCAGTGTTACATTACACCCTGTCAGCGGATAAAATCAGATGCTTTCCTTGTGAAAGACAACCAAGATGCAAGTGAAACCTTGAGGAAAAAATTATGTATTTTCTTCAATTGCAAGTACAAGTGGCTAATTTTTTTTCCTCTTTTTATTTCTTTCTTTTTTTCCCTCCCCAGAAAAGGTCTGGTAATATGCTTAGAATTTTTTTCCAAAAAGACTCAAAGGAAAAGCTGTTTTTCTATTTCTTTGAAGTTGGACTTTTGTTTTGAACCACTTGAATAGATAAAACTGTAAGGTCAAGTAACTAATAGCCCCAGCTCCAAAGGGGTGAAAGGTATAGTCTGCTAAATGTTCTGTTTCACTGAGAATGGGCTTAATATTCTGAAGTGTCACTAATTACATGATTGGGCTACTACTTTCTAATACTGCAAATAGAGGTACTTGGTGATACAGACATTTGCACTCAAAAGACAGTCACATACCAGATGTGTATGGAGACAGATGGAGCAGTACATGGAAAGGGCGTGAGCCATGCTGGTGGACTCTGCTGAAATATTGTCCAGTTTTGTGCGCACTAGAGCATAGGCATGTGTAAGGAGTGAAGGGTGAAGGTAGTATAAATACATTGGTTATGTGCACTGAGAACATTTCTAGCAGCAAGGGACAATAAGCAGCAGCTGATTATTCCCACTGCTCAAAAGATTGTGAAAAATGGAAGGATGCCATGGAATTTCCGGGTGCCAGAACCATATATCTTCCTATGTGTGTCTCATGGGACTAATGCTTTCCTCTTTTCAAAAATTCCCCACTATTACCCATTACCCTCTGACAGCAAACTACAGCAGTTTCTTGGGTGTTAACTTGGGTTTGTGTTTTACTCTAGTTCTTGTACAAAATATTTGGAAAAGACAAGACAAAGGCTGCTGCCTTATGAATTACATAATTCCTAAAATACATCCAGAAAGTGAACAGTCCCTCACAGTGCTTGGTTTGGGGTAGAAGCAAAAAATGAGAGTAACAGAATTGAGATTTCTTCCAAAGGAAAGGGTATTTGTTATGTTGTAATCTTGAACTCTGACTTACTCTAGTCACCATTACATTATTTATGTTTTTTTTTATCAGAAAGATTTGGGTTTTGCCCTCGTTTTTAGTTAACATCTCAAATTGTTTATATATTTGTTGCTAGTTGCTCTGAGAGTTTCTGTTAGTCCTGCTGTTGTAGGCCAAAGTTCACAGAAGTTTCCCAGCTTTAATTGTGGAGATTCTTACAGGTAGTTTTGTAACTTACACAATGTTTTTGGTGTTTTTATTTATTCATCTTTAGCTGCTGACAGATACCTCAGCCCATTAAGAATTATTGTGGTTTAATTTCTTTAGCTTCTTTTTTTTCAGGGTTTGCAGTTCAGTTCTATGCAAGTTTTATGTGTGCCTCTCTGCCAAATAAGTGCTGAATTTACCCAGTTTCTCTCTAAAATCTCATTCTTTATCAGAATGGATAATAAACATTCTTACCTGCTTTTACTTGCCTTAATCCTGAGACAAACAAAAACTTGTTATTCACCCAGTATGTTGAATTGTGAAATGTGTTTATTTACATAAGGCTTCCTTATTCAGGAAGCCACTCTCTGCTATTTAAGGGTATAAATGAACTTCTCCTGCTTGGCTGGTTACTGCAGGCAACCCTTTCCTGTAAATATTGAAAGCATGTTCTGCAGGAGATATGTCAGTGCAGCGATGTGTCAGAAGCTCCGATCTTGTGGGGAGATGAAGAACTATTTTGCCAATTTACCCTGACAGCTGTGAAGATGTCTTGCTGATCCCAAAGTATCTATATGAGAATTTTTGTGGAGTTTTAATAATGCAAGGACTGGAACGAGAGAGCTTATGGGAAGTAGGCTTAGACATGAGTGCCCATAGACCAAGATTGGTGCATCTACTATTATTTTTATGCCTTGTATTAAATATTTGAAAAAAAAAGAAAAAGCAACAAAATAGTTTCTCTTCTCAAGTAACTTTTCAAATCCATCTATACAGTGAACAGCCCCTGCAGTTGTTTGGAGTATAAAGAAGAAGTTAGTTTAGTAAAACTTCTAAAGGTTACTTTTAAAAGGAAGGGGTATTTGTGCATGAGTGTGTGTGGTACTATTCCCTGCTTGCAGGGAATTCCTTAGTCAAGATGCAGATAAGATCAGCTACCTGCAGATTTATACTTACTGTTGCTAATAATCTAGCCATATAGCCTGGTCTTAGGGATAGCTGCATGGCAGTATGTTATCCTTTGCAGTCGCTGAACTTCTGCAAAGAGGAAATGTGGGGCAGTGATATGGAGAGGGAGGTGGGGGCTGACCAATTGGCCAGAATCTTAATGGTACAGAGAGCTTAACTAGAGGGAATCTGCAGCAGGTGCTGAAAACGTTTTTCTTGGTAAGTGGTTTTGGCTGTATGAGGAAAATGTGATTAATTCATGTATTTGTATTAACTACTAGAATTTGCTAAAAACCTTTACTCAAAAATGCAATACATTTACAATATACTTTATAGTAGTGCTCTAGAAGATGTTGTTCTTGGAACTCATTCTTAAACTGTATTCTTTTTTTTTTTCTCCCCACATGGTAACCATGGAAATACATGCACTGCAGGAACAAAAGATGTTTGAATTTTGACAATTGTCACACAGTTTTCAGCTTTCTTTGTTGTATTGTTAATACCTGTTATATTTCCCACAGGAAGGTGGTCTTGTACACTACAGGTCCTCTGATAATTGTAACATTTTAGATTATTTGCTGCATAAAGTTCAGCCACAACTGTAGAGGATGGTACTGCACAGCTGCAGTTTAATTCCTAATTGCCTATCAAGTACCTCTGTATGACAATTGAGTATATTACATCTTAAGATTCTTCAGTTACATGTTAAGATTCTTCACATAGATTTTTTTTCTGTATGAACAAAATTTTTTAAGTGGGGAGTGTTATGTACTGCATTTGAAAGTAACTGTATTAAACACAATTCATTAATTTTAAATTTTAAGATAATGGAATTACTCAATAAAATAATTGAAAACCAATAACTTGAATTTAGAATTATTTCTCAGAAGCCTTTTCAGCAGTCCAGTGTGATGTGTTCATGGTTCTGTAATGCTAACACAAGCTGATCCCCTTTCAGAAAAGGAGCAGTTCTGTCCCCCATATTTGCCCACTCACCTCGGGAGGAGCATTCATGAGAAGAAGAGAAGAGGGAGCTGCTTCTCTGCTCATTCCCTGCCTTCTGCCCATTACTTTTTAGTCTGGGCTGGTTCCCTGACCTGGCTTGCAGTCAGACACAAGAATGCTTTTGCTCTTTCAAGGAAGGTCATTAGAGAAATGCAGGAGTGAGTGACTGTGGGAGGACAGGACTGAGGTGGGGTTTTTTTCAGCCCATACTGAACTGTAGCCTGACAAACCAATTGCTATTTCTTGGACCTTAAAGCCTCAAATCACATGGATTGTTGAAAGAGAGGAAGCAGATTTACAAATGTAAATGTGTCATCTCCTTCAATTAATGCTTCAAGGGCAGGAAGAAGGTATGAGTGAGACTCCTTTCATTAAGCCAAAGCCTAGTTTTAATATATTCCAGAACTAATTGAATGCTAGTTCTGGCTGATCCATTTAGAGAATTGAAACGAAAACCTCAACTCTAATCCATCAGCAAAAGCTTGCTAATAGCTCTTTAATTTGAAAGGGAAGCTTGGGTAATAAAGAGGGGTGGCAGCCTGAAGGACCAAAATACCTAAAGGTGGGGTGGAACAGCTCTCAGCCAGCAGGAATCTGCAGGAGGCTTTGTCACATCCTATTTGTGAATGCTCAGATGAAGATATTCTGCTTGTCAGCATTGAGGAAGTCTTGCATATTATTATTACTTTAGGATTTGAATAATAGATCCTAGGTTGGATCATAAGTTGTGGTTAGCTGCTACGGTGCTTTTGGCATTTATCTTCTGTTGAGAGAGAAGTCGCTTATTAAAGTATGTGTTTGTAAATTTTAATGAACATTGGGTCTGGAGGAGCTTAATCTTTTAGATTAAGAAAGTAGAGCTTTATCTCATATGTATATTTTTTTGTGGAAAATTATTCAACTGAGACATGGATGCATGTACAACTCTGCTGAGCAGTGCTAGTACAAGATTTGATTGTGATTGAAAAACTACTGCTTTGCATGATACATTTGGCTTTACTGATTTAAGTTATTCATTTTGGGGGGGGGGGTAAACAAAATGTCATGGATTCATGTTCTAAGTGACTTTGTTATTTGGGTTTGGTTCTGTCTCCCCAGAGTGGCCCCTGTTGTATTATATTTTCTGGCATTCACAGGGTTTACTACCTCTGAAGCAGTACTTTGGTATTTAAGAATAGATCAAGGGAGAAAGACTGAGCATTGGATTTGAAAATGAAATTAATTATATTGTCTATAATAAAAACAGAAGAATGTCAGTCTGACTGTGGCAGTTGTGTGCAGTAGAGTATCTACTGCTCAGAATTCAACAAAGATCCATGTTACCTCTGATGGCCGAAAACCTGGCTCCTGTTCTGATGTGTCTTAATCTGTCACATTGTACAGGCTGTTGCTGTGTAGCCAGCCAAGTAAAGAGGTGAACTGGGTTCTTTACAGAGCTCTTAACTGTTTTAACTTTGCTTTTATGAAATTCACAAAATACTGTTTAGCTCAAAACATGAAAATCATGCACAGGATTAAAATAAGATTTTTGCCTGTGTTTGAAAATTGAGTTGTAATGGATAAGATCAATTTGTATTTTACAATTGCTGCACGTTTTAAATTAACTCCTGAATGTGCTCCTATGAAGATCAGATTCTAATGCCTTCTAGTTTTTAGGCAGAACAGCTCTAATTGGTCTTAATTTGCAGTTTTTTCCTGTTTGTCTCCCTTTTTTCCACGCCTCTATCTTTTCCCACTTCTTCCCCTTTCTTTCCAGTATTCTATATAAAAGTTTACAGTGTACAGTTAGATAATTAGTGCTTCCATTTTAATAGCAAGCTTATATTCAGTGAACAGCAAGCTTAATTCAGTTAATCTGCTCATTAGTAGATACATAATTCTTACGTGATCATGTAGCTACTAAGAACTTTCTGGTTTTGTATTCAACAATTGGGCTCTTTCAGAACTGCTCCATGTGTTTGGGTCTTTGTTTCTGGGGGTTGTTGGATTTTGGTTTTTTGGTTTGATTTGGATTGGATTGATTTGGTTTGGTTTGGTTTTTTAACTGAAGAAAGGGTCTTACCCATTTCAGCTGGTAGGTTGGTTTGCTCTGCATCACGTGTGTTTATCATAATTAGTGTTTAAAGAGAAATATGAAGTTGAAACCTTGCTCTTGAAGTCAAAACCTTGATAAATGAGATATTCAGTTGATGCAGTTCATTGATTTAGCCTTGGCAGAAACAAGGCAAACTCCTTGCTGGTCAGCTCTTCACGGAGGGCCGGTGGCTGTGCTCACTGCAGGGTTCAAACAAGGTGGACTTGCCCTCAACCAGGCTTATATCACCTGGGCTTTTTTCACCCACCATTTTCATATTGTGAGAAACAAAGTGTGTTGGTTTTGTTGACAGTCTGTTTCAATGACACCATTTTAGTTTGTGCTTTGAAGTGTTTCCCAGCTGTTAAATTGTTAACTGGTGCTCACACTGCTTCCTTTGAGTGTATAATAATACTTAACACTTAGCTGTGTTCATTTTGAAACACTTGCCAGGGCAGAGAAACCTTGTTTTGAGCCTTTTTATATTATTCCTGCTAATCAAAAGAGAAATAAATAAAAATTTAGATAACAGGTTAGTGGTGTAAGAATGGAACTTAAAACCAGAATCAGAAGCTTCTCACTTGCATCTGAAATATGGTACCATAACCACAGGATTCACTGAGATATCTATATACATCTTGATAAAGTTTAATGCTATAAATACACTTTTTTAAAAAATGAAATATACATATACATTTACCAGAATCTCTTCATACATATTCATTTTTCCATTAAATGATTTAATTAAATAGCCCATTTAACTCCAGACTTCAAATGATTATATTACAGTTTTGGAACAAAATTTGAATTGTATTTTGATAAAGGGCATTTTAAATACCAGACAGAGATTGGCATTTAGCACAGCAGATGGGGGTTTGTAGTGGTGCCCAGTGTTTAGTCTTAATCAGTTTAGTTCTTGCTTTCTTGCCGTGAATCCTAGCCAAATACTTTTTTTCCCCCCTTACAAAAAAAAATCCTGGCTTGCCGGCTCTTGTGGGAGATGTGATTGAGAATAACAAATACTGTGCATGTGGGAGGTGGGAGAAAGGCAGAGTAACTCATGGGAACTCTCAGGACTGCTCCATCTGTGACCCCTTTGCCTCTGCTGTCGTTGCAATCCCGCAACCGAGAGGTCCTCACCCTCTTGATTTTTTTCAGGAGCTTGCTTCTGATTCACTTGCCCTTAAACTGTGTTTTAGGTCAAAGTACTCATTACAGTACTCATACCCTTAGTTAATAATTTTTTATATGTATGTTAACTTTTCATAGAAAAGCTGATCAATAAAACAAGCAAACATATTGTGAGCTGTGTGAATATACTAATAGAGACCAATCTCCTCTTGTTTGGGGGTGGGCTCAGGGGTGTTTCTGTTTTGCGTGTAGCAGAGTTTTTTCATTTGTTTGGGTTTTGTTGGTATATTTGCTTGGGGTTTTCTTTAATTCTTCCTCTGCTGTCATTGCTTAGGAGCCTCTGGATGCTGGGTTGCTCTTCCATTAGAACACTGTTCCAGCAGATTTTCCTGCTTATCCTCATGTTGCCTTGGTTCCAAGTACAGCTCTCCACAAGCCCCCTGTGATATGCAAGGGAGTAGCTGAGGCCTTGTGTTGTAGCACTACTTCTGACCAAGGTGAACCAGAGCAGGCAGAAGCTGTAAGACTGCTTCAAGCCATTCACTTGTGGTCCTTGGCCATTATTCTATTTCTTCCCACCTTCTTCTGAATCTCACCAAATTTCCTGCTTTGGGTGTTTGCAGTGCATAGAACCTGCCTCTCCAGCCCGCTTGCTCATGCTGGTCACAGGGGGCTGGGTTTGTGCTGTGGGTATGTGCTTGCCTAATCCCTGGACAGCTGGTGGGTGCACCCTCTCTGCTTCCAACTGGTGTCCTTCCTGCCATGTTCAGTTGTTTCTGCTGTGGTCCTTGTGCTCGTGCTGTTACCTGTGCTTTGCTGTCTCCTTCCAGTACCTTCCTTTCTTGAGCAGCAGCTCCTCCTGCTTTGGTTTCAGCTGGCTGTGCTCCAACTTCCGCTGTACCAGCAAACCCAGTCTGAGCAGTGTTTGTTGCTGGCCTGTGCATTGCCTGCTCTCAGCTTCACTTTGTTCAGCCACAGACAAGTGATCCTTGCTCTTCAGTGTTTATGGGAGCCTGTATATCCACACCCTTAGTTCCTTTATCTGACAGCCTTACCAAATTAAATCATGCTCATATGGTGTCCATCCCAGATCCCTGTGTACATTCCACTTTGCATGCAGTAACTTCAGCTGTGCAGTTTAGACTTCTCAAGTTGCTGTTATGGGATAATAGGACTGAAATCTGATTGAGATTTTTTTTTTTTTGGAGACTGCTTGCCACTTCTTTGCTATCTACCACATGCCATGCAATTCACACATGCTGTCTTCTGGAACAAAGTGCTAAGTAGTGGGAAGATCACCCTATTACAGGTTTTATTGTGATCCAGCATGCTGTGATGAAGATAGATACACTATTGTTAGTAACAGTTCCGTGGATGTGTATGTCTTGGAATAGATTAATAATTAAAGATGCCAACTTGATCTCCTGAAGTTTTCTAAGCTGTGCTTATTTCTGTGATGCATCATCTTTTTTTCATACTGATTTTAGCTGCCTTTGGTGATTTTTTTTCTTTCTTTGCTCAAACATTCTGTGATTTAACATGAGTCATTCTGTCTGTGTGGGTAAGGGCTGGTTTATTACAGGGTCTGTTCTTGAGTGGGGAGGGGAAAGGGTGGAATGTATTTGTGTTTTCTATGTGTTTGTTGTGGAAATGCATAAAACTTTTTTTTCTTCTTCTCTTTCTTTCCTCTCTTCATCATCTCATCTGTGTGGGTGAATGTTCCTGCAAACCCTTGGGGAACCTATAGAGACGTTTGGTATGCTCATTCCTTCATTAGTGCCCAAAGTCACAGATGCTAGGTACAGTTTAGACTAGAAAACAAGAGCCACATCATCACAATGTAAGGTGGCTAAAAATGTGCACTTGAGGAAAACCTCTAAGTCATCATCTATTACACCTATTTGTTTGCATCATCACAGTAATACCAATGGCCACTGCTACCCAGTTGGCATAAATTTTGATTCTGCACTCGAAGGCAGAAATTGAATGTGTTCTACTGTAGCAAGAGCTGCTGTTTTGTGCTTGAGAGATAATTTTCAAAAGTTCAAATTCCAAGTTGTGTTTTGAGAAATGACTGTAGTGCATGCACTTGAATTGCCTAAGTTCTGTTTGAAAGCATCTCTGGAATTGTGTTGAGGTGTAGAAGCCCAGGTGACCTCTGAAAGTGAGAACCAGGCATAATTCAATGTACTCTGTCATTAGGAAGAAACTGATTTTAATAAAACTGAGCACAAAACATTAAGCTGTTTTTAAAAGACAGTGATTTTCAGATAAATTGTTAGCCTTGGGTAGCTTTATTTTGAAAATGTATGTTCACTGCTGCTTTCTATGAAAAGAAGGCCAAAGTAAAGTAGAACAATGTAGGAGTTTTCTTGCAGGAGAGCTTGTGGCTTAGTGGTATTCTAGAAATGAGAGATTTTTCTCATGAATCCACAATTTGAATATTTTCAGCTGGATCATATTTAGTTCATAAACAGTATTCTTTATTCCATAAGTAGAACAGAGACAAAAATGACTGTAAATGTCATTGTATATTTTTATAAATACTGAATAGTCATACTTCACTGTGAAATAAGTGGCAACTTAAAATATTTATTTATATGAACAGAGATGGCATGAGGGATATTTAAACATATGTACTGTAATAACATTAAAAAAAACCCCAATTACTTTGTGTTGTGGTTGTGCTGTGTAGTGTTAATGTTCACTTCCAAGCTACAGCCACTAAAGTTTGCAGGCTCAGCTTTTTGGTAATCTTAATGATTTTCCTGGGTTTTTTCTTGTGATTAAGAGAAAATATTTGTGCTACTTTGACATAAATTGATGTTTGAAAAACTGTATCAGTATTCCTCGCTTGATCAAGTCATCTCTGTTCTCCTAATGGAAGAAGGATCATCAAACATGAATTTGGACATTGCTAGTTTCCGGTTTTTGTGTTGAAAATTATTTCATGCCACAGGAAATCCTGTCCTATCTTCAAATTAGGATAATTAAAAGTCATTACATGAATAACCTCTATAACTTATAAACAAAGGAAATATTTTCGACACACACAGGATAAATACATTAACATTTTTTGCTGATTAGCCACTAAAATATTTTTAAGTCAGTTAGTTTTAATGCCATTTTACCAGTTTCTTTGGTACAAACTGTGCTTTTATTGCTCTTCTTAACCATAAATTTAGAGTACTGAATATGTTCCTCCTTTGTGATATTGCTTGTTTCTCTTCAAATAAAATTGCTGAGTGGATATCATGCTTTAAAAACTTTTCTAATGTTGAGGTCAGCCGCAACTTTCGACAACTTCTATGAAATTACCATTTTATTTAGTGCTCCATCAGAGCCAGTGGTAGTGGGAGCCATAAACCTCCTTTGAGTGTTTTGTAATAATCAAGTCCCATAGCACACCCAAGAAGGGGGGAAAAAAGGAAAAAAAAATTTCCAACCAGCCTTTTCCAGGGCTGCTGCTGTTTTTACTGCTGCTGGAAATGGATCAGTATAAGAAGAGAATTTTTGAAGTTTTCTTTGTCAACATTAGTATTCACTGAAAAGTAGAAGGAAGTTCTGATTCATCAAGTGATTTGTTTACAACCTGTTATAAACCTAATTTTTTGGCTGTCAGAATGTAAAATACAGTTGCTAAAACACAGAGTGCTAGATATTGACCAGAATAATCTTGGCATATTGCTCTGTATTTTTAGCAATTGCTTGTGGCAGAACGTCACAGTACAGAAAAAAACAGTTATTAATGTTGTATTATGTGAAATGATTCAGAGAACACACAACCAGTATGATATTTTCTTGATTCTGTGACTCTTTCAGAACACAGCAATGTCTGAAACACCTCCCATTAATGACTGTGCATGAAGTAATCTGCATTGATCTGGCTGAGCATTGATATTCAAAAAAAAGAACAGCTGAGAGATGATCTGAACTACATATTTTGGTGCACATTTTAAACAGTCATCCAGAATTTTGCCATTGTACATTCCTTCAATTTCAATGGAAAATCAATATTAAAAGTGCATATTCTCTGACTGTGGGCATGCCTAATGTGCAGTGTTGTTGTAGCCCTGTGCTTTGTCTTCGCTTGCAGTAATGGTGTCCATTTGGTCCTTGAGCTTGCAAACAGCCTTTAAATAAAGGTGATGAGGGGAAAAAGCAATGAGATTGACATTACACTCAAGCAGCTGAAAGAAAATGCAATGTTTATTTAAAGAGATAAGCAGTCAATCTTTGTGGAATAGCTATTTATAAATGTCAGGTGTTTGGTTTTTTCCCAGCTGAATTAAGAATGTCTGACATCACCTTAAAGCCTGCTTGCCTATAGAGTATTTGAGCTGTTAGAGCTGGTAACATTTAAGTAATTTGTGTACAATGATGTAGTTACTCCAGAAAACTTAGATATCACCGTAGAGATACAGTAGAAGTTCTAGAGGCATCGATGCTTGCTTTCATCCATGGTGAAAATAGCATATTATCAATTGAAGAAAGAAGTTGATAATGAAGGTTATGTATTTTGTTAACAAAGCATCTCCATTGCACTCATGATGAATTATATTAATTGAAATGTCCTTTTTTTGTGTGTTTTCAGTGAAAGAGTTTCTAGCCAAAGCCAAAGAAGACTTTTTAAGAAAATGGGAAAGCCCCCCTCAGGTATCACTCATTTAAGCATTCAGTAATTTTCTGCATTGCATTTTTTGGATAATGTTATCAGTGTGTTATCAACAAAGATTCTCACGTCTTCTCCAGATTTGAGCTGATAAAATGCTCCCACTGAACAGTATTTTCTCTTATGAGAATGATGTTCACAATCAATATGACAAGACTCAAAAAATATTGGCATGTTTTTAGTTGGCTTTTTTTAATAACCAGAAGCATTGGCACATCTGTAATTTACCATGTTAATAATTTCTGCCATGATAATAAGTGGAATTAAGAGTATTAAGACTACTGCATAGGGCTTGGGAGCTGGTTAAGGAGCTTGTTAGAGAGAAGTCTTGTAAAATTTGGGATTTTTGGGAAGATTCATTCTTGTTCTAATGCAATATTTGAGATGCTATGGCAATGAATGACTGAGAAAATGTACCTGGGGATGTGCTCTTCAGACATCTCTCATGTAGAACTGTCTCTAGGGCTTGGGGTCGTTTGCATGTTCTAATATTCTTGATCATGAAGCACGAAGGGTTATTTTTCTGCATGTTATATTCATGATCTGTTTACTGCTAGATGTTTCTTACTAAGCATGTATGGACAGCTGTATGGACAAATTACAGAAATGTTGATGTAATTCAGTTAAGTTGTCTTCTATTTTAATGAGTGCAATGTAAAATCTCTTTTTAAAATTTGACAGGTATCAAATTATAACAGTATAGTTGGCTATAGTTATCTTGTTAAATGTAGTATTTCCCAACTTTTTTCCATAACTGAATTCATACAGTTAAAATTCCCTTTGGTATTATTGTAAACAATGTGATTATATCCTACATATAGAATACTGCTGGCCTAGATGATTTTGAGCGGCAAAAAACCCTTGGAACAGGATCATTTGGGAGAGTAATGATGGTGAAACATAAATCCACAGAACAGTATTATGCTATGAAGATACTGGACAAACAGAAGGTTGGTATAATTCATTGTGGGTTTTGTGCTACAGAAGAGTTTGATGCAGGTGAAGATCTGGTAGCTGTGGCTGAGCTGAGTTGCACATACTATGCTTTTTCTTATAACACTTGAATACCAGTGATAATTTAAGTGCTTTATTTTCTCTTTTAGCCAGTAGGTTCAGTTGTTGGGATTGTGTAGACTTTGTACAATGGCCAGTAACATTAACAGTCTGAAGAGGCGCTAAGTATCCTCTAAGTCCAAGGCCTTAATAAAATGTTATTGGGTAAATTCTTTGCTTAGATTTTGTAAGGTGGCATGTACATTCTTTGGCAAAAGCAAAATGTAGTGTTATTGTTCAAATAAACAGATAAACTTTTGCAGGATAGTTGAAAACTACCTAGATCAGAAATTCTCAACATTTTCATATGTGCACCATAATTGAAATTAAAATTGTCTGCACAAATAACTTATTTTCCATTCTTGGTCCTATGAGGTGTTACTTTCTGTATGTTTAATTATGTAATAGTCCTGTTGCATCTGTAGTAACGTTATAGATAGAACAGGTTGTCACATAATGGACATTTTCTGTGTTGTAAAGTTCAGTGCTGTAGTCTGAACCTGTATTGCTGCTCCAGCCTGATTTTTTTAGCAGTTTATTACTCTTAGATTAAGTAAGCAATGTCATTTGATAAAATTTAAATTTTAAATTTTACAGTACAGAATTGCAGAATGCAAAGAAGTATTTTAACAGAATTTATCAATACAAGTAGTTTTTAATCGTTTTGACAAATTTTTCAAAAGTGCATTATTTAGGTTAGTGGATTCCAAGGTCCTCAATGTAAGAGCTGTTTGTGTTTTGTAAGACACTCTACATAACTTGGCTGCTATGTAACAAAGACCATATTAAGACAATATTAATCTGGCAAGGGGAACTTAATAATCACCAACTAGCAAAACTCAGAATCAGCATTGCCTCAGTGTGAACTTCTGTGCTTAGGCATTGTTGCATTTCTGAGTAATTTTAAGTAATGGAACTGTGGCAGTGACACAGTCAGACTCTTCTGCCTGAGTTGCAGTTCCAGTACTCTTTACACGTGGTTGCAGTCCTGGACCTTGAATAATGGGTCATTTAATGAAGGACTGCTTTATAATGGTCTCAAAAACAGAAACTAAAACAAACTTATGTTTTAGTGTCAAACCTTGATAGGATTTTCTTTTTTTCCATAGAAAACCCCATTTTTTGCATCTAAAGCATTCTCCTGTTATAAAGGTGTCTAACTTGTATTTTAAAAAAAAATCTAAGTTAAAATGACATTCCAGCATAGTACAAATAAAGACAGCCCAGCCATTTCCGCCCATGTGGAAATGTGCCTCAGCATTACCTCAGTATGGCTGGTGGCATCCTGCAGGCAGGGCATCCCAGTGCTGCACAGAGCCCACCACCAAATTTCAGGGTCTCAGCTGGTTTTTGCTTCAAACCCTTTTTTGTGAATGGCTGAGTTGTGATCACTGGAGGAGTTTGGGAAATAACATCTTGCTTCAGAAAGCTGCCATAAAAAATACTTAAAGGGTTTAATTTGAAAAATTCAATTCATTACTACCTCTCACAATTGGAAAGTTATCTGGAGAAAGCAAAAAGGTCGCATTTTTAACAACTGCAGTGGACTTGCAGTAATTGATTCCCAGGATTATAAAGATGTTTGCATCCAGACATCAGTATTCTGTTCATAAATTAGATGGTTCTGTCTATAATAAGAAGTCATGATGTGTTCTTTATGAAATACCTGCTTTTTTAACTTAACTTAGCATCATTATTTTTTATGTGTTCTATTAGAAATATATTAGTAGCTTCCATTAATTGTTAAAAAAATAGGAGATGGTTTGGTGAGAACACATTTCTATCTCTTTGTTTATGACAGAAAACATACAGATGTCTGAAATTAGACAATGGGCAGGCTGCCTATAATTTTTCATTTCCATTTTACTTGAAAAAAAGGGAAAGCATCCAGTGTATGTCTTTGTTATCCAATCTCATGCTTGATTCATAGAACATGAAAAAGAATGTAATAGATGCTGATGCAGCCAGGAGTTTTCTGTGTAAGGATATTATTCCTTTGTTTGCCTTGAGTTAGGAAGGCTGTAACATGCCACTGCTTGGCTAGTTTAATTATGTAATTGTTTTTAGAAAGAAAAAAACCCATGAACAAGGGCCTGGGCACAAACAAGCTGTTGTAGAATCTGCCATTACCAGACACCATTTGGTATATGGGAAGCTGACACTGGCCATGCCCTGAGCCTGGGCTGAAGTGTGAACAAAGCTGGGTCTGAAGCCCCAGTTGGACATTCTGAAGTGTCAAACAGCATCTTCAGTCTGGGGTGTTGCTCCATCCCCCTCCAGTACCTCACTGGGAGGAGATGCAGGAGCAGGAGTGAAGTCTGGTCTGGCATTGCAGCTGAACACCTCACAGACAAGAGCCTTGACTTTCGTGCTTGGATAGACAAGATCTTTCCAGCACTTGTAGGGATGAAGGAGATAAAAATGAGTTTCCCACAAATGAGTTGATTTGAGCGAAACTTTATTTGTACCCTGAAGATCTGGAATTCAGAAGAGGTTTAATTTTTTAAAATCATTATTTCCTTTGTATGATTTTTATTTCAAAACAGTAGCGAGTTTTTTATAGGTACTACTTTTTGCTTCTAAAAGTTAAATTTAAATACTATTTCATTCAGGGTTGGAGTATCTTGATTATCTCTTATTTATAGCAGTTAGATTTGATTTCCAAACATAAAAGCAGACTTGTTTGGATCACTCATGTACATTTTCTTCTCTTTTCCTATGGAGTGAGGAAAAAAACCCTAACTTTACTTGGAAATCATGCCATTCTGAAAACGGGTTATAGATAAATTGTGCAAGAGGGATTAAATAAAATGGATAAAATTCATTATGCACTTTTGGGGTCTAACACAAGGAAGCTGATTATTAATTGCTGAGAAAGAATGATCAGAAACCTGCCACTTGCTGCCTTGTTAGCAGCCTGACATTTTAATGGATTGTAAGAAGTAACCTGTTTATAAAAATGGAGGTTTTGAATTTGTATTCTCCTTAGTTTTGTCACTAATGTGTGAGCTGTATAACATAAGCCTGTTTACTTCTGTTCAAAAATTCATAATTAAGTGTGTCCTACACAGTTTCCTGCCTTTTATAGCAAAGGGTCCAAAGATCAAGTGGATTTTATTGAAGTGCTGAGAAAGTATGGCCATAATAAACATAAGCCTTTCATAGAAAATGCAGGCAGGTTTTCCTTACTGACTCTTACGCTCAGCAAGTAGGAAGAAACACTATTTGTAGAGTTGTCTGCCAACTGTATTACACAAGTGTTACTCTTTAAAATGTTATTAGACTTTTTAATTCTTTCTTGGTTCTGTTACTGTACTAGGAATCCATAAGGTTTTTCATTTTCTGTAAAGTTACAAATTTTCTTTCAACTAATTGTTTAGCACAAAAAAGTTTATCAAGAACTATAAAATATCACACTTAGCTGAAGATTTTTTTTTCCCTCTCCTAGGTCGTCAAACTGAAGCAGATAGAACACACACTGAATGAGAAGAGGATATTACAAGCGGTGAACTTTCCTTTCCTTGTTAAACTGGAGTATTCTTTTAAGGTAGGAGTTTCTTTCAAAGTAGTTGTTGGGTTTCAGGGAAGTGCATGTTTACACCTTGGATATTAAAATATATAACTTTTACTGTACAATAGTTCAGGTATTTTTGTTTTCAAAGATGCTTCATTTGGCACTGTTGCCAGGGCTTGAGTAGGAGTGGAGTGCACTCGTGTACACTTCATATGCCCCAGTTCATCAAGTAATGTTTGAAAGGATATCTCCAAATAAAAAAATAAAAATTAAATTAAGTTAAACTCCTCAGAGTTTTCCCTTCTCTTGGAGGGCAGCTGGACTGTACAGCAGCAAGGGAGCCTTAAGGCATCATTTTACCTTTGAGAGATATCAAAGCGTGTCTTCTGTACCACTATATAGAATGGTGAATTTGTAATTGTTCTGGTGATCTTTCTGCTTGAGATTTATACCTGAGGCAGGTCTTAGTGACAGTTTTAACCATGAAGAACAGATTTAACATGAAGCTAAGGTCACAGCTTTGAGCTTAGCTTTGAATTTAATGGCAGTACGTACTAGTTAGTCTGTGAAGAAATTGAGAAGCTTTCTAGTTTATGGAGTGATATGCGCCTTTTTTTCTTTTATTTTTTTTACATTTTAAATGAGCAGACATGTTCTACCTTTATCTTTAGAGGTTTGAGGTTTGGGGCAGGGGCTGTGGAGACAGGAATACCTCAGGTTGTCAGTTATAAGTATTGAGGAGTTCAAGGTCTTGCCTTGCAGTAGGCATCTTACCCTCTCTTCCATCAGGTCTCTTACACACCAGTCTGCGTCTGGACCTCACTAATTATCTTTATCAGATTTGCTATAAAATATATTTCTTGAGATATATGATGCTTCCTTTGCAGTTTTTCAAGAATTTCTACCTATGTTGCATTATATTTGTCAATGTCATTGGATGGCTACAATTTTTCATTCTCATTCATTATTAAAATGTACTCCACGTAGGAGTTGTAGAGACTATAGCATGCCTAATGTGTATTTGTGTGTGTTTGCTTGTCTCCTTAATTTTCTTAGGACAATTCTAATTTATACATGGTAATGGAGTATGTTCCTGGTGGAGAAATGTTTTCACATCTAAGAAGAATCGGAAGGTTCAGGTAAGAGTATTAATGATACTATTCCTTTTAAAAGGCTTAATTTGCGGATTTGGGAAGAGGGGTTTGTAAAATTTGTTACCATTGAAGAAAAACATTCTGAAGGGTTAGGTGCGTTTACCTCTTGTTCAGTGGACTTAAATTAGTCAGGCAGTGAAGAGCTCCTATTTATTTTTCGTTTAGTTAATACAGGCATTTGTGATCTGTGCGTGATAGAATCTTGGAATTCCTATGCATATTGTCACTGAAATTCATGGTAGTTTCTAAAAGTAAAATTTGAAGTCAAAGCTCTGCACTGTGGGATACGTTCGTCTTGATTTGCATGTGTATTTTAGCTGCAAGACTTTAATTTAGGGAATGTATGTATCAATTCTGAAAATGTATGGTTTTGCTTTTTCTTGTTGCACAGTAAAAGAACCAGTTAAAAGATACTTACTTTGTCTACCCCTGACATTTAGGTGGCTGTTTTGGTACCATAGCATTGGGGTACTTAATATTCTTTTAATTCTTCACAGTGAACCACATGCACGGTTTTATGCAGCTCAGATAGTGCTAACATTTGAGTACCTCCATTCATTAGACCTCATCTACAGAGATCTAAAGCCTGAAAATCTTTTAATTGATCAGCAAGGATACATCCAGGTATGATATTCTTCATATATATATGGATCAAGTTTTGTCTTGCAATGTAGATTTAGGTAATTTGAGAAAATGTGTTTAGAATAAATGGTCCATTAGCATGTTTGTGTGGAGCATTCAAATGCCATACTGTCTGGTAATGGTTAAAACCCTTGGGTTGTACTTCCTCTGACTAAAATTAAGTATGCACAGTAGAGCTGTCTGCAGTTGAGCCAGCTGTCAGGATTTCCCTTGGGGTCTGTGGTGAGAAGTAGGTGATTACATGGCTCTGTTCATCTGACCTATTTTATACGTCTGCCCTAGAACAAGATGAAAGATCCCCTAAAATGTCGGTTTCCCTGCACTATCTGTATAGGCAGTTTAGGAAAACCAGCTTAGATATTAGCCCTGACATGATAGTACTTAATGTCCTTTAGATGAATCCCACCCTTGGAGAGTCCTAGCCTTCCCAACACAGCTGGGGTGGGAGCTGAGTTGAGGTCCGCACTGCAGTGCTCAAATGACAGCTTTTGTTTTACAACAGCCTCTCATGGCACCTTCTCATCTTCCTCTTATCTCTTATGTTTTTAGCTAAATGGCAAATGGGAAGGCACAGTGCAGCAACAAGCACTCTGCAGTGCTGTGCAGTCCTTAAACTTAAAAGGAAGTTCTTCCCTCATCATGTCACCTTTTGCCACAGCAGAATCTAAACAAGAAAATACATAATAAAAATGTTTGAGGGAAGTGTAAAGGATTCATATCTTATGTTGTTTATAACTGTTAGATAATTTTGCATGGAGTCTAAGATAACACTGTAGGGAGAAGATCAATACAAGTTCCTTTAACACAGTTGGGGAGCATCATTAATGTATGGCTGGTTTACTCCATTTACGGTGACTGCTATACTCAGCACTGGCCGCTCTCTCTGTGCAACAGCATGTTTTTGTGGTGGTGGCAGAGGGAGATTTGTGTTCTTATGTTGATGCTGCAGCTCCAACTTAATTTTCTTTTTGTATTTTAAAGCCATTACTGTTTGTCCTGTGTCTGCAATGTATTCTTCTTGCATAGACTGATGTGCATTCCCAAACACAGAAATGATTCTTTGCTGACTGAAGCAGGTCTCTCCAGTCAGCATGTCACCCACTCCATTCAGTTCCAGCTGCTGATGCCGTTGTTTCTACCAAAAATGAAAAAAAGTTGCCTTGATAGTTTGGCTTCTTTAGTTTTGACATTAATGTACAGCAACATCAGGGTTATTGTATAATTAGCAGTGATTCTTATTTAGTACAGTATGTTTTCTCAAGGAATGGGTTGAAATCAAAACCAAGAAGGAGGAAACAAAAGAAACAATCACAGAGTTAGTAGCTTGAAACTGATCCCAGAATTCCATGTGTAATTACCTGGGTTCTGTATGTATTCCACAATATAGTCCAGGTAAAAACACAGACAGTATGATACTGCATACAGAGTTCTGAAAACTTACTGTAGAAAACATGACAAGTGAAATGAGGAATTTATAATGTCCAAGTACTTGCCATTTGTGAATACAGTTATTGCTACATTTTCCCCCCTCAGGCCTCAGATAAACAAACTTGATTCTGGTGATGCTTTCAAAGATACTCAGAATCAGAAGTTACTGGAAGACCTCTTCTATGTTGTCTTATTCCCACACTAATTTTACATATGACCTTTATACACCTGTGCAATAAAATTCTAAATTTACAAGACTGGGTGATATATTGATCCTTTTTGTGATTCATTTATTTGTTAACTAAAGGAAAAGATAAATATCTTGTTTATATTCTTCAAATTTTCAGCATTACAAACGGTCTGATGTTAAAATATAAGAAAAAATAATGATGTAATTGCAGTACTTGTGGAAGATTAGTAAACCATAGTTTCCACCGATTTTTAAATTATAAATAGAAGCTGGTGTCAGGGTGATAATACATATTTTGTGTTCTTTATTAATTTTATCATGAGACCTATTTATCTAACTTAGAAGTACCAGGAAGACTGACTAATAAAGGTACATCTGACTATATGATGCTATGTGATTTGAGAAACAAATTTTTCCCCTGTAAAAAATGGCTTTCCAAAATCTTTTTAAAGTACTTAATTTTAAATTTCTTTGTAGCAATGCACTTACAATCAATTTATTTCTTCTGATGACAGGTCACGGACTTTGGCTTTGCAAAAAGAGTAAAAGGCAGAACTTGGACGTTATGTGGGACTCCAGAATACCTGGCACCTGAAATAATTCTCAGCAAGGTACTTTGTCTTGTTACTCAGCCATGCATTCGATGTAGTTAAAGCTTCTCACCCAATTAGCAAGCTCTGAGGGATAAACAGTTGCTGATAGTTCCAAAAAATTAAGTCTTGATTAGTCAATTGACAAATGTCACAAAATGCAGTCATTGCATTGTAAATATTTGTTTAGTATGCCAAAACTTATGCTGGATAAGCAATTTTCACATAACTGTACCAAACTTTCTACATATGCTTGCCACATAACTTGAGGGGCAAAGAGATTTAAAGAACCTGTAATGAGGTTATTTAACTAACATCCTTATCAGAAGAACAAATCTGAGTGATTACATTCTGAAGTGCTAACACACTAGAACAAGAACTCCAGAGGTGAAAAGAACTGTGTATGGGATGAATCAGTAGTCATTACATAACTAGTTGCGGAATTTCAGGTTTAAGGCAGTTGACATCAAACATAAAATCCACTGGTTTTACACATAAAGCACATGTAGTCTAAGCTGACTGTAGATCTGTTTGTCCATTACTTGCATTAAGTGTTCCAACATAAAAAAATATTATTTATCCTGTAGCTGTTTAACTGTAGCACTGTATGTTTTGCAAATGGAAAATACAGAACTGCTTATGCTATAAAACAGTCATAGTGCATAATGTTAAAGTATGCATTTAACAAGTGCTTTAATTAAATACCCTCTGCAGATTGTCAAAAGTGAACAAAAAATACTTCTGTTTGGGGAAAAAAAGTTTGTCTGCATGTTTTTTTCCCCTGTGCAGTTAAAACAGCAGAAGAAATTGCAATGCATCTACTACAATGTGTTCACAGTAGATTTTCCTGAAAGAGCCCTGAGGGTCTGAGCCCTGAGCTTTGTAAAAAATCACAGAGAACATATATGAAATGGATGGGTTTGGTGGTTTGTCTTTTGTAACATTGAATATGACCTACTAATGGTTTAAGGTTCAGGCTTTTAAGATCAGATCATAAATGACTCTTAACAACAAATTAACTAAACTTTTAAGCTCTTCTAGCTGGTTAACTGCCTAGGAAACTGAATGTTCCAAAATGTGGATGATCAAGTGAAATGGTGACAGTGTACAATATAGGAAGTGTTGTTATGTATGTTGTTATAATGAAATTTCCTTAAGCTTTGAAGAATTATCAGTCTGTAACAAAATTGGTTTGATTTTAAATAAATGAGTTGTGCCCATTTACACAGGAGTGTAAAGAAATCACTGACACTTATCACAGGAATGTGTACAAAATGCCTTATTTCCATCACTGTTTCACTGTCATCACTGTATTAGGTTTTAAGTGTATTGCTGTTGGAATCTGTGAATGTCAGTTTGGTTGGAGTCAGGTTGTAATTTCCGATTAAATGAACAATAATGTATTTGCTTTCTTTGTATTCCATAAATATATAGATCTATACCAAAAATCCTAACCTGTGTTAGAAACTGTACTAACAGTGGCATGTTTCATTTTATTCAGGGTTACAACAAGGCAGTGGATTGGTGGGCACTAGGAGTGTTAATCTATGAAATGGCAGCTGGATATCCCCCGTTCTTTGCAGATCAGCCCATTCAAATTTACGAGAAGATTGTGTCTGGCAAGGTGGGTTAAGGCTCTGGGTGTTTCCACAAACACAGTTGTTTTTATAGAACCTGGTTTCTGGTGGATGAGATGCGGAATTCACTGACCACTAGACAGTGAGCAATTTGAAAAGGACCTAGGAGGACTTTGTAATGTACGTTTCATAAGTACAGACATTGTTACTTGAAAACCAAAGTTATAAAAATCTGTTCCCTGCCTTCAGATTTAAAATGCAAGTTACTAAATTTACAGACATTGTGGTATTATATCCTTTTATGCTTGGATTAAAGTGATCCAACGACTATTAACCACTACTTAGCTGTGTGCTTAATTTGCCTAGCTATTTTCTTTAATTTTTTTTTTGCAATTTTTGAGAAGCCCTGAAGAGTTTCCATCATTCCTAGGTCTCTTTACTTCCACAGTCTTATAGGTGGACATGTCTGATGTTGTTTGGCTTTCATTGTTATATAAAATCTTTGAAAAGTGTTTCCAGTGTTTCCCTTTATTTTTCATTAATATCTCTTAGTGTGCTGGATAGCACCAAAATGTAGTCGTTCTGTTGTTTCCCCTGCCAGCCAGTGTTGATTCTTTGTGCTCACTTGATTTGTTACACTTGTTCTCTTCCTTGCCCCTACATAGACACATGCTGTGCTGCATCTCAGGTGCTTCTGTAATTCCAATCAAGGGCAGTACCTCAGTAGGCCTGTGGTGCCCTGCACTGAGGTTGATTCTTATTTAATAAAGAGGGTGGTTGATGGTTGCTCTTTGAAAGGTTTTAATGTTGTGAACCTTCAGCTGTGTCCATGAATATATGGGAATTAATTTACAAGGACATATTTTTAAAGAAATCTTTTTTTTTCTAAACTGAAAACAAAATGTTGGGCAGTTTTTGTAGTTTTATCTAATTGGCTTGACATCTGTAAAAGGTTTTCTGCTTTTTTTACTGAGTCCATGGATGAACTACAGCAGAAATAGCACTGGACATCAACTCTGGAAATAGTAATTCAGTCCTCAGCTAGCAGGTGTTTATAACCTGGGGTCTTTCATTTATTTTACCTCATTTGCATAGTTCTCTACTTAAAAATTTGACTTAATATTTCCTTACTTCTCAGTGGTCTAGATATTATGTAATTAAACCTGTGAATTTCTCATAATCTACAATAGAACCATATTGGTAGGTAAACTGAAGCAGGGTCCTTAATAACTTGACTTCTTGATTTTTTGAAATGTTTTTATGTTAAGTCATTCCATGATCTGTATTTATCATAACTGA
The DNA here is from genome assembly GCA_034509185.1 of Euphonia xanthogaster. Classification (NCBI taxonomy): domain Eukaryota; kingdom Metazoa; phylum Chordata; class Aves; order Passeriformes; family Fringillidae; genus Euphonia; species Euphonia xanthogaster. The sequence goes on from JAYDZK010000006.1 coordinate 14,203,070, forward strand.
TCAGCTCAATATCGAGAGTGTCAAACACTGAGACTATGAGGATGACAAATACAGCTTTCTGCCTGTTCTTTTCCCCTTCCTTCTCTCTGCCAACTCAAATGGTGTCAGTAGATCATTTGTTAGAAAAACCCTTTGTAATTACATCCCACGAATCATCTTCAAATATCCTTTAGCCAGGTTTGAATGAATTGCAAGTCACTAGTGTGCTGTCAAATAGTGCTGTTATGTAAGGCTTCTGATGTTGGTGCACTTAGTTATGAGAAACAGATTGCAGTACGGCACAAAGTTCCAGATTGACTTTTCATATATGATTGCTGAATGTACAGTTATTTCAGAGCATATCTATGTATTTATGTGCTGTATATATGCTATATATATCCTCTGTTATATATATATATATATATATATATATAATATAAAAATTTATACCTAGAAAGTAGCTGAGACTGTCTTGAGATGATATGTTGTTAAAACACCAAGTTCAACTTACCTTTTAGATCACTGTTACAATAAATTAATATCTTGCCCCCTAGAAACTTCCAGTTCAAGAAATTGTAGATGGGCAATGTAATGCTACTGATAAAGGCTTTGTGAAACAGAAGTACATGTGCAACAATAATCATCTCTCTCTTCATGTATTCCTGCTTGATTTGATTTTAGAAGAAAGAAAGAAAATTGCCCTACTGTTTCCTTTTGTGTCAAGTTGTTTCCCTTCACAGGGCAAAGAATCAAATTTGTACATGTTTTTTAATGTTGTGGGTGTATAATTTTAGGTGAGGTTCCCATCACACTTCAGTTCAGACCTAAAGGATCTTCTAAGAAATTTACTCCAGGTAGATTTGACCAAACGATATGGAAATCTCAAGAATGGTGTAAATGACATAAAGAATCACAAGTGGTTTGCAACTACAGATTGGATTGCCATTTATCAGAGAAAGGTAAGACCCTTCGTGATCAAAAGTATTACAGGTCTTTAAAGGATTGAAATAAAATTTCCAATTATTGTGTTTAATTTTTATTCCCTAGATCTGGGACTTAAAATTGAGAAAGGGTGTAAGTAGCTTAATCTTTTAAGGTTCCAAAGGATATATAAAGATTGAATTATGTTTGTTTCTTCTGGGTATTCTAGCCCAGACCTCTGTGTACACTCCTGTTCTCTTTAACACACATATTGTGCGTTAGTCTATTTCTGGATTATCTCAGGACAAGGCATCTCCTGCCTCTCTCACTTTTTATTTAACCCCTGCTATAGTGGCATCTGTAAATACTCCTCCACAGCAGAAATGAATTTGTTTTCCTTTCCAGCTAGCTCTTAGCACTCAGACTGTGCTTCAGTGTGGAGAAGCTCATGCCAAAGCTGGAGCTTTTCTTTTTTCTCCTAAAGCAACCTGCTCCTTCTGTAAAAAAAAACAGAGATAAGTGATAATATTTAAAGAAGATGGTTTGAATTTGAAATGCTAGCAGTCTTGACTATAGTGGCATGAACTTGCTGCTGTAACAGCAGTATTTTAAGGGCCAAACCTAAAAACTAACAATGATTTATAAAAAGAAACTGGTTGTTTGGCTACACAAACTGACAGTACAGTTGTTGAATTATTCACTAATGTATTAATTACCAGAAGACAAGATACAATTAATGCATCCTGTATTCCTTGCATTAAGTATAGATGTTTTTAAGAAAATATTCCCCATTGTGGAATTTTAATTATCTGTTCTTCACTTCTCTTTGAAAGGCAGATTTATATGCACCAAGATTCATTTGCCACTTTGGGAACAAACAGGCCTCATAATATTACAGTGTTTTAATACTGTGCTAAATACTCTTAGCATTGCTAGTGTACTGCTCTAGTGAATTACTTTGACATAAATAAGAAATATTTTTAAATGTTAAGAAGTAGTAGAGTCAGAATAGCTATTACTAGATTTAAAGGGTTGTGGAAACTGATACCGAGTAAGTTTGAAGCTTCTAATTATAAAGAATAAATACTGTAACAGGGTCTGAAACGACAGCATGGATTGTAATGTCATTCAAGTAGTCACAGAAATACAGCAATAAACCTTAGACTTATACTAGTTTTTTACAGTGGCTGCTACCATAGCATGTATTCTCCTGAGTAAACATAGTTTTCCTTGGCAGCTAATGTCATGTGAATGATTTTGGGGGTTTTTGGTGGTTTTTTTTTGTTTTGTTTTGGGATTTTTTTGTGGTGTTTTGTTTTGTTTTCTTTTTTTTTCTTCTTTTTTTTTCTTTTGTTGTTGTTGGGGATTTTTTGGGGTTTTTTGGTTGGTTGGTTGGTTTTTTTTTTTAATGCTACAGTCATAAGTAAACCAGTCAATTACTTAGTATTTCAGATACAGAATCACAAAATTTGCTGATTTGGAAGGGACCCACAAGGATCATCCAGTCCAACTCCTGGTCCTGCACAGGACCCCAGGAGTCACACCACGAGCTAGAGAGCATTGTCCAAACACGTTTTGAACTCCGGCAGGCTGGTGTGGTCACCAGTGCCCTGGGGAGCTGTTCCAGTGCCCGACCACCCTCTGGGTGAAGGCTTCTCCTGATATCCAACCTAAACCTGCCCTGACTCAGCTTCAGGCCATTCCCTCGGGTCCTGTCACTGGTCACTGAGCAGAGATCAGTGCTTGCTGCTCCTCCTGCCCTCACGAGGAAGCTGTGACTGCAGTGAGGTCTGCCCTCAGTCTCCTGCAGGCTGAACAGACCCAGTGCCCTCAGCTGCTCCTCTTATGTCTTCCTCTCCAGCTTGTTCACCTTCATAGCCCCCCTTGGCACACTTACTAATAGCTTTATGTGTTTCTTATATTGTGGTGTCCCAAAGTGCCCTTGGACCTGAGGTGAGGCCACACCAAACCATTTCAGCACCCAACTGTCTTTAAGCACCAGCTGTCCTTCCGGGCCATACAGCCACATGCTTAATCCTCACGGAGTCAGGTAGAAGCTCCACACGTGCCCAGATACTCTGTGGAACAGTTTTGAGATTATATAATTCCATTAGTGCTTTGAAAAATTAGGGGCTCAAAATAAGTATTACCTTAGTGTTCAGAGTAGCAGTGCTTGCTATGCCCGAGGGGGTGAGACATCGCTGTTCCTGCAAGTGCTTTGCCCTCTGAGGTTTTCTCTTGCACTTGTCAGTGATTTAGCTTTCTAGTGCAGTGTGCTCAAGCATGTTCTGTGGTTCTTATTAGAATTCCGTTTCTCTAACCCCAGAGATGAACTCTCAAAGGAAAGAGTTCTTTTTTTTTTTTTAGCCTAAATACTCTAAATCAGGACTCTTCACTTAGCTTAAGCGTGATACGGACCAAAAAAAAAAGATTAAATTGGTTCCTACATCATGAGACTGTTCTTTGGGACATTGAGGCATCGTACTGAGGTTTTTATGTATGTTGATACAACACACATTTCAGATGAAGTATTGCTCAATTTTCAAGTTGTATTAACCAAACACTTTAATAAGAGTAGACCATGAAATAACATTAGAAAATAGATTTGTTGTTCATTCTCAGCTTTTGACACCAGCTTTCACCTTTTTCTTCTTTGATCTATTATAATTTACCTAATAAACCAAATTCATGGAGTATTTTTTTTTCAGAAACACTAGACGTTTCAAGTTTTACATATTTTACATCTAGCTTTTGCTAGCTAGAGAGCTCATTAGCAGCTACTTCTTGTGGTGAATAAAATGCCACCTGAGACTATAAGACCTCCCTAATTCACAAGTTCACATTCTTTTAAGAGGTTGCTTAACCTTTAAGTCAACTGCAGCATATTAAAATTAAGCTGTTTTCAGCAGATAACAGATTATTAAGTTGTATTGGAATTTCCAGGTTATGTAGTTTCGTTGGAATGCAATTGTTTAAAATATTGCCAGACATGAAATTCCAATAGTTAAAAATCTCTGCAAATGCTTCAAAACATAAGAGTTAAATGTGTTTTGAATGAGATGCAATCTTTGAAGGGAAATACCTCATCATTGTTTTGACTACTGTAATGCAAATAATCAGCATAATATCTGGAATTAATAATAGTATTCCAGACAGCAAAAGAAATGAGCAGGAATTGCTTTTGTTTTTAATTCACAAATATAATTTGTGAAAGGTGGCAGACTGACAAGTCTGGGAGCCTAACAGCAGAACAGCTAATGGAAATGCAAGTTCTCTAAATCACTGAATATATCTTTGTGAAAAATTTCTTTGTCAGGGCAAAAATCCCAAGGTTTGAAGTTTTTCTGCAACTTAGAAATGATTGATAATACTGGGTTTGAGTTTTTCACACAAACATTTGGCAAACTTTTTCTCTTAATGTGTAAATTTCCGTATATGAAAAAGTTGTGTATACCAATTATTTGAATTATTTTGTTTTCTGGGAAGCTCTATAGAATAGAAAAACTTACATTTCCTTAACTGGTCTTCTGACACCCAATAGAATTATTTTCTACTTTGTTTGTTAAAAATATTGCCACTAGAGTTTAACTAAGCTTTCACTCTTGCTAAGTATTTTGTCTCATCTTTATGTCACTAGAAAGAACCCAACTATTCTCACGTATTAGAAGATTAGTTACATGATTATATGAATTTTAATGTAGTTGATTTTTTAAAATTTTATTCCTTGTGATTACTTAGCCATTTTTGAAAATGAATCTGTGTATTCACATTGTTTGTCTTGCAAGTGAAGTGAAACTTCTGTGCTTGAAAGGAGAAATCAATAACTCTCATGTAAATTCACACAAAGAGATTAAAACCATCACATACACATTTTTGTTTTCATTTCAAAATTTTACTACCGGTAAATATTAAATTGAAAATTATTTCTCTTCAAAACTCTTGTATGATGGCTATTTCCACAATGGTTTCAAACCTGTTTTGTTTTCACTTTTATCACATTCATGCCGATGACAGTGGTGAGTTGTAATGTCGAAAACCTGGCTTCTGAGAAGCTGTGCAGGTAACATTTACAGCAGATGTCTCAAGATTTTCATACAAAAGGGGATAAATCTGTCCTTTGTGAACAGCATATTTCTAGTGTGAAAATTTGTGATGGAATCCAGAAATAGATGGAATTAATAAATTTGGACTGTGATGTAATTTTAAAAGAAAGTATGAAATAATACTTTTTTCCTTTCAATACTTTCATTGCATCAGACAGCTAAAACTCCAATTAATGATGGTGATCAACTTTTTTGTCCTGCATTTCTGTTTAGAAAAATGGTATAGCACAGCAAAAGTGAATTTTTTCCTAAGCCCTGAGACTGGTTTTGCTTGTGTCATCTGAAAGTTTCTGATTTTTAACTGAAAAAAACCCTAAGCTATTGACAACAACACTAAAAGCCTTATTTCTGAATAACTTCTCATTCATTGAACTTCAGCAATAACTGTAAATATCTGTCACTGCATATATCTTGTGAGAAAAATGTGACTCAGATTTAGCACCCATAAATTTGATGTCATTGCTCTTTTCAGACCAAAGTCAGTATTTTGCAAATGAAAAAAACATTACACTTATAAAACATCATTTAGTGCACCTGTTAACCTTTTTTACAAAAAATTGCAAATTTATTTTAAAAAGAAATGCAAGGGTTTTTTCACTTAAATATTTTTAATACTTAGACACAGCTTTAAATTATTATGCACTTGAAAACTGAACAAAATGGAAGCCTTGGTGTTCTTTCAGGGGAAAAAATTAAATTCAGTAAAATTGTTAATAAAAAGACAGCACAGTTATAAATAGAATTTTTGCTCACCAGTAAATACATACATTTAGGATAAACTAGCAAAGATTATGAGATTAATTCTGTGTTAAGAGACTCTTTTTGTTCAGTTGAGGAAAGAACAGTTCTGATGACTTGGAGAGAACTGAAATAGAATATGTGAGAGAAGCAAGCTGTGGGCCTCCTGGATACAAATCTCTCTGCCTCATCATTTGATGATTTTGCAAAGCAACTGGGGAGCTAGAAATCAACAAATTGGCAGCCTTAGGTATATGTTTCCTTAAGCATACTGCTTCCCAATGGACTTATAAAAAGAAAACAACTAATGTAGAAATTATTCACTAGAAAAAGTAGTTAAACCAAGACTCTGACTGGAGTCTTAGACAGAAGGCAAAGGAGGACGCTATGTCCTCATAAGTCTAAAAAGAGAGAGAGGAAGGTGGGAAATTTGGGGTTCCCCATCAAGCTAGTCCTTACTGAACTGAGCAGAGAGAGTGCAGTTAACATGACTCAGACCTCATGCCTAAATTAGCATTTTATTTCAGAATCTCAAAAGAAATTTACCAGCTGTCTCAACTTTTTCAAATTAAATGATCTGGAGGCAAACACTAGGAAATATTTTTGCTCTGAAAATGTATCTAGTGTCATGTGTCCCTGACTTGAAAGAGATTTTAATCCAGGTGCATACCATGCATAATTTTTGTTACCTGTTCTGAAAATACACCCGTGGATAAGCTGTGTGTAGTGTTTTCTGCTCCTGCAGCTCTCTCACCAATTGCAGACATAATGGAGGAGGACTGAGAGAGCTGAAGCTTCTATCCTGTAGAAAGATATGCATACAGAGAACTCAGCACCTTATTGTCTGCCTTAGCATAAAACTCAGCTGAAAGGATTGAAATGTTTGCCAAGTAGCAGTAGCTGTTCAAAATGAAGGAAAAACTCAAAACATTTTCCTTTTTGGAACACAGAACCTTAGTTCAGCCTACCTTTTGCACACCAGACTATATTTTACTAGCTAGAGCCATAAGCACAGCACTATATAATGTTAGAATGTATTATTAACAATAATGAGATTGCTTACATATATCTTAATAACCTTGAAAAAAAATCTTTACTTCTAAAACAACTTAATTGATTTTTTACTTTTCTGTAGATAAATGTTTCACCAGTCTCCATACATCTCCTATTACAATTCACTGCATATATATTATATATTTTGTTGCTCTCCTTTAGTTCAAAATATATTAATTACTACCAACACATTAACAGGGTTGTTTGCAAAAAGCTAATTTTACTGTCATTATCACACATTACAGTTATGTGGATCTAGATAAAGATTACAGAATACCAAACCACTTCCTGTTGCCCAAAGTGTAATCCTGCAAAACTGCAGCTATGATCTTTGGAAAAGGCTCATGTTTTCCTCAGTAGAAAAGAGCATCAAATATGAAATAGTGAATCTTGCTATGAAGCTTGCAAGGACTTGCAGGCACATCTAGGAATGCAGACACCTGGAAATCTGAGGATATTTTAGATGAGTCTGACACTCCTTTCCCTAGCTCATGCAATGCCAGACTGTAATTATATTTGACCATAATGATCTTAAACCTACTTACCTTTCAGAGTTTCAATGAGATGTGTAGCATTGACAATATCTAGGAAATTGCCTTTCAAGATTCTCTGTTTGTTGGTTTCTCTGCCACTTATTTTTAAGTGGATTTTGGGCAGACAGATAAACTGAACATGACTGATTTCAGTTTACACATTCTTGTCTTTTTTTTCAACCATTAAAGCTTATAAAACATTCTGTAATCCTGGATAGGAAAATGCTGTAGAAGTACAAGGTTTAGGTCAGGTGGGATTTGTGAGCCTGTGCACTTATAGTCCTAATGTCAGCAGTTCATTTCTTCCCTGTGAAGACAATGTTCTAAGGACTTTTGATATGCAGGTGTTTGACATGCAATATGCATTTCTGCTTTGGTCAAAGAAGAATGTCTCTTCAGTTCCCTCTTTTAGCCTTCACTTTTAAAGCTTAGGTTAATACAGTATCTGCAGTATCCTTCTAAAGAAAATAATTTATCTGTCTCCAGGGTAGCCTAATGATCATCTAAAAACATCAATTCACTTTTCTTTTTGTTTAACTTTCACTTGTCGAAGAAACTTGTATTGTGAGTTTTCAAGTCAAACATACAATATACTTTACAATGCCAATAAATCCAGAAGAATGATAAAAAGTCTAAGTATTTTTGATCTACTCTAATTTGAGGATTAGGTTAGGTTTTCATAATGAAGTAGAAGCTACTAGAAACCACTGCAAGCACAGGTTTCCAGAGTTATTTGACTTGCAAAAAGGCACAGATAGCATGTCCATTTTGTTTCTGCCCTTGGAAATCCTTGTTCTATGACAGGGACTCCCAACAACATTTTCTGAATCTGTTGAACTTGGAATATCTCTCCCAAGGATATCACATCAGCCTATTGTGATCTCCTTTTACCCATATCATTCCCTAGTCCAAGTCTGTCTGCTCCATAGAAGATCCTTGGCAAAGGAGGAGTTTGTTGTCTTTTCTCTCCAATTCTTTTCTCTCCAATTCTTTTCTCTCTTACAGCAAAACATCTTCATTTACTTCTTTATAACACGAGTTTACACAGTTACTTTGAGTTTGACTTTTTCCTTGTTTTAGTAATAGGTTTTTGTAGTTTATTTTTGAGTTTTGGTTTGGTTTTATGGCAGGAAATTAACCCATTAAAAATCTAAACCTCGTAAACTAAGATTGGCCTATTTTCTTGCAGTTTATTTCCAAGAATTTCTACCACGGCGTACAATCAGGATACTTGTGTTTTGCTACTTGCTGGGATGTCCAAGTATGGTAGCTGAGAGGCAATAGAAAATGATCTCAAAATGCCACCAAAGTGGATTAATGCTGGGATGTTCAGTTATATTGTAATACTATTGGCTATGGTAATAGTTTTCCTTATGACTTCAATCTTCAGAATGAGACACCACCTTTAAAGCTGAAAATTGTTTACAGAGCTGGCTCAAGAAACACTATCAATTTTGAGTTTATGAAGCAGGGCTAACAGCCTTCCTTTTTTTTTTTTTTTTTTATGTCTAATTACCCATTGATTACCTTAAAGGTTATGGGGATTACATGAATTACGTTAAATATTGCAAGTGGAGTTATGGATAGTGAAGGAATCAGCTTGAAGAGGTTTGGAGAAATCAGAGGAGTAGCTGGACATCTCAAGGACACCCATTTTCTGAAGGATATAAGTGCCAGAATAGCTTACAGTTATTTTTCTCAGAATACTTGATGCATAAAAATTCTCATGTCAGTTTTCATAAAATACAAACAAATAGCTAAATAGATAAATAGGGCTATTGTCATATGAGTAACAGTCCCAAACACTTGGGGTTATGCATTACTATAACAATGCCAGGTGACCCAATGACACAGTCTTGTATGCTGAGAAATGAAATGAAGTAGTGGTTGGTAAAAATGAGTGAACTAGGGATTTTTGGGGGGAGGAGAAAGTACTCTGGAAGTCAAAACTCAGCACAGCTTAAGGTCATATAGCATTTTTCTCTTAGATAAATTAAAATGAAGACTATTTCCCAAGGACCATTTATAGTTTTCTCAGTAGGATCTAAAATGCAGTAACTTTTTTATCATAAAACATAATATTAGAAGTGATTCTGTGAAAGAAAATTTTTATACGCAAATCCTACCAGAAGGACCTCGGCCAGGATTATTTTCAGTTGGTACTTTTTCAAATCTGTCTGGTGCTGCATATTTCAGGCTTGTGACACAGCTACTACGATTCATTTCAGCACAAGAAGGAAGTTAAAACCTTTTCAGATTCTATATTCACAAAGGGTTTAATGTATTACTATAATTTTAGTGACCAAGACCAAATAGATCTTTATAGGCCTTTTTTGTTTCTTCCTCATCTGGAAGCATTTAACTTCCCAAAGTGCAAAATTTTCTAAGTCGTATTTGCTAGAGTTCACACTTGTGTTATAACATATAAAATCAACAAAGGGTGGAAAGCACTGCTCTGCAAACTTCCTGCTGGCCAGACTGTCATTAGCTAACCTCAAACATGTTTACTCTTTTCTCTGCACTTAGATGGTTCCTGAATAAAAATATACTGGTCAAACTACTGCATAATCAGTAAAGTCCTGATGGTCAGGAGCCCTACTAGACCATTAAAAGCAAACAAACACCACATGCATCAAAATCAAAGCATTCCTCTGGTTATCTTAGCTGTAAGAACATCTGCCAAAGTAAACCAATAACAACCTGAAAACAACAGGCACTACTAACACAAAAAAAAATGTAGAACTCCCTCCACCCCTGCCAACAGCTTAATAGTTGGAAGTTAGAGTAGGTGGCTTCTGTGGACCCAAGTTCATTTTCCTGCCTGTTTCAGTCTGACAAAGGGATTTAAGTCCAGTTTGTCACCCTCCTGAGAGCCTGCTGTAACCATTAGACAATAGCACAGTCCAAGGTAAATCTTTCACTCTCTCCAGCTGACATTATTCCATTTAGTATAAATAATTAAATGAAGGAGGACTTGAATTTGACTTTCTCACATGATTGCTCTAACCACCAGGCTATAGAGTCAATCTCTCTTCCCTTTTTTTTCACCCAGCTTAATTAAAATTTAATTGTTTACACAAAGTGAAACAGTTTTAATAGGAGAGAAATTCTGAGAGACAGAATTCCCAGTAAGCCAATACCTGGGAGACTTTGCTGAGAAATTGGAGGTCTACCACCACATCCTAGTCTCAAATCAAGGAATAAAACCTGCCTTGTGGAGTAGGCAAGAGCCCCTTCCTATTTTGAAAACTGAAGCATTTCCCCACAATATCCATTATGTTCTTGTGAGAAATGAGCAGCGTGGCTTGGACACCAAACTTCAGGGAATGGCCATCAGTTTCAAATCCTAACCAGAGTAAAGAGGATTGAGGACTCATGGTGGGGCACCATGTCTATTTTCAGAACTTCCTATCACTTATTTTTTGTTTGGCTCTTTTCCTTCTGCATACCTTATCTTAAGGCACATAATGCAGGACATGCTCATGAAGCATGCAGACACCTAAGCCAGAGTGCCTGACTCTGTGAGGTGGGGAGATGCTTGTGAGGCACAGAAGCAGGGCAGACACAACCATTTATGATTTATAAATACACCTTCAATACATTTGCACTTAAAACCCCTTTGAATTGTCATTCCTCCAAGTGTTCCTCAAATTAAGTTTGAATCCTGGGGCAGAGGGCAATACCAGTGGGAGTAAAGCTGTTTTATGTGATATTTTCCAATTTAGATTGATTGTTCTGTGGGACACTTTAGTAGAGTTGCTGCTGTCAGCTGTTCAGGATGTTTTTGAGACATGGAAAACAAACCCCTGAAAGCTTGCAAACACTTTGTTGTTTGCCCCTTAGGCACATCTGGCAAAGAGACTGCTGCTGCTGACATGAACTCTCAGGTCTGATCTCACTGCTCCCAGGATGAAACAGTCAGGTAAATCTGATGTGAGGGATCGGGACTCAGCTGGAAGCACAAGGAGAAATTGTCTTTTTTTGGTGAAATATTTCTATGAAGTGAGACCAGAAAAGTAACCTCACAGGGATGGTATAGAATTTTTTACAGTAGGGACCAGTGAGCTGTCTTTCCCCCTCCCTCCACTTTTAAACTTTTTTTTTTTTCTTTGACAAGGTCTGTAAAAATGTCAACTAATCTCAGAAAGTAGCACACAGAAGACTCATTCAAAAAGGTCAGAAGGTCCACACAACGCTTCTGTGCTAATATTATTCACATGCTTCATTTTCTCAAGCTATTTCCTAAATCCTCCTTTGAATGTTCTTTTTTCTCATTCTTTCTCTAAGCCAAAAGGTACACAATAACTTGGGTATTTAAAGTAGGAGAAAAAAGCTCATGGTATCATTTACATGATTTGAAAAGATTGTTGGCCTGTGAAGTATAATGAAGTGAGTGCTGTGAAAAAACAAAACAAAACAACCCAAAACACCATACCACAAAAGAAAAACCCCAAACCACAAAAGGACATTTATTGTGACCCTTAATCCAGCTGATGCTTTTTCCTTAGTTCAAGTCTGGCCACCAATTATTTCACAGGAGGGATCTGTACAAAGTCCCAATCCAATCATTTTGGGAAGCCTTAGCTTCATTCCCACTTGTGACCTTAGTCCAGTTTCACAAGTTTTTCCTCAAATTTTCAGATATTTTTGAGGCTACCAAAGAAAAATCTCAAACCACACCAAGAATCCAACATAAGAGAACATAATATCTCTATGAACCTTTCTTGCTCAGTTCTTTCAGGCTTACTGTACTGAAAGAGACCGCTCTACTTTTCACATAATTCCTTTATGGCAATTGACTGCTATTATATTCTTGTGAGAGCTTCCTCTAAGCTCAGCACTCTAGTCTTGTCCAATAAATCATTCCTCATTTCAGGTGATTTGAGGTCAAATCCTCAAAATCAGCCTCAATCTATTCTGTCATTTTACCCAGAAATCCTGACCAGAGCTGCCTTACTCAAGTTTTTGACTCTCACAGACAAGATATTCAAGAATCATTTTGAGCTATTCCAAGTCTATGGAAGCTGTGTATGACTAATTTGCTGACAGGTCATCACTTTGCAGAGCCTCCCACCGCCTCCCACCTGATAAAAACTAGCCCATTCATTACAGTTAAAGAAGCTTTCTGGCAATTTAGGCAGCAGAGGGCCCACATTTTCTTCCCTACCAAGTGCCCAATGTCTCACAGTATTTTGCTTTTGCTGTCTGAAAACTCATTCTTAAGAAAAGAATTGGGCCTCCAGTGAAGCAGAAAGATGCATTGCTTGACGTGTGTATTGACCCAAAAACTGGAAGAAGGTGCCTGCATATCTTACAGATTTGCCAGATTCAGCTGTACGTTTTCTGTACAACTCTGTTTCACCTCACCTGCTTTGTTTTCCCTACAAAACCGAGGGCTTTAGGAACAACATATCAAAATCTTCAAGATATGCTTGTGTCTCTTGTCCTAAATGCCACATTATTTTTGCCTCCCTTTTTTGTCTGTAGTTAGATGGCAGATCTCAGAGATGCCCCAGCACATTTTCAGCACTTTTCCTGAATATCCCTGAGCTTCTGGCACAACAATACAGGGCCACTGGCGGTAACCCTGAAATACAGCCTTTGCTAGCTTAGATACTTAGAATGCTTTGAGAAAGACTCTCCCTGTCCCTTTCCAAGCTCCACCTCTCCCTAGGAATGACTGACTGGGATCCCAACTCCTTGGTTTAATTGCTGACCTAATCTTTTGAAAGAATACAGTATCTGCCTTGTCCTCCTTAGCAGTACCAACTAGCTGGACAATACTTTCTGCATTTACCTCAATGGTATGAAGTGTTTCAACCATCACAGGTAAGGCTAATTATTCCTGCACAGCTTGTCTTAAATCACCTTTCAGATCCTTCTTTCTGGGTTGCATACATACAGTAATAACTGCATACAGTTACAGAAATGTTGGATGAAAATATTTATTAAATCTAAGAAATCTCATCGAATAGAGAAAAAGGAAAGCACAAACCATAGGAGTTCTGAATCAAAATAAATATGAAATTTTGATTGGTAAAAAGAGGAACAACATTGAGTTGGTTTGAAAAAAAAAAGTCAATAATTCTGGCAATCCTCCATCAGCACAGAGGAAACAAAAAGTAATTCATGTCACAGTGCTTTTTCCCTCTCACACTTTTCTGTATCTTCCTCTTCTCACCTCAGCCCTCAAATCAATCTCTTGCCTTTCAGCACTCTACACACACACATATACACTATACATTCCTTCAGGGCAGTGCACAATTCCCTTACCTGTTTTGACAAGAAATGCACATCGAGTCACATGCCAGAGGCCATGGTTACACAAAAGTCACAGGTCAATAAAGATCACTTACGTTTCCTATGAGCTTTTTCATCCTCCTTTTTTCCCCTCTGGGAGCCAGGGCCTCAGAAAGGAAAGAAAGAAATGTCAAGGGCCCCTTTGCCAAGTGCTTTAAAAAAAACAACCAAGCCCACCACTGGATGTCCCCCCCAACCTCTTGTTACCTTGCCTTAAGGAAAGTGACCTTTTTCTCTTGGCCTCCTTCACCTTGAAGGAGTTCTTCATCCCTTCAAGAAGTTGGTCACTGACTTATCTCTCTCCCTTGGTAATGTACAAGAAAGAAGAGATTAGTCAGTATTCTTTCAAAACTATCTTTTACAAGGAAGCCAATAAAATGATCTACATTGTATCACAGTTCAACATATCTGACATCTGTTCTGTAATAAAATTCACTTCATACATATGCTTCTTCAAGCTCATACATATGCTCCCCACAAGCACCCCCAGCTGCTCTTCTGAGACATTTTGTAATGTATCTATAGCATTAAGCTAGGTATTCTATCTTTTCTCTGTAATATAGTGAATATGTTAAGCAATTCCACTTGGTAAAGGGAGTACTGCAAACTACTCTAGGGCTGCTTGGATATCATCATAAGCTGCTCATTTTCTCCTGAACTGAATCTCAGGGACTGTGTTCATTGTTCTCTTTTAGACTTGGTTTCCACAAACGTGGAAGTAATCATGTTCCATTCACACAAATTCTTGTGATAAATGGAATTATTGCTCAACAAAATGAGTATATGATTCACAAAATCTTTAATAGAATAAAACATCAAAACCAGAAATGGGTCAAAAAATTATGATTTTGCTGAATCTTTAACTGTGAGGGTTATACATTTTGAATATCAGATATTAGTAATGCAAAACATCAGAAAGTGCAAGTAACACAGTATCTAACCTAATATTCATTCTGTGAACACAAGAGGTTCATCTTCCGTATTGTGTTGAACTGGATCAGCAGCAAATTTCTGAAGCACTCTGTCCAGGTTTTCCAGCTGTGATGTAATTTCCTCTTCAGAAGGCATATCAGAGCACATGACCTTAATTTATTCAAGAAGAAACTGCAACAGAAAATAACTACAGGGACATCCCAATGCGCTCCAGCTGCAAATGAACATAGAGGTAGCCAGATGGAAAGATGCTCAAGCGGATACAGTGTAAAGCCCTATCTATTAGATGGTAGTTTTCTATCATTTTGGAAGGTGTATGGGAAGCCCAACATAAAAAAAAACCAACAGAAAAGTACCTAATTATCACATATAAAATTTTTTGTTGAATAAAGATAGCTAGGACCCGCACAGACTGCTTATTTCTCCTCATATTGAGCTCTCTCTGAGACATAAACCAGCTAAAAGTTAACTTGAACACTTCACAACCTACCACAACGTAAAACATGGCTGCTACATAAAAGGATTTTCTGGGAGTTCTACAGTGATGTCTTAGATCAGACTTTCCATCTCCACGAGAACAGGAATATGTGGTTCAATCATACCATATTTTTTAGCATGCATCTCTTTATTAGCTGCCAACTTTTCAAGACAATTCACAAGAATTTAATTTTTCTAGTATTGAAATGGAGACATGTTTGATATCAAACTATTGTCTGAGCCAAGAACAGGAGTCTTCTCCTGTTGGGGATCCAAACAAGGTGAAGACAGAGAAATCTATGATACTTCCCAATAGCTCTTGACAGGTTCAGTAGAGCTAGCAGGTGACAGCAGCCTGAGGAGACACCACTGGGAAGCCTGCTGAAGCATTCATCCAGGAAAAATAACTTCTTCTAGGAGAAAAAAAACTCTCTTATTTTGAGAATGTGTATTTTTATTTTTTGTCATTCCAGTATGCGATCTGATAATGCAACTAAATTTATGGACAATATAGAAGGTTTTTACAAAGAAGTATACAAAATTAAAGAGGACATGCAACCATTATCCAGCAACCTTGTATTCCAGCAGTCAGAAACAAGTTCCAGCAAGTCAAAACATGTGTCTTGAGCACACTGGGTTTTCTTTTTTCCCTATTGACCCAGGATGATTTCTTAAGAGGGAAAAGATCTGTTTAAGCTAAAAGTCGTAATTACATTTTGGAATGGTGTCTTGGCTAATGGTCTTATGATGGTCTTGCATTTGGTAAACTATTTCCTAAATACTGAAATGATTTGTTATCCTATGTCTATTAACTGCATTTCAAATTCCCTGAGATAACTGAGGCCTTGATTATACAGAAGACAGACTATCTCAGCCATATTACTGACACCAAGACTTGAGAAAAAAAAAACAACAAAAAAACCTATCATGCTTCAAGAATCATAGAATCATCAAGGTGCAAAGACACCTTTAAGACCATCAAGTCCAAGTGTCATCCCAGCATACCACTGTAACCCCTAAACCACTAAACCTTATCAACCAGTGCCGCGTCCAAATGTCTTTTAAACGCCTCTAGGGATGGTGATTCCACAACCTCCCTGGCAACCTATTCCAATGCCTGCCTGCCCTAACAGTGAAAAAAACTTCTCATATCTAATCTGGATTTCCCCTGTCATTTCCTCTGGTCCTCTGACTGGAGGCACAGTAGAAGAGAATAGCCCCCACCTCACTGTGACCTCCTCTCAGGGAGTTGTGGTGAGCAATGAGCTTCCCCCTTCTCTTCTCAAGACTAAACAAACCCAACTGCCTCAGCCCTACCTCAATGCAAATTTTCTACACCTTTCATGAACCTCGTTGCCCGTTGCTGGACACACTCCAACACCTCAATGTCCTTTTTAAAGCAAGGGGCCCAGAACTGGATACAGGAGTCAAGGTGCAGCCTCCCCAGTGCCCAGTGCCGGGGGACAGTCGCTGCCCCGGTCCTGCTGATCCAGGCCAGGATGCCATTGGGTTTCCTGGCCACCTGGCCCTACGCCAAGCTGATTGTCAACCAGCACCCCCAGGCTTTTTCTGCTGAACATCTCTCAAGTCTCTCCTCTCCAAGCCTATAGCACAGCATGGGGTTGCTGCCACTTAAGTGCAGGACCTGACACTTCATCTTTTTGAACCACCTGCAGCTCACTGATGGAGTCTCCCTGCCGAGCATTCCCAGCCTCAAGCAGATCAATACTCTATCCAATTTGATACTGTCTGAAAATTCACCCATGTTCAGATCATCCACAAACAAGTTAAACATGATTGGCCCCAAAACTAAGTGGCTAGCAATCAGCTGCCAGCTGGATTTAGCTCCATCCACCACAACTCTCTGGGCCCAGCCATCCAGGCAGTTTTTTACTTATCGAAGACTTCACCCATCCAGGTGGAGAGCAGACACTTTCTCTAGGAGGAAAGGTTCAAGTCAAATTTTCTCTTAGTTAACAGTCTTTGTTAAGATCAAGTTAATTGGTGAAGCACATCCAAAACTGCATCACAACCAGCTCTGCAGATGAGTGTCTTGGATTTCACTCTCAGCTGCAGCATTAGATAAGAACTTGTGCGTCTCCAAAAAATTTACAGGCTCAAAAAGTTACAGAAAGTATTAATGCAGTTTACTTCCAGTAGCCTTGTAGATTGATTAAAAACAGTTTTAATACTCACCCATTTGAGATATTTATTTACTTATTTTGAACAAAAAGGAAAGAGAAACAGAAAAGGTCTTGAGACAGCAAGGATGTTTTCTCCAGGGCTGCAGGAGCAGGCAGTTAAAAGCTAGGCTCTGTCTTCCAGAACCTAGGCAACCCTGCCTATTACCGTTAAATATACTCCCTGTTGTACTACCATAAATCCAGAGTAACTCAATCGATCGCAGCTGTGAGCTAATGCAAGTGAGGTCAGATGTGTGACCAATAGGTCTCTAAACTATCCTTTATCTGAAAGGTAAGAAAATAATTTCTTAAATTGTTCCCATTTGGTTCTGGATCAATTGAACAAAGCCACTTAGTATTGTTTGTGCATTCTTTGACCAGGGAAAACAAAACTGAAATAAGGTAATATATTCGGAGGTTGTTATTCCTAAAAAACCTTAAAATAATAATTTCTCTAGGCACCATCAGTGGTAACCACTACGCAATAAAAATCTCTAGAGTAGAGCTTCACACAAACTTGGTTTTGATTTATAGCACCTTATAGTTACACCTTGTTAGAAGGATTTTACAAGAAAAATAATTTATTTTTAAGGCCTCCCTACATTAGCCCATAAGTTACACTACCTCACAAATTTGTGATTAGTCTTTTTCAAGAGTTGTATGGAAAGTGGTCAGAGAGTGTTGCAAGTGACACAGCCTATTAAGACAGTTCTATTTTCATTATTTAAGAACTGCCAGTGAGGCACTAGAATATGGAATATATTTGTTAAATTTACATATTTAATCATATAAGCACTAGTTGCTAAGACTGTAACACAATCTTTAACAGAAATATTTAATCACAATATATGCTTTGCCAGGACTCAGATATAGAACTGAACTACTCAGGTCAAATGGATCAATCTAATTGCTCCCTGAGAGGTACACCTGGGAAGTTGTCCTTACTCACCATTCTTAAGTTTGTCTTCAAGGATTTTTGATTTATAACCTATTGGAATAGACAAAAGTATATTTAAGAACCCAAAGGGTTATACATTGTTTTAAGTGAGAAATGTGTCAAACACTTGCAATCCCTTGATCCTATCATTTTATATTTCATAAGGAAGGGATCCCTTTTGAGAACGATTTATGTGTCCCAACATATTTGAAAATGTTCTTTGACAGAACAAATTCTTTGAGGACATAAATCAAAACTACAGCTGCTCCCCTAAAAGCTGTCAGTGATAATAGCATCAGAAATTGGATTAAATAAGTCCTGTCAAGAGACAGTATGTCCATTTCCACATTCAAAACACACACAAATTGTCAGAGAAACCTTTATTCCAAGAGTGGGGAAGAGACAACGAGGAACTACAGCAATGATTTTCAGCATATAGGAGCCCAGCTGCGGAGCTTTCCAAAAGCAGAACTCCCCTTGGTTTGTGTAAACCTGACTGAGCTTCTTCGAATACATAAGCATAAAACCCTAACATATTCTGAAGTGGTATGAATAAAACCTAACTGTGATTTCATCCAGGACAAACACAATAATTTGCTCCAAAACCAGTAATCTGTGGCATGGCAAAGGAGAAAGGATTTGAGACAAAAGTGATGAATATGTAACTTGGGATTTCCAGGTGACAATTTGGGTTGGCTCCCTCCTGCTGTACTTTTTTTTTCACTTCTCAGGAAAGAGTTGCAGGAATTTGTACTTATTTACTGTGAAAGAGAAAAATGTTCAAACGTAAACAGACAACTCTAGATTAAGGCTAGTTTTATTCTCTTTAGTTTCACAGTAGAGCTCGCTGTTACATCGGTTGCACTGTGAGTCAGCTTTACAGATATTTCTCACTACTGTTGAAAACTGCAATAGCACTCCCATGGCTTACACATGTCTGGCCATTACCCATTGGTTTTATATTTCTTCTTGAGCAATCCTATTTACACGAGAAACAAAAATTTTGGGGAAAAATTGTGCTCTGATTTATAGCAATGTGAGACATAGGTTTATTTATATGACGTATTGCCAAATTTCCTTATATTTCTTTTAGTTACTTTGTCAAAGTATTATGGACATAATAGTAGAATAGATTTGTATTATAATATATTTAAAACACCAAAATCCAAACATCAACCACTGCTAGGGAATCCGGTTCCTGTAGTCTGCCTTCTGGGTTGGGCTCATGTCGAATAGGTTTGTAGGACATGTTTGGTTCCCTGCTCACCCAGCTACCCAGGAAGGGCTGGACATGCTGCTCCTGAATCTGATTTCATTGCACTGTAGGGACTGGGATCCACCCCCCACACTGCTGCTGTTACTGAGCTCCACTGTGGAACACCAGCTAAGCCCTTTGGTCCCCTCTCAGTCAGCAAAATACCCATGCCCATGTCATGCACCAAAGTGGCTGCTCCCACCCCTTCTCCCATCCTCTCCTCTCTCAGAAGATAGCTGTTTACATCTGGGAAGTATTCTTGCCTAGGGCTGAGTGCCTCTGCACTAGAAATTATTTTGCTTGTGTTAAGGAACCTGCTCTGCTCTTCCAAGATAAAAGAAACAAGCATCAAACACACTTGCAGAAAGTGTTTGTGATCTGTATAATATTTATAGCACAGACAACTTAGCTCTAAGTTTTGGGATTAAAAAAAATATTTAAAAGAGAGAGAATTTTACACCTTTATTTGTTTAGTATTTATCAGAATATATAAAGTCAGGAGGATGAAGTAGATTTTTATCCTTAGCTATGATGTATGCTTCAGGCTCAGAATTAGCCAGTTGATACAACAGTTATTTCTGAACACATGGACTATCCAAATTCTACCTTGTATCTTCAGGGTCACAAACCAAATGCACATTTGCTACACAAATAGAGATTCATTATTCTGACTGAAACAAACAGGATTACTTGTTTACCAATTCAAAAGTAATCTGTTTTTTTATTTACCAATATATTACATTGCTGAGCAAAGAATTATCTTTCCATTGTTTATACGCCTCACTATTTAAGAGGATTATTATTGTAGAATAATCATCTTGCTTTAATTACCAAGAGAAGCGCCACATCATTTTATTAATTTTAGGATTTATGCCAAGTTGGAAACAGAATGTAAAACACAGACTCAATCAGTAGCTGACAGCAGCTTTGTTAACACTTCTACAAAATCTGCATTGAGAGAAAAAAACCACACATCCCACCCACTCACAAAGAAAAAAAAACAAAGCACCCAACCAAAAAACCCCCACCCAAAACCCCAGAGAAACACCAAAAAACCCCACCAATACAAAACTAGAGGCAGGAAATGAATATATATAAATGAATATATATATATATATATATATATATATTTATTTATTTATTTTTTAAGTAACTCAAGCACTTTCAACAAAGTAAACACATTCTTGCAGTCTGCATACCTGAGGCATACAAATGCATATACATCTTTCCATGAGTGCTAAGGAGACAAAGAACATCCCTGGATTAGTGGCAGGGACAGTGTGCATTGCCCAGAGCAGGAGCATAGCCAGCCCACATGCAGTGGCTCAGTCAATTTTCTCCAGCTTCAGAGTCCAGAAAGAGCAAACCGACTTCAGCAGCCCTCAGGAAACAGCCTTGACTAAGCTAATGCTGATTGCCAGCACCTGCCTGCCAAAGCACTTAAGCAAACACACTTATTTCACTAATCCTTCAACTTATCTCTTTCAGGTGATGGTTTCTTTATCTAGGAAATGCCTGGCTGAGCTCAGGACATCATCTTCTCCTCAGTGCACGTCCTCCAGCTGGGGCCATGTCCTGTTTGGTACATTTATATCACAGTTGTAGGATCAACAGTGACCAAAAGCCAACTCTAAACAATACTGACTATGGTTAATATGCAAATTTACTCAACTGCTAACCAAGTATGTGTCCGTTACTATTGATTTTAAAAATAATAAATATTTACATCTATAAGCAGAAATTAAGCCATTAATTCAAATTACAGCAACCTGTTATGTTCATTTAAATATAAAAAAAGCTAATGGGCATAAAAACACAAAACCTTGAAAACAACTATTTTTTTTTTCATGTTGTTCTTTCTTTTACAGGTTATCTGTCTTTCTCAACCATTAGATGTTTAGAAGGGCCTGTAAAATTCAGAATTGATGGCTTGCCCTCTTTCTCTTTTTTTAGATATTGCAGACCAGCACCAGACAGCATTTCAGTGGCTTACTAAATCGCAGAAGCTCCATTTCTGCAGGCTAACTCTGAGGAATTGATGTATAAGCATCTATCTTCAAAAAGAAAACCATTAAAAAAGCAGTATTTTTTGATCCCTATTTAGAGTCACTGTCTAACATTGTCTTCTGTTGTGTTATATGCACACAGAAAGGATATTTTAGGGCAAACGCCAAACTGTTTTGGTTTGGTTTGGATTTTTGTTTTGTTTTGTTTTGTTTGTGGTTGAACTCCAACCCTATCAGCCTTGAAAATCCACCATGCAAGTCTGGACTATCTCAGGTTTAAAATGAGTTTAAATAAGTTTGGTGCTAGATAATGCAAGCTCTCATTTTATACCCTCCCCAAACTTCCAGTTCTCTTTTAAGATTCACTACAAATTTATTAAATTGGAATCAACAAGATTTTTTTCTAGATGAAGAAATTATCTTTTAAAAAATGAGAAATGGTGGTGTTGTTAAATCCAATCCCATAACTTTCTGAGCCAACTAATATGTAAATATGAATATGAAACCTGATTATATTTAGAATTTGAACTTGTTAAGAGAAACCTTTACCTTACACTCAGAAAATTAAGAATTAAAAAGGATTTTTGTTTCAGAACATTGGGAAATTTTTAACTTTAACTGGAAGCTAAAACTGTAGTTGGTTTTTTAGACAATATTTTCCTCAACTATTGCTTCTGCTCATTGATTTTCTGTTTTATCATTTCCAATGGTTGCTGACTGCTGGCATTTGTGTATGTTATATATTAACAAAGGAAAAAGAACTGAAGCATTTTTTTTCTGATAAAATAAAAGTAGCATATGATCTTTGCAAAGAGATAGAGGATTTGGAATTGATAATTCAAAGCATCTTAATTTGGATAGTGTAAGAGAAGGTCACCTTCATAACTCTGATTCAGCCCCTGAAAATATCTTATTCTGCTAAAATCTGTTTAGTAGTAATCAAGCAAACTGAAGGTATAATGAAGAGAGCTGAACAAATAATTCACACTGAATAATTTTCTCAAACTTTGTTTCAAGTTCTGGAGTGTAAATGAACAGTTTCCTTGAATTTTGTTTATTCAGAAATGTATGTTATTTTTATCTGTATGTACTTACTGGACATTTGATCTATCTGATTTAAACAAGCTAAGTCAAGGAGCTAAACTACATTGATTCATAATTTTTCTGATTCTCCACTAAATCAAGAAAACAGTAAGGTGCCCTAATTAAAAAAATATCCAGAATAATGATTATTTTTCGTATCAAGTAAGGTACATTGGAAAAAAATGCCATGTATCCTTTTCAGACAATTATGTCCTCGTCAAGAACATAATCCTTGAAGAAACAGAAAACTGTGAGATTCATTGGTGCAGGGTTCTAATTTGGTAGTTCCCAGCGACTTCTTACATTTGCAGGTATCTGCTTCCTGCAAAAAGTGTGTTTATGTTTTCCCTTTATTTACTTAGAAAAAAGAGAGACTAGAATATTTCAGCTGGAAAGGACCAAGTCCAAGTATGTTTAAATATTTTTGTGCCAGTGTGTTGTGAGTGGAACAGGGACCACAGTCATGCTCTCCTGTACCAAACCAGCGAGTATTCCAGCTCTTTGAAGTAAACACATAACTTCATTAATTTCACTGGTAAGAGGCTTTAATGAGCAGTTTTGTTGCAGGGCAGTTGTGTATTGTGTAATGACCAGTTTCTGATCTGACTCTGTAGCATCTGACAGAGTTTTTTAAAAAAGTCTTTTAAGCAAATCTAGGAATGTCTTTATAGATGACAGGCATTTCTTCTTTTTGATGTGCTTAAATTTATCTTAGGTCTTCTTACATTTAGGTACATCTAGGCAGTTGTCAATAGCAATGCTTCCCTTTGCATGAATATCTATAAGCTACCTTTAACATATTGGAGAAAAAAGTCTTGCATGTATTCCCAACTTTATTTGGAACTTCTACTCAGCCCACTGCCTCAATGATAATATTGCTGTTGGTAAATAACTTAAAGAAGTATCAAGTTATACAAGTGACTTCAGCTCACCCGTTTATCTGCTGCATAGGCTTGGCTTCCTTGCACCATGAGATACAAAATTGAGTACTACAACATTTAAATATTGCTCTAAAATAATAATTATTGAACATCGTTACCTCTTTCTCCTACAGATAATTTTATGGGTTGTTTAACTCAAGGGAGAGGCAAGACTCTATTAAAATAGATGGATCTTTTCTATACATGTCAAACTGATATCCTGTGACAAGACACTGAGCTACAAATCAACATTTAATGTTCATTGTCTGAAATTCTAGAGATAAGGGCCAAGTTTGCTCATGGTTAAATGCAAACCCCCTTCTCCCCACCCCTAATTTTACTTAAATTATGTAGAATTTTTTCCTAGAAAAATATGCAGTGAAAATTCCAGGAAATCAGACAGCAACAGAATGCACATTTAAGCACATGAAAGTAGAGAACATTTTCAAATGACTGTAATGTCACCTTTCCCTAGTCATATTGAGATGGAATTCAGCTGTGCAAAATACTGAGCTCTATTCAACAAAGAACCCCAAAAGATAAGGCTTCTGTTGTCCTCACTAAGGCTTTAGAATCCTAATGAGATACTCCAAATGAGATAGAAATAAAATCTACCAACAACCTGGAGTAGAATTCAGGCTGAGAAAACTTTACAGTCACTTTGGATTGTATTATATTTTTGTCTTTAGCTTTTTTTTTTTTTCCTTTGAAATACTGTAATTTTGTTATTCAAGTATAACACATATGAAAAATTAAATGGTAAAAAATAATCCATACAGACAATTTTACTCATTAGGGCTTTACATAGTAATCTTTTATTTTTCCTTTTTTTCATCTATACGCTTTTTTAAAAAATTGCACATATTTTATTTGACTTAACACTACTAGACTCATTATCCGAGCAAAAAAAGCAGATTAATTCCTAAAACTCAGTTTTAAATTTCTCTTTGGAGGTTTGATTGAATTCTATTGTGAAAATTCACCTTATGATATTTTATCTTAGTGGTATTATTCAACTTCAGGATAAATCCTGCAGCAGTTTCAGCTTGGGGCCTCTGTTGGGAGACTAGTCTTATTTAAAAGTACAGGAGTAATAAGTGTGTAATCTGGGACCCATTTCCTGTTCTGTTGCAGATTTTCTGGGCAATCACTTATATCCTTTCAGGCCCAATCTGATGAAATGAGCTATGGAACCCTTCCTGCGGGACTCAATCAGCATATCATTATACTACACACAGAAAACAGGCAAAATAAACACTACCTCTCCAATAAGATGTAAACATTCATTAAATGCTTTAAATTGCTGCAAGATTCTTAACATATAAAATATTATAGAAGCAATTTTAATATTTAATGTTCAATATAGTTTGGGGGTTTTTTTTCCCTCTTTCCCAATCATTTTACATAAGAAGTCCCTTCAGCTATTCATAATGGGATTGCAAATCCACATGACAAAACACGCGGTTGAATTTGTCATAAAAGTTGAAAACATTGTGGATGCTGCCTTCTCTATAATCCTGTTCTCTAATACAAGAAAAATACATAAACCTTGTTAAGCCTGCAGGGACTGTATATTCCTTGTCCTTGCTGAAGAAACAAGAAGCTGAAGAACGATTGTTCATGGAATGGTTTCTAAGCAAAGTTTCGTTTCAGTTTTTGGCTTTGGTTTTTGGTGTTTGTTTTTCTTTTTCTCAGTAATTCAGAGAAAAGCATTTCAATTTTACAAAAATAAAAATCATCCTATTTTTTACTAAAATATGTTTTCCTCATGCTATATGCTTAGCAAATGTTCTCTGAAGAGGCACATTTGCTTTCACTAAAGATATCAGGGGCCTAATAGAGCTATCTTTTCTCCAGGAAAGATGTTCTCATTTACTATTCTACTAAGGTATGTTATAACCTTTCCTTGCATAAACAGCAACTGTGAAACATAGGAAAATTTATACAAATCCCACAAATATCTTCTTTCATACTCAATTTTTAAACCCCTACTAGCCAGAAATGTAGTTGATGATCACAAAAGTTTGAGATAAATCATCTACCATGAAAAAATTAATTATCAAAAAGTGACACAGAAAGGTATTGCAATGAGATTTTAAAATATTTTTAATATTAAAACTACAAAATTGCTTTTAAATGGGTGAAAGTATTATGAAAAACATACTCAGTTCTATTTTGGTTTTTGGTTCATGTATGTTCAGCGTCAATTTGTTCAATTCTGCATGCTTTTGAAAAATATTTTCACTGACCTAACTTTGGGTTGGGAGAAAAGGCAGTAACTGGGGAGCTAGACATCCCTAACAAGAAATATATTTTGTTTTATTTTTAAATAAAACTGACAGGTCTCCAGGCAAAGCAGTTCAGGGCTGACTTTTGCAATACAGTACTGTACTCCTCACCAAGGGTTCCTAAGGCTTACAGTAAATTTGTGCATCCGTAGAAAGTCTGGTCAAAATGAAATATTGCTTTAAGCTACATAACACCAAAAAATGCTTCCTGAAATTTTGTCACTGAAACGTGCTCCATGGAAGAATACTTAAAAAATACCACAGTGCTTCACCAAATTCTCCTCAGCTACTGATGAACACTTGAGGTGCAGGCCACAGTGATTATGCTGTGTATAGGGAAAGACAATAGAAGCAAAATAATTGAAAATTAGTTTTGTGATAGAGAACCACCCTCTGCTCTGGTGTGTCACTTTCAAGGCAGTGAAACTGCAGGCAATCCAAGGACCCATGTAAAATGGGTAGTGTAGAAAATACAGTGTTTTCAAAGACCTTTGCAACTGGATGTCAACTGCAGTTTCATCATCGCCTGGACCTGCAGCCATCAAAGACAGCTCAGACGTGTTTGCAGCTCCCAGAAGTGATGGGAACTGAAAACAGAGTCTGACCCAGCACCTAAGAGCTGCTTTTGTTATTTGCCACTATTCACGATGGACATGGTAATGAGGCAAAAGAATAAAGCTTCCCACTGCAAGCAAAACATTTGGGGTGCTTGTCTAATCAATGACTCAACTGCATCCACTAAAAGGGCCAGAGCCCTCTGAGAGCACTCAGATGTGGCGTGACATTATTGTGCTTCAGAAGTCAAGGAGGCGTTCCCTGTTTTCTCTGTGGAGCACGAGGAGAGGAATTTGCAGAAGTTCACTAGCAATAGTACGTGCGTTGTTTTCTCCATCCTAAACACTTGTTTTTACCATTTTGCTTTCAGATAGCAGAGGCAAGCCCAGCTGGGAGACAGGCAGGGAGTGAAAGAGAGGAAAAGGGATCCCTGGAGGGTTAGTGATGTTCAAGCAGATGGGGGAGGAGGGAAGAGAGAGTGGGAGCAGATGGGAGGGGGGAAGAGAACAGAATCAGAACAGATGTGGGGGTGGGAGGGGGCTAATTTTGGTTAAAGACGAAGGAGGACAAATATGAGTTACATTTGTATTTACATTAAGAATCTTTTTCTCATAAGCACACATTTTGTGTCTTACACTCGAGGAAAGTTTGAACAGCCTGCAGAACATAAAAGACAGACTAGACATCAATGTCACTTGAGCAAGCACTAGAAAGTGAAGAGGGTCTGTAAGAGTTTCTCAACCATGAGGTTTTGTCTCTAAAAAGCTGGAAACTGAAGGTTTCCACCTGTACTGTATTCCACTGCAAAAAGCACACATTTGGAAATATATGCAGCAGCAAAACAATAAAGAGGAGACTTATCTATGTGGATGAAGAACAGATCTTTGAATTTCCTGAATTAAAGAGGAATAATAATAAAATTTGAGCTATTGAGCCATGAGTGAATTACATGCAGGTCTACCCTAAATAAATAATAGAAAGGTATAACCTATGTTTGCATGCAGAACATTTTCATTTCCTGTGAAGCCACTCTCTATATTCTGTCCAGTTCTATATTTTGAAGCTGAATTTTGTTGTGCTTCCTGGCAGGGTGTGTAGGTTGTGAGAGAAGGCTGACTGGGAATGCTGCAGCTGAAAGTTAATTAGTGTGTTGGCAAGCTGTCAGCCAGACTTTTGTCTGTTTGCTTTTCATATAGAAATGAATGAGAGTGGATTCCAGAGGTGTCTGAGTACAATTAAGCATCTCACTCTCTAAAATAAATATTTTATATTACTGCATGCTTTTAGGAATCAGCCAGAATGTATCCACTGATGGTATTTTCTGCTGATATCCTTAAATGTAAATATATTTACGTAGGTAGAGAAGATGTAGTTTAGTTGCATCTGTTTGGTAGAGCATGAAGGGCCAGATTCTGGGTTTGTTTAAACACAGAATATAATTTTGTGTAATCCAAAAACCTGCTCCAGGCTTGTAGAGGAATACTGGGGATCAGTTTCTGGGCCAGACTAATTGAGCCTAATTTAGTTGCTGATGATACATCAGACAAGTCTACTTAAAATGTTAAAAAATTATTTTCCAATTCTAAGTTGAAAAACTGCTAGAAATCTTGGAATATGAAAGCCTGTGCACCCAGTGATAAGTCTCCACTCACAGTAATTACTAAGCATGTGATGGATAGATTTCACAGCCCAGAATTAAAGTGATAAGCCTGCAGTGGGTGCAGAAGGGCAAAAAGAAAGCTAAAAGGGTACTAGGGAATGGCAACCTTGATTCACACTGGACGTCATTCCCATGGGGACCCTGCCTATAAATGACTTTCACCTGGCCAGGGAACAAAGAACAATTTCTCCATTTGCAGAAAAGGAAGTGCATCAGCTCCAGAAATCACAAAACCATTTCTGCCTTTCCTTGCCTCTAGGAGAGTATATTCACCTTGGGCATTCGGGTATGCTTCAGGTATGCCACAAGAGTGCACTTCTAACCCCCCAGAACAGGAAATGACTGAAAAACAAAGATTGTGCTGCAGCCAACAACCTAGGCCAGTGCTGTTTTTCTTGCAACCAAGATCCCCAAAAGTCTGATGTGTCCAGCCACAAGCGAGGCTCTAGAAACTCCCCTAGCTATCCCTGTCCCCAGAGGAGAGGAAGGCCTACAGACGACGGGCTGAGTAACTCTGAGTAGGATTAGATTGTCCTAAACTAGTTTTATGGCCCCCTGAACAAACAAGCACAGGTGATATAGGCAAGAAAAATCTGCTGCAGACTGGGACATTATCTGGAGACATCACAGAATACATTTCCCAACAAACCTGACCATCTGTTAAACAGATTTCTAAGGCCTGGGTCGCTGGTGCTGCAGAGCAGCCAAGTTACAAGACCCCAAAAAGGGAACTTCCAATTCCTCAAAATGACCAGTAGTATTCAATTTTTTTTTTCACCCTTTTAATATTATTAACTTATTTTCTATAGTAAAGTTGCCAAACTTTATGAAATCTCACAACAAAGACAGTCACAGAAACATCTAGGCACAAAGAACTCGTGTTCTCTTGGGTGCAGTTGTCCTCTCTTACTGTTTGCTTAGCTGGTTTGTGACTTAGCACAGAGACTGAGCTCAGTGCTGGTCGCTTTCTGAATTCCATTTCTGCTTCGTTTTGAAGTTCAGCATGAAAATACTGGCTCAGAACCTTCTTAGGTTGTCACTAGCTTTTACCTGAAGAAGGAAAGCTCCCTTGTGCCCTCATCAGTATACACATGTGTGAAGTTTAGAGTATTAGTTTATATATTTTTAGAAAGGATGTAAACAATTTGGAGTAGAAATTGATCCCGAGAGTTCGAATATAACCCACAAGGATTCATATTAATCCCTAACCCACTAATCCTGCAGTTTTGATGGCTTAAAAGCCTACTACTTTAGAAATCTTTGTGTCTGTATACCCAGCTGGTCCTTAATTGTTTCTTTTCTATATTTATGCATACTCCAGGTCATATGTTGGTGTACAATGTCATTATCACAATTTGATTTAAATCTGTCCGTCTCCACCTCTCAGAATCCATCAGCATAATGCAAAACATTTATTTCCTGTTCATCACACGATAGTGCTGAAACAGTCATGACTTTCAAGCTACAAAACACATCAGCACATAAATTAGTAAGTGTAATTTATGAGAACAGATTTATAACAAGTATATTTCTAGCAGCATTGTATTAAAGAGGAATGTTTAAGTCAGGGCAGCTTGTCCCTCCAGATTGTCCCTCCAGATTGTCATTTTCAATCACAATAAGAAGAATCTAAAGCAATTTAAGTAAAAATTTAAGTAAATATAAGAGTTTCTTTGCTTGGGCTTTTTTTTTTTTTTTTTACAAATGTTGCCAAGGTCAAAATCATGCCAACTGAGAACTGGTTAGGCTCTGCCAATTTGCCTCAGCTGACCCCAAACCATAAGCTTCTGAGAGCACTGAAATAAAGAGAGACGATTGTTAATGTTGCTGAGCTGTCCAGAGGGTCCTAAAGAGACCTCTGTTATCTTTTATAAACACCAGGAAGATCTAATCCAAGTGCCAAAAGAGGGGCAGGTTATCTTCATTACAGGGATGAAGGAGCGGGCACCTAACAGCCTGTAGGATTAATACCGCTCAAAAGAAAAGTTACAGGGTACTTTTTGACATAAGCACCCTGTTAAAACATGTTTCACCTCAAGTTTAAAGCCCATTAATCTTGTGAAGAGCTGGAAATCTACAGTCCGTGTCACTTAGCTGGCATGAAGCACAAACTGCTCAGCAAAGCTGCTGAAATTCTGATCTACAATAAGCTTGTGAATGAGATATGGCCAGCCTTAGCAGCTTGTTACTTTTGGTAGCTGCCATTACCAACTGCTTTTCCCTTTTTTTCTCTCTCAGTTATTGATTTGGCAGTGTGTATTTTTTCTCTAGTCACCTGCAAAGGTAGAGGTGCTGTATAGACCAGAACAGCCCAGGTTAGACAGTATGTTTGCCCTTTAGGAGAAATCTCTTCATTAGAGATTTCTCCTAATGATTTATCCTTGGCTGTGCCCCCCAGTTTGTTATCATCTGGAAGCTATAGCCTGAGATTTCTTGTGGGCAGCTCCACAGCCTTGGCAAGGCTTCCTGGCACCCATGACTTGGCTTTTAAATATTTTGAGCATCATGGCCTGGACACTTCATGTGCAAAAATAAGGAGGATCAGAAAGCATCTGATCATGATCCCTCTTGGGGACCTACTGTCCACTTCACCTACCCTTTCCAAACTCCCCTTAATATGTCAGTGCTCTCTTTTTGCCTGAAGAATCCCCTAACACCCTCACCCAAGATGGGCCAGCAGAAATTACAGATGACTGATGACAATCTGATCAGGGTCTTGCCAAAAATACAGAACATTCAGCAGCTCACTGGACCCAGATTCAAAAAAGAGCACCAGAGACTTGCCAGGAAGGGCTAAAAAGGACCAAACTCCAACCTGTGCAGGATTGACTGTCAAATAACTCCTCTAAACAGGAGCACTTCTTTCAGAGACCCCTGTTCTTGACAAGGGCAAGACTGAGCACGCAGTGCCCTCCCCTTTCTTCTCCCTACATCACCCCGTTTCTACTTCAAGCACTTCTCCTCTGTGTTTTCTGGGGAGATCAGCTACATTTTGAGAAGGACATCGAGAACAGAATGCTCAGAAAAATTATATTTTTATTATATCACTTCTGAACACAAAACCCAAGAAAAATTTATATGGCAGACAACTTACTATGCCTAGGAAAAGCTGCAGCAATACCAGTTTTCCCATATTCTCTTGGAAGTCCATTCCTGTCAGAAACTGTTTGCAGGTTGCTGTGGGCAGCAGGGGCTGCCCAGAGCTTGGCTCTGCAGAATGAAACACCTCGGAGTGCGACCTCCCAGGTGCCCTCAGAGAAGCCAACAAAACAATTCAGGTCAAGACAAATCAGAGAAGGGAATCAAGGGAAAAGGAAATAGAACTAGAAAACAGTCATTGATACTAGAGCTCACACAATAAAATCTGTAATAGCTTGACCCAGGTTACCAGACAGTGTTTTAACAACTTTTTTTTTTTCCCTTCACCAGCACCTTTACATGGATGATGTAAGAAAAGAAAGGACTGTGAGTAGATGATGAGAGGTGAATTTGTTTCTTAGTGATGGTGAACTCTTTGAATCTTATCAACAGGGTGGGTTTGGTTTTGTGGTATTTTCCCCATTTTGCTATTTTAATACCATCAGCCTTATTTTTCATATTTAGCTCAGTCCTTTCTATCATTTAGTGTATGTGGATACAAGAATTTTACCAGGATAGATCTTGAAACTTGAATATTGGGATGGAAAAATATATTCAAATCATAAATTAAGCAGTAATATTTTTGATCATTTCCTTAAGAGAAAGACATCTACATATTCAAATGCAATGATTTATTGAAGTAGCACGTGTTGAGACATTGCCAAGGAACTGACTGCTTGCTCAAGTTCAAATTTCAGCTTGTGAACACTCATGAATCAACCTTAGAATTCTGTTTTCATTGCTGCTCAGTACTGTCAATGTTTTAATTCTTCACAAAGTTTTAATTACTGGAAACACTTTTTGATGACTATCCCCAAGGCTTATAGTAAGTGAAAATCAGTATTTGGGAAAGCTAGTGAATGCAATCATCCCATTAAGGCATGATGGAAAAGCAGTGTTTTTCCTGCTTGTCCTTTGCTATCAGTTTGCTTATTGTAATAGCTCTTTTATCTCTGTCTGTATTTTATGCCCACTATACTCTGTAGTGCTTTTGTGCTCAGTTGCATCACATAAATCAATACTTTTTATGTTTGTTCTTGCCTTGATATGTATTTGTAAATCCTATTACCATGCAGACTGGAGAGGAAAATACACACCAGAATTAGTCAAATTAATATTTCGTTTGCTATATTTGCTTCTCATAGTGCCTGATTCCATATTTGGTCTTTAGACTTTATGATTGGTTAAATCAGTAGAATTAAAAGCATCCAGGACCCTGAGAGCTCTGTTTGCTGCAAATTAAAATATATAATGTATATGTTTTCCTAGTATCTGGCCAGCTCTGCTACAGGGAAGATGCTAATGTGGCACACTGAAGCATGAACTTCCTTCCCCACGTGCACCAGGAAAGGAACATATTTTCAATGAAAATTCATTGTATCTACAGGAAGGCAGAATAATCAAGGTCTCTGCACAGACTTCTGTAGAGACACACAGGGAGGCAGTGAGGCCTCTTTTCCTTTCCAGAAGACTCAGCTGGATCCTGCACACAGGAACCACAGGACACTGCAGGCTGGATCCATCCAAATTCTTATTCTAAATCCTCTCATATGGAACTAGTGGAGAATAAAGAGAATGCAATGAAGATTAAAAACATCAAACACCAGTCTGTTAAGGCAAGGCAAGGCTGCTGATAGGAATTTATCATTATTGAATGAAATTTAGGACCAAGAAAAAGAAAAAAAAAAAAGTACCATGAGTGATTGCTCAGGGTCTTTTCTCGTATAAATACTTTGCATGTGTATACATTCAGTCACCACAACTTCATATTGTGTTTGTAAAAATGAATTAACAGACAGTGCCATGACTTACCCTGGAGACCTCTGCAAGTTGAAAGCTTTAGCCTTGTAATTTATGTTTAATAATTTAACACATTAATAATATTTTAGATTTGGATTATTGAACATAAGCATGGAGATTATTTAAATGAATATTTAATTTTTATTCACCTTGCAAGAAGACAGAACATATTTTTAATTGCCAACAGTAAAATGTAGGGAAATTATGAGTAAAGAAAGCAATTAAGAAAATGTTTTTACAAAGAATTCATGGCAGAGGCGGGTGTTTTCCTTTTTCAAGATGATAAACAACCTTGTCAAAAGAATCAGGTTTAAGGATGCGATGAGTTTTATTCGCACAGTTTCCTGCTAATTTATCTGCAGTAGCACAAAATAACATATGCTGTTTTTCATGGTTTCCATCTCTACAGTCTGAAATTGTCTCTTGGGCTTTACATACTGTGGTTCTGCCCAAAAGTGTGTTTCTTGAAGACCAATTGAGCCTAATCTCTATTTGCAGAGTAGTAAACCTAATCCTGCATCTGATGC
The DNA here is from genome assembly GCA_034509185.1 of Euphonia xanthogaster. Lineage (NCBI taxonomy): Eukaryota > Metazoa > Chordata > Aves > Passeriformes > Fringillidae > Euphonia > Euphonia xanthogaster. The sequence continues at coordinate 14,236,459 of JAYDZK010000006.1, forward strand.
TTGCAGTAGAACTTTGAAAAGTCTCTGAAAACTTTCTGTATCTGTCATACTTTGGGGTTTTTACTATGCATTTGTTCTTCTCCTATTGGAGAAGCTATTGGTTTGTGAGTATTTTTCTGAAATTTTCTATTATTTATTATTGTCCTTCAGCAGCAATCAAATCAACCTTTGCAGAACAGCATTTTATTTTAGTACCATTTCTCTGAAGGTATTATTTGACTGAATTTCAACTCACTGACCTACCTTTCTTTAGAATTTAGAGACACTTTAATTTCCGCCTTTTCCCTCAAGCTCAGACATTTTTAGCTTTACTTGTTTTGGGTTTCCATAATTCTTAGAAATTGAGGAACATTTTTCTTCCTAGTCTTCTAAACTCTGAAACATTCCAAAAGAAACTCCAGGAAAAAACTCATCCTTTAAAGTTTTGCACCAGTGTTTACAGCTAATTACTGCTAAACGAAATAGCTTGTGATGCAGCGTGCCAGAAATCATGCATATCTTTTGTGGGTATTCAATATGAGCCACATATGGGTAATTTTTATTCAAGTTCCCTTCTGTCTAGCCAAATTATCAGATCATTATGGCTCACTTGCCTGTTTGGGCTCCCTTCCAATGCATTCCACATTTGTATCCATTTTTCCCCTACTGGTCACTTACTATGCTGGAGGCTATTTTTAGTATTCTTAACTCCTCCTCTTGTTTAACACTTTTCAAACAGGAAAAACTTTGCTGCACAAAGCAAGTGAATTATCTCTGCCTCACATCCATGGTGGACAGGAGAGAAAACAATAAACTTACATTATAGCAATAAAGATTTAAATTAGATAATATAGAAAGCAAGGCAAAGGCAGGGAATAAAACAAAAAATTGTTTCCTACTAAAAGGAGGGTTAAGTGTTAGGATAGACTGGGGAGTAAATGAGATTTCTGTCACAGAGTGTTTTAAAAAACAGGTTAGACAAACATCTGTCAGAAATGTTTTAGGCATAACTGATTCTGCCTTGAGGCAGATGGAATGGATGAGATGACCTCTCAAGGTTCCTTCTAGCTCTATTTTCTGTTTATTTCTAATTTTCTTTTTTTTTAGCCTGGATTTGGACAGGCTCTTCAATGCACTTTCTATTTGGAATGGGTGGTCAGATTTCTGTTTATAAAATACAGATGTTGCTTTTAAGAAAGATTGAGTCAAAAGAAGTTGAAGGTAGGAAAATTGTAGTTAAAAATATAATTTAAATGCAAAACACAGAAAATGTTTTTAGCAAAGTTCATAAAAACTAACAAGAAAAAACCAAAGAAAGCTGTACTTGAAATCATTAATTACATAAGGGGCTTCAAACATTGATTAGGCTGTACCACTTTTCCTTATTGTAAGTGGTGTTGACCCTTTAGAATGAAGTTGATCCAATGCTTTCTACTATAACTCCTCTTAGGGATTAGGAGATGTCAAGTAATTTCTCTTGTGATATTCAGTTCTTGATAGCTTAGAGCTAAAGTGAATTAATTCTTCCCATACAGAGAAACTATCAAATTCCAAGGAACATAGTTAGGTATAAATAGCACATATGTAACAATCACAGAGCCAAAAAGTATTTTGTGTGCTTAGTTGGTATCAGCTGGCATCATACTGGAGTCAACATTTTAATTCCCGAAGCATAATTTCAAATGCTTTAATTTTGTTCCTCAGTACTTCTGTTAGAAAGAGAAAGCCAAGCTTCTATTGAGGATGACCTGTTACATCTTGTGGTTCCTGGTGCTGAGTGTGGTGAATGCTTACCAAAGTTCTACTGAGAGCCTTGTTACAGAGCTGTGAAAAACAGTTCTTCAAGCAAAATGTTTGCTGGGGGCTCCCTACAAACAAAATTCCATTGCAGTTGATCTGTTAACTCTGTTAACTTTATTCCATTTTCTTTTAATGTACTGTAAGTATACCTCATTGAATTCAGATACAGTTTAAAGATATTTTAAATATAAATTAGATCGTGTGGAAAGCGGTTTGGATGTTTTATAAATATTTATCATTGTAACGCGTCATACTTCAACTTTCAGATTAAAAATTCACCAAGCCCAACATATTTTTCATCTCAATCAGCTAGTGAGTTGTCAGATTGACTTGTTATTTATTTATAAGGGCTTGCAATGGAGGCACATTGTCACACAGGTGATTGGTGAGCCAGGCAGTGACACCGCGATCC
>JAYDZK010000006.1:14238749-14253533 GCA_034509185.1 Euphonia xanthogaster
CAAAACTGCCCCCAGCACTGGAGGTGAGGCTGCCCCAGTGCAGAGCAGAGCAGGACAATTCCCTCCCTTGCCCAGCTCGTGATGCTGTGCCTGATGTCCCCAGGACACGGTTGCCCCTGCTGGCTGCCAGGGCGCTGCTGGCTCAACCTGCCATCAGCCAGGACCCCCAGGTTCCTTTCCACAGCTGCTCTCCAGCCTCTTATCCCAGTCTGTTGGTACATCCAGGGTAGCCTCATCCCAGGTTCAGAATCTGGCACTTCCCAATGTTGAACTTCATACACTTGCTGATTGCCCAGTCCTCAAATTTGTCAGAGTCTCTCCGCAGGGCCTCCCTGCCCTCCACAGTGTCAACAGCTCCTCCCAGTTTTCTATCATCTATGAACTTACTTAGTATCCCTTCCACTCCTGCATCCAAATCATTTATGAAGATGTTCAAGAGCACAGGGCCAAGAATTGAGCCCTACAGAGCCCGACTAGTGACAGCTCACCAGTCTTGTCATCCCTTTCACTATAACCTTCAATGCTCCACCTGGGAGCCAGTTGCTCACCCATTGCATGATATACCATCAAGTCTTCCTTTCTTTGTTTCCATATATATTAACATACTGCCCGATAAGATGATTGTACTTAGGTCCAAACAGGTATTTCCACTAAAAAAGTGTTATCTCCTGCAATCACTTTTTAGCGATTTCCATAGTGAAGATAATAGGAAAAGGTCTGACGTGTCTCATTTGAAAGTGTTCTAGAGTTCAAGCAGTAAATGAGATATTTTCTGTGCTCTGACTTTTGTTGTAAGAAAGTGACTGAAAATCAGTTGAAGACACAGAGACAGAATTCAGCTGCTGGTAATGTGTGGCTTTGTAAGCTAGGTATGTACACAGACTGTGTGTTCACTCGGGCTAAATCGCTGAAACACCTATCTTGTTTTAAGAATAGGAGGATATACACATGACAATTGCACACACAAATGCAAAAGTTACTGTTATTTCTTGGCAGTGTACAATGGTATTGCCAACAGTCTGGAGTTTAATTTTGTTAGTCTGTGCTGTACCTCTTTAATTTACACATCACACCCTGACCATCAACAATCTACCTGGGGGCACAGTGTGGTGTGATCCTCTGCCCCATTTCATTGTCTGCCCACCATTTTGCCTCTGGCACACTTAGCCCTTGATGTTTGGGAGAAAGATACTGATTACTATGTGTTTCCAGGTTTAAATTTGCATCACCTGCATAATTTTGTTGTAACTTTGCTTACCTTATGGTCTAGTCTTTGAGTGACTCCTTCAAGTCATTGCTTGTGTCTCATTGTGGCCTAGTTTTTAGAAGGCTTTCACTTCTCAGGTCCTAGGAGGAACTTTGTAAAAGAAGCTGAACAAATTATTTTCCACTTGTATTAGGTTAGTTTTTATTTGGAAATAGAAGATTGTTATTAAGTAGGAGGGAGAAGCATTCCAAACTTTGCTAGGATTTTTGTGTAGTGGTGATGGCGATCAATGTACACCGTGTCCTGTGCTAATGAGCTGGAAGGAGCAGGATCACCTCTGCAAGGGGGGAACTAATCTCTGTTTTGAGCCTGTCAGCAAGAGATTAGTCTTTTTCAGTTTAGATTCACACATCTAGGCCTCTGCCTTCCTAGGTTGGTTTTGTTTATGTGCCACAACTTAAATCTGTAATACCTGATTTCTTGGCAGGATCTGAGAAGTAATGGGAGTATTGCTGTGCTCATTATTACAATGTTAAATCTACTGGTGTTTGGCCAGTAACATTTCATGTGCATTTTTGTATTTCCCACCAATACAGGTAGAAGCTCCATTCATACCAAAGTGCAGAGGTCCTGGAGATACCAGCAACTTTGATGACTATGAAGAAGAAGATATTCGTGCTTCTCTAACAGAAAAATGTGCAAAAGAATTTGCTGATTTTTAGTAGGAGTAAGAGGACAAGATGACATCAGGGCTCACATTGGGATCTTTGCACTCTGTTAACAGATGAGGTGGAGCTGAGACCATCATATGTCAAAACAGTTACCTAGTTACTTCATTCCACAAAGCTGACTGAGGTCTTTATTGCCATCTTCCATGTGTGCAGTTTGCACCAACCCTTCTAACTAGGCACAATTAAGCAAGCACTGTTTGTGCAGTAACACAGAATAATAGACCACTTTCCTACTTAACTTTGGTTTCTGTCGTTCTTTGTTTCTGTGTATTGTTCATTTTCCCCCTTTGAAATGAAGTAGTTTTTTACCCAAGAATGCTCCATTTTATTTTGAATAATGTATTATTTGTGTGAGTGAAATGGAAGGTGTTGCGGCTAGTGTGATTTAGACTGAAGTGAAAGATAAATGTTGCTTCTAGTCTGTGCCAGCCAATAATTCATGTCTGTCTTGTGTCTGATGCTACAATTTATAATAATTTTTTAGTAGCTCAGACTAAACCTAGCCAACATTTTTAGCATTTTTGAAGGTAGTATTTATCGCCATATAAATGTCTGCTAAATTAACTTAAAAACATTTCTTCCTGGAGGCTGACCAAAATTCAGTAGAATCAATTGGATGGCTTAAGTAGGGGACAGTAGCTAGACCCCGTGCCTTGGTTTTCTACATCCCTGCAGTTTTCGTCACTGCCTCCTTCCTTTGTATTTCCCACCTAGGCAGTAGGCAAGTTGCCATAACCAGACTGTACCATGGAAAGCTTACAGTCTCATGAGAGGGAGTAATTCCATCTGGTCTGGACTTTGGACCATATTAAACCAAGTCAACTTACCAGCATTTCAGTTGGCAGGTGTGAAGTGGCTTAAGATCAAGAACCCTAAACTCTTAACGGAAGTTTTGGTCAGTACTGTAGAGAATTCATTTCGATTCACTTTTTCTTCTGTTTTTTTTCTTATTTTTTTTTAAGTAGCCAATGTTTCGGCTCCCAAAGTATTCCTTGCTTCAAGCCTTTTTTGATTAAAAAAGGCATCCATTAGAATAAAAACCATCATGCCACAGAAAGCAAAATGCGCTCTGCCATTAGCTATGAAAAACAAATGGTTTAGCAAATGCAAAATAATGTTCTAGATGCATCGCTGGATGAACACGGTTATTTTTTGTTAGCTGTTAAGAATAAGAGGTTATTGCCAAGTTTTTATTCTGGTATACTATATTAGTAAACTGAGGATGGAGTACTGCTACAATCATTTTCTTTTTAATTACAGCACTTCATTCATGAAGAAAAGAGATCAAGTTTAAAAACTGCAACAGCTGAGTTTATTTTAGTTGCGTTGTGTCTTCTAACCTACTTTCTTTCAAGCAATCAGAATGTATGGTCACACAGATACAAGTATTTGGGTTTAATTATGTTTTGTATACTCTCACCAACTGACTTAAAAGGTATTGCTACCATGTGCTAGCTTTGGGCACTTTTACACATTTATTTCAATGTTAATAATCAGCGGCTCAGCACTTTTTTCGGGGTTGCTTTTAAACTTATTCATAGTAGTTTTATTTGAACACTTGGTTCTGGCTGTCTCAGTGACCTGTCTTAAAACAGCACATCTAAAAGTATAACTAGACTCATGTTTTATGATAAATTTACATGCATACAAGGATGAATTGTTTTTTTAAAAAATGAGCTATACTGATACATAGCCATTGGATTCGTTTGAATGCCAGTGCAAATAAACAGCTGGCATTCCTTCCTTTTAATCTGTACGACGCTCCTAAAAGAAAGGCCTTTGTAGACATTTTACAAAAGAGTATGAAACATACCACCCGATGTTCTGTCTGTTTAGGTTGTTGAGCATTTTTGCACAACGTCATTAGGAGGCTGACACTGAATGCAGTCTTTGTCCACCCATATTTACATACATGCAAGAAAAGTATAAGATACTTTGCTGTAGCAAATTTTATGTAACAAAGATATATCGTCACATTAATAAATTTAAAGAAATCCTTTGTATGAAAATGTTAAAATCTTTTGTATTTCATTTAGACCAAGGACATGCTGCTGTATGCTAGCTGTATGCGATAAATTCTACAGTAACTTTGTTGTCGTTTATGAACTTTAAAAGATTTTAATAAATGTTGAAGATCACAATTTGATTCTGTTATTTTAATTTTTAATCATTACATTTATAGTTCTAGAAAGGTTCAAAGATTTTTCTGTTCTGTAAAATACTGTAATCATTCATCTTGCGTGTACAATAAGACAAAAGTCTAGGAAATTGGTTCTGACATGTCTGTCTGATATCCAGATTAAATTCTACACAGGCATAAGTGGAAAAGTCATCATAATGCCATGATATTATGCTATTTTTTAATTTTATGAAAATCCTGTTAGAAAGTAAAACACTTTTCCAATATGGCATAATAGACTTCAGTATGGAAATGAGATTCTATTTTGGAAAAGGAGGGGAAGTGTGCAATTTCCAAGGCATTAGTGAGTACATTTGACAATGTGAGTATTATACAACCCTCTCATTTAAACACAGTCATGAAATATAACTACAGAATATTATGTTACCTGTATTTAATTTGAAAAATCCTTTTCACAATATGGAAAAATTGTATATCTATGACAGTAGAAGCTTGTTAATTTTACACATTTGAGGAATTAAGTGTTGAACTATATGGTATATTTTAATTGTACTCTAGTTGTATGTAACTTTCATTTCCAACATAAAGAATTGTATCTCATTAAGTAAATTGCTTTTTTTATTATCTTGTCAGTTGCATTAAAACCCTTATTTTTAAATCCTTTAAAGTATTTTACTAATTTTTGCAAATAATTAGATGTTTTTAAGTGCTGCAATAGTGTGCAATAGTAAACATTTATATACAGAAGTGCAAATTAAATTATGTACAACACTTGTGCTGCTTCTTTGTGAATCAGAATGTTGTATGATGACAGTTGTTGCACCTCCCCACATGTAAGCAGGGTTTTGAGAGCAAGAGGAAAAGGTTGTGAAACCTACTACACATATGAGTTGGGGCACAGTAAGCTTTACACTAACTAGGGTGTCTGGAGAAGGTGATGTGGAGAACATTAAAGGCACTATGAGAAGTCTTGGACTTCTTAGACAATCAAAAGCAAGCAAGATGATCATTAGCTTCAGTATTGTTTGTCTTCATTTTATTTTCATTCAGACTCAATGCTTTTTATTAAAGATAATTGCCTGTTTTTAAACTGTCTGCAGATCCCGCTGTACAAACTTTGTGCTGTGTCTCATTGTGCTGTGAAACAACTGATAGAAGTAAAGACTGTTCATGGTCTTGGCATTGTCTGTCTTGAGGCTTTTTCTGCAAGTGGTGTTTGGAGAGGCTCTCTGGTGCCTGCTCTGTAATGCAGCTCCTCCTCTTCCCACTGTCTGAGCTGAGCTGTGGCCTCTGTGCTTCTGCTGCTGTACGCCTGCAACTGCGGTCTTGTGTTCTTGGTTTCCTGGTGCCACTGCTACATTACATTTTAAAGACCTTTGTACTTTTTCTAAAGCTGAGCTAAAAAACCTGCAAAAATAGTCTTCTGCTTTTACTACAGCTCCTAAACAAGCACAGCATGCTGAGCAACAGATTTGAAGGTGTCATTCAAATCTGTTCTGATTTCCTGCATAAGGAGGACTTATCCCAGATCAGAATTGAAGGAACCATTCCATAAGAAACTGGTAAAAAACCAATTCCATTCTTTAGCTGAGGTGCATATAGCTGATCTGGATCTATTTTATGATATTAAAAAATAAAAAAAAAAGGTTGACGACCACAGTTTTACAAGTGTGGGTCTTGCATACATTTTAAAAATGTTTTTCATGGAAAGATATTTTCATGAGGTATTGACTGATTTAAGTTCTTTAACAGAAAGGTAAAATATGAGCACCTAACTTCAAGTTGGACAGTAAAAGGGTTAGAACTCCACAAGGATGTTTAAATGCCTTATAGATAGTAAATGTTTGTCATCTTACATAGGGATTATGTGAAGTGTTGGATTTTTTTAGCAGTGTAAGAGGCAAGACAGGCTCTCAAGATATCTTCCCTTTCTAATTTCTAAATTTGATGGTGAATAAAAGTATGAATTAAATCTGACATCTAGTCACATTTACCTCTTTTTATTGTTTGGATCTGGGGAGGGGTAGACAAAAAGAGATGCCTGAAGGAAACTTGCTTATACTGAAAATGTATTTTATTTTTATAATTGACTAGTGCAAAGACTGTAGTCCCTCAGAGGGATAAAAACAGCTTGAGGTTTCTATGACATCATTAGGATCAGTTCCCAACAGTGTTTCAAAGCCAGTAAAAATTTCTTTAGAATCCTTACAGCTTCATTGTGCTGTTCCCTCATTGTGCTCTTCCCTCCCTTGGAGGGTCAATGTATTTGCAAAAACATATTCCTAAAAATTGTGTGTGTATGGCTTTTTGAAGCTTTAAAGAAACTAGTTGTGGTGTTCATTGACATGAGCTGCTGTCAGTGAAGCATGAATGGAAAAGCCAGTGACAAACTTGCACATTTCTTAACTGCTACCAAGCTTACAGGTCTAGATTGTGATGGAACACACAGTGGCAACTAATGTTTGATGGCAAGGCTGCAGCACAAAAACTCTTCAGGATGAAAGGTTGTTGGAGTTTGAGAAGGGAGGTCAGTGATCTGTTCCATCTGTATGCAACCACAGTAACAGGTGTTTTCCTTTGCTGGGAGGTGGTTATCAGAGACTTCTTCCTTTGCCTTTGCTTCCAAGGTGCTGTGGAGGATCAGAGGGGACACAGCTGTAGCTATGTTGACACAAATGGAGCAAGGTCTCAGCAGCGTGCCAAGCAGTTTGGTACATTCTGAGTGTGTTCAGTAAGTTCCAGGAAAAATTACTGCTGACTAGGGCAACAAAGAGAAAACTGGAGTGCTAGAAAGGCTTGGTTAACTGAAATTCTTCCCCCACCAAGGTAATTTGATTCAATTGAAGGCAAAAAAAAAATATCCAAGACCACATTTAGATTTAGTGGTGTATTAATGCTTTGGTCTACGCAGCAATATCACAAGAATACCAAAAGTGTCGCTCTTTAATTTGGATCTACATTGCCACTTTGAATGTGTATGTAGTTATCTAAATAACAGTTCATCAAAATGAATGCTTGATTGGGATGTCCTTTCACTTTCTCCTGTCTTTGCCATCCTTCTACTTGATGCTTGCATGAACTGAGGATCTGAGTGTCAGGACGCTGTTAATGAGAAGTAACACCTTGGATAAGTAAAACATGATTCACCTATCTCATAGGCATCTTAATTCAGGTTAAGCAACCAATACATAATCCTTTTATAAATGCCCAGTGTTTATCAAGTATCTGTTTTCAACTGCCCCCCGAAAAAAGGCATTGTGTGTCCTCAGTTAATACATTATCTTTATTTCCCTTTTTCTCTGGCCATATTGGGAAGTGGCATTCTCGGGCATTGGGAAGTGTGCATCTGGCAGGCTTGCTTACCAGTGGAAAAACTAAAAGAGGAACTGAGCAGGCAGCCTTAGTAAAAACATCCCATTGAGGCAGAAAGAGGATCACAGCGGCAGAACGTGTGATGTAACGTGCATGTGGTGATACAGTTTGTTAGTGCAAGTGCATGAATTCATCTCCAGGGTGGTTCTACTTCCCCAGAAGAACCACTCCAGAGAGCCACCTCCCAAGGCCACAGCACCCACAGCTCACGGATTCTGGAAAGGAATTTCAGAGCAGGACTGAGTTTGCTGCAAGGGATGTTTCCTGCCAAGATAAGTATTGCAGGGAAGGCTGGGAGGAAAATAAGTCCCCAAAGTCTCATAAACTTATTTGGTCTTTTTTAAAGCCACTCAAGGAAACTTGAAATATGAGCACAAATTCTTTTTCACTCGGGATTTTTACAACACAAACCTCTGCTTTAGGGCATACCTAGTATTATGTCTGAAGTTCTTAAACTCGTCTTAATTCTGCTACTACATATTGACTAACAGAACTCAACTCTGACTTTTGTTGAAGTTTTTTTTTTTAATGTTTCAGGTTACTGCAAAATCCTGTCAACTAAAATCATGAAAGGAGATGATCTTTAAGGTCCCTTCCAACCCAAAGTATTCTATGATTGCATCTTCAGGAGCTTTCCATAACCAATTGCTCTACTTACATTTATTTGCCAGTAGATGCCACATTTACATGGTGTGGAATGCTGCATAAGAAATGTCAACTGCAGAGCACAGTAAGAACAAGAGACTTGGAAAGTATTTAAGAGCAATAGGGAATGAAAAATTTAGATTGTACCAGTCACATAATGTGTCCGGGAATAATACATGCAATACCAACCATGAGTATTTGTTCTTTGTGTATTAGTGGATTTTGCCTTTAAATCCTTTTTGAGTTAATAGTTGCAATATTTTTTACTAGTTTTCATATCAACAGGAGCAAAACAGGAGGTTTTGACACTAATTTGAACAAAAGTATTTTTTCATAATATGTGTTATTGCATGGACTATATAAAAATTTCACTAAAAATCCCTGATTGGTGGTTCCTATTTCCATTTGAAGCTAGAACCAGAGGTGAGTGTCTGTACTAATAGCCTACAATCACACTTCCCTTTTATGTGCAATTGAAATTTCAGAAATACACTCTTTTTAACCAAAGATGGTCACCAATAAAAACTGAAAGGTGTTCCTATGCTGATTTGTTAAGTAAATAGTATTTATAGTAGAGTGGATATAAAATTTTGAGTTGGATGGTAATCAAATTTAGATATATCTCTACGAATTATGTTTACAGGCAAAAGAACAACTGTTTATATTTTTCTGAATTATGTGATCACCAGAGCAGTTGGAGAACAAGTTACAGCAAATGTGCTCTTGAGAGCACCTGTGATCAGAGCCTCATCAACCAATTTAAGAGCTGAGTAAGTTTTTAAATTATCAGTTTAACTGTTACAATCTTAATGCAGAACTGTTGAATGTCATGTCTGCTCATGTTCAGATGCATCTGGGTTTGGTTTATATCCAAGGAGACAGTAGAGGGGAAAACAGGGTCATCCAATGTGTGACTAGAACATTTGCCCCCCTGTAACAGAGCTTCCTTTCTTGCAGTCTGCTTTGGCAACCACTGTCCTACCAAAGCAATGCGTGCATGCTTTGAGCTTGCACATAGGGGCACAAATCATAGGGATGTCATTTCTTCTGGTCTGCTCACAGTTCAGTGCCTAAGAGCAGAGAGAGCACCTGTAAGTCCCCCCAACAGAACCAATAAGTGAGACCCTTCCCTGGGTCTGGGGTACTTTCAGAGGGCTGAGGAGCAGCATCCTCATCCTCCAAGGCTGAGCAACAAATGAAATGCCAGACACACCTGGCATCACTTCTGGCAGTTACACCAAAATAACAACATGGAGAGAAGTTGCCAGTATTTGCCGAGACATGGTTGCTTTACAAATCTTAAAAATCTGGGTATTTCTGACAGTCAGGTTCTTCACTCCCAGGAGAAGAGCTTCCCAGCAAAGTGTGGGAAAAAAACTAGCACTAATTTTTCAATGTACTGTTTGAAATATAGTTGAGATTTCTGCTTGTGTTTTGTTGACACATTTCTGTCTGTTACTGTTTTTCTGAGTGCATCACCATGTTGTGCTTTTTCATTTGCCTCACTTCCTGCAACCAAGTGCTACATTTTAGATTTCCCAGAGAGGTAGTAGCTATTTCACTGAGATGTCTGAGCCATGTTTATATAAAATGTTTTTATCAGGCTGGATTCCCTTTAACAGTGTTGTTATTTCATATGAATACTTTTTATAAGCTTCTTGCTACATTATTACAAGCTGGGCAAGTGTGTGGCCGGTGTTACTGCTAGTATGGGCACAATGAGCTGTGTTTTATACAGTGATTTTTTAATATGAAGTATAAGCTTTAAAATAACAAAGGTTTAAGTCTAGGCGGAAGCTTTATTAAATATGAGCAACTACTACAATAAGGAGTTGCACAACAAAATAAGTAGGGCAGGAAATTCTCAGTGAAGTGGATATAATTCAGGTGCAGGAAGATTTATTTAAGCAATTCAGTCTTGGAAAAAAGAGGAAGCAAAAGCATAAAGGTGTCACCACTGGCCTTACATTGTAGCCAGCTACTGTACACATTCATTTTTAGGCTGTATGAAGAGGGTGCAACTCAAGTCATCTTACTGGAGATTCATATGATTATGAGAAAAAGGTCAGGTAATGCATATTATATCAAAAGTACCTTAGGACACTAAAGCAAAGGTTTCAGGGGCTCCCCTCCAGGACAAAAGCCAGATCTTTGCCCTGCTGCCTGGTCAGTGAGTCTGGGCAGTGCTGCTCCCCTCAGACTGGCAGCCAGGAGCTGTCCCTGATCCAGCGCTGGGCACCTGCAGAGCCCCCAGCCTGGCAGCCAGAGCTTCCACAGAAGGGTGTGCACATCTACAGACCCCGTTCTTTACCTTGTGGGAGTGCACCCAGGGGACTGCAGGGAAGGTAAATTCAGGCCCACTGGCTGCTGTGCTCTGATTTTGTGTTTAACACACCCTGTAACATAACTGCCTCGAAAATGGATGCCAGGCTGGTACCAAGTCACTCTGCTGCATTCGGGCCATGGGTTTTCTGCCTCCCTCCCCTCCTCACATGCTTAACACTGTTGCGATCTTTAGGCTTTTGTCTAGGCTTTATGCAGAACTTCAGAGCAACATGACAATACCCAGCCATGCAGGCCAGAAGGGGACTGTAAAGACACAGCATGGTTTTTGGAGGACCTTCCTGGCCAAGACAGGAGTTGAAGAGAGGCACTTCATTGCTGGACTCCATGGGCTGGGAGCTGTCTATCATTCCTCTGTGGAGTGCTGAAGTAGGGAAGGGACAGCAGGACAACAGTTATTAAGCTGTTGATACTGTGGAGAAAGGTAAGTGGCAAAATTCCATTCAAGCGAACTAGAAATACTATGGACAGGGGTGGAAAAGACCTTAAGTGAGGAAAGAGTTTACTGAGAGCAAAGTGCTGAAAAGGTGCAACTGGACCAGTAACAGGGATTGTTCCTCTTTCTGGGTAGATAGGAGCTGCCAGGAACTGTGGAAAGGACCCTTAGTTACTTATCAGTGCAAGGATGTCTCAAAGCATCAGTACCATATAGGTGTGATAAGTGTGTAGTGTTGGGTAAGGGGCCATTCAGAGCAGACAGGAAAGGAAGAAGGTTCTGCCAAAATCCTACTGAAGCCCCAGGTGCACATCCAAATGTCCTCTCCTGAAAGGTGAATGTACAGAAAGGAGAAAGGGGAACAAGATCAGAAAATGCAGACCACAAAAGGGCTGTGGTCATTCAGATGTTTGAGTCTATATAAGAATGTAAATAGCAGAGAAACACAGAAGTCAAATATTACACTAAGCAATATTAAACTAAAGATTATTACTACAAGAACAAGCAGGTATAAGCTGTCTATATATGTTTAAAGCTGTAGATTAAAATTTCTTAATCCTCTGCAAAGAGGAGCTGGACAGAGCCTTTCTGCAGGGCAGAGTGGGCTGAGATTCCCCATGGGCTCCAAGCCAGTGCTGGGTGTGAATGGGCTTGTGTGAGGGCTTGGCTGTGGTGCCAGGAGATCAAACCCCATGGCCTGGATGGTCCCTTTTCAGTCTTGTATTGCTAGGAGGGAAATGATGCAAAAGGGATTTTTAGACTGTTGTTAGTAATTGACTGGACATAGCTCTACATTAATTCAGTTTGCTGAGCAAACTGGCGAATTACACCCATGCCACTTCCACACTCATGACAAAAGTTACTTAGAAACAGCCTGTGCCCGCATTGGATTCCCATGCTGCCAGTGCTGGGCATTATATGGACTTGATGATTTTTTGGCCGCCAGCCACATCTGGATGAAATTTCTTTGGTTTACTTTCTTCCTCACAATGAGCAGCAGGAACCACAATCCATCGCGGCCAGCCCCGAAATGTCTCCCTGAAAACCCAGAGGAGAAGCAAGCACCTTCCAGCGCTTGTTCCACGCTGAGGTTCCGGTACCGGCGGCACCAGCAGCTCCAGAGCCGCCCCCGCTGCTCCCGCCGGGGCCGTGAGGGGAAGGCTCGCCCGGGCGGCCCCCGCGGGACTACAACTCCCAGCAGCCCCCGCGGCGCCGGGCGGCTCGCGGCCTGCGCGGCGTCTCCTGCTGAGGGCGCAGGGCTTTCCCTCGGGGCCCGAGGGCTCTGCAACATTCGGTCGCTGTTGGCAAAGATATACGTATTTTACACAGGGCTAGATCCATTCTACTCCGCATAAAGCCGCCTTATTGGGGGGATGGGCTTCCCTCAGTGTGAAGCCACACAGGTGCTGTGTTATTTTCTTACTCAGCTTCCCCGATGCATGCATTTAACCATGGGTTTTTTTTTACTCAGGGCACTGGAATGAAGAAGGTTCAAAGGGCTTTATTTAGCCCTGGGGAGCTGAAATTCAGTACGCTCTGCACAGCTAGCAGGGTGCTGCACTCTCCTTTGCAACATGGGCTGTGCATTTTGTCTTGTACTACTGAACTGCCAGGGACAAAACAAAAGGAGCGGAAGGATTGCAGTAGGAAACTGGCATTTTTCAATACCCAGAAAACAGGGTCCACTGGTGTCCAATACCTGCATTGACCTTTGTGTGCTTCCCCTCATGTGATAGCAGAAGTTCAGACACACACACACAGGACAGACCCCTTGACCTGGATTCACCAACCCTGGTTTTACTTGGTTCCCTGCATGGCTTGGAAACGTTTTCTTTTTGGCAGTAAGTGGGATGCAAATAGTCAAACAAAAGGCTAATTCACTTTCTGCTTTATCTCCCTCCAGACATAATTTTATTATAATTAAATTACCTTACCCCAATGAATTAAAGTGCAGGCCACAGATCATATTCCATGCTGAATTTTTCCACAACCCGTTTCCTTAAAATTCCTCTCTTTGCTGTTCAAGGTCCTCTAGAAGGAATGCATGCACTGTGTGAGCCGCACTTGGAATACTCCAAGGATTAACTGAAGAACACAATGAAAGGGAGAGTATGAGTAAAATAGTTCCTTTATATTTGTATCCTCAAATGTCAGTTCATTACCAAAGTTAGAAACCAGCTGATGCAGAAAACTCATTATGGCTTCATTTAGAATGTTTATTTCTTTAGAGACAGAAAAGAGTTGCCTTGCTTGGCTCACTTGTCCAACACAAATATGCCACATTTTACAGTCCACTTTGGGATGGGAAGTAAAGAGGGTTTTGTTTAGGGCACAGTACACTTAATCCTCTATTTATTTTTTTTGTCTGCATTTATTTAAATCCCAAAGCAGTGAGGACTGTTACTGCCCTCTGTTCTCAATGCTTCTGTCGATATTTGAGTGCCATTACTTGCAAAGCTCCTGCAAGCTCTGGTTATTTACCTGACAGCACATAAGTAAGACAAAATGAAGTGCACATAAGTAAGACAAAAGGGATGTCGTGTCTACAGTCCTTTGCCCAAAAGTCCACTTTGCTGGTAATTTTAGTGCTTGTAACTGTGTCCAGTTAGCAGTTACGCGACCTGGATCTCCATGCAGTCAGGGCGCAGTAAGCTTTGTCTGGGAGTGAGACGGATGCAAAGTGCCTGGGACAGCCCCAGGTGCCCACTCTGGTGGCCAAGCAAGCTCTGTCTGTGCCAGCTGGGCACTCGTGTCAGAGCTCTGCAGAAATCAGGCTGGAGCCACCACTAGGTTCTGTGCAAATCCCCAGGTAATTTCTAATGTCCCCCTTGCCTTGCAGCAAAGAGCAGGTGTATAATTTGAGTGGCTTGACTCAGAAGGAAATTTTTCAAGTAAAACATCCCACAAATTTGAAGTAACCCACCCTGTTACAGATAATTAAAAGGTCACAGCACCGGATTAGTGGCTGGGATGCAGACCTGGCTACAAAGCCAGTGTGTGGGGAAAAAAGATGTCTTGATAGTCCTCGCTTGATTTCCCTTGCACTGACAGTGCATCTAGGTAATGCCTATCTGCCATTAGAAAACATCAGCAATCAAGGAAATACTGAAGAGATAAAAAAATAGTGTAAAAAGAAAAAAAGAAGTGCCAGAAAAACATATTTTGCCAGAAATGACAACTTTTGTATTAAATTCTGTGGGTGAGATTTTATTGCCACTTAGTAATTTGTAAGCTCTTTGAGTTGATTCTTTCTGTACAGTAAATCCCGTGGGTATGGTCTCCTTGTGAAATAAAGTCTGGAGCTTAGACGAGTAAGATCTGGAGACTCAGTGCCTCCATCTCCTCTCTTTCCCCAGTGCCGGCGGTGGCACGGTGCGGGTGACTCGGTTGTGCTGTCCTTGGTCACTCCTCTTTCCCATCACCCCGAGCATGTAGTTGCAGGAGTTACACAGAAAACCAAGTGTCTGCTACTCACAAACGTGTTGACGAACTCATTCTAGGAATGAATTTTTGTAACTTTATTAATCTGCCAACATCTGGCGACTCCTACTTCGTACCTTGTATAAAATTTCCTCGGCTTGGTACTGCATCCTTCAACAACTAGGGATTTGTTTCCTTTCCGTTACCTGTAGCACCCCGCTTGTTAGGAGGAGCAGAAATGTCCACAAGGAGGCCCCAAGAACCTCAAGTCAAGAACCGAGCTCCGAGCGCTGCTCTCCGGCCGTGTGCCGCCGGCAGGTCCGTGCCCGCCCACACCGGCGCCGGCGCTGCCCGCGGCTCCCCAGCAGGTAAGCGCTGCCGGGGTGAGCCGCTCGGCGGAGGCGCCGCTCCGTGCCCGCCCCGCTGCCGTCCCCAGCCCGCCGGGCCCGGGTGCCCTCGCCGCCGGGCGGGGGTCCCGCGGCGCGGCGCC
>JAYDZK010000006.1:14263362-14295323 GCA_034509185.1 Euphonia xanthogaster
TCCATCTTGGGAATATTTTTTAAAAATGCCACTTTCAGCTGATCTTTGACTATGTTGTGGTTTTTCCGTGTATTTTGTATTTATAAACTTTATAAAATTTTAAGAGAGATCAGTCTTGACAAATTCGTGCTGAGCTCTAAAAGAAGTCTTCTTTTCATGTTCCATTGTAATCAAGGATGGGATCTCTGATATTTCCAAGATAATAGAAGGGAGTGGAGGGATGTGGATTCTTTCTCTTCCATTTTGACTTTAAAAATTATTCAGAGGAAATTTTCAAGCATATGTCAAGATTTTGAGATGGAAAAAAAATCCAAAGCCTACAGGATTTCTAACCTAAACAGGTCAGAAAGTCAAGGTCTGCGAGGAAAAAAAAATCCCTCCATATCTGTGATTTACAAGAGGTATTTTAAGCAGGAAAGTGTAGGGGTTGTTGAGACCTAAGCTGGCAAGTTGCTGCTTTTCTCGTTTTCCCCTGAAAGTAGAGGAAGAGAAGTTCTCTCAGTGTGTCAAGCTCTAGTTAGGCCCTTCCAAAATTTCTGATTGCAAGAGTCTTTTCCTTTTTTTCCCCCCACAGGATGCATGGGAAGGTTGGCCTTTTAAAGAAGGCACCTGAAGTTATTAGCTGATATTCACTAGTTTAAACTTGCATATTGCTGTCAATAGTAATTCTTCTGAAATGCACTTCATAAGCTGCATTCTTAGGAGTATCCTTCCCTAAATGGCTGATAATTAGGCATTCTTCGCTTGTACCTATTAATTAGAAAAAGGTTTACAAGGAGGGCATTTTGAAATTAGGCTCATTTGGATTTTGTGCTTGACTAAATAGTATTTATGACTTAGTCAGCACAGGTGAGCACTTGAAAAGCAGACAGCAAGCAGAATTTAGCAGCTGTGAACATGGTTTCAGGAAAATCAAGGCTACTATTTTCCTCACTGATCCTCTATAGTAGTATTCCATTTATTGCATGACTGTTCTCCTCTGTTAGATTTGTATATTTGTCTTTATCAACTCTTTAATTCTTCTTATAGGAAATTGATGGCAAATCATTACTGTTGATGACAAGAAATGATGTACTGACTGGACTTTCATTAAAACTGGGGCCTGCGCTGAAAATCTATGAATATCACGTAAAACCTCTACAGACACAACATCTAAAGAACAACTCTTTATAGCTAATTGTTTATTGGGGTCATGCTGTGCCTCAAAGGAAAAATAAGCAATTTGGTTTCATGTGATGGAACTTTGTAAAGAGAGAATATATCTGTTAAGAGTTTAAACCAAATTAGAATATATATCCTATTGGATAGAGCTGCCAATATACTATATGCTGAGTCTGAACTGAGAGAGGTGGTGTATATTTTTACATAGTACATAATGATTTTCTCTTTTAGGAAGTGTCAATGAGCATGTTGAGATAGCTACATCACTGTATCCAGAACAAAAGGGAGGTATGTCATTCTCATTTTTGAGCCAGACATGTTCTTGATTTCATTTATTAAGATACCAAAAAAATTGAACAAAAACAACCCCAAAGTTTACGTGCATCTTTAGAGAGAGGAGAGAGGAACCAATTAAAGTAGGTTTTGGTTTACAATAAGGACCTACTAAAATTATTACTACTTATAATTTCAGGATGGGACTGACACTTGCCAAGTCACCCTTTTTTGCAGAGGGTCCTATTTTGACCTTATTAAGGTTTACTTGTGGTATGCTGCAATGTTTAAAGCTGTACATAGAACTAACATAACTCCTTCGATAGCAGAAGGTGTTGCTGACAGGTGAAACTGAGTTGTGTATTTTTTGCTGTCCTTTAAATTTTCAGCTTTTCACCTGTTTTTAATAGTAGTCCTATGTAAAATATAGTTGGTTTTTAAGGGTTTGTGTTGCTTTGCAAACAAAAAAGCTTCATTTTATTCCTTTTTTTAATTTATGATTGTTTTCTAACATTATGCAGAAATTTGTAAAAAGTAAAATTCTGCACATTTTTAATATTGTCTGTCTTTGGTGTTGTAATGATTGATTTTTTTTAATGCTTTACTTAACACTTTGAATACTTGTTTTAAGAACTGAAAGAAGCTGTCTTGTCACCATACATCTCTGTTAAAAGAGAGTCATGTTCAATCTGTTTGTACTGGTTCCCAATTTGATAGGTTGCTTGCTATATCCCAATAAAACATTGCTTATGTTTGGATTCAGTTTACTTTACAGATCTTTTACTTTCTCTGTTGTGGTATACTGGAGCTCCTTTCCTCCATTTTCCTATTAAAAAGGTATCAAAATCTACTTAATATTCTATGTTCTTGTGATTACTTTTAACATTACCTACCATAATATTTAAAGATTTAATTATTTTTGTTCTTTCTTCTCTGGTGTTACATACTGCTGAAGGAGAAGCCCTGGCCACAGCTCACCAGTAACATCTCTGTTTCACTTACCCAGGCCTGGAGCTGTCAGTGCTGCGGAGCTGCTGTGCTGGCCCTGGTACACAGGGTGGGTCCATTTACCCCCAAATGTCTGGGAGACAGCCCAGGGATGGTGCTGAACCCTGTCTGGGCTCACCATCATCTCTGGCCCAGAGAGCTTTGCCATGACCCCTGAAATGGGGAATGTGGGGTTGCATCAGTGATGCTGAGCAGAGGAACAAGGAAGGAGGAAATAAGCATGAGAGTGTGGTGAAAGTGGGGACAGGATTCAGGGAGAGGAAGGAGAAGCTCCTGCAATCTCCTGCCTAGGTAGTGGCCCTGTCTTCACTTTGACTTGGTCAAGTGTGAGGTGGCTGTTCATGCTTGTGGTTAAAGGGAGAAAGGGGAGAGAAGGTAGAAAACCATGCTAATAGCTGTGCCATAGGGAAAGCTCATGGTATATGCTATATTACATAAATACATACAGCAGCATGCTTTCTTGGATTCTTCCTAACTTTACATGGTACAATGTATTTATTTGGAATTTGAGACAGTAGGACAGAGATGTATTCATAATTTCTTAGTCTGTCCCTTGTACTGAGCTTACTTCAGGTATTGGTCTGTTTGCAGCAGGTTTGTAAGTCATGGTCTGAATTCTGTTTATGATTTTATTTATAGTTTGGTCGTGTCCAGAGATACCTGCTGGGAGTAGGGCTCTCCTGGAAGACTAGATTCAAATAGAGATCATCAACCCTGCCTTGGGGAATTTTGAGCTATAGTCTGTATCTGGCTAATTTTGGACTGCAATTTAAAAATTATAAATACATGAAACCCCTAAATATTTTAATATAGAATTAGGTTTGTTTATGAAAAGGATCATGAAAGCAGTCTGGGCATGCTAGCCAGCACTATACGTGTAGAATTATTTTGGATGAGAATACATAGTGCTGTGTTAGTGAAGGATTAATTGAATATTCTTTTTTTCTCCATTTGCATGTTTGGTGTGGGATTTACATTTTGTGGTCTTATGGAAGACAGAATTTGAAGTAAAACGGACTTATTCCAAGAGGGAGTAAAAATCTCCACTGTGCAGGCATGAGAGTGCATTTGATGACTACTGAACAAAGTTCTTTCTTTTCAAATGAATTGCATTCAGAAATATCCAGATTTTATTTCCCCTTTGCTCAGCACCACTGAGTCATACAAGTAAAGGCATAACAGAAATTTTGTTGCAAGTGCAAAAGAGAATTTGGAAAATATTGGTTAAAACTGTGACAATTTTTTTACTGTCTCTGATTTTTATTGCAGTTTCATAATGTTCTCTGAGCTTTCTAATGCTGCTCTTCTCTTTGTGCAGTTGACTGTTCTGGGTTTGTCTCTTATATTCTCTTTGCTGTTTCTGGGAGAACAAAAAAGTCTCTCTAAGAGACTGAAGGGTTTAAAAGAGGAAGTCAAAGCCGGATTATTTTTAGCTACCATTCCTCTTGCAGAAAACACAGCTGCTGTTGAGATGAGGAAGCAACTGATAGGCATTACTGGATACCATGTCAGTACTGCAGCTCTGAGTTGCAGAGCTATGCAGGAATCCAATTTAAATCAGGCCCTTATATGTGCCTGCAGCTGGGACAGTCCCTCTTCCCTTAAAGCCCTGCCTGTGCCCTGGGTGATGGTTAAGCTGCCAGCACCTGACTGCTCAGCTGATCCAGGGGGTGAGTGTGATGAAGGTCTTGGCTTTCACACTGAATCACAATTTAGAGAGTGCCCTTCTCCTGGAGGCAGCTTAAGGAATAAAGCAGCACTGAGCTCCCCTGCCCTGCTGTTGCTCAGCACAAGAATGCTGCAGCCAAGGTCTTCCCTGGCCTTCCTGTCTCCTAATATCCTAAGTGCATATCTCAGAATCTTTTATATGCTTTTAAAATTATTTCAAAGCATTGCAATATGTCTGTTATGGTATGATGGGTGTGAAATATATAGGAATTGTTCATCAGCACTGGTCACTCTCCTCTCAAGCTGTGAATACACAACATAGCATGTTCTCTCTGCATCCAAACAGAGCCAAGTACCACACATAAAGCATGTGTAAGGCACCTGCCAGCAAAGTGTGGGATCTGTGGCAGTATCTGTCTGCCAGGATCACTTTCTCAACCCAGAAAAAATTGTTCTGACTGCTTGCTGCTGTCTCCCATCCCTGCATGTTATTGGTCCCAGTTTGTTCTAATGTGCTGCACTTGATCAGGTTGTAGTAGATTCTTTGCCCATATAATTATAAGAAAAGATTCAACAGCTGTACCAGAGGGAGTAAGCCCCCATGCATCACTGCTGGTTAGAAATGACCCTGGCAAAATGTCTCATTAGGCTGTCAATGTCAGGCATTAATTGCTAAATGAACTCTTCCTTCTTTTCCCTTGTTTTTCCAGCATGTTCAAATTCTACCAAATCCTTTCCCTCTTCCTCTTTTTAAAAATCAGCATTTAATTGATCTTTTGTCTTCAACAATCCTCCTTCCAGTGTCACACTTAAGTTGCAGTGACAGTTGTTTTAAAATCAGAGGGTCTTATTTTCTGTGAGTCTGACAGAAGCTGCAAATTTATTTCTCATTTTTTTAATGGCAATATTGTACAACATTTAAAGGCTGACTCTGAGTAGGACCAGAAAAATATTACCTTACTTTGTCTTCATTCTGGTTTTTTACTTCCAAGTCAGAACGGCAGTTCCTTCTCTTCTGGGAATGGCTTTTGGCCCAAAAGTTGTGTGAGAAATGAAATGACTGTAAATGTGCATGGTGGAGGGTGTAACAATCACTGGCTCATGAGCAGTAGGGTGAGTGGAGCACTGCAGAGGAGGGTCTGCTTTACTCTCTCCTTCACCTTGGGCAATTTACACAGGCAATGGATTGGCTTCTTCACCAAATGAGAGGACTTGGTGCTTGGAGATGTGATCCAAGAGATCTCAGCCATCCATGTCCCATTCCATCACCTTTGTGTTGCTCAGTTTGGACAGCAGTTTCCCCAGAGGAAGTGCTGAGGACAGTGGCTGTCATTAGCCCCCTGGCAGGGGCAGCCTCCATTGGCAGAATGGGCAGACTGATTTAATAAGTAACTTTCATTCCTATTGGGAAAGTCTGTTTTCTTTTTAATAATGTAATGAGGTCATGAAATTACTTTTTGCTTAGCCCCTATAATTAGGGAGTTGATTTAGTGATGTTCATTTGGATCTTCAATGTGTGTTCAATTCCCAGAATAACATTGGTCTGTAGTTGCTATAAATTTGGGAAATGCAACCTCAGGCACCTGGAGAGGCCAAGGGGAGCACCTTAAAGACTGTAAGTGGTTCTTGGTCTCCATGTGAGAGTTTCATTGCTGCTGAAGGCTACTGGTGAGTACTGGAGACCACTGTTGTATTTATATGCTGCATCATGAGCATCCTTGCTGAAGGAGCAGTCAGCAGTTACAACTGCCCTATTATCAGCTGATCTGCTGATAAGGCAGCAGCAAATGTCATGGCATTGGCAGACTTGCATTCATTTCAGGATGTTCTCTTCCCTTTTTTGGATGATTGCTATAATCCAGCTGCCCCTCTATAGAGTACATTCTTTGGTACTTACTATATCGAGGATGCCTCTGATTTTAGCAGCTAAATTTTATCAGAAAAGGGAGGGAAAGCTCATTATTTGGACTGATATTTTGGATTCAAGAGTAACGTTGTTTTGTCTTGTCTTAGTGGATTGTGCAAGGAGGAAGGAAGTCGAAGTAAGGAACTTGTGGCTGAGTTTGTTCACAAGCTGGTGACCAAACTGTGGGGAGAGAAATGTGGGAATGGGTGTGTGCCTGGGTGTAGCAACCCTGTTTCACAAGGACACTCTTCAAATTCCCTCCTCCCTTCTGCATAAATAACACATACCACTTTGCCTGAGCTTTCCTACCTGGAAGTATCTGTGTCTAGAGGATTTGAAAACATTGCAGGAGTATAAGGTCATTAAAACTTCAACTCTTGTCTTTTTCAGTCAGATGTAATGTAGAAATTAATTCCTAATGCTACACTTGTAAAGTGGCAGAAGTCCCCCACAGTACTCAGGCACTCTGGTTTCTGTTGTATTTCTCTCTGAATCAAAGGTTTCTCTACCCCCTTGTTTATCTAACTTTGAGTGCCTCCAGTATTACTTGGGTTGATTTTTGTTTTAGCAGCAACTAACCCCAGATCATGTTTTTTTCTGATGTGATTGCCACAGATTAGTCATACATACATCAGCTGCTCTAGTAAGTGTCACTTATACATGTGTTTTATACACATATATGTGTGTGTGTGTGCATGCATGCACTCAGGTACTTGTGTGTGTCTTTTGCAGGCTGCTATGAAGGGTGAAGCTCTCAGAAAGCATTTTATATTGTAGCTGACATGTGAGCTGATATTTTTGATCCAGTAACTGGAAACATTTCATATGTTTCCTTTCTAGATACAACTGTGCACTTTCCAGGAGGGATATGGTTGGCTGCTGTGTATATAAATAAAGCAGAATTCTAAATTCAGAAGTATTTATTTTGAGATTTTTAGCCAAGAACAGTTTTTTGGTCACTTTAAGTAGCTCAGCTTAATTTAGAGTCAGGATTATGTACTCTTGATAAAAGCAAGGTTAAATTAAGAAAGGAAAAAGACAACTTTAAGGAAGGAAAAAAAAAGGTATCTATAATAGTTAATAAAAACTGGCAGGTTTAAATGTATACTGGAAAGCAGGTAACAATATATACAGAATAATACAGTCAGAGAAGATAGATGACTTGTCCTGACCCTGACAGTGACATCTGCTCTCTGTTTTAGGTACTGGCTGATGAGTTTAGCTGGTACATTTTATCTGTGTGACATTGGTTGTGTGTGGAGCATGATGAGCAGCTGAGGCAGGCTGTGTTGGACTGTCCTGGGCAGTTATCAGAATTGAACAGAAGCAGGATGGGAAAGAATCAAAGACTAAAAAGATAATGTGTTTGTGCATTTGAAATACCCTGTTTCTTCATCCCCTATGAACTACTGGGATGTAGCCCAGGACCAGCAAGGTTCATGTTATCAGCAAGAAGCTGTATTTTAAACAGCAGTTTTACAACCTGCTGGCTGCTGCTCATTTTCATCAAGTGGGATGGCATCAGCAAAGCATCGCAGCTGCTTCTGAGCAAAACACAGTAAGCAACTTGAATAGCTCCTTAGGACAGGAACTGAAAAAAACATCTGTCTGAATGAAATTAATGCAAGTCCATCGTGAGACTGAATCTAATGAAGCCAATGGGAATTTGGTCAGATTTCAGGCCCAAGTGAGTCTGGCTAACTCACATTTTGAAGAGTTATTTCTGCCACTGTTACCTTAATCTTGTTGCCATATGGGAAACTGGGGCTGCTTCCAATTGCCTAAATACTTTCTTTAGAAGCAATCTGCCCACGTAAGTGACTCAGGTTTGCAGTGCTGGATGGAGCTGCACTGAGATGCTCCAAAGACAGTGAACGTCTGCCTGTCTGTGGAGGTTTATACAGACCACACTGAATGAGTGTCTGTGTGTGCTTGTTGCCACAGGAAAGGCTCAGTAAACAACTGCTCACTGCTTTGTGTCCTCATTCTGCCGTGGAGGTTAGTCCACCACTACCTTGCAAGGCCACAAAAGCACAAAAAGTAATGAAAGAAACCTTGTGCCTAATGCAGTAAATTTCTTATAAGGTAGAAAGGAAGTTGGTTGTGCAGATCTGCCTTGTTTCAGAGAGAGGCAAATGCTGAAATGTTCAGTAAGATTCTTTTTCATCTATTGGTAGTGAAGTGTCATTTGGAAGAAGAATGGTCACTTTTTGAGGTGAAATTGCATGAATTAAAATAGTTCTTTTACTTAAAATGTTCACATTTATGTATAGGTAGAAATAGTCAAAAGCTACTTTGTTTTTTGATGTTGCTCTTTATTTGCCTTTAAAAGATCCATTAATAAATTAAAAGCACCTAGAAGTGACAGAAGTAGCAAGACATAAGCCCGCAAGTACAATACAACACAATCTAAGAAGGTGAGCAAGAACGTCCCCAGGAAAAGCTAGAAGTGTTGTAAATAAAGCTTTCAGAATTGGCTGGTGACCAGAGAACATCACAGCTGGCACAGCCTCACTCCGTGGTGTCATTTTTCCTGCTGTTCAGGGGATAGCTCAGGCTGCTGGACTATTTTGCTCTTGCATCTGTTATGCCCTGCTCATCAAGGCAATTTTTTATCTTGCAAAGCACCTCAAAATGTCACACAGAGCAGGACATCTCCCCCATTTTTGGTGCCTATGAATTTAATGTTTGTACCCAGAGCAGTGCTGTATGACTGCCAAACTCAGGAGGCACAAAGGCAACTTAACTGCAGTTTTTACTTTGGGCACTTCCCACTTGATTTGTACTCTGTCACATGGAGTCTGAAAATGACACTCGGAGAAAACGAGAGAAAGGGTTAGAAGCTGTTGGAAGCTCAGGATGATTTCTGTTGCAAATGTGGTGGCCACAGTTTATGAGGTGAGAATCATTGACTGTATTGTTTTATCTCAATGTTCAAAGCTATCACCTGGGGTAACTAAAGTAAAATATGCATTATCTGTCTGTCTAGTTTTCTCCCTACCCCTCCCAAATGTAATAGGGCTACATAGGTTGACTCCTGCCTGCTCAGAAGTCATGATAAGATTATTAGAATAAAGGAAACTATTTAATTAAACCTACAGAGATAGCCCAAACCCTACAATCACCTCAGTGATTAATGTAAAAGTACTACAGTAACTACAGTCTGATGAGTAGCAGCAGCAGTCATGCAGTCAGATTACATGCAGAGAAAGTAGTCAACAGCTGTAACTATTACACCACAAAGGAGATATGAGAGATGCTTTTTGTTCCTTTCTCATTTTCTGCTTAAAGAAATCCTGATTCTGACTGATTCCCCATTCAGTCACTGGGTCAGAACCTCAGTTCTGTAGATCAGTGTGGCATCAAGGGGTCATGACAAGTTATGTCAATGAAACAGCAGGTCTTATGCCTGTATATTCATTTTACTGAAGAAATATTAATAAAGAGGATATAGAGATTTCCTGATTTTACATGTCAAAAACATGTTACAGATGTCAAATTATTTGTTTCATTAAAAGGTCTAGGAATAGCTAAAAATTAATTTAAATAATGTTTCCTGCTGGGATTTTCCAGAGAGCTTAGGGCACTTCAGTCTGCAAATCACACTGGAAGTCAGGGACAGACTTTGATTTCCAATTTCCTGAGGGTCCTTCATAAATCCCTTGTTCAGGAGTTTATGGAGGGAAAAGTAGTCAGCAATGGAAGAGGCCAATAAGGAGTTAACATTGATAGGAAAGCCATGCTGTTAAGTTTATCAGGAAGGTTGAATAGAGCCAAGAGGTTTAGTTTCCCTGGGCAGCTGCCAGTCCAAACTGACATTTCCTCTCATCTCTCAGCATGTGGCCTTGTGCTTCAAAAAATGACTTCCGGCCAAGTGTGCAAGCACAGGAGCCATAAGGAGTTTCCACTGGAACCAAAACCTGAGGGGAATGAGCACAAACACAAAGGTTATGTTTGAGACAGGGATAGACCAGCAGAAAATCTGGCTATTCACCTCCTTAATAAAATCATGCCCAGATCTTTTCTCCCTCTTATGAACATCAGTGGTAGATGCTGACATTATCACAAGTGAAAGTGGGTCTATAATGTCCACCTGAAGGAGGGAAAGGATAGGAGAGCACAGTAGCAGAATCACAAGACTTTGGAGGGAGACTAGAGCATAAGCAGACTACAGACCATCCATGTCAATGGGATAACCCAGTATTTCTCTTTCATGTGAGGGTAACGTACCAGACTTTCAGCTGGACGTAGCTGGCAGCTACACCAGCTGTGGAGGGAAGAGCAAATACATCTCAACCCCTACCTCTTGCTCTCTGCCTGATCCCAGGCTTGTATCTTATCCACTATAGGACCAGTCTGGGATGCCACAGTGCATTCTGCTTGGGTAAAATGCACAGGTTGACATTATAATTGAGAGTCAAATTCAGTGGAGAAAGCAGGAATAATTTTTCAGAGACAATCTCAGTTAGAGATCCTTTTGATATCCAGAGTATTCCACTTGACCTTTAGGTTTTATCAATAACACAAAAAGACAATTATTTATCCTCCTTTTGTAATCGGTTTAAATCTCTTTTAGAGGTAATGTGGAACTTTTACTGGGACTGGGAGAAAGTTTGCTCACTTTAACTGTTTTATGTAGAACTGCTGATATGCTTTGAGGCTGAGTATTTCTAAAGAGGGCAGTCAAGTTGTATTTGAAGCATTTACTTACTTCTTTGTCATTGGTCAAGCCTAGATTCTTCATGTCTACAACGTTATAAAAAGTGTTGTTCAAGACGGCTTCTATGACCTGTACCTGAAACCATGAAAATGGATGAGACAATGAATTAGGGCATCTTTTCAGTCAACAGCCTGGCAGGCTTTTCACTCTGTGTAAAAAAGAACAATGCCACCCCCCCCAGTACAGTTGATCACATGCAATCTAGTGAACGTGTGTGGCACACCTTTCACTTTTATTCACGTGCTGCCAAGAACTCAGTGATGTTCTCCCACATTGTGTTCCCAGCTGGTGACTTTCCAGTCTTAGAACTGACAGAGGAAATAACAGTCTTATGTTGGTCTCCTCAGTGGTGTAATTAACATTCACTATTATTGAAGTAAAACATCACTAGGAGGAAAGAAGATACCTGTGGCACTCTGGAAAGGACAAGCATCTGGATGCAGTTGACAGTTTTCTGGTAAGAGGGTGAATATTCCCCACAGTCAGGTGGTCCAGCAAAGGCATCAAGGATACATTCACGGATTTTTTTCCTAGAGGTAACACAGCTTCTTACAAAACCTTGTATCAGCTGTCTCTGCTTAGATCTGTAATGCTCTGCTGTGGGGTGGATTTTGTTTATATTTTGCATGTCTTCTCTGATAAATATATAGCCCATGGAATTTTATGGAAGAACAAGTTGTACTTTCACCCAAATTCTGTTTCCTCTCCCCACCCCTGCCAGATATATAATTCACAAAAAGTTTTGTTAAAACTATTTAACAAAATAGTTATTTTATTATCCTAAAGTGTTCTGTCCTGAACACTGAACTGTTCTTTTGAATCCTGTCCAATGATGTACCCTTAGAGAGAGAAGTACCCTAAGACATGCCTCTCACCCCTCATAACAAGAGCTTATTGCTGTCACGGAGACCTGTGAGTGGCTGGTGCACAGCAGCTGTGGATCTGGCCCCTAGACCTTCTGTATTGTATAGAGGGACTTTGTGAGTATAGATTGGGA
This sequence comes from Euphonia xanthogaster, assembly GCA_034509185.1. Taxonomy (NCBI): domain Eukaryota; kingdom Metazoa; phylum Chordata; class Aves; order Passeriformes; family Fringillidae; genus Euphonia; species Euphonia xanthogaster. The sequence goes on from JAYDZK010000006.1 coordinate 14,275,096, forward strand.
AATTAATATTACTTGATATAACATATACCATATGCAGTTAAAGTCAAAATCCTTGCATTCGCCGTATGACCATTTGCAGAAGAACTCTCCACATAGAATCCTGTCATGTCTTTCAGGAAGCGTGGTGTGTTCATTCTTATAGAAGCCTTCAAATCCAGACTGTGTTGTCTTCATAAGTTTCAGGTCCTTAATTCCAGCAAAGACAATCAGAGGACCTGTGATTGAAAATTACAAGGAAATACAAGCTTCTTTTCACACAAAGAAAGAAACCTTTGGGTGCATACTTGCATTGACATCTCCAGAGCCAGAAAGCAGACAATAACTTTCTGCACACTGATATTGGCAGAAAGGTAAGAAACAAGACAGGAACTACTGAAGTCAGGCTCAATCTAGAAAATCACTGGATGAATGGAGAATGCCATCAAGTGATCTGCAGTTAAGGAGAACTGAGAATAGACTTTTTTATCTTGCTTGGAATTGGGATGTATTGGGTTGGCTCATGCTGATGTCCACTTAGGAATGGCTCTAAAGGGAAATGAAATAGACTACCAGTACTGTGATGGTGCCTTTTCCAAGAACACAGACAAATGTAAAAATTCTCTGTATAAAGACAGAGCCTCAGTCAGTAATTTGCTTTAGATAGCCATCCCGTTGGGAGTTTTGCATCTCTGAGAATGAGGACCAGGAGCCAATGCAAATCCCTGCAGTTCAGCTAATGAGCAGGAACTGGCACTGATACAGATGCCACCCACAGGTTCACACTGACAGTGGCTTTGCTCTTAGCCACTATTTATAAAACGAGCTGTTGAGGATCACTGCTGCATGAGTGGATCATTGTCTTGTAAGCACCAAGCAGTTGTGACCTGAACTTTTTCTGCTGACACCTTTTGAATGGCAGCTATTTCAGTTTCAAGCAGTCAGTCTTTTAGAGCACACCAAGATGGTAACTGAAAATTTCACTGACCAGAGATGCCAAAGAGCTTATTCAGAAAAGAGAAACTTCATGGCATGCAGGCTCGTTCAGGGCCTGTGCAGATTGTCAGGGCCTGAAGTCCAAGCTGCTGGTTTTGTGCTGCTCTTGGTGCTCACACTAGCTAGTTAAAAATTCATCCTTGAATATGCCAAGTGAATAGTAATCCTGCCTTGGATATGGAGGACTCACAAATTTTGTCCTTAAATGATATCTTTGAAGGATTTTATACTGGAAATAATTCCACCGTGGTAGACATTTCTATATTGCATGGTTGTTTAGAGGTTTGGGTGTTTTTAAACTGCTCTGTGACTGGATATTACTGACACTGTATCTTCTCTATTTCTTTTCTTGTTTGCATTCAGTATTGTTTTTGAATGAGCCTAAGGAGGTGTATGTATCATTTTGCCTATGTCCCCCTGTTATTTACTGAAGCTGTAAAAAAATATAAAGAAGAGAATGACCTTGGACAGGATATTTTGGGGTTTGTACAGATCTTGAATAATTGAATAAAAATGGGTATAAAACCGTGACACACAGATATTAATGTAGTGCAGGTACTATCAGTGAACCTGAAGAGATATTTATCTTATATTCAAATACTTAGACTTATTTGAAAGAGCTCCTTGCAACAAAAGATTGACTGAAAGGCTGGCTGACTGTACAGCAATCAGCCTGAAAGTAGCTCCAAAGGAGACAGCACCCAGGGAGAGTTTCCAAGGGGAACAGCTCATGCTGTGATTTCAGGAGGCTTTGTGCTCATGCTGTCTTCAGTTGACAAATTTTGGTTTGGTTAAATTACTTACAATGTTTTGAGTTTCCAAAAAACTCTGAGCCTTTTATCAGCTGATACAATGGCAAAACATAATTCTATTAAACCTCACTAGGGTTTTCTTTTTCATGATAAGAAAATTATTAAACAATAGGATTAACTGAGAAATGAACTCCTGTGTGTGGCTGATAGGTGCATAGGAGGATGCTAAATATATAGAACATTCTCTTAGAAGAAAAATAAAAGTGATTTGAAAATGATCACTTTGGTTATTGTTCACCTAGGCAGGGAATTCTAAAGAAACAACTAAAGGGCTACATGAAGGGAAGTCTAAGAAGGAAAGGTGGTTTCTTCAGTAAGCCATAAAAGCTTTCTCTTTGTGTAGAATCTGAAGTGGGAGAATTGCTTGTTAAATTTTCATTATTTAATACAATTTTATTAAGAGCAACAGCTTTTCAAAAATGTTTTGACTCTTTTTGTTTGTTTCTTTTTTTAAAAATTCAGGTGTCTTTTTTAATGTTTTCCAGAAAATACAGTCAATACTGTTGAGGCTGCCAAAAGTACAGCAGTAGTTAACTATACTAGAGACATTAGAAAAAGATGAGGCCAAGAGGCACTGGAGACTTGTACAGGCTTTCTGTGTTCTTTCAGCAGGAACACAGGAACAGTGCTCAGATGGACCTTTCAAAACTTGTATCCTGTCTGCAAGTGAAACTGGTCTTGCCACTGGTTCTGGATAGGATGGGAAATAGTTCTAACTTAGATTAATGTAGTATAGACAGGTACTGAACCAACGCCTAAGCCCTCTAAAGCCATTATGTGAAATGATACAGTGGCCTCAGCTCAGTTCCCAGTAACCTGGGAGATGGATTAAGCAAAACACCATCACAGTCAGACTTAACTTGGGCTTTTGTTGCAAGCTATAGCAAGTAGAGATAATTTTTACACTCCCTTTGGAATGCCAATTCATGGACAGACAGCTGAGCTTGAAAGCCTGCCTTTTAAGTATCACAAAACTCTTGGTCCAGCCAAATACTGCTTTGTTTATGCATGGTGTGCAAAAATAGTAAGCACACTCTGAAGTATTTTCATGTGAAAAATGGTTCACATGTAGTCCAGAGTGCTCATGATGTTCAAGCTAGTCTGGCTTGCAGCAACAAAATTGCTTTCTTAGAAATAAAATCAGGGCATGTTGACAGGAGTTTGAAAACTACTGCAAGCCAGGCAATTGGCCTGCAGCACTGTGGTATCAGGTAAGGATCATAGGAGACCGCAGGTTGTAGTATAAGGTAGAAAAGTAAGCAGCCTGTTCTCAGCAGGCTGTTAAATCCTGTGGCAGGATGTAACAGCTCCGCTGGATGTGCTGTTGTAACCATTCCATGTTTGGGATATACATACAAATGCGAGCTATGTTAGTTCCTCAGCCATGTCTCAGAGATCAAGAACATCAAAATTACACTATAAAAATCTTCTTTGGTTTAGCCCTCTGGAGCAGTTTGGCTGTGCCCTAAGCCCTGTAACACCCATAGCTATCTCTAAAGCCATCTTCATCTCTCATTGGCAGAAATATTTACAGAGAAGTAGGGGACACTGCCAATTCTTTTCTCACCATTCCGGCACTGCTCAGCTTCACAAAAGCGGATCCCATCAGGAACACATATGAATGAGTGGATGTGGGGAATGCCATCCTGCAATTTAGAGCAGACATGTAAGTAAAAGTGCCATAAATATTACTGTGTTAATTTGAAAACAGGAGCTAAGAGAGTGAGGAATGACTACAGCGTAAACAAATGGAATTTATTAGTATTTTAGATACCTCATGCAGACGTTGCCATGGTACTTCTTGAACGTAGGCTTTGACGTACGCCACTTGGCAAAATGTTGTCATGAAGTGATTGCAGATATCTATAGCAAATTGTTCTAAACTTGGGATCTAAGGCAGCAAACAGTATTATTAGAAAGAAGCCATAACTTCATGTACAAAAGTAGATTTTTCTGTTTGTTGTATTTGGGAAGAATCAGTGTGGTTAAAACCACATTTCTCTTATTTCTAGCTTGGCTCACTGTGCCCAGTCATTTGACCAGCTTGCAGCATGTGCTGCAAATAGCAGCTGTAGTTGTGTCAAAAATCTTCCATTCTGTGGTACCGTGAGCTGCAGTTCTTGGACTGAGAGAAACTGCTGCAGGAGTCTTATGCTTTGAGGATATAATGCTGAAATAATAATTTATCGTGATTATTCTGATTGATATGGTGATATTCTAATTAAGTTTTACAGGGTAAAGATGGGATTTCATTATGGAAAAATTTAGTGCTACAGATTGTCATTATGATACATGCAATTGATGGCAGTAAGAGCACAGAAGAATTAAGAGGAGTCTCATACTTTGAGACCTTCTGTTTAAAAATACTATATAGGAATAATATGGGATTACAGGCAATTAAATTTAAAAAAAGAGAAGGCTTTTATATGATAAATCCACAAAAAACAGTGCTAGCTCTTGAGAAGAAAGGCTTTAGAAAGCTAAGAAAGAATCCACAGGACAAGCAGTGGAGGAGGAAAACTAAAATCACTGAAAATTACTTTGGTACTGGTCCGATGTGCAAATTGAAAATAAAAAGTTAGTATAACAAATACTTCCAAATGATGTTGTAAGAAACAGCAAGGCTAGTTAAAAAATAAAAAAAAAAAATACCCCATTTTTTTTGGCCAACACAAGGACAATATTCTTTATGGTGTCTGTAGGTATCACAAGAGAATTGTTTCCTTCCAGGTACTCCTGAGGAGAAGTCAGCCGGAGATGCGCACACACTTCCACTTCTTTAACAAACTGCTTCTTTCCCTCTTTATGAAGGCGAAGGAACTTAATTGTATTCTTGCCATATTCACAGTTGAGGACTTCGAGGTCCTTGATCTGCAAAGACATCATGTGGCAATAGTAAAGAAATGCAGTAGAAGCCTGAGTTATGCTGTCATGAAACAATGTCAGTGAAACATAAACAGTGCTTATGGCCATTATGTTTGTTACCCATGATAATGAGAATATTTTCATTATAAATTGCAGAGTCCCGACAGGAAGAAAAAATGCTTTAGGAGACTATTATTGTATTAGTAGCAGCTGTGATAAAATTTTAAAATTTTCTGGGGAACAGATTATAGAATAGGAGTCACAGTGAACTAATCTCTCATTTGTCATCTGTGAATTAGTCCTCACTATATAGACCTTCACTGAGTCTCTTCTCTGGGATCATTGGTTTTCTTTGCACTAAGCCCTATTATTAAGTTTTACCCTGCTTCTGTCAAACACACCCCATTTACACATCTCTTACAGTTTTGGAGAGGCTGTACTAGCAAGGTGACAAAATTCTGCAAAGGTTGTGAGGATTTCTGTTCTAAAATAGCCAGAGCTCATTGCACAAGACTTTCTGTGAGGCTGAAATATCCCATATTCCATGTCAACAACTTTTAATGTAAATCAGCCCCTTTTCATGTAGGCATAATGAGGATGGAGAAAGAGCACTTTCCTCACCAAAATATAAATTGAAGCTTTTTATGTGTAAGTTGCTAAAAGATTATCAGATGTGAAATCGCTCCATTCAGACTTATTTGTTCCTAAGAGAAATGTTAATGCACTTTAAAAATAGTTGGAAAAGGCATTGGCTATTTGTAAATAAATTAATTTGGTTCAGAGATCAGAGCGTTTCTCCGGCTCAGTCCCTAAAGGCTCAGTCCCGAGGGGTCACTGAAGGTGCCCGGGGTGACGGGAGGTCCCCAGCGCCGGAGCCGGCATCGGGCAGGCGCGGCGCTCCCCGGGAACCCTTTCTGCGGGCACGGGGCAAGGGCTGGGCGGAGAAGTAGTGAGCTGGAGTGATGTTGTTTTGCTTGTCTGAACATCAGGGGCTTTTTTCAGATGGTTGTGAAAAATGTGTACGTTAGTCATGGAGAACTGAAAGGAAAACAAAAAGTTTCGGTATCTGCAGGCTGGAGCCTTTTTAAAAGCAGAATACCGTGAATATTCTAAATAGTCAAAATAATTTTTTCCTGGTTTTTGTCAGAAACATAGCTTGTCAACTGTCATTTTGTTGCCCAAAGAAACCGTGAGCAGCTTCTGGCGGCTCCCAGGAGCCCTTGCCCCGCTGCCCGTGGCCGTCCCTGCTGCGGAGCCCGGCTTCCCAGGCCGGCTGCGCCGTGCCGGGCGTGCTCCCTGCTCCGTGGGCAGGAGCTGGCAGCTCTCGCAGCGCAACTTCTCCTTTCAGAGCCACTCGGGGCTCGCCCTGCCCAGCCGGGTAACCAAAATGCCGGCGGGATCTGCTTGGTGCCACTCTGCTCTGCTCTTACTTCTCTCCTGCGTGCCCCTGTGGGCCGCTGAGATTTCCTGCAGGAATGAAGATGGGGAGACGGTGGATTGGTGAGTAAATACTGTGCAGGGGAGAAACGCTGGGAGAGTAAATAAATTCATTGAGATTAAACCGCGGGAAGTGGGTGGGTCACCGAGAAGCAATCCAAAGGCAATGGCTGGTTCAGCGCTGTTGGCATGAGAAGAGTGGCGGAGTGCTGCGTTTGAAAAACCGAGGATAAGTCACTGAAATCTGATTTAATTTCCCTCAACCAACCGCCGTGCAGCATCATGACTAACTGCAGAACAATCAAATAATCACGGTTTTACACGGCGTTCATGTCTCATGATCAAAGGGAGCATAACCTGTGTTGCGGTGCCAAGGCTGCGCTCGCCAGCGGCAGCCCCGGGGCCACGGCCGGGCCCGGGAACCGCCGGGCGGGGAGGGCGCCCGCCTGTCCCCTTCGGCTGGCTCTGAGCAGCAGCGGGGCTCTGGGCCCCTTGCTGAGGGCCACTGAGCGGCAGCGGAGGCTGAGCCGCCCGGGCTGGCGGCAGCAGCGTGCCCGAGCCGCCTGTGCCCTGTCACTGGAGCAGGAGTCGCTCCCTGCCCGGAGCTGCCGTCGCGGTACCGCCGGTGCCTTCGCACTGCCAGCTGCGAGCCCAACTTCGGGCATTAAATGATTAATTGGATTAACGAGTTTTCAAGATGAAGAGGTGCAAAGTACAATTGCATAATATCCAGCCCAGATTTTAAAAGTGAAATGAGGGCTCTTTAAAAAAAGCTTCCTGACGATAAATGTCAAGCAATTTCAAAAGAAAAATGTTTTTCTTGTGAACAACGATTAGTTTGGATACAAGTGCTCAAGAAGTAGGCCCATCCCTTTCCTTGCACACAGTGCTAACTGCAGGGAAGGCAGGCGCTCCTGCACCACAGGCAGGAGCACAAAAGCTGGCTTTGCTCTCTGTTGGCATAGCATCAAATGTATGAGGGTCTAATCCATCCCTATGACTTGTCACCTTTGCCAAGGCCCTTCTGGATAATGTAATTTTTTCAAGAATCAGACTCTTAGTTGGTGCAGCTGCCTAGGAACTTAAAGGTATGAGATATTTTATTTCTCCCTAAACTGGATTTATTCCTTGCAGAATGAGGATTTTTGTGAAAAACAAATGAACACAAAACCCCAAACAAACAAACAAAACCACAGACCAATATATACAAACTGTCAATTTCTCAGATGAAGACAATTTTTGTATTAAAATTTTCTGAGAAATTCTTTGAAGGCTGGGGATAGGAGTAATTCACCTGTCCCTCAGTGTCAATGCCAGGGGCGTGGGGCCTGTTCCAGGAGGGAACCTAGGGGTCTGCACAGGCAAATCCATGTTCCCTTTCACAAATTTAGCAGGTAAGACAGGGGGATTACCTTTTCAATATGCCTTGATCAAAAGAAGAGAAACTTGCCTGTCTGCTGGGGTCATTCTAGTTAACTAAGAAGAGTCAGCCTTTGGATTCTGGATTTGGTTGCTATGAAGCTGACAGCAGAAGCAGAACTGAAACTGCTGAGAAAAGCCTCCTCTTAAGCAAAAGATGTCAATGTCCTTTTGAACAAACAACACTGCGTTCTTTTCAGTTAGCAGCAGGTTTGTGTGAGGTCCTGCTATGCAGTGGTTTCATCCTGCAGTATTCCAGAACTCCTCAGTACTCACACACCCTTTCATTTGCCGCTGAACCAGAGGGATCACTTGCTTTATCTGACCTGATCCCATCTGTGCTCCCCAGCTGGGCTGGCAGCTCCTCCCCGCACGCAGTACCTGGGCGGGCAGGAGTCTCTCCTGTGTTTTCACTTCACTCGGGATCTCATCCCACAATTCTCGCTGCACCTCCCGCAGGGGCTGCCAGAGCACATGGCCGTAGGACCGGCTGTGTGAGGAGGGCAGTCTTTCCTTTATTCATCTAAGCTCACTGTTTTCTGTGGGAAGCCTTCCCTGCAAATAAAAGCCAGCACTATGCTTTCTGAGAAATGCTGAGTCAAGGACTGAAGCTGCCATGCACATTGTTTGCTTGGACTTTTTTTGAGGGGGTAGGGAGGAAGGGAAGAAGTAAAGATGTGATTCCTGCTTGTAAGTTGTGTTCAGTCACAAGAAAACAATGTGACAATGCTAATCCAGTCTAAGCGGATTTGCTCTTTCTTGGTTCTCGGGAAAATAACTTTTACTCTCCTCCCACAAATGCCTAAGTTCTTGAGAAATTTCCTATGCATGAATAGCACTAAAGATCTTATACAATTTAATTGGCAATACACTCAGCTGGCTTTCTGGAAAGAGCCAAAACATGTATCCACTGGGAATTGGCAGGCAATTTCCTGATAGCTCAATGACTAGCATTTTGTGAGCATATCTGCTAAGGTGGGTTTGTCAGATGCAAGGCTGTAAACACTTCCAGAGCATAAACCTTTCAGTAGGTTTCAAAGTAGTTTGGAAAGGCTTCATCTACTAATTCCTGGATTAGCTCTTACTACTGTAACTACTGCTATTGCTCTCCTTTCCAAATCTTCATTTCAAATCTTTATTTCAAATAAAGGGATTGCTGTGACTCCTGGTGCATGTATAGGCACAGGCCACTCTCCCCAGCCTAGTTATATAAATCACTTTCTTCTCTGTGATCTGTCATCAGAAATTATTTCTCCTGAGATGCTTTTGAGGAGATCATTCAGTCAGTGGCAATGCAGGTTGATTACCAGGACTAGCACTGGTGTGTGTTTTTCTTCTGCCTGTACATGTACATTTCCCATGGATTAAATGTTATTCTCTAGTGAAATGTTTTACTGCCACTTCTTACCTGTGTTTGGAGATGTCTTTTGTGATCAACTTGAGCCTCTAAATCAACTGGGCAAAGTTTACTCCTCCTAATGTACTTGAGTGGTTAAGCACAGGCTGCATTTTTGTTAATAGTATAGACTGAAAATAATGCCACTCAGTCCTTACTGTTGACATTAATAGCAAATTACTCAATTACAGCCCTCAGAGAAAGTAGCTGAGTTAATTACATTGTGATTAATCCCATGGACTTGTGCACTGGGAAAACTTGTTTACTTTATCAGGAACCTTAGTATGAACTGAGCCACTTACTCCGTTTATTGACAATATTGAGTACTTTACAGTTTTGAAGAGATTTGTATTCCTGGCTAATGGTTTGAAAATTTCCAGTCTGCAACAGTTCATCAGAGTGCACAGAGTGCAAGTCTGTTATGGAAAGTATGACTGGAACCACATTTTATCACTTTGCTTTATACTTATTTTGTGATTGTGATACATATAAACATAATATAATGCACTTTTTTATTTCGGTACCCCATTTTATCTATTTACTATAAAGTCATATTTATATAATAAAGAAATTGTTTGACCTGGGGGAATGTTAGCCTGGGTTTGGGACCTGAGGTTCTTTACCAGACCAGGAGCAATTGGGATTTCATGGACTCAACCAAGGCTACCTCAAATTCTTCAGGGGTACCACAGCAGTCTGGCCACAGCAACAGGAATGTGGTGCTGAATCAGCCTCCCTTGCCTGCTGAGAAGCAGCACAAATTTGTCTGCAGCAGGGACTGTGCTGCCAAACTGCAGCTGGTCCCCGGGCTGGGTCATTGCTTTGAGGGTGAGGCCACACTGCTCCCCCTCCAGCCCAGGCATCCCTGGATTCACCTCCTTTTTCTCAGGGAAGGAGATACTCATTTACACATTCAAACAGGGTGGTGATGAAAAACCAATCGCTCTTTGCTGTTGCAGGTTTGCTCTTTACAAGCTGCCAAAGCATGCCAAAGGACAGATTCCCATGCTGGGACTGGAATACCTGTACATGGATGCCCTGGCTCCACAGTGGCAGCTTGGTAAATACCTCATCAACATGAGCCAGGGCGCTCTGGGACAAACACTGCAGCAGCTGTATGAGACATATGAATCCAAGGCAAGTGGCATTTTGGGTTTTTTATGTGGGTACTTGATATTTTGTGCAGACTACATGAAAGCAGCCAAAATAAGCATGTAAGGCCAGGCCTGACCAATGGATCTGCTAGAACACATAGGGGAGGAGCACTTTGACAGCTGGGCAGGTTATTTGTAGTTTTTGCTACAATTAGGGATAATCCTCAAACTTCTAATTTCTAGTCAAGCTTTTCTTATAGTTAGAGTATTGTCCATCAAAAAAAGAGTGTTCATACATTCTCCCTTTGGCTTCTTTTCTGCAATTCATGTTGGGCAATATCTGAAGCAATATCTGACCAAGCTCAGTGGTAATTGTTACAGACACTTGTCTTAAGTCCTGCTATGTGCATGTGTTTCATACTCTGACTCAAATCAAATCTGGGTTTTCATCGTCCCCCTGAAATGACTGTGACTGCTCCAGCAGTGGTATGCTGCTTGTTGACCTTTTTTTTTTGCTCCCACCCTCAGACACCTCATGTACATTTGTGTGAAGTGATTGTAAATATCACAAGATTTCCCTATAATTTTTTTTCCCATCTGTGTGGTATTGTTGGGAGTCTGGGTGTGTCTTTGCATTTCTCCTGTGGGTTTGTGGTAGGGTGCAATTAATTTGTATGTAGAAGAGACTTCCAAAAGTCACTCAAGTATTGCCAGTCCAGAAAACTGTCAAATCCCAGGTCTTACTGCAGCTGTAATAAACTGTTTACAAACTCACAGTACATTGGGAGGAGAGGCGTGTCCCAACTCCTTTGAAGTTCTCTATTCAGGGGAAATAAGGTGCGGCTGTATGCAAATTTTTTGCAAAAAAGCTTTAATTGCTTGCCCTTAATAAGAACAGTTGTCACGTCTATTTTTACTCAGCAAATATTTTTACCAGATCTGATTGCTAAATCAGAGAGAGGCCCAAAAAACAGACAGTGGAACTTCTTTGCAAGCAAGTGGCCACTAAACCCATGTAAACTGGCTTAGCAAGCATATTCTACCCTTGGGAAAGGGCTACTGCAGTGACTGAGAGAGCTTCCACTTCTTGGCAGCTGAGGCCCTAATGCTGAGTCTTCAGGTTTATTTTACTGTAATGTCTGTGGAGACTGTCAGCTGAACTGGGAGCAGGATTAGGCTCATGATGTTCACACAGAGGAATCCTGAATTGTTTCTTCTGTTCCCAGCAGATGTTTCTTAAATGCCTTCCTCTTACTGAATGTCATGTTTCAGAAATATGTGTTTCCTTGCAGAGGAACACCATTGCATATGCAATATACAACGATGAGATCCCTGAATCAGACTCCAAAGGGTCGAAATGTGGACACACCAAAGGTACAGGGAGAGTCCCAAACTACTATTTTCTCCTTTCTAAAGTTGCAGATAGCATCTGCTTGTCTGTCTGTTTGTCTATCTGCATATCTAAAATTCCTGCCTGAAGCAAAACTGAAGAGTGATTTGCATGGTGTGTGGTTTTTGTATAGTTACCTATGCTGCAGCTTCTGTTTTGGTTTTGCTGTGCCTGTGCTGTGTGAAGGATCCTGGGGATTATGGACTCGTTTCAAGAGTTGAAACTAATATAAATCCTTTGAGCACCATCCTGTGCCTGATGGCAAAGCAGTACAAGATGTGAAGGGAAACATTCCCTCAACAGAAAGCCCTCCAAACTTTCTGGGACAAGAAACTGCTGCCAAGATCATGGAATCACTGTAGGATGTAGTTACAGAAAATTGAGACTTTAAATGAGTGCAAACTTCAGTGGAGTTTAAATGTTCCCCTGAGGAAGCAGATGGGCTTTGCCCAGGCTGATGTGGAAATGAGCACATTTTGCAGGGCTGTATTTTCAGGCTGCAGCAATGGGCACAGCTCAGGAGCATGATCCACCCTGGAGGGGAGAAGCATAGCCTGTCTCTCTGCTGCTTCCCCATGGGAGACATTTTGGTCGATAGAGCCTGTTTCCCTTTGTCCAGTAAATATTTGAAGTGAAGAAAGATGAGCAGTGGAGAGAGGGTCACAACCTCTGACCTTCAGTTGTCAGAACTCTTGAAGGCAAAATTTGGGCAGAGGAAGGAAGTGTGAAAGGATTTATTCAAATAAAACATGATGACAGTTTGAGTTATGCAGGAAAGAACTGATGCAATTTTAATACAATATTAGTGTCTCCTGTGGTCTAATAATCTACTCTAGAACAGCTCACTGTAGACATTGACACATTGAAATGTGGCATCTGCAGCAGAAAAACCAAAGCAGGGCGCAGCTCTATCATCTCAGGGCTTTTTTCCTCCTTTATTCATTTGCAGTAACTTTTATTTTGACAGGATTTCTGCTCTTGGATAAGTCACAAGGCTTCTGGGTGATTCACAGTGTGCCCCTGTTCCCTCCCAACCCTGAAGATGGTTATGGATATCCATCTACTGGGGAGTCCTTCGGACAGACAGCCATCTGTATAACCTTCAAATATGATCAGTTCACAGAAATAGGTACGAAAAGCTTCTCCCTAAGAAAGCCTTTGTCCCACCACGCCTCTCTGATCACTTTCCTTGAGGTTTCCCCTCAAAAATTCCGTGTTCTTGACCTTTTTTTGTAACATTGGGAAAGCAAGTGGGGCCTGGAAAAAGCATTCTTGGCTTCAGTTGTGTTTATCCAATGATTTCCTGTGTGAATATGGGAAATTTACTCTTCTACTCTCTTTTCATCTCCCTGTGGGGACTGTCAGGATAATAATAGTCACAAGTGCACATTAAGAGTAAACTCAGTCCATGCAAAAAAATGCTTTGGAAATACAAAGTAGGATGATTAATCACTTTTAACAGTAATAGCTCAGTCAGCAACAGTCATCTGCAGTTCAAAAAATGTAAGGCAACCACTGCTTGAGCTGGAGTGGTGGCCTTGACTCATCAGAAATATGAAGTATGGAATAAATATCACCTAGAATTTTCCCAGGTATTTCTTTGCCACAAAAATTGCCAATACTACATATATAAAAAACCCCAAAACCCAACAAAATACAGCTGCAAGATTCAGAACTATCTGGCAGTGATAACTGGTACTGGAATCCTGAAAAGGGACTATTGAAAGACACCACAAGTCATATTGGCATGTTCCTCAACTCTTTTCACACTGTTTTTTCACTCTCTCTCGCTTACAAACCTCAGATCAAGTTAATGAACAGCACACGCTGTGCAAATTGCCAGGCTGGCCACACCTCAGAGCTATCTGGTTCCTGTTTGTGGAAACACATCTATGCATGTGTTTAGCAGAAGAGGACAAAAAATGAGATGCATATGCTAATGCTTTTCCTGCCTCATCCTCCCAGCTTCTGCTAATCTGTGGTTCAGGGATTTCCTGAGCCAGAAAGACTGGAATGTTTCTGATGGACTGGTCTTCCATGAACTCATCTAATGAGCCCATTTGTTCCCTAGCTGTTTATGCTATCCATGGCAAGGACTTCTACAGTTGAGCTGTGCACTGTTCAGAAAAGGAGATTTCTTCTGCAAATTCAATCCAGATGCTGAAAGTCAAGTTCTGTTCTCCCTAAAATCAAACTAGATCCTTTGGCAGCTCCTCTGTTTGCATTTGGCTTGGCAGCTGTAACTGGCTGGAAACTAGTCCTGTAAATACAGCCAGGTCTGGATTTACACATGATGTCTGAGTGCTCCCTGACTGCAGAGAGGCTTGAAGATGGACATGGGTGGAAGTGGCAGTGGACCAAAACCACCAGTTAACAGTTCTGCTGAAATAATGGGGTGTAAGTGGAAAGCCTGAGTGTACTCTCCCAGCCAGTCTTTGTGCTGCAGGGCCCATCAGAATACAAAGCAATACACAAATTCTTGGTTGCTAAAATAAGATACTTTGACACTTAACTCATCCAGGAGATAGGCTGTGAAGATTAAGAAGGATTTAGGTTTTCTGGCCAAGACAGAACTTTGCTCTCTTGATTGCTTTTCTTTAACCCATTTTAATTCTGCATGTGTTCATTTTTGTGGGTTTTTCTCAGACCAACAGATGCTGAGTTATAATCCAGGAATCTACAACTGTTCCATCCCTGAAATCTTCCAAGCTGATCTCCCAAATCTCCAGAAACTCTGTGCAAAGTCCAGGCTGCCCTTGGCCCCCTTGCACCACCTCTCCAAGCTCCAGTCAGCCCATGGGGAAACCTTTCTCCACTTTGCAAAGTCACACTTGTTCATAGATGGTAAGAGAACTTTTTGCTCTCTATATAACACATTCTCAATTAATTCTTAAAATATAAATTAATAAATGATTTAAAAAAACATATCCTCTCTGAGGGGGAAAAAGGAAGTTCAGCTTCAGAAATAAATGTAACAGAGGGCAAGGCGTGCTGTCCTGTCCTAATGTTCTCTCAGCCCCACAAAGCAAAAAGCTGTCTGGTCCATCCTAAGGTATTGAACAATTACATTTTCAGGAAAATTATGTTCTATTATTCAACAGTAACAAAGAAGAAGAAATAGGGGGGTTGAATCATCTGTGAGTTCTTTGTTATGAAGAGGACTTGCAATTTTTTTGTCTGTTCCCTTTTTTCACGCTGTTTGTTTGTAACAGGTTTTCTAGAAGGAGAAAAAGTAGAAATGAACTTCTGAAAAAGTCAAAATAAGGGGAGAGGGCAAAATTTCCTCTGACTGACTTCATGCTTTACAATGAAACTGGCACAATTTAGATTCTGCTTTTCAGTCTGTTCTTAAATGAAGGAACATGAAACACTGATTGCCCCCACCCTATGTTATTGCACAGATATCTATGTGGCCTGGATGGCTCAGGAACTGAAGACTGATTTGTTGGCTGAATCCTGGCAGCGTTCTGGCGAAAAACTTCACTCAAATTGCTCTCTCGACTACCACGTCTACAACATAAACATAATAGGGCTGCCATTGAACTCCACCTTTCATTCCATTAATGATCATTCCAAATGGGCTGTTTCAAGGAAATACAAAGATAAGTGGACATGCATTGGGGACTTGAACCGTGCTGCTGAGCAAGCTTGGAGAAGTGGTGGGTTCATCTGTACCCAGAACGAACAGATCTACAAAGCCTTCAGGCATTTGATAATCCACTATGAAAGCTGCACTTCTGCTCAGAGAGAGCTGTAACAAACCATTCCTCCCAACCAGCACAGCCCTTGTTACATGGGAAGTGTAGAAATCTCTCTCCCTCTGAACTGTATTTTCACTCTGAAAAGCAGCCCTGTGAGTTGCAAGATGTGCTAGGCCATCCCCTTGTTAGCTGTGCAGGTGAAGGGCAGCTGTTTTCCTGTGGTGTGGGGCCCTCAGGGGGTGTGTGCTGGGCCCTGCTCCGCTCCCTGGCTCCTGTCACCGTCCGGGATGGGATGGGATGGGATGGGATGGGATGGGATGGGATGGGATGGGATGGGATGGGATGGGATGGGAGGGACACTGCTGCACGGGGCTGCACCAAAGCACATCTCTGTGAATGCCCTGCACAGGCATCCCCGGGCACCTTGGGACTGGGGCTGAACCTGGCATGGGAGGGACAACAGAAACCTCTCTCTTGAACTGGACTGTCAGCACTGGCAGGTAGCAATGGATAAGGGATAAGTACCCCAAGTATTTCAGAATTACCCTGGATTTCTGGCACTGTTGAGATAAATCACAGCATTTCTGCTCAGCTTGGGCTGAATCTCTAAAAGAGCTGAGAAAATTAGATCCAGACAGGGAGATGAGTAGATCTGAGGACAGGAACATCTCATTTTTACATGATTAATTTTTAGAGAATTAATGAACTTTAAATCATCTTTAAATTATCTGTAACCAATAGCTTGGAAATATTTCTAGTGCTTCTATTCATGTACAGCAATTTTATAAACAAATAAACATGTTCAAAATACGAATAAGCAAAACAAGGAGTAACAACGGTCTGTTTTCATTCTCTCTCTTCTATCTGTATAGTTATTTGTGGTTGGTTACAATGTTTTATAGCTGCCAAAGGAAAAATGGAGACAATTAGGAAAAATATATAAAGAGAAGAATATATTTGAAGAAAGATGTTTTTTAACCTACATTTTCACATTACAACAAATGTGGCTGTAATTTTCAATATCTTCAGTCTCAGGCCTGGGACCTGAAGTTTGCTTGGTCTCTCTATAAAGACAAAGCTGATTTGCAAAGTCCCAATGCACTCTTGTGTTCAGATTTCAGAAGTGTATCTGTGTTTAATATGTTCCTAAATATATTTATATGTTTCTATCCCTTTCTTCCCTGAATTGCTAATTTAAACTCCAGTCTGAAGATCTGGCTGTCCCACTGATATTTCTGTTTTGCTGTGTTTGTAGTCCCCCCTACTGATCCTCCACAGAAGGAGGTATAAAGAAATGCCCCACAACCACAAGAGGTTGCCAGAGATTTCTTTCCCTTTTCACCCTGAACAGTCAGCCAAACAATGAAGTGTAAAAAGTGTCCAACTAACTAATTTCAGAAAACACTTGTGCATATTTCTTGAAGAGACAGAAATAATCTATGTGGCCTGTTTAATGAAGGGAATTGTACAGGAGTAGCTTTCATAATTAGCCAGTCTGGACTGAAGATAGCTCGTAGCTTGATTCTCATGGCTCAGTGAAAATCGTTTTGTTGCTTAGATATCCTGCAAGAAATTTTTTATTTTATTTTTCCTGCATATGACCCAATAATATTCCATAAATAATTTGTTTGATAATGTTCTTTCTCTGATGCCTGTCAAATTGTTTTACATATTTACTTCTTGTTTTGCTAGCTGTGGTCAAGCAACACCTTTTGTGGCAGCGAAAATTGCTAGTGACACAGAACACTGCGCCATGGCATGGTCGTGCATTGCTCAGATAAGCCAAGACAAAATTATCTTGCCTACCTTTTCATGGCAGGCACTAACCTAACCTGCCTCTCTGAGCTCTTGTATCTTGCCCACAGCTTTGTGTAAGCACAGCTTCAGTGTACAGGACTGGCAAGAAATCCTCTGCTGGAGACAGTGCTGGCAAGCTCACCGTGTGTCAGAGAGCTCCTGGATCTGTGTAACAACCTGTATTTCTTGTAGTATGTTCAAATACTCGGTCACAGTTCAATAGCCAAGAGTCTCTGTCCCACTGGTTGTCACAGCAGTGTTGCCAGCCTTCTGCTCCCCAGGCCAGAAGTCAGCAGTGCATCACTTGGAATAAGTGCTGATTGCTGTTCTTGATTACTTGGTCAATTAGTAGCTGTCATAAAGTTTTACAAGACTACTTAAAAATTCCTCATTATACCCAAGACTGGTTGCCTCCACTTTAGCTGTAACTGAGGAGGCATAAAGAGCAGTGGGAAGATGCAGAGAAACAGCTGAACCATACAGCACTGTAAGCACCTCAGCAGCCTGGCTGTGCACACACTCATTTCAGTGGTGTAGCAATAAAAAGGCTGCAGATCTGGTTCTCATTTTTTGACTGTAAACAGCTTTAATTCAGTTTTGCTTTTGTTGTGTAACTTCTGCATTTGCATAGCTGTGTATTTCTGCTACATGTTATGAAACATACAGCAGACTCTTTGTTTCCCAAAAGAGACTAATAATCAACAAAATAAACAGTACAGATTTTTAAAGGGTTTGTAACTCTAAAAGCCCTAGGGCTTTCTTCAAAAATGCAAGACCATAAGCCACTTACTCACCCTCAAGTGCCCTCACAGCATGCCCTGGGTGAGATGTTTACTTTTTGCCTATTATATACATATATATATATATATTAATAAGGTTTTTAAATTTAAAATATGCTGTTCTATTTTAAGATGCCAAACACTCAAGAAATATCTGCTTGTCTCAGTGATTCTGTGGTGCCTCTGCTGCCCACTGCGACCCTTTTGACTGGACAGACTGGTTCCTGCCAAAGGGGACATGTGGCATGGCCCCTCTGCAATTTCAGGGAACCTGCTCAGCAAAACTGACTCTACAGAAGTGCCCAAACACTGGACCCTGGCTTGGAGAGGAAGAAAGCTGCTGCCATGTGTGGAAACCTGGAGTCTCTTCTCAGCATGCAGGTCTGGCTATTCTGACCCTTGGGCTCTGTTCTGGTTAGACTAAATAAGAACATTTATTATACATGAAAATTGTTTGCCAAGGGACTAGGAGAGGCCAAAAGCAAACATTATTAATCCACTAAACATTACTGTACTGCAGCCAGGTTTGTAACAAACACAGCAGTAGGGGTGGTTGTTTGCTATAAATTGCCCTGCAATCGTTTCCACAAGCCTAGGCTCGGCCCCAGCACGCCTGACATGCTGGCTGGGCGCAGGAAATGCAGACACAGCCTCCCCAGATCCAACCCCCCTACACCAGAGCATCTCCTGCCCTCCCCACAGCCAGAGCAAGGGCGGGACTCTGCCTCCCTGACACTGCTCAGAGAACCTGGCTGGTTTTTCTGTAAACCCCTGTATCCCTGAGGATCCTTCCCTCCTTAATGCCGGTAATTGTGTGTCAGTAGGGCAGTGGTTTGCTGTGTTAGAACAGTGCAATTTTACACAAAGTTAATGCAAGAGGTCAAAGGATTAGACATTGAAGAAAAGCTAAAAATAGAAAAAAACCCTAAATTATTAAAAATTTAAACTGTGTGGAGTTTAATTCCAGCTGAGCAATTACAATACTGGAAAACTGGCAGAGGCATGGCAGCCTGAGCCCACTTCACAGGGCAGCCTTTGTGGTGGAATTGTTCTGGTGTCTCCACAGAAACTGAACATACTCTGAGCTCTCATGATGGGAGTGATGAGCAATGTATTGGAGAATTTCTCAAGGACTCTGTGGCTCCATGCCAGCTGCCTGCCAGCAAGTCAAAGGAAGCTTTGGGAGCAATTTCTCTGAGCTGGGAACCTTCTTCAAGGCATGCTAATGCAGCCTGGTGCTTTGTCTTGTCACAGGGGTCTGCAGGCGTACTTCTGACTAATGAAATGCTCAATAATATCATTGTGAGAAATTTTTTTAATGTATCAAAGCATCCTTGGCATTATTAGCATAGCCACATAATTACCCACAGAGAAACTTACACCCATATGTTAACGCCCATAAATTATTGTGCAGATTTCTTTTATACCTTTATTTTCAGTTTCTGGGAAGGATACATCACTGGGTACTTAATATAGTCATTGCTTCAGAACATGTAAGCTGCCCATGCCTGCAGTAAAATGTTCAGGAGGCAGAGTGGTGCTGGCAGCGTCATCTGAAAGCTCAGGAAGCCAAAGCCTAACTGTGCTCAGGGTGTGATGCAAGAATATGATGCGCCTCTTTAATTTCACAAAGGTTTCTTTAAATGACAGGAATTAAAAAATGAGAATGGGGAAGAACAAATTTGTGTTAGGCTGAGAAGATTTTGTGTTAGCGTGAGAAAAACCCTTTGTAGCAGGGAAAAAATTCTTCATAGTAAAAGGCAGAGAGCCTGATCTGAAATTGCAAGCTAGGATAGCAATATTGGTGTATTCTAGATATCCTGATACTCTGAGTTGCTAGCCATATGTGTCACATATCTGACACTTCTTTATTTAGACTGAAGATACCAGATTATAGATCTAATCTTCTGAATTTCCTCATAATCCTCACAAATTTGGCATGAATGCCGCAAAAGAAGTGGCGTTTGAACCTCGAAATGAGTTGTAGCACTTTTAGATCTTGGATTCAGGCAGCATAGTAAAATTTTTTAATGCAGACCCATTGTATGCTTATCTTTATGGTCTTTAAATGATTTATCCCAGTATTGAGAGTATGCTATTCTATGCATATATGATATGTTCATTTTACTAAAACTGCTAACTACAAAACATTAGGACTTGAAAAATACATCTTGCTTTTTATAAAGAGCTGTGTTGCACTTTTACTCATTATTTTAGAAAGTCCTTTCGATCTTATGTTTTTCCATTTGTGTTTGCTTGACATTTCTACACAAGGTATCTGCTGCCTATTCTGGTTCTCTCTAAGAGGAATAAAAGTAAGGAACGTTCTTCCCCTCCTTTGATCACTCTGCAGCCTGGGAACTGCAAACTGATGTTCAAATATTCAAAGCTTACAGAAGCAGAGCACAGTATTTAATGTTGCATGCTGGAGTGCTGGCAATTGCTACAAGTGGTTCACTGTAGTACAGTAGTTTCCAGCATTGCCTCATTTATTAATCATAGAAATGTTGCATGCAAATTAGCCACAGAGTTGTGCATCATAATACAGTAATCCAAGAATCTGTCT
>JAYDZK010000006.1:14295328-14310240 GCA_034509185.1 Euphonia xanthogaster
TGTATTAATGCCCACAAATTTATCACATTATAGCACTGCACGGTCTCTCCAGTACATTCCAAAACCTGCCAAAAGCTCACTAAAAGCTGTGTCACCAAGTGTTTTCTTCTTGTTGCTTGCTTATGACTTTCTAAAGAGTGAGAGTATTTAGCTCCAGGGCACTTTTGTGTCTGCCATTTTCCAGGGTTTTTTTTGGGCTAATGTTCTGTCACTCATATATCAATATTTCTCTTGCTATAATGCAGTTTAAAAATGTATTTTTTCACTAGTAGAAACATGGTAAGCACCACTGTCCTCCTCTTCAGCACAATTTCAGAAACTCTGCCCTGCTCTGAAAGCTGCTCCATTTCACATCCTGACCTTGTAAATCCTAGGCACTGTGCACGGAAAATCTCATCTTTTAATCTCTTACTTTCTATCTACTCCAAATATTTTTTTTCAGGAAGGCCAAGGTGAGAATGAAGGAACTGAAAATTTTGCACAGAACATTTTGCAAAGAAAGAAACACTTCACAGCAGATAGGGACAATTTGTGCAGTTGTATTCCCAGCTGCTCACCAACCTGCCAAGAGATGGGAATAGACAGAGAAATGGCAGCAAAAATTGTTTGCAGGACAAAGGAAGAAGAGAGAACAAAACAACTGGAGGCAAGCAAGAAAGGGGAAGCAAGGGAAGAGCAGAAGGAACATTATAATGGTCAACACCAAGGGAGCCAGAGACCTTGGGTGTTGGGACGGAGAAACTTTTGGAGTTAGCTGTACAAAAATCCAGTTAACAGGATGTTTCATTTGCTATGGCAGTTACCTAACATTCAAGCATTTTTCAGACTCAGTCTCCATAGACTACACCACAGAGATAAAAGCAAAAGGCATAAACTGAAGTGACTTAGCCAAGTGGTAAAAAAACACAGTGCAAACCAACACCCGAGAAAGTCACTGCCTCTCTGTTTCCAAACCTACAAGAGGTGGGGTAAGGTAAAGTCAAATGCATTAAACATTAAACAGGTAAAAGTAGGAGGGAGAAATTCATAAGCTAGGCTAAACTGTTTGAACCATACATATCTGAACAACATGCTAAACCATTTTTTAAAAGAAGGAAGCTACTATTAAGGTTTAAAGCCAAAGTACAAATACAATAAAAACAAGAGATGCAAAACATTCACAAGAGTAACTGCAGATCATTTCATTACAGCTGGTGACACTAACGTGAGCTGCATTCATTCTTGCAGCATTGAGAGTACCACAGGCAAAAGGAAGGAAATACAAATACAAAAGAAAGTAAAAAGAACATACATAGGGAGTAGCAAACTGATGCCTTTAACACTTTGCTCCTGTGATCATTATTATTATGGATATTTTGTACAACATATGGCCTTTTATTGTCAGGTTAAAAATCAAGATTTGTTTAGAAACCTCCCCCGTTTTATGGTTTTTTCAGTTTTATCTCTGATTGTACTTTGCTCTCCTGCACTAAACAAACCATCACTGGCCTACTGTAGTAGTTTCTTACTGCACTGAGTCAAAATCAGCAATAATTCCTGGGTATTACTTACTGTCACTTGGCTCATGGTGGCTGTTTTGTCACCTCCTGGTCTCGGTTCCCACAAAGGAATAATGGCAGCAGAGAAGCTGAAGCTCTATAAAAAGTGCCATCTTAATATCAGAGGAGGAGCTAGGCATAAGGGGTTGGCTTCACAAATGTAAATATTTCATAATTTATTTAGCAATGCGGCTTTGCTTTTTCCCCCAGGCAAAAACTTTAATAAAGGAATAGGTCTACTGCAACAAATGAAACAGCAGCAAGAAACAGAGACAAGGACACATCCTAACCCCATTAATATCAGCAGGAATTTGCCTTCATCTTCAGTGGGAACAGAACTTCAAAGACATGGGAATCACCCATACAACCTGCAGGGTAAAACCTGAACCTTCCATAGTGTCTGACACAAGCTGTGTTTGAGGGTGGTAGGGTAGTCCTGATGAAAATGTCCCCAGCAGGAGTTGCGTGACCTTGGCCTGACCGTGACCTTGTCCCTGGCACTGGCAGGTGGTGTTAGGGCAGACCTCAGAGAGCCTCGTGCCTTGACAGAAGAACCTCTCTGAGGCACATGAGCTGGGCACAGGTGAAGCTCCTGTGTCTCTTTGTTCATGGCTGTACTTTCAGTGCCCAAATCAGGATATCCCCACCTTTATAGGTACATGTTTTTACATCTCAGTAGCTTAAGACGTTCTTTCAAGGCCTGCCTCTGGCAGAATGAAAGCTGTATCTCCTCAGCCCTGATTTGTGTTGTATGAACTGAGGAAGATGAGTGGTGTGGATATAAAGAATAGTTTCTTCTCTAGGAAGATTTAAGATCTCCCCTGAAGACTAAGAACATATTTTAGGTGCACGTGGCCTGCTAAATTCTGGGAATGGGGGAAAACCAGGATGAGGGAACTCCTTCCTGGGCATCTCTGTGGGTCTTGTTTTGGTACTCACACCATACAGCAAATAAAAATTCAAAGAACATAGGTACTAACAGCAGAATTAGTTTTCCTGTTCTTCCTTTGGATGACTCCTTGGGCTTTTTCCATTCCTGGGAATGCAAAATATTACATGGTATCAAGTTGCTGGATGAAAATCCGTGTAAGGTACAACCTGGGGAGGTTGCTACACTCTTGATGAGTTTATTTGCTCCTCATAGTCCTATTTTAGTTCTGTGAGAAAAAGTCACCCTCTGTCCTTCATTATTTACTGGTCACCAAAATAAGTCTGACAATATAGACTCTTTCAAATAAACCAAATTCCAAAGAACAGTAGGAAAATGTTCCATGGGGGCGTGTACCCTAACTAAGGCCTCTCCATTGATTTCTAAGTATATTTCATGGTTGGTATGGTGTCTGCACCCCCAGACCACTGCAGCCATATCAGGAAAGCACTGGCAAGCACTTTCAGAAAGCCTCTTTAAAAGAGGTGTGTTTAACACCTCTTTTTTTTTGTATGTCTGTGTTCTATGCAGCAATAATTTGCTGTTGCTGGGTGTAAAGAGTTCTGTGGATAAGCTTTAACAAAGCCACAAATATGACTACAAAATACAAGCTCATGCATGTTTTCCATACATTAAATTTCTTAAGGAATCCAAAGCCTCTCCTGGAAAACTATAAGAATATTTCAAAACCTGTGCTTTTTACAAGTCAGACCCATATTGCATGTCAAAATACACAGCTGGGGTTTTTTGAAAGAGCAAGCACTGCTCAGGACCCTGCAGGTGCAGACAACTCGGGATTTCAATACTTTTTTGTAATAAAATATTATGTTCCTTTAATGCTGAATTCCTCCGGTTTTCAGTGCCTTTATTGTTAACTACCAGCACATATATAATCAGTCCAAGAAAGGAGGAGCCAGAGCATGTGCTTTGGCTGCTTTGAAAATCATAGAATAATGCTGTTTGAGTCTGTGGGTTTAGCTTGGTAAACTGAAATGGCTGTCAGCGAGACAGAGAGTACAGGAAAGGTGAAACACTGTATTTCAGATAAAAAACTAATCTGTATTTCATGGTCCCCACCTCCTCTGGGAAGATGAGGCCAGCACTTTGTGGGATCGAGTGACACTCCTAAACATAACACTGCTGAGCACAACAGGTCTGATTGGCTTAGTTAGACCAGTGTGGTAAAGGCAAATTGAAACTGAGCAGCTTTGTGGCCCTTACCACTTTTACCATAAACAAGGTGTCTTTCCTAAGCAAGGGGAGTTTCAAGGCCCCACAGCATTTGAAGTCCTGTTTAATTTAAATGTAGCACTGCATAAAGTATTACAATAAGATGAACAGAGTAAAAATTAGAAGAGCCAAACTCTAAACAAATTTATGAGTGCACTGTACAAATTAATACATATGTGTGCAAAGTATCCAGGAGAAGAGAAATATGTTTCCTCTAAAAGGATGTAGGTGTGGCTACTGCAGAGTAGCAAGGAGATTAAAAAAAAAAGTCCTGTTGTTGTGTTGTGTTTGAAGTATTAATTAGAGTCTGGCGTCAAGTTTGAATGATAACTATTACTTTCTTCACACAGATTTTCTAAGCTTGAGAGACCAGTTTTCAAAAGCTCTCTAGCAAAGCTATTATCTTACCAGCATTACTTTGTCAGAAGAATCTGTGAAAGGTTAATCAGAAACACTGAGGGTTTCTGTTTTTTTCAGTATCTTCTCAGGAATTGCCTTCAAAAATGAAAGTCAGCTTTTCTGACAGTAATCTTTCATAATTACAGATGAAAATTACGCAGTTGGCAAATTCTCAACAGCCTTGGAAAACTGGACCTAATACATTCAAAGGCACTAGTCTTTAAAGCCTCTAAAGATAGACAATTGGCCAATATTCTCAATTAGAATGCATGCTTTTGTTCCTAAAGAAAACCACCCATGCTCTTTCTTTCACTGCTGATACAGTTTTGTATCTGTTAGTGCTTTGAATTTCCTGATTTGGATACTCTCAGAAGGAGTACTTCAGATTCCTATAGCACACTGTCCCAGACAGCTTAATACTGAAAAGGGTTCCAGTAAGTCTTGTACATGGCTGTATGAACACACTATATATAAAAAGAACTTCATACCTGCAGAGCTCTGGTATTGTGAAATACAGCACTCAAAAGTGCTTAGGTCCCTGAAGTATGATGGCTCTCCTGTTTGATCTAGGATGTGCAGGAGTGGCACAGACAAGATGTGTGCCCATGGGTGGAGGGATAAAGAGTGTTTTGTATTAACAGACCCAAACGGTTCATTTCCTTCCTCCTGTGGGTGCCCTTCCAGAACACTGCAGCAGCTCTGCTGCTAAACAATTTTCCTGAGTTTGATCTGTTATTAGGCACAAGATTATCCCAGCTTCATGCTAAGCCTTTACCTAGGCTTAGTTACAAGGGTTTTCTCAAAACCTGGTGAACTGCTTTTCACCCTCAGTACATAGCTTGGCTTCTGCACACAGTGTTCTGCTAGTGGATATGCAGTGGGCATATGCAATGTCTTTTCCAAATCACAGCTGGTGGAAGCCTGCTTTGAGACTACACTGGAACATCCAGTAGCATTGGCATTTTAGGTAGTGGCAGTTAAAATTCTTGGAAAAGCAAGAAGTACTTGAAGGCCAGAGGGTTCAGGAAGTTAGCAGGAGCTTAACTGGCATCAAAACATGGCACAACAAAAAGAGTGAAGAGAGTTATCTTCTGCACCTTGCTTTTTGAAATGAGAAAAATGGAAGCAATTTATGAATGTAAACAGGAAGGGAACAGCATTTTCAAAGAGTTTTGAACTGCAGAACTGTGGAGTGCTGGCTTCTTCCTAAGGCAGAATAATACCTAGAAACTCAGCCAGTAGGTGAGGGCATTGCACTGACATCTCACCTGAAACAGCAGAGGTATCCCTTTTAATTTCTGCTAACAGGCTTGAAGGAATGAAAGATCCTGAGCCCAAAGGAATGAAAGATCCTGAGCCCAAAGGAAAGGAAATTGTAGTGTCTCCTAAAGGATGGACTGCTTCCTGATGGAAAGGTGCTAAGGACATGCTGCTCTCCATGCAAAGCTGAAGGGGTGCCCAGAGAAACAACAGCATGTCCAACAGGTGTGGTTAATCCTTGACAGGGTAGCAGGCTGTTCCCAGGACTACTGAGCAAAATCCAGCTGAAAGAACAGGTGAGAACAAAACTTTTTAAAAAAATATTAGCTTCAGCCTGGATAAAAACTTGGAAAATTATACATTAAGTTGTAAACAAAAAAAAATCTAGAATGACATGCTAAAAATCCTCAACAAAGACCTGTAAAGAGACTACAATGATTTGAGCACTATATTCTACTTAAGATTTAAAAAATGTATAACAGAATTTGGTCTTGATAAATAGCTTATGTGCAGGATCTAGAGCAGTTTTGTTGGGATGTCCAGCAATGCCATCACTCCATCTCTAAATGATTTTGAGGTTGGTGTCATATCAGCAGTATCAACTCTGCAGGCTGTGTAACAAGCTAATGATGCAACACTTGAGGATGAAGGTGGAGGTGCTGGTAGAATGACAGAGTCCCACCACACACATACCGTAAGAACCAACTGAGATTACGTGAGGCTGCAGTCAAACACAAACCATTAAAGACACTGCTTATTAAAAACACAGACCCAACTAATCTGAATTTATACAAACTATCTAATTAACAGATTAGAAAGCCTGATATGACCTCTGTGATCTTCTAGTCTGACTTCTGGCATAATGGAGAGCAGATTTTCCTCAACTCATCCTGTCCGAACTAGATTGTATCATCTTAAGGGGGGCACATATATCTTGATATAAATATCAACAGAAAATTTACTATAATTCTTGGTAACCCTCTAAATGGTTAATTATGGGTAACTATAAATTAAGATTGCAGGTCTTGGACCTTTGTCTGCCTGAGCTAAGGCATGGATTTTTAAATGAATATTTACACCATAGAATGGTACATAAAGGGCCCCCATTAACTTTCTCTTTGATAAGCTAAGTAGGTGGAACTCCTTGAACCCCACATTAGAAGGAGAGTATCCTTTAATCATGTCTCATCTCTATTCTATGAAATCCCTCTAATTTTTCATCACTCTTTTGAATTTAGCACCCAGGTCCGAAACAACA
This sequence comes from Euphonia xanthogaster, assembly GCA_034509185.1. Classification (NCBI taxonomy): domain Eukaryota; kingdom Metazoa; phylum Chordata; class Aves; order Passeriformes; family Fringillidae; genus Euphonia; species Euphonia xanthogaster. Next base: position 14,301,942 of record JAYDZK010000006.1, read on the forward strand.
TTCCACCTTTCCTCGTATTGGTACCAGATAAAGATGGAGTACAAATCTCTTCATCCTTTCTCAATATTTACTTGCTTGGGCAATCAAGAGTTACTTTCCATATTCTGGCCACTATGGCAGAGAAGTAGCAATTGTGATCTGATAAAATTCCTTTTCAGTGCCTTTGCTTCCCAGCAGAGGACTTCTTCGGAGATTTGCTGGTCCCTTGTTCTTTCTGAAATATATATTCTTCTTTATTTGTATAAGGCAAAAATGCTCTCTCAGTGATTTTGTAAAAGAATAAGGTTCAAAAGGATGCATCAGAGGTTGCCACAAAGTATTTGTGAAGAAAGAGACTGAGGACAGGACAGATCTCCTGAATCCCATACTGGCATTACAGTACTGCACATTTCCAGGTGAGGCTGAATGACAGAGGCCATGGCCAGATGCATTGTCAGCTGATGGATACAATCCTGGGATCAGACTGAATGCTGCCATTTCTTTCCAGATGTATCTAAAAGTCACCTGGCAAAATAAAAAAACAGGGCTTGAACCACTGAGTCTAACTCTCTCCTGCCAAAGGTAACCATGCCATGCCTTCTCCTTCATAAATAATTCCATGCAAGCTTAGGAAATAAAGTATTTTTCCAAACGGGAGTAAAAAGTGATCAATTTGGAAATACAGACGAAGGAAATATTATTGTAGTTAACCCTTCCTTGTCAATTTGCATGTAACTTTTACTGCAACGTGCTTTTAATTCTGTCCTCTCTCCTACTGCAGAGAACAGATTGTCTCCAGCATCAGTCTGTGTTGGGTAAAGCATCAAACTTGTTGAACCGTGCAGACCAAGCAGAAGAGATCCTGTGATAAAAGGTCCAATGTAAGACCAAATTTCATTATGAGTTTCATTTCTTTGTTCAGTCAAACCCTGTGCACCAGTCAGGATTGGCTCTGACAAGCTTCCACTGTAAAATTATACAAAAGAGGCTGAAATCTAGGCCACAGGTAGAAATAATTCTTAGGAAGCTCTCTGGATTTCCTGGAGGGTAAGGTGTGGCTTTGTGTGTGGGAGGTAAACGCCAGTGTTTTTCTGTTACCAATAATTATGTGCAGCTTGAGTTTCAGTAATAAGAGCTACATATGCATGCTGGAAAAAAAGAGTTTATCTTACACTGGGATTATACGTTCCAAGATAAACGTCTTACATTGCTTTTATCTCTGTTATTTTGTGATTAGCACTTTTAAATGTCCAAAAGCATGCGCATAAGAAAAGTTACTGAGAGTTTGTAACATAAAGGAGAAAGAAATCTTGTAAATCTTCATATTAGCCCACCAGTCTGTCTACACATTTTGGAACTACTTCTTGAACTAGCATTTGTTTTTATTAGACTCAATACTTTTGCTTTTGATGTTTTTTATGATCACTGCCAAATACAGAATATGCTTTCCAGAAAGTTATCCTGAGGTAAACGCACAACATTGAAATATCAGCCTTAAAGGATTTGATAAACCAATAAAGAAAGACAATCTTATCCAGGGAAAGGGGCTTGGTAGCTTAAATAAAAGAAATACTGCAATTCTAATGACTATTAATCAAAATAAAGCAATAAATACAGGAAAAAAAACCCCAACTTTAATGTAGCTAAAATGTAGCCTGTTAAATTATTTTAAAAGTCCATTCATTGCAGTGTCTAACCACCTACCACAGGAATATTATGGAAGATATTCTCAATTCTTATAAAACATTTCAAAGGGCTTTTTCTACTTCATTTTGAGGTTTCACAGCATCATAGGTTTTCAGGCCAGAAGAAAGCACCACAAGTCTCCAGCCTGACCTTTTGCATGGTATTGGTGATAATTATTTTGAGGGATACATCCTTTGGAAAAAAAAATCCACCACCTTGGTTTAAAGAATTCATGTGAAAAAGAATATTTCACAGACCTATCTATCAATTTGTTTCCCAGGGCTTAGTTAATCCAAGAGGTTTTCTGTTTGTTTTGATTTTGTTTTTTAATCAAAAAAGATTTCTTGACTCAGTTTTCAAACATTGCATCTTCTAAAAGATTTGTCTGTTAATCTGAAGATTTCTATTTCTGTGATTATTCTCTTTATTCATGTAATTTCCAGTGAGTTAGTTCTTCCCTGATTCATTGATGGGCCAAAGAGATGAAGCTTTTTAAGTCTCTTCTGTAAAAAGTGTTTCTAGATCCCAAAGCAACCCACATAGTTCTGCTTAACCAGCTGCTCAGTGTTTGTCTCGGTATCAGGGCAAGGCTTACTGTTCCACCAACAAAATCCCCATTGCTGCAGTGCTCCCCACATTCATTCACAAGAAGGGCATTTCTGAGTGTCCCTAACTGCATTTCTGCATCACCTTTTCATGATGCAGCCCTCCCTCAGGGAACTAAATTACATTTTTCTTTCCGAACAATATTAGCCTGCACTTATCTATACGAAAATGCACATTGTTCAAGTTAACTCACCTAGATTCTGGAAGCATTGTGGACTAATTTCTTATCATGTATCACTTTACAACTTCTGTTTCTTACACAAGATTATCTTAAAATTTGTAAAATAACTAGTATCTGTCACTAGATATTTATAAATACTTCTCATTTATTAATAATGCCAAATAAAAAAATGATCCTGACTATTTTTCTCAAATTAAAATGTAAAGTATATACTGAGAGCCAAGTGTAATATAGCCAGACATTGAAATGTATTAAAACAGAGGAACATTTAAGCAATATTTTGCTTTTTCTCAATAAAATGTGTGTTGATACCATGGAGTTAAGAGCAGTCTTCAAGGGGAAGAGAATGACAGTTTCACTTGACACCTTTTATTTTGTAATAAAATAATCACCTTATTTCTGTAGTAGCACCTACAAATTATGTTGCAATAATTTCGAACAGGGAGAAAATTCTTCTTTATCTGTGGGCAAACTGCATGCAGAAAAAGAAGCAAAATTATTGGTTATACCAAACTATTTATTTCAGCAAAATTATTCCACTACTGCACAAATATGCCTTGACATAAAATAACAGGAGTTAAATAAATAAAATGAAAACCCAAAGTGGCATATTCTGAGAAATATCTGCCTAGAAATAAGTCATACTCTAATCTTGGATTAACTCCTTCTTTTTCCATACATGAAGGAGTGTTTTATTAAGGCAGCCCAAGCTATGTGTAATTGCACCAGCAGAAAGATACAAGCATCACTTTCTGCAAAGAGAACCACACCTCCCAAGAAACACAAGTTTTTCTACATACCCACAAGGTTGATGAAATGTTGCCATTGACTATCTTCCCTTTTACAGGATAATTCTTTAGAAAAGGGTAGGGATCTCCAGAAGCAGCACAATGAATTCAGCAAAATAGCAGGTTGGAAACAGTAGATGCTTCTTCAGTACTTTGCCATGGATAACTATTGGATAAACTTCTCAAAAAGTCTGATTGTGTCAAAATACAACTTTATTGTCCATAGAATTTCTATTTGGGGAAGTATTCCAGTTTTCTACACTGGACACCTGCAGCTCCAGCAACCGCCATTATCTTTTCTTTTTTTTTTTTTCAGCTTATATACAATTAATGCATTAACTAATATTTATAATCTACTAACCAGAAGTGCTGACACACTTGTAGTAAGTCAAACACCCAGTACTAGCCAGGCCAATCTGTCCAGATTAAGATAATGGCCAGCTATGCCATCTTGATAAGCCTTGTGGGAAAAAATGATTATGTTGGTTATAACCACATGTTTACTACTGTGTTGACATGCATACATAAAGTCATTTTTTTAAACTCAAGTGAGTTGAAAACTGGACACCCATATGCAGCAGAATATGGAATTTCCATAATTTTTAAATAATACATTTGCAAGGTTTTTTTGAAAGAATTCCTTATACAATGCCTTCTTTTTAAAATCCTCTCTTTTGCTTAATTCTTCTTTAGATTATGCAAATCTTGCTCAGTCAGGCTTCCAAAAGCTTTGCTTCTTTTGCTTTCTCACATGCACATAACCACACACACGCTCTGAGACGTTTGACAGAGCGCTTGAACACATCACTACTCTTTGCACAGTAAGAGTAATGTGTTTCAGCAAGAAGGTTGCACTGTGAGCTGCTGCAGCTTCAAGAAGAGCAGGAGGGGAGAGCCAGGGAGCTACAGGTCTGTCAGCCTCACCTCTGTCCCCAGCATGAGTGTGGAGCAAACACTGCTGGAACACATTTCCTAGCACCTGATGGACACGAAGGTGACTGAGAACAGGGGTGCAATGTGGCCTTGCCAAGGGCCTTTGATGGGATGACCAGCTCAACAGAAGAGGAAGAGCAGTACTTGCTGTTTACCCTGACTTTAGGGAGGCCTTCAGCATGACTCCCACAGTGTCCCTGCAGTCAAATGGGTGAAACGGGGAGTGGAAAAATGTCCAAGGTGGATGGATGATCAGCTGGGCTGTGCAGTGAAACGGGTGTTGATCAGCAGTGCTAACTGCACAGAAAAAGGAGGCTGGTTACTAATGGTGTTCCTCAGGGACCCATACAGGGGCTAAAACTCTTAATGTCCTTTTTAATGGCATTCTCAGCATGTTCAGATGTGATACTTTTTGTGAGCAGGGGTGTCAATACTCAGGAAGATAAAGCTGCTATTCAGAGGGGTCTTTGTTCTTTTTTACCATTGTTTTCTTTCTTAAACTTAGGACTTCTTACACAAAAGTGTGAAGATTGTAAGAAACTTTTAAAAGCAAGAGCACTACAGAATGAAAGCTAAAAAAATCCATTTGGTCTCATTGTTGACCCATAGTACACCAAACTTTTTTAAACACTCAGTCTGCATTCCTCATTTGCTGGGTGATGTACCTGAAATCTGGTATCTAGAATGATCCTGAGCATGCAGACATTAATTGTGAATCTAATTGAATATAGTTGTGGTTTGAACGCATGGTGCTAAATATTTGTAAAATAACCTTTAGGTGTCTTACACTGGGCATTCTAAGTGTGTTTGATAAATTTTATTTTGACAGACTAGTTTAATTTTCCCATCTGTATAATGGACATCATGCCCTCTTTCCAATAAGCATCTTAATGTTTGTACACAGCTCAGGTACTGTAAAGAAGAGCAACCCAGAAAAGCATAGGAAAATAATTATTTTTGGTGTTGTGTTATGAGATGAGGACAGGGCGTTGAGAGCATATAGTAAGATCTAGTGTTCATCCTGAAATATTAAACAATACCCAACCTTATTGTGCATGATACCTATTTTATCCATTAGAGAGATTGCCCTGGGTGACTGAAAACACTGAAATTAAAAGACTGTAGACAAGATCCACTAAGGAATGCAAGCCTGTAAGTCTCAAACAGATGATCCTGAAAAACTACCCACACGCTTCCTGCACAATCACCTGGTAATTTAATGAAATGCACTCCTGGAGAAATAGCTCTGGGTATGCCTGAGTCTGGGAACAATGTGGAAAGAGCTAAGCAGTTCAGCATTTATTTTGTGCTTATGCCTAGCTGGGTGAACAAGAGACTATTCTACAGTGGAGGCCCCAGATGGCTTGGTACAATAATACATACCAAGCACCAGGGGCTTAGGCTCTCTACAAAACACAACTGCAGGCTTTCTCTCAGAAAATGATGGTATGGATGTCCATCTTTCATAGGACAGCATATTGTGGTGGGCCCATGCCCACCTCTTTCCTTAGCTGAAGAGAAGTGGGCTCAAAGACAGATTCTCCTGCCACAGGAGCATCTCCTGCCTCTCTGACTATTCCACCCTGGTGAAGCCACGTTGTCCATTCTTCATTGTGCAAAAAGCCCAGCAAAGCATCAGGCCAGCAGTGTAGAAGGAACCAGACTCTTCAGCTCAGAGATGAGAGCATACACAGAGAAACTGAAGCTGGTTAGAATTCATGCTCTATAACTTGTTTTTTGCTGTGCAACTTTTCAAGTAAACTACAGGGAGAATACTGAGACCTGGCCATTAGTCAAATCTTGTTTCCTTTCAGAAGGAGAGTGCCCAGCCTAGCTATTTGATTCAGCATTTTCTAGATCTTACTCGACACACAGCAGTAGCTTCAGCTGGAAGAATGAAGACACTTCTCACTTCAGAAAAACCTGCAGGCTTGTGGTTTCAGTCTTCCATTGACAGGTAAGATGATAATCTCCAGAGGCTGGAAAGTCCTGTCTTCTGTATCCTTCTTCAACTCTTCAACTACCAGTTAAGCAAAGCCACCATCACCAACTCTGCTACACATTCCATGGTGTTCAGCAGCCCCTGGGAACACCTTGCAGAGAGAAGCTGTGAGCATGAGGGGCCTGCTGGGGGTTCAGATGTGATCAAAGCTGCTCTGCAGTCTCAAGGCTGAGATGTTTACAGGCATAACAGTGCTCTATTGATACAACTTAAAAGGATGCTTCACTACGGAGTGGGTTAATTTACAGAAGTTTTCCTCCAAAATTGCTAAGTGCTGACATGGAATCAATGTCTTCATTCATCACTATTCTATAGAGAACTTGCTTGTTGAGGGGTTTTGTATGGGTGGGTGGGGAATTGTTTGGGTTTTGGTGTTTTTTTCCCAGTTGTTTTGTTTTTAACCAAGCAGCTTCTTCCAAAAGCTTTTACCTTCCAAAAGGTTTTTATACAATGTTACTTAAGTTGTAAAAGGAGAGTATCCTGGTAAAAATGTTATTTGCACAGAACTGAGTTCATAGCTAAGAAAGACCTTGGAACTTCTATGAAAAAACTAAAGTAATACTCTGCATGCATTTATTAGTTGGGCCTTCTATTGAAGTTATAATTGTACCTTGTCAGGGATCTCTACCAAATCCTCAGTGTGTTTCTAGTGTCTTGTTGTTGTCCCTCCCCTGCCCTAGGAAGTTCTTGTATTATTGTGTATCATTATTTTGTTCCTCCAAGTCCTTGGAAGAAAGGTATTTGAATAATATTAGGAAGTTGTTATCCCTCTTGCTAGGAGGGAGAAAGATAATATGTTTTTTCCTCATGTAAGCACTCAAACAACACAGAACTCCCTGTATGCTCTGCTAATAGCAGTGATGAAAATCTCTGCTAATGACTTTGAGAAATAACCTTGCAATCTCTGACATCCGCATCAGCTAGAGAGATAAAGTTACAGCAGTCCTTGGTTAACCTATTCTCAACAAAATCCTCTCAACCTCAATTACCATGGAAACTACTTATCCTTAAGGCAGTAAGGATAGCTGAAATATTTTCTCTTGACAAAAATGGGAGCAAGGCCAGAAATATATGGGATTGTGCATAATGAGGCATTTGATCTTTCATTTCTGTGTTAAGCAGAAGTAATCTCAGTGAAGCAAGTTGAGTGCAGAACAAAATTTGTTTACAGGACAGAACAAGGCTTAAGACATTCTCTAATATTCTGGTTATTTCTAGGTATTTTTTTCATTATCTTCCTAGATTTACGTTAACAGATTTCTTTTTCCCTTTTCTAGTGAGAGAAAAACAGTAAAGACAAATAGTACTTGTATGTAAAATTAGTAGACATCAAGCTTTGAAAAAATGCTTGGGACAAATGGAACTAAGCAGTCCCACTGAGGCTCAGAATTTTGCAGTCTGAGATTAAAAATGTCTCCAATTTAGAACAGGTCCCCCCAAATCCCTGAGTACTCAATTTCTATAAAACACTGTGTAGTCTTTGCTGTGCAGAAGCATTTGCACATCTCTAAGCATGAAAATCAGCTCAGGAATAGAAAAAACTCATTTCTGACTTTATGTAAATTGAATCTCTAACTTGCTGTAGGAGTTCTTGTTTCATTTTAACATCAAGTTTTAACAGACTTTAATGGAATAAAAATAACTTTCAGGAACATTATCATCAAAACCCCTATGGTTCCTAATAAAGAGATGCTCCCCAAAACATAAGTCACTGAGAGCAAAGGTCTGAATGTGAAAGTGTGCACATGGGCAGGCACCGCTCACCATGATGTTACCTGCAGTAATGTAAACCCATCAATGTGCCACGTTTGCTCAAAGCTTCCCACTTCGACAGCTAACTCGGTTTATAAAAAACACTGCAGCAATAACCCCTATGAAATACACTGATTTTATCTCCAGGTGCGCTGTCTGCTGAGCAATGAGCCCTGACATGTCGTGGGGTCGAGAGAGGTGACTGTGCTCTGCGCTCAACCTTGAGTATTGTGCGCGGTTTTGGGCACCACGATGTAAGAAGGACATTAAACTATCAGAGAGTGTCCAGAGGAGAGCAACAAAGGTGGTGAAGGGCCTCGAGGGGAAGCTGTGTGAGGAGCAGCTGAGGGCACTGGGTCTGTTCAGCCTGCA
>JAYDZK010000006.1:14320594-14343662 GCA_034509185.1 Euphonia xanthogaster
ATGGCGGCGCGTCCGCCCCGTCCCGTCCCGTCGCGGCTCCGCGCTCACCTTCACGCGGGTCACACTGGCCTCCAGGCGCAGCTGCTGCACCACCTTCTTCATGGCCGCCACGTTGGAGGAGCCTGACATGGCGGGGTCGGCGGCGGGCTGGGCTCGGCTCGGCACTCGCGGCACTCCCAGCACAACTTCCCGGCGCGGCCACAACTCCCGGACCGCGGCGCCTGCGCAGCCGGGGCCGCTCCGTGTGCCCGGGACGGGACCCGCCCGCGGGCACAGAAATAACCCCGCCTTCGCGCACCGATGGCGGGGGCTGCAGCGGGAGGCTGCTTTCGCACCAGGGTGGCGAATCTTGGCGATCGTACCCACTGCGTTCCAAGCTTGGCGGTCATTTTGAGATGCCATGAATGAAGTTCCTAGCTTGGTTCGTGCTAGCAGTTTGAGTGTTGACTGTAGGCTGGAGGATCAGTTTTCTAGTCCTAGTTCGTTGCAGAAAGTACCCGGGAGCGGCGGTGAAGTGGGGCATGGGGTGACACCAGGTACTGCAGAGTGTAGCATCTTCCCTGCCCGCGGGAGCAATGGCAGCATCTTCACTGCTGTGCCTGCCTGAGGCGGGGAATGACCGGGGCGGCGACGGGTGTCACACCCGGGCCATTTGCGGGAGCTTGCCAGTAAAAGGACACGGGCCCCGTTAAGCAGGTATTTCCCACTGACATGCGGAAATCTTAATTCCACAGCGCCAGAGTGAGACTTGGAAGGTCCGGTCACTCGTGCTCAAGAGCAGGTGAATTAGAAACAGCTGGGGTGGAGGCAGGAGCAGTAGAGATCTCCTGTTGAGAGCAGGAGAACAGCGCCTGAGTTCAGCCGGTGAAAACCCAGAGGAGGTTTGTAACTTCAGAGGGGCTGGAAGAGCCTTCAAAGTGAGAACACCACGGAAACTCCTAACAAAACGAGAAAGATGGAAACAAGCTTGCAGGGCCTGTCGCAATAGGACCAGGGGAATGGTTTTAAATTAAGAGAGGGTTGATTAGAGATGAAGAAGTTTTTTACACTAAAGGTGGTAAAAGCCTGGAACAGATTAACCAGAGAGGTGGGAGATGCCCCACCCCAGGAAACGTTCAAGGTCAGATTGGATTTGGGGGTCTGAACAACCTGGCCAAGTGGGAGGTGTCCCTGCTCACTGCAGGGCTTGGACTAGCTGACCTTCAAAGGTCCCTTCTGACCCAAACTGTTCCACGGTTCCATAACAATGTTAGGACAGATGCATGGTTATAATTTATGGAGGTATTTTTCTGACGTGGTTGCCCAGCACAGTCACGTTTCCTCAGAACACTGCATTTGGCTGGCCCAGTGTGTTTGCTGCTGTTCACAATAATTATCACTTTATCAGATCCAGGTCCTGCAAGAATCCTGTTTTGTGGGGGTATAGGTCTGTGTCTTTAGGAAAACAATGGAATTGTGTAGAAAATTGTATACTACCAAAATATTTTTATGAAAGGGGAGGAAATGTTAAGGGGAAATGTTCTGGGGCAGATCTCTTAGAGGCACAGGGCTATGATTTAGCAATTCCCCCAGTTACTTAGGTGATGCTCACTTGTGTAGAAGGTGTGGTTGGTTCTGTTTGCAGTTAGCTGGAAGCTTTCTGCCCCAGCACAGACACAGCTTCCGTTTTTATAAGTGGAATGAAGATCAGTAAATAAAAAAAAAAGGATATTTATGGAGTAACTTCTGTCATAACAGATTATCATGAAACTTATTCTTAAAGAATGCTTCAATCAAGAAGAAAATTAGAAAGCCCAGCTGGAATTTACTGTGGTCACAAAGAGGGATCAACATGTCATTGAGTCAAATGAGACCTCAAACTTCACAGGTGAGAGTTTTTCTACTTTTCCACACAGATTTTTTAGATTTCACAAACGAAAAATAAGAATACATTAAAATAAGGTTCTAGAATACCTGAGAGGAAAAAAAATATGTGCTTTTAAAATAGTATATGTAGAAAGAATTATTTTCTAGTTTGTACTAAGTAACTCAACATTGCAGAAATATTTAACACAGCTTATTTGCATGGCTTTTAGTTAAAGGGAAGTGTATCACCTTGTCAATACTATCTGATTTTTACTAAAAATATCAAGAGCTGGAAATTAGCACTGCAACAACTACCACAGGTCCAAATATAGCCCAAGTGAACCTTGCTCAGAGCCAGCTTAGTTATTTTTTTGCAGACATTAGCAGGAGCATTTTTGTGTTTCCAAGGTAGCTAATATTATTAAAAACAGTCAGAAATATTTTGAATTTTTTTTTTGATAGCACAATCAAGTCGTGGTGCTATTTGAATCAAGCTTTCAGGGCTTTGCATTTTTTATGAGATGAACAAAGGTAGGATTTCAGCTGAGGGATTCTTGTAGTCATGACACTCTCCAGAGTATCAACTGGTTTTGGTAAGATCTCTCCATTGCTGTCATAGTGATACACAGCAGTAGCACAGGCTCTCTATTATCTCACTTCCATTGGGGAGCTTGTTCTAATGTGACTTATTTCAGCTGGCACTCAGTCCCAAATCACTCTGCTGTCACTGTTCTCACAATCTAGTCATTGCTGTGAGACAGGGCCTCACTGTTCTAGTCCCTGTGCTAATACCAAAGGAACCATTCCTGCTGCACAAATTGGAAGTCCACCTAAACAAAACAAAGTGTATGGGAAGAGGATGATAATACATTTACATCTGTTCTTTTTTCTAGCTGTTGGAACTTCATGTTTTTTATGTCCCAGCAGAAGTGTGGAATTTCAAGCTGAATACAGTTCCTGTAGCTCTTACTAGCAAATTCGTCTCAGCTGGATTTATAAGGTGAGTGTAGTTTTAGGTTTCATGTACATGGTAGGTCCTTTACACTTCAGTCCAGCTTTTAGTCCAGCTGTTGCTCTAGAGAGCACAATTACATCTGCAGCAGAAACTTGTTGTCTAATTAAATTTCTGGCATGTAAGTGGTGACCATAACTAGCATTATGTTAGTTTTACTGTATCAGGCTTAGCTCCCTTGCAGCCCATGGTGTAGACATTGAAAAGCACTTCCAGAGCAGTGCTGGTATTTCTGCAGAATGATTTATATTGCAAAATCATATCTTATATTCTTTCTGTCTCCTTGAGCCTGATTATCAAAAGCTGGAATTCTTTTGGGCAATGGGCAAGCTTCAAGAGAGTGGCTTGATGAAGACAGGATAGCCTGACAGTTCCCAGGATCAGGGGGATGATGATCTGAGCTCTCTCGGTTTAGAGAAGAGCTGAAGCCTTGTTTCTCAAGGGGAAGCATTACAGTCCATGAACCAGCAGCATTTCCTCTTTCTTCTTGAAAGAAGAAAATGAAAGGCTGTGCACAACACCATGTACTGCGTGTGCTCTCAGGTAGCTGTTTAAAGGACTTAGTGAAAGAATACCCTGGCTCCCAGTCCCAGGCTCAAACCTGGCACAAGGAGTTGTATTTTTCTTCTGTCATAACTTTGAAAGGTTTTTAATACTCCTGAAACACTTTGCTCACAAGATCTAGTATCTAATGTGGTGAGAAGTTGTAGAAAAATCAAATAATGTAAAGATGTGTATTGAAACTGAGCTTTTACATACACCTTGTCTACATCTGTGCAAAACCTGTCAATTCAGCTAAAACTGCAGGGAATAGAGGTTTTTAATTAGTTTAAATTGAGTCTTGTATTATCCGCTTAACACAACATACAGTGTGGCTGAACAGACTGACAGCATTCAGGTAGGAGCAGGTAGGGCAGAATGTATTCATTCTCACAGCTGCCTTTGTTGAAAGGCTGCTCAAAACCAGAGAAAATAAGTGCATATGCCCATTTTGTTTGCTGTTCTAGTGTGCAGCAGAGGTGCAGAATACAGGTCTGAAGTAGTAACTTCATTTCACATCATGGACATCTGCCACTGCCCTGTATTTTCTAGTGCAAATTTATTTCACTGAGTCAAATCAAATTAGGATCCTCACTGATTTCAGTGGGTTTATATCTGCCTGTATGTTGTTGCTTGCTAATGACTCTTAGATAATTGTTAATTAATTCTTCTATGGGTACTATGCAATGCTGGAGTGCATTAGCATTCACATAACTAGTACCTGGCCAGTGAATCACTGTCTTTAAAAACAGAGAATATTTTTAAAAACTTCTTTTATTATAATCCAGGAGAGGGAATGGCCGGTACTCCTGTGGCTTGGACGCTGTTGGTAGCTCTGTTGTTCAGTCAGCTTGACAATCCCAGTGCTGTCTGAGTCAGCTTTCTAAAGGAAAAAATTCCTAGGTCAAAGTACAGCCAGCTTCCATTAACTGTGAAATTAGAGGAAGATGTTAAGGGTGTAATTGCCTATGCCCCTGAGTTCTTGTTCCCATGAATTTGATTTCTTAGCCTCTGTAAGCTTTTTTTTTTCATTCCTCATTCCTCACCACAGAAGCCAAACTTTTATTTTTTCTAGATGAGATGGCTGCAATGAACTCTAGTTTGCATTACTTTTAAAGGGACACCCTGAAGCAAGTGACTTGTATGTGACTGTTTTCTGCCAGCCAGTGGCAGCAAGTGACAGACTAATATTATTGCATTTTCCTAGCAGATGCACTGGCAAACAATTTTGAGATAAATTTCTGCCCTATATCTCAGGATCTGGATACCTAGATACTTTTCCCCCACTATACATTGTAGATGCATCCTCTCTGCAGACTTTGGTCTCCTCTGCCTCGTGCCTGAGCTCCAGGGCTGTTTTATGGTCTTGAGGAGGCTCCTCTAAGTCCAGGGTATTTGAAATAATACAAGGCAAGCACTGTAGCCCACTGCAGTATTGTGTTCATGAGATGAAAATGGCAGTGTGAGTGTGAACTGAAGGCCTATAGGGCTGCTTGCAAGTGCAAACCTTGACAGGGTAATATTGAAGACCTGTTCAAAGGGAAGACCTGGCAGGTTCTTGTCTATACTGCTTGCTAAGAATGGCGTGTGCTATCCCCCAAGCTTGAGGAGGGAGAGCTGCCTGGGCCAAAATCATCCTACCACTTAATCAGAGCGGGTGATTAGCAGTCTTGGGCCTGCTTTTGTTCCCTGGTTTCTTATATGGCAGCATAGAAGAATTGGAATTGCTTATGCTGTGCTGCAGTGCTTTGGTATGCCTCTGGCACATTTGGGTTTATTGTGCAGAGATGCTTTTTGTTCTGTAGTGATTTTTCTACTGAGCTCATTACTTAAGTATTTGCATACTTTTAAGTAGTACATTAAATGATGCAATTCATATTTGTGTCAGCATTCTCATCCTCAAATCATGGTAGAAATGTTCACACTGCAGTGTTTGGTTTTTATTTAAAATACATTTGCATGCACACACCCAACTGTAAATTTGTGCTGGAAAAGACAAAAGCAAAGGAATGTGTCTGCTGCTTAAAGTGGACAGTGCTCCTCTGGCCCTGGGTGCTTGAAGGGAATGTTCAACAGTCTTGGTCCAGCCCCATGAAACTGTGTCACTTAAATGGAAGTGCATGACTGTAGCTTCCAGTGGTGCTGTTATTCATCTGCAGATAAGCACAGCATTCTGAAGAAGTAAATTTCATATTTTGTCTGCTTCCATGTTCTCCCTTTGTGTGAGGCTGGTACAATGTGAGTCTTGCTGGTAAATGTTAGGACAGCCCTTAGAGTGCAGTGTTCTGAGTGCCACACCAAGACCCCCGGCTTATCTGTGACTGCCTTCAGTTCTAGGACATAGTTCCCAGTTTTGGTCATTCTGTCTGTGCTAGCCAGCATGTACAGACCATTATCTTCCCCCTCCTACTAACTAGCCATCATTATTTGATCTTACAGATGTATTAATGAATGACAACATTCTAGGGTGTCTCCTCACATCACATTAAGAGTGCTGCGGGAGAGGCTTGGAGAGTACCTGGGTGGAGTGACAGTTGCAGATAAATTCAGATTTTTAAAATGCATTGGGAAAAATCTAGCAGTGGTAAGTTAATTTTATTTTTTTCTTTAGTGCTCTTCGGTTTTATAATGTAAAGCAGAGATTTCATTCCTGCAGATGAGATAATATCACATAAAGTAGAGATAACTTTAGGGGCACTGTTAGCCTTTCTTTTAAACATGCTGCAGCATAAGCTCTTGTCAGAGAATATTTGCTTCCCCAAGTGCAAAGGCAAAGCTGGACATTTGTATTAGAAGTACCCTTTAAAACAACAGGTGTAATTAGTCACCATCCAGTGAAAATATAATGGTTTTGGTAAGTCTGTGGATTAAATATGATAAATCTGGTTGCATTAAAAAAACCCCAAACCCATAAGGCCATTACTACTTGTACACAGTTGGGAATAATTCAGTTGACAGATTTGTAATGGAAGCTCAGTCAGAGTTCCTCTGATGGCTCCTGCTGTGACCTGCCCAAAAGCATTTAAGACATCATTCTCTGTATGAAAACTTCTCTGGATGTTCCACTGTTTAGTCCAATAATATAGCCTGAGATGTCAGTAATAAAACCTCTACATGTGGCAGCCATAACTGTTCCTCACATCAATTCTTCCTATAGATCTTACAAAGTATAGCTAAAGATTAAATAAACTTCAAAATTAGTCCAACTGAAAGTTTGTTCATGTAACAGACAAAGATTTAAGTCATTTATGTAAGTATAGAATACTTTTTCCATGTCTTATTTCACCTCTGTCTCATGGATTTGGAAATTACAAGCAGGAAATTTGGTGCCATTCGTTATTTCATTTGTAGTTGAATTATCACTAAAATCACTCTCACAGAAGACTAGAATAAATGCTAAGTGATATGCAAAAACTAGGTGGAAATACATGAAGAGAAACTTAAAAGACTGTGATACAATCTAAATTGGAAAGTATGCATATGTTTTCAGTGAATTGAGGTCTTCTTAACTGGATGACAATAAGTAAGATGATTAATTTTCTTCCCCACATAGTTCAGAGATAAATGGAGAAATTTTCCAGCCTTTATAATGCCAGCAAATGAATAAAATATGTTAATAGAGAATTAAAGATACATGAGGATTTATAGAGACAAATGAAAGATAAAGTTTTTCTTTGAGGTATTTACTGTTGCTTGATGTTTAACTTTATAGCAAAGTGTAAAGCAATAAACCAACTGCTTTATTTGTTGTTTAGGGTCATGGTAACCTCGTTGAATTACATCTCCATGATCAAATATTTGTTGAGTGTTCTCTCCCCTTAGTCTTCTGTTTCACAACTCTAACAATGTAAGCAGAATTAAGAGCTGTGCCCTACTTGCAAGCAAGGATCTTTTAGATGAAAGGATAAACATAAACTAAAATCATGTTCCTTTGCTCTTCCTTTTTTGCATATAACCTATGTGTTTAACTCAATATAACTATTTGAATGTAAGCTCAGATTTCTTTTCCTTACACGCATTTCTTTTCCTTGGAGCACATCTTTCAAATATATATTGACTATTTTAGACTTTGTTTTTAGGACAACTGTTTAAATGTGAATGTGTATGTCACAAAAAGAATATGAAGGAAAATGATAAATACAAGAAGACATAGGATAATATTTGATTTTTTTTCCAGATACATTCAATATTTTGCAGTACTGTATTAGGGAAATAGAGAAAATTATGAGACGCTACATTTCTATCCAGATTCAGCTTGAAGCAACTTTTGATAAAGAAAGTTGCAAATTTTCTTTTCCTGTGACTCTTGGATCAGGTCCTTTGAACCATAAGAGAAAGTGCAAAAGATAAAAAACCATTCAGTACGTGCATGTAATCTTGTGGGTCTGATTAAGATTTTGAAAAATAGACAAAGTTTCAGAACTCTGTCAGAAAATACAAATGTAGTCTGAGGCCA
Organism: Euphonia xanthogaster; assembly: GCA_034509185.1. Taxonomy (NCBI): domain Eukaryota; kingdom Metazoa; phylum Chordata; class Aves; order Passeriformes; family Fringillidae; genus Euphonia; species Euphonia xanthogaster. The sequence goes on from JAYDZK010000006.1 coordinate 14,328,448, forward strand.
GTACAGATTATAGTGATGGTTATAAAAGAATGCAGTATGTAGAAAGGACAATGGGATGCTTATGTCACATGCAACACTATTGATGAAAAAAGTGTTTTATTTGTTACACTGCCATGCTTTGTCTTCCAAGGTGAAAGCAAAGCAGGAAACAGAACTGGAACTGAAGTCATTTGCTCCTCCTTATGTAAGTACTGAATGACTTGTAAGGTACCATTTTCAGAAACTTTACATTGCACATTTTCTTTGTCCTGTCTGATGGATATACTCTGTAATTTCAGGCACTTTATCCTGAATTATATTTATTACCCGGAGTAGAATATTTTCAAGATGTTTATCCATTGCTATCATCACCTCAACAAAAACATCACTTTAGTGAAGAAGCTAATAGGTTTGGTCGTGGATCAAGATTATCCAGCCTTTCCCAACAGAAACCTGAAAAAGGCAAACCATTTTTACAAAGTATACGAAGCAGGCGTCCGGTAGAAAATCTGGGAGTGCCCAGTCCTGTGGAATGGGGTGAGAAAGAGCCTGTTCCAGTTTCACACACAAACAATAAGCAAGACAATAACAACAGGATTCCAGAAAAACAGTTTGAAGGAAAAGGTGAGCTTAACCAGTGTAGTGAAGGAGGGTGATGAATGAGAAGAAAAAGAAATATTATGGTTAATATTTACAGTACAATAATATCTCTGTTTCATATTATCAGATCAAAGTGGATCTGATGGATCTCTCTTCACACCAAGGCGATCAAATCCTGCAGACCAGGAGTCTGGAAAGTGTGACCTGGTATTACAGACCTCTGAGCAGAATCATCTCAGCCAAGATCAAGAAGACTGCAGTGCTCCTAAGTGCAATGACAAAGCCAAAGGAACTGCTCTTACTCATGTAAACCACAGAGATGAGCAAGGCCAGGGTAACCAAAGACCCCAAAATCACATTAAATATCAAAGGGGTACACATGTTTGTTAGGGTCTTTTTGCTAAAGCAAAGTAAAGCTAAGTTTTAAGAAATCTATAAATTAAGTGTAAGTTGGAATAGCACTATGAGAACAATATTCCATTTTTTAAAAATTATGATGCTATCTTTCAGAGATGTGGTTTTACCTTGTGAGTCCTTCATTAGCACTGTGTGCTGATATAGACAAGCACTTTACTATAGTTGATACATTTGTCCAATCACCAGAATTAGTTAGATATAAATTCTAACAGCAAAAATACCTTTTTTCCCCCTGATTTCTTTCTTCTGTTATTCATGGAACATTTCCAAATCCTAGAGATAACACCACTTGCTGTGTTGATTCACTGAATTTCTAATACAGGTTGGAAAGTCCAGTCATTGACAGTCAAACCAGCCTGATTTTTGCAAGTGTAATCTATGTATTTTTGTCATCACTATCCTGTCACAGCACTAGCAAACATGGAAAATAATGAGCACCAAAAAGATACCAAATTAAGAAGAGACAGAACACAGGATGCTGAAATTCTTAAAATAATGGAAGACCAAACTACAGATTATGTCCACAAAAAACAAAGGTTAGAAAATAATGCATGTTCTATAATAATGGATAATATTAATTCACTGATACAAACTTACTTTATATACTTCAAAGAAATGAAAGAAAAGGAGGGGAAAAAACATTTTGGTGAATGAACTTTCACTTGTTTTTTTGATTTTATCTTAGCTTGCAGCAAAACAGGACTAAGAAGACTAGAGTTGGTCTTGGTGAAAAACTGGATAATCAGGTATGTTTTTCAAGGTAACATTCCTAGTGATCTTGAGCAATAAATACAGTCCTCCACCTAGAAACAGTCTACTTTTGTAAGACTGGTGACTCATTATGAATATGAAAGATTTGAGAATAATTGAGAAAAGTTTATTTATGCTCAGCTACTTAGCAGATTTTCTTATGAATATCAACTATATTTCTAAACAATTAAAATCTGCAATTACAAATTTTAGTTTAGAAATTGGCAGGTTTTGATTTGATAATTAACAAACCAGGTGGCCATTTTAAGGCCCTTAGTTCCTGGTCTTCCTGGTTACTCCCAGTCAGTAACTTGGGAGTTATGGGCATGGACAAGAACCAGTAGTAACAGTCTGTAGTTTTGTCTGTGTGTTCTCTGTGATGTTCAGTGCTCTCATTTTGTTTGCAGAGATCCAGCAGTTTGTAATTTAGTGGTCATGTTTACTGGTAACAGATTGAAAAATCCTTCCTGCAGAAGTCAAATTCAGCCCTCTCATTGGCTCAGGCCACTTTCAGGGCATATGTCTCATGTAACTGTTCAGGATTATGGTTATGTACTTATAGTTGTGTCTTTTGACTCTATAGGCAGACAAAAGCAAGCAAAATCATCTTACTTGTCCTAAAGAGTGCATTTCAGCTCCTAGTCCACCTTTTTTGGCATTTACTGTAAATCCAGCTCAAGTTCCTGTAATTCAGGCAGCAAGTGAGTACATGATTCCAAGAAATTGCAAGGAAGTGAACTTTTAATCAAGACTGAAGAGTCAATGAGGACATAAATACCTAGACTTATACTTGCATTAATTCACAGTATTTTAATTTATGAATAGAAAATTGCAGGTATTTATGATTGCACAGGCTGTCCTAGAGCTTGGCAGGTTCCCAGCACTAGAAAACCCAACTTGTCAAGTGGATGGAAGGAGAAAAGGAGGGAGATCAGATGGAATACTGCAGGCTCAAGTGAGAATGTAGCAAAGAAAATCACAGTGTTGTGTAGTGTTGCTGAGGGGGAGGATGGTGAGAAGTTAAGTGTTGGACCTATTGTTGCAGACTAGTGGAAGTCTGAGATATTGTCCTGCCAGTTGGAGTTTCAGCCAAGATTTCTCTACAGTTTCTATTGCAAAGTATTTCAAGCAGGAAATAGTCTTTTGGAGGTTTTTTTGGTTTCATTGGCAAGAGTTTGCGGTGTATGGAGTGAATATATCTCCTGATTACATAGTTTTAGTGATACATTGTCTAAACAAATAGAAAGATGTTTGTTTGCATCTGTGTGTGCATGCTGGATGCATGCTGGATTTCCCCCTTTTTCTAAATCACCAGCCATTCTGGAAAGTTAGATTAAAATGAGACCTGATTAAAATGAAATTGTTTCTACTGCTTGTTCTGACAGAGCTTTTGGCATAATTTGTGATGAGTGCATTACAAAAGTCTTGACTGATCCTTTGTACTTTGAGTATTCAAATGCTTACTAAATATAATTGTAATATCTTTAGAAAACAAGATGGCAGAGCAATTGCAACAAATGAAGGAAGACAGAAGGCACATGGAAAATACTAGAGAAGAACTGAGAAAAAAAGCTAAAGGGCTACGGGAACAAAATAAGCTGAGGAGATACCATGGTACACTTTTAATTTATTTTGGAATTTGGATTGATTGAGAAATTACACTGAAACCAATGTGAAAATATTTGTCTCCTTGTCAGTGAGGTTAATTACAGAGAGAGCAGTTTGCTAACCAATAGCTCCAAGAAGAGTCATTTGTGTAATAGCATGCTAGAAACATTCAAGGTTGAAGTCTTTCCTTCCCCTTTTTTTTTTATTTTTTTGTGGCATGTCTTATAAAGTTAAGGTTGTTCTGGCTTTCCTAAACTGTTCAAGTTATGTCTCATGTACATGCAGTGCTCAGAGAGCTACTGCAGGCTGCTTCTCTCTGAGGGCAGCTTGGCATATTCTAATCCTGCCTTCAGCCTACAAGAGGCTTACAAGAGGCTTGTACAGTGTTGATAGGGCTTCGGGTAAATTGCAGCATAATAATTTTTGTTCCTCCTATCCAATGGTATTCAGCTTATGACATGGAAGTTCCAAGCCTGTTGTGACAAGCTTGACAAACCTTGGTTTTTAACAAGGTCAAATCTCATTGAAATTTCGCACATATTTTCTTCATAAAATTATTTTCAAGTTTACACTTAAAACTATCTTCCCTAAGTCATCTCCCAGTTATCCAGAGATGAGATTTAATAATTTTGATGTTTTGGGAGCTTTCTCTTTTTGCTTTAATGTCACTAAGTCATTACAAGTCCCAAATATGACTCGTAGTTCATTGAAAGGAGACAAGCCCATTCTTTCAGTTATTCTCTGAGGACATGGCTGCATTGCAGCCTGGGGAATTTGTATTCAAAAAACCCCAAACTTGGGTGTGTGAAGCAATAACTCTGTAGTAGCATGGAGCTGCAATTCAAGCTAGAGATAAGCCCTAAATGGCACCTGCATTGCCTTAAATTATGTTATCCAGTTAGGTAAAATGAAGGTTATTTCACAAGGATTCAAAGAGCTTCTGCAGGTTCTGGAAGAAGCATCTGTACCTCTGAATTTTTTTTATCAGACCTGAAGAGTTTTGTAAGTAAGGGCACAAAGCAAGTATGTTTCTTTCTAAGGTATTAAGGAAAGAGCATTTTCTACAGCAGCAGCCATCCAAGTCTGTATTTGCTATCCCCCTAAGAGTGCCATGCTGACAGGCACTCTCAGTTCCTGGCACAGTCATCCTCCAACAGCTGAGTTCTTTTGGGTGCGTTTCAGTTGTCCTGCTCCCATAAACTATGCCTCGAAAGAAGGGATTCATTTAAGACACTGCAGAGATGCAGTGGCCATAAGACTGCCACAGCACATACATGGCATTCATGTGCCACCTCCTGATAGCCAATTAACAGCATGGGGAATCACAGTGAAGTGTAAAGGTAACTAACTGTTTCCCACAATTTGGGATGTCCAAATGAAGCTGTTCAAAATCTCTGGCCATGAAGAGCATAAATTTTGCCTAAATCTACAATGCTACATTTTCTGGTGTAGTAGAGCTGTGGACTTCAGACTGTGCTGGGCATACCACTCTTCACAGGAGCACTTAGGTGCTACAGAACAGCCAGGCTGAATAAACTTTGGGTTTGGACTCTGTGTTTTATCTCAGTGGACAGATAGAGCCTTTTGTTGCAGGTTTTTGTGTAAAAATTAAGTTGCATTTAGAGCGAATGTAACTTTATTGAAGATTTTTTTTCACTAAATGTTTATTTTAAAGAAACCTCTTGCCATGTTTCAATGTGTGCATTGGCCAGCTGAAGCTTGTGAGGTGAGCTGGTCATGACTGTCTTCAGCAGACCTTGTGGTAAGGTGAACAAGACCAAACAGTATTACTGTTCTCCTGTGCAGTTCGTGAGGAATGGAAGAAGAAGTACTTTGAAACCAAGAAAGCCAGTTTCACTGGAGGACACTTTAAACAAACTGCAACAAGATTTAGAGCTTTACCACCAGAAATTGCTCTTGCAATTGGAAGCCAGAGATAGCCAAAAACGACCGAACAAAACAACCTCCAAGGTATTTTCTTGTATTATTTATTATCTCTTTTTTCACAGTCCGAGGTTTTTTGGTATAAAATATAAATTAAAGAAACAGATTTATCATCAACCAATGACTTGTAAACTAGCTTTAGCTCAATGATCTGAGCTACAGAGTTCCTTCAGGCCATTTGTCTCAAAAAGACTGCAGAAGCGCTTGAGTCTGAGCATTTGTTTCTTTCTGCTTTCTGTTGGTACTTTTTTGTAACAAATCCTGTTCTGTTCAGTATGGTTAATGGATTGTTCAGTTCTACTTTGTTTCTATCATCCAAGATTTCATACAGGGAGGAAATGAATGTTTGGAGCACAAAAAAAAATATCTGTAGCTTTCGAAGTGGTTGTACTTCAACTATTGTGCAACTGTGAGTTTCATAGGAAGTTCAGAGGGATTAAAAAGAGAAAATATAAAAGAAAAGGAGGAAACACCCTTTCCAACAGTTGTGTCTGTTAATTTTCTAAATACATTAATGGAAGCAAGGCTGTTGACAAAACTGAATCTAGCCTAGGAAAAATAAATGACCCTTTCTGGCATCTGAAAGGTGTGTGCATCTACAATCTAAGAGTGTATATTATATACAAACATGTGTTATTTGAGCTATTTTGAAATATCTACACAATAAAAATATGGATAGGGTTGGCATTGCATTACTGGCTATGTTCAGACACATTACTGGTCCTTTTGAGGGGCATAGCAGGGTGGGATTTTTTTGGTTTCCCTGGCTAGGCACTGAGAGGCCTCACATGAAGGATAGGCACAAGGCAGCAGTCCTGCAGCAGTTCTGTAGTGGGCAGCACCCCAATAAGGGAGCCAGGATTTACAGAGCTCTTGGGCTGAGCACAAGGGTGAGCGACGTGCAGCCAGGCAGGCATCAGCCAGGTGGGAGGGCAGGGAAGTTGAACAGAGGTTGTTAGAGGATTGTTTCTGAGCAGTGAAGTAACACCCAGCGAGGGAACAGATGCACTAGTGCTGCACCTCGAGGTTTGTTGTTGTTTCACACAGAATTACACAATCATCCGGATTGCTACAGTGCAGCACGAACTCCATCAACTGAGGAGGAAGCTAGAGGATACAAAAATGAGACTCCTAATAGAAATGAAGGTACCACACCTTTTTATTAGAACAGTCAAAATGTGGCAATGTATGGGAAAAAATTAGAACTTCTCAATTATTAGATTATGTAAATATTTGCTAAACAGTTCTTGTTTTATGCTGTTAGTTTTAAGGTGTTAGGGGTTGTGACTTAAGCATCTGAGCTAAATTACTCCAGAACACAGTTATCAGATTATTTGGAATGTATGGCACTCAAACAACTTAGATACTCAATATACTATGTAAGCTAAGGTTCATAACCTTGTTTATAAAATTCCCATTTCATTCAAAAGGTAATTGAAGAAATATACCTGGTGTGGTGAGGCACTGAGCAGTAATAAATAGACCATGGCTAAAGAAAAAAAAATGTATAAAGGAAAAAACAAACAAACAAACAAAAACCCCTAAAAAAGAAAAAAAGGCTGTCTAAGCAGAATGCAGACCTCTTCATCTGCTTTATTCCATATCAGTGTTGCCTATGACTCTTTTTTGAAGGAAGAGATAGTATAGGCCTTCATACTGGACAGCTTTCCAGCTCTGAAAGCTTGAAATAGGAGTGTTTTACATCACAGAGATTGCCCATGCTCCTGTTTACTGGGTACTCCAGGGTGGTTGTAATTATTATGACTCCTCCATTGTCTAGTAAGAGTGGAAAGAACAATTAATTTTGCAGTGGTTTCAAAAACATCAAGGCAAAGTACAGAACAAAGTAATGTTAGAACACATAAAATTGCAAAGATGAAAGATGTATTCTGTATTCAGCCATGCTATATAAAATTCAGTCTTAGTTATATAAACCTATATGCCTGTCAGCTCGAAAAAAAGCTTCCTTAAATTGCCATTCCTTAAATGATGGGTTCTTTTGCAGATGAGAAAGCAGGCAGCATCTGATTTACAAGCACTGAGAGCAGAACTGACACAGAAGAAGATTCATTCAGCTTTAATTCTCCAGTCCAGAAAATCAGGAATTTAAGATGACATGAGTAACATCTGTGAAGTGTACAGCAGCTCCCTAATGTATGTAAAAGAGAATTTCAGAGCATTTGTTTGTATGTTCTTGAAGTTACTTTGGAAAAAGACATTAACTATATACATGTTGTGGAATTTGTATACTAAGCTACTGAGGTAATGCAGCTCACTTCTTTTTAAATCTCACTTACTGTAAGATCAGTCAGCTACTTAAACATACAGTTTAAGCTAGTAACATGTCTAAGCTGTCATTTTTAAAGTGCAAATTAGTTAATTGTGTAAGATCCCAGTGGTATGCTGATGTTCTCTGATTAACTAAATAGCTACTAAGAAATAAACCTAAAATCTGTAACCTCTTGTCCTTATTTTCAGGCTCACACATTCCATTTTTTAGAAATTATTAGAATATAGTTTCTGTAGAACTACAGCAACAGTAATCCTTTATTTGGCTATTCACTGGAGTATGTTTTTGTTATTATAAATATGTCTATCTATAAATTAACAATTTATCATTACTGTATTATTATTATTATTATGAAGCATAAAAAATCTCAGATAATCTCACTTTTTTCCATATCTAGCTGGTTTTGTTCCCTCTCTTATTAGGAGAGGCACACAGACATTGAGTGTCTTCTGTAGTTTGAAGGCTTGCCTGAAAGCTTTCTCTTGGACCAGCATAATGATGATCCTGGTCCAATTTACACTCTTGCATGTTCAGCCTTTTCTTAATTCCAAGATCATGCATGCCCAGAGATTAACAATTCTCTGAAAGAGGAATCAGAAACCTCTTCATAGGATTCTTTTTCTAGCTCTGCTGTTTGCCTCTTTGCAAACCAGATGTTATTGTATTAAGCAGAAGAATAACATACTAGGAATTAATCTCAGCTAAATAGCTATCAAGGCTGTATTTATAACTGGAAGTGAAACACTCATGGGAAATAAGTTATGGGGTAAGAAAATTATGCAGCTCTCAAAAGAACTAACTTAGAAATGTCTTGAGTCAAACCACCCATTATCCAATTAATTTTCTTAAAGATAGGACTTAACAAAGATTTTAGTGCTAAAGGATTAAATAAATTATTAAAACTACACCCACTTTTGCTTAATTCAGGGTTGAAGCTCACATTCTTTATTTAAGTATTGTGGCTTATTTAAGATATGAAAGCAGGCTACTAGCTCCTGGAAAATCAGAACCTAAATTTAAAGTATAGTACGATCAATTAATGATTCTTGACTGCTACAGGAAGGAGAGTTTTATTAAGTCAGCTGGCCCTCAGAATTTTGCAGGTCAGATATTCATAGCAGAAGACTCAATTCAGCAAATATCCATCTCACAGTATTTAAGCATTTAAGTAATAATACACATTCTGAAGCACATATATGTGTGTGTGAATATATATATGTAATATCTAAAATGTTGGAGTTTCTCTTAAGACTTATAGAGTGATGTTCTAGTGAAAAGCCTTCTGATTTGTCAAGGGAAATTTTCAGTTTCTGCAAGAGCAGTAGGCTTCACCTTCTGCTTTCCATCACCTGTAATATCAAGCAGACACTTGCCCTCAGTAGCCATTATGGTAATGCTGCCATACTATGGTAACTCTTTAGCAAGCAAAAAAAAAAACCCAACCAATCAGACTAAAAACCCCAACCCCCCCACCCAAACCAAACCAAAAATCCCACCAAGCCCAAGCTGACTACATCTACCTAATTAAATACATTTTTTTAATTAATGGAGTCACTTAAGCAGGGCCCAGTTGCACTTTAATCTGGTTGTGAAACAGTTCTGAGAAGCAGACAAGCAGTGTGGGCTGTAAGCTGTGGAACAAGTAAAGCACAGAGAACATTGTTTACAAGCCTTACCAAGAGCAGCATTTTATTCAACCAAAAAATCCTGTAAACACCAGACAATATTTACATCACTATGGGTATTTAAAAAAAAGTCATACATCTTCTTTAGGGAAATGATTTTATGAAAATATGAACTAGAAAGAAAACATAATCTCCTTTTATCTCAGAGGCAACACCCCATAAAAACAAAAAACAAGCTACTGAATGAATCTTAGGGTGTGTGGGAAAACAGATATGTAGTTCATTAAACAAGCTTCTGAATTCTAGTTTTCAGGAAGTAAAGTAGTTTGAAATGGAAAGAAACATCATCCAAGTCCTCTTCATATTAATGCTTCTTCTTCAAGCTAAGGTCAGAGATTTTCAGCTTTTGAAACTGAGGAATTTATGTGATACATAAGCACAGTGAAACTGGAGTTTATTGAATAGTTCTTTCTAACAACAACTTTGATCTAAATCTTAACAGCAACTATTTCATGTTATGTAATTTCTTCAGTCCATAAAAATCTTTTAATCTAGAAGAGTAACCAAGCTGCTTATAACCAATAATCTGTCTCTCCATTATTCTGTTTAATCTGATTCTAGAGTGACTTAGCTAAAATATTGTTTGGGTTGGGAAGTCAGAAGGATGAGACTGCACCATGTAACACAGGAATAAGTATTTGCTGCACCTGGCAGCTTTAGCAAAGCAGCATTATGATACTGCCCCTGTACATCCATCAATTGGTCTTGTTACCAGATACACACTGGGTTCAATTTCACAGTTACAGTAACTGTGAAAAATTAAAAAGACGAGCAGTCTTAAAAAAACCTACTGATGCAAGGATTGTTGTTCCAAAGCAACAATGGAACTTTCTGAAGAATGAAAATACAGCTTTGCATATAAAATAACAAGATTAATTTGCCTAGTTGTTAAAGTTTTTGTAATCACAATATATTTGTATAAAGTCAAAATCTGTGATAGTGTAAGCCAAAATAAAAAATTACCAATTTTCATCATTCTAAATCAAGGGTTCACACAGTTCTTATGGTGTCAGAGCTTGCCACATTGCTTGAGTTTGTTGCTCTGCTGCAGTTTCCCTGGAATAGTCAAGACTATTTCCATTCCACATTCCAATGCCCCTTAAGCCTCGACTCTTCACAAATGCTGCTTTTAGAGAGATGCTGCGAGGGTCATCAAACCATACCTGGTGGAATTGACCAACAGAATCCTAGAAAAACATTTAAACACCAGTGTCAGTGATCACATTTTCTCTTCAACACTAAGTACAGTTCAAAGTACAACTAAAAACTGAGATACACAAGCTACATAGATTTATATAATACTTTTCTGATTTATCAATTCTTTGTCACACAGGACAATTAAAAATTCTAAGCCACATATTTGGATATTTTTTTAATTGTAGAATATAAGCTATAAAACAGTGACACAATTTAACTGAAGTTATATGAAAAGACTTGGCTAATTTGTATTTTTAATATTTTTTTAAATATGGCTAAAATTTCAGATACAGTAGCTAAGCTAACAGGAGAATTTAGTTAGAGATTGTGGGGTTTTTTAAGCAATAAACAGTTTTAGAGGTTATAAAATTTTAACAAGGTTATGCTGCTTTTGCTTAAAAACATCTTTTTATCACCAATATGTGAAACTTAAATAATATTTAAAGAAACAAGACAAAATGGACACAGTGTGGTGTTCTTGTAAGCACAGTCATTTATGGACTCTTTCACTGTGTCTATGTAGAAAACAAATCCAGAAGAGAACATGTGTGCCAGGCATCAAGCTAGATAAAATAAAGGGCATCTCATAATCTTTTTTAGTTTAAATCATTTATCAACTCATGAAAGGAACTCTAACAGTGAAAGACGGAGCTATAGGATGTCTTTGTGCCAAAAAGTCCTTTTTGACATGATGCAGTATCTTGAGAAGACTGGAAAGTAATAAAGATCTTTATTACTCCTGTAGTCTTCGGGCACTGCACCCCTCTCTCAGACTAGGAATTCAAGACACAAATTTTCAGCAATCCTTTACTGTACCAAAAAAACCCCAAACCAAACAAAACTAAAACGTAGAAAACATAAAAGGAAGAATTAACCCAAATAACTTTATAGTCAAAGATCTGTGGTTCATGAACGCTTACTCCACACCACAGTGGCTTAGAAAAAGACTCTTACCTTGTACTCATAAAACGGAGCCTTCTGCACCTCATCCCACAGCACCCCTGAGAGAGAACTGTTCACCTGCTTCATGATGGCTGCGTAGGGCACCTGGCTCCCCGCAGCGTCACTGCACGGAGCCCCACGGAAAGGCACCTTGGGAAGGGAACAAACATGCTCCTGAAAAACAAATAGGGAGGCATGAGTTTCAGGTAAGATACACTGAACTCCAGAATAGGAGTACAGCCAAGAACAATTCACAAAAGGCGTTAGGGCCACAAAAATTCCAAATCTTCAAGCAAATCCAGCAGATACTATTTGTAGAGAAAAGTAAATTACAACAGCTACATTTTCTTTAATCTGCAGTAATACAGGACTGGATGGATACCCTTCAGCTTAAACAGTTATCTTCTCCACCTTTAATTGACCCTTACATTTTTCATAAGTATAATATTTGAGACCTCATAAATTGCTGTGCTGTAACAGTTGTAGGTTTGCTATGGTTTGTTGCACCTGTCTTTACTGTGGTGTTGAGAAGGCACATACAAGTGTTGTAGGGCCTTTGGACTTCATCTCTTCTCATACAGAGAACATTTATAGCTCCTTAGTCAAACACAGTGCTTGGATATCATAGGGTTCAGGCTGCCTAAGGAGCTAAAATGCCTTGTCTAATAACACAGTGCTCATCAGTTATCAGCCAAGCAAAAGATTCTGTTTTGTGTCCCAGCTTGATGCTCTTATCCATCAGACCACAGTATTTCCAGTCCATAAACAAGATTACCAAAACCTAGTTACATCTTTCCAAGGAAAAAAATTACCAGTTTGATTGCAAACAAATAATCTTCACCTTACCGTGGATAGGTTTTGGCAGACATAGTCATAGCCATACCAGGGGACACCCATCACAAGCTTCTTAGGATCAATGCCCATAGCAATGTACTCTTCATATCCTAGTTTTGAGGGAAATAAAAATTAACACTCATCATTTACTTTTGCCATGCTTTTTATTCTTACAACTAAATTAGAACCAGAGCCACTGCAGAATTTGCATGATACCCAGACAGAGGCCAAGGTGCAAGCTGTCCTTTGCCTTCACCTGCACTCTCCAGTGAGTGAGAGGCTTGCTCTTCTGGGATCCCAGTAACTGCTCCAGTTTCTCACACTTAAAACCATCTGCCCTGAGCAGAGGTTCACAAAGAAGAGAGCAATGTTTCAGGTTCTCTGCAATCCCAGGCAGACACCACTGCTCTGGCTGCCATTTGTCATTCCAAAAGCGTTCTTCACACTCCTGAGGTTACAGGGACCAACACACCACTGCTGAAGGCCTGCCTGCAGCTCATAAGGACCAGGGACACTGTTTTCATATCCTGACAACACATGTGCGCAGACTCAAAGCCTCACTGCAACAATAACATAATAAACCCGTCTAAAAAAAGCCTTCTTTTCTATCTAATCATGTGAGCAAATGAAAGTGTTCTGACTCCTGGGGAGGCATTCTGTCCTCACCAACTAAAGTCTGCAGGTAAGGAGCATTGGCTTTTGCAATACAGTCTGTCCAGATCTGGCTCTGTTCATCATATGACATCACAAATAAGAAGTCACAGGCATCTGCAATCCCAGTGTAGTTGTAGCACCTTTTATCTATGCATGCTGGAGACCAAGCCACATCAAACGTTACCTGTAGGAAAAATGCACAACTTAGTACCAAGTATGGCCCTCAGGCGCCCTTGTTATCTCTTATTAAAAAAAAAAAAAAAAGCTAGGACTTTTAAGGACAGTATTTCTCAAATGGTACGGTTTAACAGATCTAATAATGAACTATAGAAGAATAATAATGAACTATAGAAGTAATATAATAATAATGAACTATAGAAGAATAATGAACAATAGAAGAAGCTGCTCATCTGATAAAACAAACAGAAGATAATAAAGTCAGTACCCCAGTGAACATATAGCACCAAAGAAATTAAAATATAAAATGAAAACCACCAAAAATATGAAGCATGGTGCAAATCTTGAGAACTTTCATGATAGGTTTACCAAAACACTGTCAAGCTTTTTCCCCAGAAAGCTGTATTTGCCCTACTTTCATCAATTCATTAAGGCACACTAAAAACTGCCAGCTCACACATTGCAGTAACATTGTATGTACAAATCACAGTGAAGCCCATCTCTCATTGAAATTCACAAAAAAGAGTGATTCTTACAAGATTATATCACAGCTACCATTCATAATTAAGCATTCACTAGAATATTATATTTAGATCTGCATAAGCTTTTTCATATTCATATGCTAAACAGCAGTGCCTAAAGTCCTTACATTTCATAAGGTTAAATGTAATGTTTGTATCAAGTACATTATTATTACCTGTGATCCAGCTATTTCTCTGTGAAAAGCATCTGTAGTTTCTTTAACAAGCTCTGTCAATGCATAATACTCAGGGGAGGTTTCATTAACTTCTTGCTCTATATCTATGTTAATTCCATCCATATACTGCTTTTTTGCAAGGTCCACCTGTTGGGATATCCATGCTGCTCTTTTAGCAGGATCAACAATTTCCTGAAGAGGTACATCACCTAGACAAGAGGCCTTCAAGAGTTAACATGCACTTGCACCACAGTAATAGTAGGAAGGAAAGGTTTGTCTTTAGGTAACCAACAAATTTAATCACAACATAAAAAATGTCCATATCAATACTGGTAAAATACAAAGGAGTTCATTTTTTTCCTCAAGCATAATTTTGAGAAACCACCCCAGAAAAGATTACCAAGGTTCTTTGAGAGACTGGTGTTAAAATTAAGTTCCTTTGGTTTTTCTATAATTTTAATCTTACTTCTGCTTAATATTCTTTTAACCACTGTAAATTACCTTTCTTGAAATCAAAGTACTTTTAGCATTTTAACAGGTCATATTTACAAGAAAGCTACTTTTGTGTTTAACCTTTGTTACTTTCCACACTGTAGTCCTGGATTCTGCTTTTTCTCAGCAGAGCCAAAAGGTATTTACAACATGTAAGCTAAGGGACTTTGTCTTTCTAATCAGCATTTGTACCTGTACAGAGTTCCTGAGTATTCATGTTTTAAAACTCAACCACTTCTTAATACAGAGGGATTCATTTAAGTGCAAAATACTAAAAATTACTTAAAATCCCTTTCCTTACTTTGTCTTTTGGGTACTCCACATAAGATCCATAGCAGTGATGTTCCCTGTTAAGAGAACTTTTATTAAGATGTCACTGGGATGGTTTGGTTACTGCTGTGGCACAATCCACTGTTGGTTTCAGTACCCTGCATACCATAACATGCAAAATGTCAAGGGTTCACTAAAGCCTTATTAATTAATTATCTTAATGATTTTAATACTCTGCGTACAACTGAATGAAAAATGTCAAGGTAATATAGCCCTGAGTACCTTATCTTCTCATTCACGTATCTTAAACATCCACGTTTTTCCGGTGTAACCAACCTTTCAGTACTATCCTCGAGCCTTTGGAGTGGGCATAGCACATGAGCTCAGGATCGTACTTTCCGAAAGCTGCCACAGTGGTAACTTTGGACCAGTCGTAGGATTTCCAGGCTTCCTTCCCCACATCAAACACGAATACCTGGAAAAGGGGTAAAAAGCACCCTCGTTAGCCCCGAGCGCTTCTCAGCAGGACTACCATTGTCCCCGCGGCTCTCGCAGCGGCACATCCCCGGCGCCGCTGGGCAGCGGCTGCACGGACGGCAGCCGGGGAGCCGAGTGTGGGGCAGCACCGACCCGGGCGCTGCCCGGGGACACTGCCCGGCCCGGGGACACTGCCCGGCTG
>JAYDZK010000006.1:14343940-14417914 GCA_034509185.1 Euphonia xanthogaster
GGCCCGGGCGGAGGCGGTCCCGGTGCGCCGCCCGTGCGGGGACAAATGAGCTCGGCCGAGCGTTTAGAGAGCAGCTGTTTATTGAAAGGCCACGCCGGGCACGGGGGCCCGGGTTGTTTCCAGGATCCCCGGGAGAAGAAGCAGAGCAGAGCGGTCTCCCGGAGGGGACGGGGCTCATGCCCGCCGCCCGAGGCAGCCGTGCCCGCGGGCGGCCGGGCTGAGCCGAGCCCGAGCGGGGCCTCAGGCCGGGCACGCCTGCTGCTGGCAGGAACACGCTGTGTGAGCGGACACTGAGCTCACGGCGTCCTCGGATTTCTGGTCCAGCCTAGGCTGCCCGTCCAGGCTGAGAGCGGAGTCTGAAGGAGAAAGGAGAGCGGGGCTGGTTACACATCGGGGTAAGCCTGTGTTCGTGCGGCGCTCCTCACGGCTTTTCACAGAACCCCAGGCACACATCGTGGTGTGCGCAGGGTCACCAGACTCACCAGCCGGAACGCAGTGGAAGCCCACGGACACGGAAACAGTCTGGGTTGCTGAACAGCCTTTCACACAGCGAAGGACTGGCTCCACGGAGAAGCATTTTGCTGCTGTCTTCTCAAATGAAAGTGGCTTCTCACTTTTGACAAGTTTGCGCTGCAGTTTACAAGCTACAAAACATGAACCCTCTTAAAGCATGCACAGAGTTTAGATAAATGGCTTTCTGGACTTAATTTGTAGAACTGGCAAACACTAAGACCAATGGATGAACAGTGTGACATAGCTAGATGAAGCTAATCTGGTTGAGGTGAATCAATTTTTTGTCAAAGGCTCAGGCTGTGAGAAAATGAGGCACGTGGAGCACAGTTGCAAGGACCAGATGGGACCTAGGTGGGACACTGATGTCCAAATCCAAAAAGATACATGTGAAAACTGTGGTCAGTGACGCTCAACTTTACTTAAACTAAGACAGCACTTCATTTTGGGGCAGCAGTGGCTCCTAGGCATCTATATATCCTCTTCTGTACTGTGAGCAGCATCACACCTGCCTTGCCATGGCTGAGTAGCTTAGTCCTTAAGTCTATGATCCAGCCACCCCAGGGAAGATTGATCTAAGAAAACATTACAGAAAGGCCAACACATGCCCAGAGGGTTGAGTTCCACACAAAATGTGTAGTGCACCCTAATTTAACCAACGCATTTGTGTTTTTATGTAAGACCTAGATGGCAAGAACAATTAGTCATTCCCAGGCTGAAGTTTTCAGATTGTGTTATTCTTCAGCCTGAGGAAATTAAAACAAGTTTTTCCCACCTCAAATGCCCTCTGGTTTGATAGTCAGGGCTAGATATGATTTCTTAAATCTAAACTAAAAGCCTGGAAATAACAGAATGAAAATAAAGAATGAAACTATTAAAGATGACGTAAAACTACTTTTGTCAACAGTCAAACTTCCTCTTTTTCATACTAAGTTATCAACTGAGAGAGTTTTAAGCTGAACACACAAACTCCAGGTAACTACGCAGTGCATAAGGTGTTGATATAAAAACCCAACAAAACTAGAACTTGCAGTGAACTACCAAACTCAGGAAAAACAGATTTTTTTTTTCTTCTTTTAGTCTGTGACCACTAACCACAAAAATAGCAAAAAATGAGATTACTGTGCTACAATTAATATAAACCAACTATTCATGTGATTGATTGATTGATTCATTCATTCATTAGTTGAAGGCAATTATATTAATATATGTTGGAATCTTAGTACCTCCAGTACAGGGGTCTTCTGAAATGATCCAAGAGTGACCAAAACTCACAGCATCTTTAGCTAAATATCCACTGGGCGTTTGATATTCTCTTTCTATCTCAGCATCATATTTTCCACAAACGCCACATGTTTTTCCAGCCATCCAGAAAGCAACTTGAATCTTTGTGGAAATACAGAAAAGATGCATGTAAATGCTTTTCTTCCAAAACTAAACCCACTGAAAGTAGCTTAAAAATTACCTCAAGTCTATGCCCATCATAGTATAGTTTATCTATGCCATAATCTGGGGCTTTTAGTGTCAGTCCTTTCTTTTCACTGCTGATCAGCATGCTTGCAGCTGCAACAGAAAAGAAAAATGTGTTCTTTTCTAAAATGAAGTTGCTGTTCTAGGGTTCACCCTGAACATTTTGTTAACTTCCTGGGGAATGCACACTCTAAGGAATCCCAAAAGAGACGGTGGGAAGTAAAAAGACTACTGCTTCCTGCCCTGGGAAAAGCTGAAGCCACTCACAGGGATGGCTGTGAAAGGGTCATCTAAATTCTTGTTCAGTGGGTCTCTGGAATCAGCAAAACATACCACAGGCCTGCACTTTTGGTCTGTGCAAAGATGCACAGGACCAGCATCTCTTTCTTTGCTCATCTTTCTTGCCACCCACGAGAAAAGCTTGCATGGAGGTATGTTAAAATCTCCTAATTCTTTCTCAGATTAGGATGATCTTTATTTTGTGACGTGTCTGCAGGGTCGTGTCCTCTTCTTCTTCAAAAGATCAGGATAGGTTAAACAAAATCTAAAGATGAGTCTCTTACCAGAATTAGATGTGTATGGAAGATCTTTTGGGGCTTGGACACCATTAATCTTCAACTGGATGAGTCCATTGGAAACATACATGTCAACCTCACTTTAAATAAAGGAAATTAGTGTGAACAAATGCTCCTCCTTTGCCCTACTCAGCTTGTAATTTCCTGTTCTGGCAGAACCATCACTGCAGGATGCTCATCTCATTCTGGCATGAATCACCTTCTACCCTTTAGGGGGAAGGTTGAGGGGGCCCAGGAGAGTGTGCCAGCAGGAGTGCTCCCAGTACTCCTCCCCCTGGCTGTACCCATCTCTGAGCGGCTGCTCAGGCACAGCTCAGGCAGGAAGACAGCAGGCTACAGGAGCCTGGCTCCTGTAAATGGAAGGTGCTTTACATTTCAAAGGAAGATTGGGCTCCCTAGGGCAGTTCTCTTACATCCTGAACAGGGTGTGTATTGTAGTATTTTCTTCAGAGCAGTGTTTGCTCTAATAGAAGAAATTTGAAGCTCAAGCACATCAAAAGCACATCCATACAATTGCATGAAACAATCAGGAATGATTCAGTGATGAGGAATGTCTTTATCACAAAATATACAGTCTATTAAACAAGCATCCTTGTGTTCTTCCTCAAAACAGGTGCAGGGAATACTAGATCCCCTCTGTTTGTCTAACACTATGGCACAGTTAGGCACACATTTTCCAGAAATAAATAATTACTTGTAATGAAACCTTACGGATCAAAGTCTATTTATGTGCTTTGAAGAACAGTCACTACAATGATTTTGGTATGCATAATCCCATACAATTTAGGGGTGATTGACCCAGGCTGAAACAAAGTGTATCTTAAATGAATTTCAAATAGATTAGAACATTATGTACCAACTAAGAGATGTCCTAAGTGAGTGCCACTAATCTGGGATAAGTAATGCCCTTTTTGGCTATGTCCACTTCTCAACAACCCTGCTGTAATGCGTGTGGGTTCTAATTTGTTCTAATTATTAGCTTAGTGTAGAAGGCCAGACTAATGATTACAATAGCCCCTTCTGGATTTTAGTTTATGTGTCTGCCTAGTCACTAAGTACTGAAATGAGATGGTTAAATTCTAACAAATTAATGAAGAATTTGTGGCAGTGAAGTCTTGAGGCTGCTGTGAACCTCAGATATATTTCAGAAGCACTTTTAAAAGACAAGGTCCCAAACCCCTGTGACACTCCTAGATATCTTTCCATTGACATCAGTATTTTCTGCATGAATCTAATGCTAGTGCCAGTCTGCCCTACCAATTTGATCTTCATTTATAGCATATTCAGCTTGGCATCTATTTTTTATTAAGTTTTCAATTACTTACTGGCTGGCGAGTCTGACATTTACTGCTGTA
The DNA here is from genome assembly GCA_034509185.1 of Euphonia xanthogaster. Lineage (NCBI taxonomy): Eukaryota > Metazoa > Chordata > Aves > Passeriformes > Fringillidae > Euphonia > Euphonia xanthogaster. The sequence continues at coordinate 14,347,851 of JAYDZK010000006.1, forward strand.
AGGTCAGCAGACTCTTCAAGTCTTTTCACCATCACCAGGAATTTAAGCTCTGGACTGCAGTCCTGTACCAAGACATGGTAGCAATTTGCAGGCATTGAATAGTTAAATTCAACACCATTGAAGGTCGTGATCTTATTTTGGAAAACTGTACAATGACCTGAAAAAAAAACCAGTAAAAAGTAAGCATTTTATAATTTATTTAAGACAGCTATTTTGTTTTAGTTTTGTAATGAAAGGAAAAAAAATCTTCTTGTTCTGCATGTTCCAATGTAGAAATGAATTAATTCTGTCAGATGAAATTTTAGATTGGTAGTAATTCAAAAGTAAAGCTTTGCCAGTCCCCAGGCAGCAGGGCAACACCCTCGTGATTCAGGCATTGTGTGAGATGAATTGTGCTCACAGCTGGTGCTGGTGCAACTCAGTTTGTGGCATTTTGGCTTTTCTAACTTTGTTGTCGTCGAAAGAATTTCACAAGGGTTGATAACAATTCACGTATCGTTCCACTAGGGAAAGTTTACTGAAATGCAGATACCTTTATGGAGTCACAAGCAGGATCAGAAATAGAAGTTGGGAAGGAAAAAATATCACACTAACACTTTTCTCTTTTTTACTCTAATGGCATTTTGTTGGAAATTCACCAGCTCTGATTAGAAAATATTTTGTAACAATTGTAGTCAATACTGATTTGTTTGGTGTTTACCTAAGAAATACCATAGAATCATAGCATGGCTGAGGTTAGAAGGAACCTTAAAGATCATTTAATTCCAATCCCCTTGCTATGGATATGGACACCTTATAAATATGCATGGTATGATATTATCTCACTGATTCCAAGGAAAATGTGACTCCTTATTGCAGGATTACATAAAGCTTTTCATTTTAAAACTTACCCTAAGTAAGTATAATGTGATTAGCTGTTAATACAGCATTAATAAAACAATAATCCCTTTAAACTCAAAGTGCAGGATTTGAAATTAATGAGTACACTTTTGGAGCTGTTTCAGCTTCAACATAACAGTGCTAATCAAGCAGAGCATCCCAAATCAGAGGTCACTTAGATATTCTTCTCACAAATTTTGTATTGTATTTTCTTCACAATTTTTTCAGTGAAGCCAAAATGGATCCATTTGGGAATGGATGTATCTGAAAGCATTATTTGGCATGGAACTTAATGTTTAATATTCCTAGTATGTCTCCATTTCTTTACATCTTGGCAGCCTCACAGATTTTCATAGAGATGCTTTGTTTCTATCTGACATCCAACTGATTTTTAAGGGAATAAATAAGTAAAAAAATTACATCAAAAGTGTAAATCATGTTTACAAAATTTACAAAGTCAATCAATGTTTATACAGACAGTTACTTGCTGACCTTTAAGACTTTCAATGAGTGAGAGTGTTGCTTGGGAAAAGACCTTCCAGCCAGAGGATGGTAATGTTGAGATGGGTGTACTCAGATGTGAAGGGACTGGCAGGGGCAGACTGATGGCCGTGTCGTAAATTGTGAGCTGAAAATCAGGCAGGAAACAAACATGAATGGGAATGGAAATGCAAAAGTGCAGTATAGAGATAAGGTAGCATTTTCCTCTAATTTTCCAAGAGAACTGTGCTGACTGAAATCTAAATTAGCATCTGGGTTTCAGTCAGAGTGAAAAAGAAAGCAAGTCCTCTGTCTACAGCATGAAATAGGTCTACAGTGTGACACATCTGCAACCTGTGGAGCAGCAGTGCTATAAATGAATTTGGATAGTCACCAATTTGCAGCTTTTGGGGGAGCTGTATATCACATTTGTTCTCAGGCTGAACAGTTTGCTCACCTGAGATGCACATCCTCTTTCTGCCTATCCATCAAGTGCTGCTGTTTGGCTGTCTCAACAGCCTGGTTTTACTGTCTTTTCCAGAGCACAGGAAACCCTGTCATCTTACTAAAGGTTTTGGGAGGAGTGGGCTTTTGAGTAAGTTATTTTTTAACTTGCTGTCAATCATGATGATTGTTTTCTAACCTGTTTCTTATTTCATATGCTTGTATGCTACATGAAAAAGACAAATATGTTGTAAGATATTTTCTTACTAAGACCAACTGCATGAATATAATGTCTTCTGAAGGCAGCTTCTTTATAGTTTTGATTGTTTTTTTTTTTTATTTTTTTGGCAGGTTAAAAAACCCTTAATCATCCATTTCCTAGGTATTGACTGCTTCGGGATAAAAGATGGTGGAAATTGTTACCTCTGGCAACTTAAAGACAACATCACAGGTTCTTGGGGATGTCAAAGCCATAACCAAGGTTGCCTGGTGAGAGGGACCAAGCTGTTGCCTTTGGGAAAACCCAAGCAAATAGGCAGCTCCTGGAAGAAATGAGTAAAACCTGGGGGAAAAAAAAAAAGGAAATAAGTGATTAAAATTAACTGTCTTTGAAAGAAATTATTATTATTTGTTCATACTAAAATACCCCCATAAAGTAATATGTATATGTGTTAGCATCAGGGCATGTTTTGCATCAGGGTTTGGTGATATATGATGTTGTGTATTGAAGGAGAGGGAACAAATTTATTTTTTAATTGGTGTAAAATATCTCAAGAGTCTGGATGGGAGAGTAATATGAGAAGAAAAGTGTGGCAAATTTGTTTTAAACACATTCAGACTTGAAAATAGGCATCAATTGCATAAGCTGCCAAATACTAATGTGCTAAAAATGTTTAATTAATGTTTCACATTGATATGTCAGTCATGCAGTGGTAACTTTAGGCAAGGATCCTTTGCCCACTAAGACTGTCAACAAGCTGATGGAGGGATCTCTAGGAATGAGTTTCCAAACAAGCTTGGGGCTCAAATAGAGAAATACAGAAAATATTCCTTTATAAAAAGGCATAGTCCAGAGCAGAAAAAAAAGGTACGTTCTTTGGCTTTGATCCATAGTAAATTGGATGGTTTAATCTCCTCTAATACAGCAGATAACAACTTTGGGTAATTCAATCTAATGTAAAACTTTACCTTCTTCAGGAGACTTTTAAACAAATCACCTGTATGCCTTTAATGTGAAAATTTGTGTTGTACATGTACTCAGTTAACTGAGTTGCTGTATATGACTATATTTTAGTAGCACTATGCCAAAAAAATAGGCTTCAATGTGGATCTATATGTTATTGCAGACAAATGCATGGAGGAATAAAGTGAATGAATGCAACAGATATTTCATTAAAAAGGAGACACACGTGAACTGAATCCAGAATGTACAGTTTTCTTACATTAAATGTCATAAAAAATTTGTTATTTAATGTGCATAAGTCTTATGGGAAGTATTTGTATCACCTGCTTTAGGAGCCAGACGCAAGTGCCTGCATTAGAAAATTAAGTAAGAGACTGATTTCATCAGAGACCCACGGTCAGGCTTCTGCTCTGAGCCTCCATGAATCAGGAAGCATGACAAGACCAATCTCCTCATTCAGACACTTTAAATGACAAGTCTGCAATAGGTTAAGTGAATCCCATCATCCCAAGTGGTTTTCTTGCATACGAAAATGCAGTATGCTTTGAGGGAATGAATACAGTGAAAGCAAACATATGTAAACTGATTTTATAAAATCCTACTGATTGAGGGGATTTTTTTCCAGCTTGGAAATTGCAGAACTGAACCTGCAATTATTTGGAGCACTCACATATATTTTTGAAAAACTAAAATGAAATCTCACCATCTTGCAGTTGTTCGGATTATTGAAGGCACTTTCAGCCACTCCAGCTTCATCTGCATAGCTGGATAAGCAGCAAATTTCCCTGTTGCAATCTGAGTAGCAATCTGGTAGTCCTGGCAATCTTTACCCCATTTAAGAGAACCCTAGTAAATGGAAATAAATAAATTTTTGCGTAAAACATAGTAAGATCATTATGGTTTATTTATATTTGGCCTGATTGATATTTTTAACTTACTGATACTTTTCGGTAGTTTATTACTGAAGCATCAGCACAGAGTTTCCATCTGCTTGGTCCTGTGATGCTTGATCCAAACATCTGTATTCTCCACCTCTTGGGCTGTGTGTCAGTGTACAGGACAAGCTGCAATCCTGTTGGCTGCTTGTTTCTGTAGATGGCACGGAGAACTGCAGCCAGTATTGGTGGCTTTCTGTCTCCCAAGAATTCAGGCTTTGGTGAGTAGAGAGGAAATAGAGACCAAAGACACAAAGAAGGCATTAGAATTACCATAGTAAAACCACTGGCAGGACCAATGCAAGTAAGCCTATAATGGGAATTTTTTTTGTAAATTTTTTTGTAATTTCAATGCAACGAAAAGAAGTATGGTACTGGACAAAGAACCAATACTACCCAGCTCAGCACTGCTCCTTACCAATTTGCAGTTAAACTAATAGCCTTTTTGATAATAGCCACTTGTTTAAAACCATGATAATTTGTATTACAGGGGGATCTGTTCAGGACAGTCCAAAGTGTGGTACTTGCACGAGGAGCAGCATGTGGCCCCGCTCAGTGTGGAACCCTTGTGCCCAGCAGCAGCACCTGCCTGCCTGAGTGTCCTACCTGAGCTATGGGCAGAGTCCCCACATGGCCAGGGACAGATGCAAGTGGAATTTGCTGTGGGGCAGCAGGTCTGAGTGACAGAGACACACGAAAGGATTGGGTGAGACAGCCGGTGGTGGGAAATGGGGAAAGAACAAGGCTGTGGCTGAAAAAGAGTTCAGGGAAGTAGTAACATGGTGGAAAGATGGACAAGAGAGGTGAATTTAATCTGCATGGAAATGGTGATGGAGAAGGTGGATCAGGTTGCCTTCTTTCCACAAGCTACTTGCACTGACAGCTGGGAGCTGCTGCTGCTGCACAAGGCATGCCTCAGCACAGTAAGGGTTATTATTTTGTAGGCATGTAGGTCATTGCCTGAAATGTGTGACATTTTTCTTGGTTGAAATCTGCTCAGTACCATTAATTATGTACCATGCAGACACTCCTGAATAAACACCTGGATTGCTCTCAGAGCCTTGCTGCAAACTCAAGGGTTTTTCAAAGGCCTGTTGTGGTCCTGCTAACATGAACTGAAGGACTCTGCAGTGAGGACCTAATGAACAAAAGAGTGGCAGAGTCAACTCCTAAACTTTTACAGAAAGCTACACAATGAAAATATCCCTGAAACCAGTTTCTGATCCAGCAGGTCAGCACTTCAAAAGTGTTCTGATTTTTATAGTGAATTATTTACTGAGCAAGACAAATTTCAACATATACAGCAATACATTCCAGTTTCATTTAAAAATGTAGCCTGTATTAGATGAATATTAAATTACATTCAGTGATTATCCAATGTGCTCACCTTTATAAAATAAGAAACAGTTCAATTTCTTTCTCTATGCCTAATAAGCTGAATCACTGTAATTTTCCTATCTGTTATAAATATATAAAAACTGGAAATGCAAAGTAAATGTTTGGGTTTCTTGCATTCACCTGAGACATGGCTCTAGAGAAATCTTCATCACTAGCTGAGGAAGAGCTGATGCTGATGTTCAGAATTTCCCCTCCTGTGTCCTGCAAAAACAAAGAATCACCTTGAAGCAGATGCCTACCACTGTAAGCTGTTGCAGAATTAATTTATCATATTTTCACTCCCAGAGAACTAGGATCTGATTGCAGCAAAGACAGCAACACTAGCTGTACACGCTGCTCCAGTATATGCAGTAAATGTACCTGTTCATCCACTGGCTTAAACAAAAGCTGGTAAACAGGTGGGTTTGCCTGTGAAAATAGATAGTATGTAAGACCCAAGGGACAATAAAGAACTAACTTTTGAAAAATGCATTAAAAATTTCAGTTCAGAGTATGGAAAAAAAGCACAAAATTAATTTTTTAAAACATTTTACAGTGAAAAATTCTGAAATGTCAAATTTCTGATCTGAAATGCTTCAGAGAACCAGGGATCCTCTTTCTTTGGTCCACAGTCTATGAGCACAATTTTCTGATGTACAAAAGCAATCACCATTAGAAATATAAAATGCCAGCCAGAGTGAATTACCTGTTGGTTGGAATATTCCCTGTCCCCACTACAGTGCCTGTCCCCAGAGTGGTCCTCTTGGCTGCTGCTGCATGCTTTGCTGCTAGCAGAGCTCTCACTGCTGCTCCTGCTGCTGCTCTTGCTGCCACGCTTCTTCCCAGACTGCCTTATTTCATCTTTCCTGTGATGATCTCCAGGCTCTCTGCCATCAGCAGAGGAAGCAGCAGAAGAGGAGGATGAACTGGAGAGGTGGGGTATGCTGGGCTCTGCCCAGAGGCCTGTGTCTTCAGTCTTGTACTCTCGGTTAATCCGTTTTGTGCGGCGCCGTGTCTTATTTGCAGCCTTCAAAAACAGTTGAAAGCATTATGAATTTATGGCTTGTTCTGTAACATTTCCCTGGCTGTCAGACAAGATGCTCACCACAGGCTTCCAAGGAAATAGAATTCCTCCCAGCCCAGTTCCTTGCTTTGCCATGTCAGTTTTCCACAATGGAAACCCTTGGCTTCATTACAGGAAATATTTCCCTCTCTGATGCTCAAAGTCTCTTACCATGAACACCTCTTCAATGCCTAGAATCTTCTTCAGTTTAGCTTGAATGTCCTCGTACGGAGCTGCCTCTCCCTCTTCCTTTGACCCTGAGCTTGATACCTCAATTATTTTTGAAGCTGCTTTGGATCCTGCTTGAACCTCCAGCTGTATTTTGTCAATATCAGCATCTGTATGAACTAAAGGGAAAAGCTTTCCAGGGTTGTGCTATTTGAGCCTTATTTACAGTGATTGACAGAAAAAATTGTTATTATGACTGTACCTGGCTTTAAAATTATTTTGGCTTCAAATTCTCCAAATAATTTATGCAGATAGGTATTTCTTAATAAAGCAGAATTTTGTGATTTAAGGCTGAGACAAGTAGAACATCCCAAACTTTCAAATTTTTTACAGAACCTGTGTGCATAAAATCTTCTTCCTGCGCTGTTGCGATGTGCCTCTTCTGAACCTTGCTGGTATCCTTTGGATATCACATTAGGTATGCTGCTTTGCTGTATTAAACAAAAATAAGGCAGATAAAATCATTTTCCATAAAAAATAAAATTATCCCAGCTCTTAAAATAATTCCTTCAGTTAATGAAGAGAATTATGACAGTCCTGCTTAAAGAAGGAAGCAATGCTTAGAATTAGAGATCCAGGCACTGAAAGCAGTGGGGTTTCCTGCAAAATGCTCAATGGAAGAGGACAGCTCTCCTGCCCACCCTTTCTCAGGCAGTGCTTCACAAGCACACTTTCAATGAGAACCTGCAGGGCTCTTTGCAGGGGCAGTCCCTCTGCATCCATTTCAGGCTTCTGGCCCTCCTCCTGCAAGCCAGTGCAGCCTTCTCACACCAGCCTCAGGAGCTGATGAGCACATGACAGAATGTGCTCCTGCAATCCACTCAGGGTTATCTCAGGATTTGGGAAGAAAAATCTATATCCTGCCCAAGAACCATATTTTTCACATTAGTCTGATTCAGAAAAAAAAAAAAAAAGAGAGAGAGATGTTGTACAAAGGATGTGAATTTCAGACACCTTCCCATGGCTGTGAAGAAATAGGAAGACATGCTGTCAAAGCAGCCCTACCTGCATGCAGTGAAGAAAGTGAGTGGATTGTGAAGGATCATGTCATGAACCCATTGGGTTTTAGGCTTGATTTGGGAAATATCAGGGCCCTGTTGAATTTCAGCATTCCTGTCTCTGTGATCTGGTTAGCCAGCTCCCATGTCAGGGGTGCCCAGCCCTCCTGAGGAGCTCTCTGCTCTCTGCCTGTCTGCAGTACAGGTGGCAAGAGGCTTCCTTACCTTCCAGCTACCAGGTTTTGAAGATCCTTCTGTTGACTGCTGATCAGAGATACTTGGTATTTCTCCTTTGGGGAAAATCTGGGATTTCTTTTCAGAATCTTCTTCTTCCATGTTCCTTGAAATAGCATAAACTTCACTCCTGTGGAGGTTATAAATGGCACACAAGTAATGCCTTCTGATTTCTCTCTACCCATCTTTGCTGGTGCCAAAAAGACAGTACTAAGCTTTGTGTGGCTGCTGAGGTATGGCAGACCTTAACAAGTAGTTGTACACTTGTGATTTTATAACAGGGAACTCAAAATCAGTAACACAGAGCAAGCAAAATGAAAAAAGCTCTTCTGTACCTCACAGATGCAAGCTCAACCTCTTGATGGCAGGGAAGGGTTTCAATCTTCAAATTTTTTTCTTTCATGTTTATCCTGGCATCAAATTTCATTGTAGTGTTGGCACTGAACTCTGCATGATATTCAAAACCACTCTGAAAGTACTGTGTATTAATCCCCATCATTGCAATCATATGAAAATATGCTCTGAAAGAGTGGCAATAAAACCAGGCATAATAATATATTAATATGCAAAAATTTAACTTTTAAATGCAAAAGTACATTTTCATGCTGTTCTTTTTATTGTAAGACCCACAACTGATGGACGAAGAGATTTATCACGAGAGGATAATAAAAAAGCTACAATGCTTTTGGAAAATGTGGTTTGTCTGAAAAACAAAGCTAACATGGACCTTCTGACTGCATTGTCACTGGTATTGTCACTGTCATTGCTTGAGGACAAGCTAACTCCAGAATCTCATAGCTTCAGATTCTGCCTATAATATTATCACTACTACTATTATTATCACCATTGTTACCATTGTCATTATTAGTACTGTTGCTTTTGCAGATCCAGAAGCATTTCCCTCTGCCCCCTGAAATCCTTCTGGCTTACGCCAGGTGATGATGCGGTTCTATGCTGAAATTGTAAAAAACTTAATACCTAAGATAACGTATTTTCACATCTTAGTACATTTAGTCATTGAACAGGTACAAATGTAAGCATCTCTAGCAATGGCAGAACAGCACAGTATCCTGTGGGATACTATGCACGTTGCAGGGTTGTAAAGCATCAGGGCATTGTGTTGCTTTCTCACAACTTTGCTGCGCTAGACTAGCACATTTGTCCAAAATCTGGGACAAACAAGATCCCTGTATAGCTACATGCCACCACATATCTATGTCAGATATAACTATAACCATAAATATAAATATTAATGCTTATGTGTGTATGTGAATATATATGTAATTTTTACTTTGGCCTGATGTCAGCATGAATATCCATCTTGGTTTCCCACAACTGTGAGGGTTTAAAATTGTCAGATACTGGTGGTGATACCTTTACATCCACTGAAAAAGACAGACAGAAATTATATGAACAGAGAAACAATAAATTCTGGGCATAAAATACTTTCAATAAACATAGTAGTTAATGCAAGGGCAGTGCTTTTACATTTTGAAATACTTTACATGGTTATTTAAAGCTTGCCAATTCAAACCAGAGTTATACAAATATGTCTCAGGTGAAATATCCTAATTACTTCTCAAACTCTTTGGAGGCAGCTGGTCACCAAGGTTTCAACATTATTGGGGTATTTTTCAAGATTATAGAAGGATTTAATTTCAGCAGGGATTGGACCCGCAGTTATGTGGGGAAGCTGCTCAGTTTGCCTTCCCAAGCTCACCGTCGGCCGCAGCCTGCGCCACCGCGGCCCCGCACAGCCCGAGCTCCAGTGGCAGGCCAGCGATGGTGGGGACGATGTGCCGCATCTCACCCACCAGCACTGGCACGGTCCATCGCCCTGAAATGCCTCTCTGGACCTCCTCCACCACTTTTTTCACCACTGGCTGCCAGTCTGATGATCCAGTTAGACTCTGGAAACAGAGAAATAGGTTAGGTAAGAGGAGACACGGAAGGGAAATTATTCAGCATTGCAGACAAAAAGTCAACAGCCTTGTCAGTACCATCATAATCTGTTGAATGGCATCTTTGTCAATGTCAACAAAGGCGATCTCTTGACCCAATACTTTGATGTAAGCAGATACCAGGGGGTCTTCAGGTGGCAGTTCTTTCCATCCCAGAAGCTGTGGTGTTTAGAAGAGATGGGGAGAAAGGGAAGAAGCAGAAAATATCACTTAAAGTGGGGTGATGTGTTAACAAAGAGTAAATCCCACCTGAAGGATGAGAACTGTGGTTCCTTAGCCAAAAACCCAATAGACCCAATATTACAGGTCTGAACCAATATGGCCTTTCTCACATTGCATAGCTGACTTCAGAGAGAGTTTCCCCATGTAAGGATGAGGTAAGAGCAAGGTAATTTCTGCTGCTGTAAGTAGTAGGTGACACCCAAGGACTCATGAAGGAAAAACCTTATTCAATTATCATTTTAAAAGAGAAGAACAACCACTTAGTGTGTTCTAACATACACTTTAAAACATCTTGGCTCCCAGCAGCAGCCTCATCTTTTGTGCTATACATTAAGAGCTAACACCTGTTGAGTGAAAAGGTGGCACCTGTTGAGAGAATAAGTACAATGTAAGTACAGCTTTCCATGACTGAACGGGATGACGGACTCCTTTCTTCCAGAAACATCAAAGGGATGGCTCAGTGGGTGGGTGATGCAACCCTGGTGCTGTCAGAGGCTGTCTGATGCAGACAGGTCAGAAAGGTGCCCAGACGTACCGATTTACCCAGCTCCTTCAGGGTCTTGTACGTGTCATACTCAGCAAAGGGAATGTTCTGCTTCCTCATGAGCTTGGTTAGGCCTTGTTCCCGGAAAGCCACCTGTAGGAAAGAGTCAGGCAGCACAGCCCAAGCACGAGGAGCTCAGGAAAACTCTTGTGCCTGGGATTAACTCACTGAGGCCACACGAAATACTTGTTTCATGAAGCAATTGCATTATAAGGACATGTCTACCTGGTAGATGGCTGCAGGCTATGGCTGCAGATGCTGAGGACGTGCTGAGCCAGCCAGCCATAAAATAGTCAGCAGGGATAATTTTAGGGTAGGGCAGAACTCAGCCCAGGCTGCAAAGCTTGCTTAAGAGCTGTGTGAATTCCTGCATGCTGTTACACAGAGCTTTGTGCTGCCCTGGCTGTACTGCTGGCTGAAATTTAATTTCCCTGTACTTATGCAAAATAGCCTGGATCCCACGTGTCTTTAGGTGGGCAGATGGATGTTCTGCTGTGTAAGCTTTCCTCCGCTCCTAGACTTATATGCCTGTACTGGATGTATTCATTGATGAATATATGTGTCAAGAAGCCCAAATAAAGGAAGAAGCCTAAGTAAAATCGTAATCATTATCTAAATTTTCCCTTCCACGTCCGCCCTCAAAGCCAGAAATGGAGTTAAACACTACATCACAGTCCAAAAGCTGGCTGCCTTAATGCAATACTTACCTCGATAATATCCATTGCAGTGTTTGCATAATAGCCTCTTACTTTTGTGATTATGTCAGATGGAAACATGGTGCTGGGACTGTTCATTAGATAGACCCTCCAAATGGCACCAGCCTGATACTGAGCTGTCATAGGAATAAAAAGCAGGAGAAATTAGGGTCTCCAAGGTGTGTGGTGCACATAAGCCCCCTCAGCTATGTGCCATAGAAGATCACAAGGGGTTCTGCCAGGGTTCAGTTCCATTGGTTCTCAAGCTTGCAACCTCAAGAGGAGGACTTTATTCTAGGGCAGAGTCAACACAACCCCAGGGACTGAAGAGGGAGGCCTAAATCCATGTGCAAGCACCACTTTCCCCAGAAGATATCAGAGATTTGGATTTGGAAGAGTCTCGGGAAATTTTGCATGTTAGGAAATTCTTCTGCTTTTTCTATTTCAAGAGTGCACTAAACTCACAGTTCATGATTGGATTTTGGATGAAAATCACAGAACACAAGAGAGGCGTTTGGCTACCCAAGGTGAGGAAGTGCACAGGGCAGCTGATACTCACAGGAATAGTCGCCGATCTGAATGACCTTGCTGTAGCGATAGCTCAGCCTGTCGAGTCTGGGGCCCAGGATTTTAATAGCAATGTTGCAAGCAGCAGATCTGAGTAATAGAATTAAAATCATATGGAGAGAGTTGACTGTGACCAAATTCTTAGAAAGCTTTATGGAAAAAAAATCTCAGTTTTCTACTAAAAATATACTTCTTCCTCTACTTACAGTTTATAGAGCTGTGGGATCCTGCCTGCTGCCAAAGTCTTCATGTGTGAATATGCAAAACTGGCTACTTGCAGGCTGGGCTCTGTCAGCAGCGAGCTGGCCAGAGCTGTTACTGTTGGAAGAGCAGGCTTGGTTTCAAAGAGAACAACACAAGCCACCATTCGGACGTTGGGAGCAAGCGTGCTGTCCATAAAGACCTGGAGGGTGAGCTCCCTTACCTACAGGAGGGAGATAGAACCTCTGAGAAGCCCACAACTTCCTGGTGAGCAGTGCTTCCAGAACAGTGCATATGTGCTCTGCAGTGGATGGAGAACAGAACCCTGAACAAGAGATGTGGGCATGGGAGCTGTCACTGAAAATGAGGATATTGCTGGGTGCACAGTGAACAGGGCTGGGAGAAACAGCCATTAGGCTGAGCATTACAGGGACTGAAGCACTCTTTCCCAGGATATCAGCAAGGATGGGAAGATGTCAGGAGATTGCAGCATGGGCAAGAGGAAGACAGTAACAGAGAAGCCTGTCCAGAGCTGCTAACATTACCTGATGGCTTTGTTATTCCTGAATCACTAAGCAAACCCAATCCATACCCTTTAAGATATTTGTTTAAATAATAATTTCAGTTACTTTTGCAGGGTCTTTTCTTGCAATTTTCCTTAAGGCCAACACAGCATCAGCATGAATTCTGTTTGGTAATGAAGCAGCAGCTGAGGAAAATGTTGGCAAAAACTTCAGGATGCGTTTGATACTGGCTGGCTCTCCTGCATTGCCCATGGCTTTCAGGGCCAAGGACATATCTTTGGCATCACCTTTGCTGATGGCTTCAGTAGCAAGGTCATGGAGTGGCTGAAAATGGAGCAGACACTGTTAATCTCACCAGGTAATGATCAATGATCTTGTAGTAGTGCATAAAAATGCGCATTGTCATAGCAAGCAGAACAATTACTGCTGCAAATCCCAGAACTGAGCTCCTCAGACTTTTCTCCCAGGAAAAATCTCACCGTCATTATCAGGATACTAAACACAGACCATACAAATAAACTTGGTTTTCTCCTTGCACAGTGTTGTAGTTGATTTTGGATTGTGCCAGAGCTCGAATGTCGGAGACAATCCCAGGCAGGTGCCTGCACCAAAGAGTCTGTTGCAAGTCCAAAGGCAGTGCTGAGTAGATGCCAAGCTCAGCTGTTCCCAGGGCCACCTCTGCCAGCCCTGCCAAATTGCACTTGCATTTTTCACTTCCTACAATAATTTCAAGTTTACTTGAACAGCTCTGCTGTTCTGAGAAGTGGAATTACCATTCTGGTCACCTGGCTTTATTTCACTTTTTTCTTTGGAAGATTTAAACACATGTCAAACACCAGCAAGGCCTTCTCAGTGCTGTGGTCCTGCCGAGCAAGGAGCTGGGGCCGCGCAGTCCAAGGACAATGTCCTGAATATTTCTGACAGTGAAATGCAACTGTGTAGCACGGCTTCCTTGGAAGCCCTAACCTATGACATACCTAGAGCTTTGCTTATATTCACACTTTACTGTCTTTTTAAGTACACTCTACCTAATGTCAAATTAGAATCACAGAATCACAATTATTTTGCTTTAATCCGAGTTTTGTCACAACTTAACTCAGTTTCAGGCTGGTTATAGAATCCATTATCACAATGGGCTTCTAGTACTACATTTGGAATTCTGAACTATTACAGCCTGATCTTTCAAAGGCATCAGCTCAGTGTTTCATTCTGTCTTTGCATCGCTGAGTGAGGCATGCAAATAGTGAGTTATCTAATTGTCAGCATTGTGAGAGCTAAATTAAAGGCACTTTTAAAGTCTTTTCACCTTTTATGAGTAATAAATGAGAGTCACATACCTGAAGAAGTTCACTTGGACACAGTAAAGCCCGAGCACAGTATTTATTCACCATGCTACCATATCCCAGGTAAACAATTATCCTATGCATCAGTACTTTCTGGATTTGGGGACAGGTCAGAAAACTCTGCAGAAGGGAGAAGCATCATTTTTTACTATTTCTAGTAATTAGAGCTGTATTTATCAATAAATGCATTTGCAAAATAGATAAAATTGATTTGTGCTCTTTCAAAATAATTTCAGGAATTAAACCAAATGCTAGACATTCAGCTACAAGAAAATTAAGTAGATTTGCCCAGTTATGCTGTATGCTCTTTAGATACTGATAACATATTATTTTCTTGAGTTTGTCTTTTTTCTTTTTAACTTCTGATTTGGCAAAAAAGAATCAACAGCAGTTTTCTTATAGTTTGTGGGGTTTAATATAAAATATAATTACAAACTTTTGGAAACAAGTGTTTGGGAACATTTTCTGAAGCATGTCCCATTTTTCTTTATACCTTGCATTTTACAAATTTAGATGGAAATATGTTGTATCTTTCACTTATAATCCTATGATTTCACCTTTGAAAAGGAGTGAGAGGGAAAACAAAAGGATGAATGATCTGTACTCACTGAGGCAATTTCCAGGGTCTGTTTGTTTGGTGTAACAAAATGGAAGGCGAGAGGGAGAGTCACTGCTGCTTCCCAGATGTTCAGCTTCTTGTCATGGATTTTTTGCTTCAGGAATCTGAATGTGTCAGTAGTTCCAGCAGCACAGATGGTGCTCAGGAACCAGGGCCTGCCAGGGAAAGGAGGGCTCATCATCCTCACTGCCCAGTGTGCCTCTGATCAGAATCCCTGGCTGAAGGCCATAGTTACCTGTAGGGGAGTTCATTGACAAACTGCAGCCACAAAGACTCGATTTGATCAAGGGTTGCTACACGAAAAAGCTGGACCATTTGTAAGAACTTGGCTGAAGCTTCTTTTGTGGCTCCTCTCTCGTTATTCTGAACCAATTGCCGCAGCGTCTCTGTTAACTGTGGGAAAAACAGACAGCTGGAAGGATCCACGTCCAAAGTGATTATGTGATGACCTGTTAACCTTATAAATATTGAAAGTGGGTGAAAGTAAGCCTCTAATACCTGTAAATCTGGATTTTTTATCCTTACTAGAGGAATTGGCATCTGGAGTAGCTCTCCTGAGAAATGGTAACGAAGACTCCCCTGTTTTTGCAGCTGAGATGTTGGTTCACTGAGAGGAGGCCTTTTAGTGCCAACCAAGGACAGCTCTTGTCTTCAAGGGAAAGAGGGAAATGCATCAGTAGACAGTAACCACACTGTGCATGGAGGGCTTGCACAGCATTGGAGCAGACTGAGGGCTACCCAGCAGGAATGCAAATGGAGGTGCGCTTCTCTGTTCATCCATTGCTCAGGATTATCTGGAAAAGCCGTACGACTGCAAAAGCCTTTGTGAGAGCTTGCTAAAGTCTCTGAGAGGTTGGACAGATGCTTTGGGTGGCCTAAACAGCAGGGCACGGGCCATCTGAAACACCCTGGGCATCCTGGGCTGGGCATCCCAGGAGCTGTAGGGTGTTTTGGCCCTTGGCAGCCACAGGGCAGATGCTTCTTGTTATCTCACAAATCAACAGTAAATGTATAACCAGTTTTAAGCACCTCCTCCTGGCTATGATAATGTAAGGACATGCACAGTACCTACCTTGCCTCCACGACTGCTGCCCCGTTGGGTTCATTGAAAGGAGAGATCTGGTACACCTGGTCCGACATAGCGGATGTCAACGATGCCCCGCTGTCATCGTACTTGATCTTGTAGGTGAATGTCACCGTGCCCTTAATGTTTCTGGCTTTCTAGAAGTGCACAGAGACCCACTCAGAAGCAGGAATGGGCTGGTCAGCCCAGAGAATCCAGAGCCCCACGAGCCTCAGCGCGAGCAGCGCTCACGGCCGAGCAGGGCAGCGCTGGCTCCTGCTGCTCATACCAGGGCACAGGTGGGGCAGGGCCTCACGTAGGCCATTCCCAGGCTCCTCTCTGCTTTATCCTGGCAGTCCGTCAGGTCCTTGCTTTTGGAAACTGTGGCACGTTTGTTCTTGCTGTCGTCCTGGATAACGTATCTGGTCTGGCAAATGCCTTCAATCCCAGCCTGCAAATGTTGGTTAAACACACTGAATGCCCACTTGAAACAGCAATAAAAAGGTCAAAGAAAATGTCTGGGAAGCATAACTTACTCTTTAATTTGAAATGAGACTAAAAGTAAAATGAGAATGGAAAAAACAAACCTCCTGGAGCTCATACACATTTTGTGTCTTTTTGATGGTTATCTGCAGCATGTTCAGAACCCCTCTCACTAGGTTAGTGCACAGGACAGGACAGTCCTCAGGGGCAAAGATACTTCCAACCCTTCCTTCACTGTATTCAAACTTAAAGGGCTGGCTGAGACATGCAGCAATGGTTTCTGAGAGCCTCGAAGACGGAGTGAAGGAGTCAGTGGGCCAGAAGCCATTGTGTTCCTCCAGCTTTGGTGATCGAATCTGTGAACAAAAATAGGAAACCAATCATACTGTTCACCATCAGATTGAAATAGTGCTATAATACAGAAACTGGACACTCCTTTTCCATGGCAAGACAAAAGTCACTTGTCTAACACTGCAGGAAACAATTTCCAATTCGGACTCCTGTGCTCAGCCTAGGAAGCATCCTTGAAAATGCAAATTTCCATGAAGGATTTCTGCCAGAAAAATAAGATTATGTGAGCAGAATTCAAAAGTTCAGCAAGTCTGATGAAGCTTGTAGGCTGAGTGAAACGCCAGTTACCAACAATCAGTACAGACAGGATACTCACTCCTTTCCCACAGATGACAAGTGAGATCTCCCTTCAGTCTGCAAGGCAGCCAAGCCATTATTGCCCAAGCCGCCTGCCTGAGCACACAGGGACTGTTCTGGCTGCTGCTCCAGGTCCAGCCCGCCCCCGAGCACCAAAGCCACGGCACAGCTGATGGGGGAGCAGAGGTGACCGCAGGAGCTCACACCTTTGGGAGTGGCTGACACCCCTGCGAGCTCCTCTGGCTGTGAAGCTTGTGCACAAGTCCTTGACTGCTACCTAGTGGAAGTGTGTGCTGCATGCACAGACCCATCTTGTCCCTCACTTACGCACCTCCCACCCTCGTGCATTAAAGTACATGTTCCTGCAGAGGGAAAAGGTGTGGGCTCGGTGCTCTCTTTTATTTTAGGCATTTAAAATCGATGCTGCCAGGGTGGCTTGGCTCTTGTCACATTTGCTCAAATTAAATCCTACTCAAGGCTCTTGTCTGCAACTGCTAACATTGTAGCAACTCCAGTGAGGTTACACAGAGCCTGCAATTGCAGCCGTGCGTAAAGTTTGGCGACAGGTACTCCTTCACACTTTCACTAATATATGTACAGGATTACAGACTGAGAAAGCTCCTAGGTGAATGCTGAGGGCAGCTCTTACAGCTTTTCTCCATGTGCTGTCTTCTTAATCCCTAGTCTGTGGTCTTTCAAGCCGTGCCAGTATTTTAAGCTGCTTGGTTTAATCTTTTTGATGAGTAACAATGCTTCTAGGTCTGATATCATTATGATAAACACAGGATTACCATTAGAATTCTTCACATTTGAATTAATGCCTATGTTAAGAATATCAAAAGAGGCATAATGGAGATACTGGGGTCTTTCTCATGTGATATCTGAATTCCAGTGCTGAGCTTTTTTAGGCAATGGACCAGGTTAAAAAACATGGACATTTCATTCTAGAATGCTCATGTTCATACTCAAGCTTAGTGTTGCCTTAGTAAAGTTATGTTAAGGACATTTCTTTGAAGCAGCTGCCAGCCATATTTTGTATGGAGGTGAACCTAAGGTAGCTTTAGTCAGGGGGCTCAGACCCCGATGGCAGCAGAGTGGAGCAGCTCCAGCTCCTTCCTTGCTCCTGTGAGCAAGCCTGTGGTGCTCTCTGTAGGTCCCTGCTAGTAACCAAAGCATTCTGGATGCAGCTGCAGACCCTTCAGCAGTGCCCTCAGCTCTCCCCATCATGCCTTAAGTGTACAGGGCGCAGAGCTCAGTGCCCATGTCCACACCTGTGTCCCTGCTGGAGAATCATCACTGCCCAAGGGAAACTGCTGGGGCTTGGAGGGCCATCTCAGCCGTGGGTAGGGCCCATGGCTCTTGTGGGAGCTCTGTGTCTTTTTGTCACTTATTCTGCCAGCCCGGAGGTATGAAGGAATCATCTTTAGCTGCCTGATATCAGTGGGTGGGAGGGTTCCTGAGAACATGGTGATTTACCTGCAGAAGGTGCTCGCTGCGGGACACACGGCTGATCTCCACCTTGCTGGCCAGCCTCAGCCCTGCCATGGCCAGGCTCCTGTCAGGGAGCCCATGCATAATGATGCTCTCGTAGCTGTACAGGTAGGTCTTGCCCATGTGAAAAACAGGCTCTGTTAGGGAAAAAATATAACAGAAACACTTCCTTGGCTATGACTGTTGTGGTGTTACTTGAACCAGCCCAGCAAAGAAAGGTGAAGCTGCCGCTGCCAAAAAACGGGTGCAAGCAGTGGACAAGGCAAGGCTGTAAGGGAAGGCAGCAAGGGAGCTGCTGCCTGGCAGGGGAGCCACTTACCAAGGTCCTGCTTCTGGCCCTCTGTGAGGAAGGAAAGAGAAGTGTTCATGAAAAAAACCATTTCTGTAGATCCTTTAATGCATTGTTCATTAAGCCAGTGTGCTAATGGTTCGCAAACCACAAGTAATGGGGCTCACCCCACACCCCCAGGACACCAAGCCCATGGCAGCCCTGCTCGCTAGCTGCTGCTTGCTTGGCTTTTCTCCTGCTGCTGAACTTAGCACAGAAATCTAACAGTTTGCAGCTGAAGCTATAAAAGGGCTTCAGTAAATGAAGTTGTAAATATCCCTGGAAAGCCCCAGGGAGATACAATTTGCTCAGGATCACAGTGGCTGTCACAGCTCAGCAGTGATGGTAAAGCTTCTACTTACCCACAAGGGCGAACACCAGGGCCAGGATGAGTCCCCTCATGCTAAAAGTGACTGAAGTCCACAGGGGAAAATCTGTGGCTTTTATAGAAGAATTATTAACAGGCACAGTGAATTTTGTTGAATTATCAACTTCTTATCAACCACCCAACAAACCCTTTGAGGGAGAGGGGGCTGGGGTCAGGGCAGTGGATATTTTTGCTGAACCAAAACCATCACAATTTCTGTTGTTCTCACTTTGCCAACTGAATGTCTTGAAAGTACCTTTAGAAACAACTACCTAAAAGTATTAAAACATAGTTAAAGCCAAAATTTATTACTATGTAAGCAAAACTACTAATTATCTTTACTCCCTGAAAGCACCTGGTGCTATTGCAGTCTGTGCTGACTTTGTCTGGGGTGTCCTGACCTGACCATAAGACACACAGCTTATCTAGCTGATAGTGCCCCAGCAGGATTGTGCAAAACCCTGGGCAGCTCTCCTGTGACACCGTGCCCACCCCTGCCCTGCTGTGAGTGGGACAGGCTGTCAGCACAGTGCTGCTCTCTGGGGACAGGGACTTCCCCCAGTGACACAAACCTCCCGTCACTGTCACCCGGGCCATGGCTAAATGCTGCTGGCGTCCACGCTTCCCTCACCTGCCTTCTCTTCCAGGGCTGATGTCCCTGCCCCTTCCACTGGTGTGTTTAGCCACGGAGGGGTGTTGGTGGGGGTTGCCTGGCAAGGGGCACAGGGTGAGGCTGACAGGTGTTACAGATCAAACCTCTTGGCTTAACAAAGGTGGACAACGTGCAGGCCACCCAAACTTTTCACATCCCACAACAAGGGGTGACATTTTCACCCCATGATGGAGCCCCCTTCTCTCATCAGCAGGCATTTTCCCTGTCCCTTTGTAGCCAAACTCACAGATCTCCCAGGCTGCTCCGGGCTCCACGTTTGGCTTTGTTCCCAAGTCCACCAGTTCCTTCTAGTCAGGTCATGGAGTGCTCCATTAGGAATCAGCACAGGGAGGGCTAAGGCAGCCCAGAGCTGGGGGGTTCACCTTGGCACTGTGTGGCCACTGCTTCCCTACCAACCTCTCCTCTCCGGGTGGGAACAAAGCTGCTGCTGCCCAGCTCACTGTGGGAAGGGACTGGATTCATTTTCTCATCGACAGAGCAGGGGCTCCTATCCAAGACAGCTTAGTTTTTGTAATGCTGTTTAGCTGATGGGGTTTTATAATTAGCCGTTGGGATATAATTTATAATGTCTGACAGACAGTGGATTTTCTTCCTAGATCAAAGATCACATCTGTAGGGAAAAAAAAAAATAAAAAATTGAAGCATGACAAATCCCTTGCCATGTTTTTACTGACTCTATATTCAGGTCCTGATTTTTTCAACCCCGTCCCTTGTAGGACTGGTAGCACATGATAGAAAGCCAAGCTATTCACTGGAGGGTTCTGTCATGTCTTTGGATATTTGGTAAATGTACTTAAGGGTTTGAGCATACACCTACTGGCCACTGGTAGTCAAGGCTCAAAAGCTATTATGGTATAGCTATAGCAGCTGCACAGGTTTGGGGTTTTTTTTTTTAAAACATCCTGCAGGCAGCAAGGACTTGAGGTCAGCAGCAGTACAAGTAGAAAGCTGCTGTGATGGCAATATTAAATGCAATGATGCTTGTATTCTCAAAATTATAACACTATATCACTGAAACATCACACTATAACAGTCACTTCTCAAAATAAGGGTCAAACAACATTCCTCAAAATGAGGGTCCTCACTGGGAGCTGTACAGGCTGCACCCAGCTGCAAGGGCAGGGTCTCCCCAAAACCACCAGCACTGCAGACTGGGGCTGCAGAATCTTGTCCCTGTGCCTCCCTTTGGGCAGCAGATGCTGCATCCCCAGTCATCCCAACCATGCTGCTGCCACAGGGACATCTGTTCTTCTGCTTCAAGGGTCACCTAAACCTGCTGGCAAGGGCTTTGTCCCTAGTGACTTCTCTATGAAACTGAAACCTCTCCTTTTCTAGGTCACTTCTTCAGTACCTCAAGAACAATTTCAACTCCCAGTCTTTGCTCCCATATGGTCACAGCCCTTTTACACTAGTATTACTCAGAAGGATATAACCTGAATGAAAAAGAGAGGAAAAAACACCCAAACTAAGCAAATTGTGAGGGTGACAAACAGTTTTGCTGAGCCCATTTCCCTCGAGCTGTGCTCAGCTCCCTCCACAGTGGCAGTGGGGGAGAGGAGCAGAGGCTGCCTGAGGGCTCTCACAGGCCCTCAGGAGATGGACACCCACACCCACCTGGCCTGCAGCCCCACAGGTGTTCTGGCTGCCCTGGTGATGCTCACCCCCCAGGGTCTCCTGCCAGGGCAGTACTGCTGGGGTTCAGCACACCTGGATGCGGAGGCTGCTAGAAAACAATTCCCCCAAAACTCTTCTCCAGCCATGGCGCATTGGGAAGAGAAGAACCCCATGGGCTGCCCCAACTGGAGCTGGAAGTTTGTGCCAGCATTGCCCACAGGGGCCACATAAAGCCCTGGATTCTGCTGGATTCAGCCTGAGGTTACCTGAAAAGTCTGTGCTTTCCATCACTGCTCTGTGTGAGTTCCAGGCAAGCAGCAAACCCAGCAGCTTGTGGCTTTAGTGCTGCTGCCAGCTCCCCATCATTCTGCAGTGCAGGTTACCATGGCAGCATTTAAACTGCTTAGAATGGTATATTTAGACCTTTCAAACATATTTCTTTTGGTACTAAGGACTTAACCTTTCTGAACTATAAAACTGATATCCAAACAAGAAAACTCAGGTATGTGCATCCATTGAAGGTGCAAAAGCTGCTGGAGAGAGCAAAACAACAGAGTTTTTACAGAATGTTCTCTAGTGTTTTCAAGATCCCATCCACCCGGTGTGCATACTCAGGCTGCAAGCACAGCCTTAAGGCAAGCAGAAAACACCCTCCAGGTCTGCTGGACTCCTTTGGGCCCCACTGCTCAGGGCAGATGAGCTCATCCCTGACCATGCCCACACAGACCTGGGGCAGGAGGCAGAGCCCAGCTGGGGGTGGCTGCAGCGATGGCTCTTGCTGGGCACAGAGGTTGGGGCATCTCCCCCAAAGTGCAGAGGTCTGGCTCAGCTCCAGAGCCTTTGGCAGGTGCTGTGCTTGATGATGCTTGGTGTGCCCCACCCTGTCCTGCTCAAAGACACCAGTTCACCACAGCTTCTGCATGTGGTGCACCCAAAACGTACCGTGTTCTTGGCTCCTCAGAGCAGCCTTGCCCAGGGACAGGAGATTCAGGCTTATTACCTGAGCCTGCTGCTCCCTACAGCAGCACTGGCCCATCACAGAGCTCTGGCCAAGCACCACAGCTGCATGGCTGCTGCAGAGGGTGCAGCATCACACCCAGGTGATCAGGTCCTGCTGGAGGTGCCCAGGGCCCCAGCACCAGGGCAGGAAGCACGGGGGGAACAAGCAGGAGTAGTAGTACCACGGCTACCCAACCAATCCCCAGCGTGACCCTGAACAGAACCCCAGCGCACAGAACTCAAGAAGTCTATGAAATGGGGGAGAAGGAGAACCTATGCAGACCTCTTTCCACCACCAGTGAAATAAGGAAGCCTTCACAATTTTTTCCATGCATGGATTTATTATGAAATCAGGTATTTATGGGCAATCATAACAGTTTCTACAATAATAAAGTTTAATACTTTAAATTACTCGGGAAGATTCCACACACAAGATCCTTGAGTACTTAATTTAGCATCTATTATTCCTTAAGACAAGGTCTTTTACACCACACAATACAAAACCTATGCTGCACAGGTACAGCTTCATGTGCTGCAGTTTTCCTCCTCACAAGAACATGCTATGTGTGCATCAACAGTGTCCTTCATATCCTCTGACTTCTGGTCAAACTTCATCTGCTTGTCTGTCAGGCTGGTGGCTGAATCTGATGGGGAACAAGAAATGAAAATTAAACAGTTTACTTCACAAGTAGTTCCGCAAGCTACAGCATTTACCATGCACTAGTTATTAATTACAGCAGGCTTGGCTGTTCCTCACTCATTTACATATTCATATTTGTCTAAGTCACACAGAGATGTTCCAGGAAACCCCCTTCATTAATAAGCCAATTCTACCTTGAAAGCTACTACTTCCATGCAGAATTTTATTAATGATACATTTAGGAAAGGGTATTACAATCTTTAAGAAAAAAACCTTGGAAAACAGATACAACTCGATGCACTATATAATCTGTATCTACTTTATCTAATGTCTTATAATCTACAATACATGTATAGAAAATAAATCCTCCTGTATCACTGGGCCTTTGTGCAACAATCCTGTCCACACCTGCCCATCTAGTACCTAAATCAGCTCAGTGAAGTAGGATCACACTGAAAGGCAAGGATCTCTGTGTTGGGGTGCTGCACTTGGTCCTCTATGGCTCAGTCTGCACATGCTGCAGTACACAGCTTTTCAGCTGAATCACAATGCTGACTGTGCTGTTGTCCTGCCCTTACTTTGTTAGCCCTAAGCACCACAAAGGAGGATTCAGTTTAGATTTTAAATCCCAATACAATGAAAACAATTAAATGTACAATAGAGAACCATCTCCCTCGCTGAAGCAATGTTTGCCTATTAATAAAACAGGGAAAGGGCTTCAGTCAGTAGGGCAGTAAGTCCATGCCCACCTATGGCTATGCTATATTATTCATGTTTTTCAAGTGGAATAACTGAGTCAAGTGACAATCTGTTTACACTTTTGCTCAGCTCCTCCCCAGTGGGATTTCTGTTGCCTTACCAGCAGGGAGGCAGTGGAAGCCCACGGTGACCGGAGCAGTCTTGGTGGGGGAGCAGCCCTTGGTGCAGCGCAGCACGGGCTCCGTGGAGTAGCACCTGGACTCGACCCCGGCCAGCTGCACCGCCCTCTCCAGCTTCACAAAGGAGTGCCGCAGCTTGCAGGCTGCAACAGGCAGGGGACAGCTTTTGTGATAACGTGATAAAGCTCCAGAACCCCCCAGAAGGACCCATCTGCCAACACTGCCCATCTGCAAACTTCCCTCTGTGAAAACTGTGTTTTGATCATAAATGAGGAACTTTACTGACTGATAAATCTTTCAAATCAGCTTGTTAGATATGGAGCCCTGGAAAGCTAATTTCAGGTGCAATTGCTCTGCTTCTAGATCAGGATACAGAAACATAGTACTTTCTAATAAACATTTTTCAAGGTAAACTGGCTTACTGAATAGCTGTCAAACCACATTTTAAAATGTTGAATATTCAGCGGTGGAACTAAAGGGGAGATTTCTGACCAAATAAAATTAATCACTAAATAATTGCATTATATTACCAGTGTCATTCAGACACAGAACTGGTCAGAGAGAGAGAGAGCAACAGTCATTGCTACCAACAAGGAATATTGATCTCATTTTGGATTCCCAGGACAAACAGTTACAAGTGAGAAGCTAAACAGACCACAATTTATTCCTAGATATAAATTTTATGTCCTCAAATTTCAGCAGCTTCCACCATATGCTAAATGGAAACATAACGTGGTCACCACCAGCCACAGGAATATTATTGTGGATGTGTATATGGACTCCATATCCATCTAAAGCAAGTTTGTTGTCCAGAATTTGTGACACAAACATGGAAGGATAACAGCTAATGCTGAGCTAGACATGCACAAGCCATCTCCAGGGACTGAGATGTCCTTCCCACAAGGCAAGTCTCTACAGATGCAACATGCCTGCTCTCTTCAAGCACTGTGGTGTGATGTTGCATCATAACATCAGCTGAGAGCTGCACACCATAAGATCCTAATCTACAGAAAGACTTAAAATGCAGCTTTTTTATTTCAACCATGTAATTAAGTCCCTGGACTGCTCATCTGCTTTGTACATACAAAACATGAATGCTTTGTTTGACAGGTTGCACTGGTCCAAAAACCAGGTGGTCAGCCCTGGTAATATAACTACTAATAACTACTAACCCCCATCTGATTTTTTGATGGATTAATTGCTGAAAATTGATGTCCAGGAAATGGGCTTGTGCTTAAATAAAAGCATTGTGTGTGAAGCTAATCCTCTTTCTGATCCTCATCTGAAATACTTCAAAACTGAAAAGATTTTGATTCATCTTATTTTTTGAACTACAACTAAGTTGTATATTTTGGCTTATTTAACCAGCGATTTCTTTTTTCTTTCTCAACTTGCAAGTAATTTTAAAACAATATATAACTTAATTATTCATCTTCTAATATGCTTTTTATTTCCAAAATATATATGGATTTTAAATTTTCTGAACAGCTTTGACATTTCCTGAACAACCACAGTAATATTATATTAAATTTATTAGAGCTTGCATACCTCCTCTGCAAGGTCTTTCTTCCAAAATCCAAGAATGCCCAAAGCTCACTGCATCTTTAGCTACATATCCATTAGGCATCCGATATTCCTGTTCGCATTCTGCATCATATTTTCCACACAGCCCACACATTTTCCCTGCCATCCATAAAGCAACTTGGATCTTGGAGGAAAACGAAGCAAGAAGTATTTCAAGTTAAAAAAAAAGTAATACCTGTGGAGCACATTTTTGCTATGCAGGTCCCTTCCAGTGTAAGTTAATGCACAAACATTTAAAATCTCTTTGACAAGAATTCAAAAGGGTCTGACAGTCAGATGCCAAACTCCTGTGGGGCTGCAGAATCTCTAACTGATACAGTCTTTATAACCTACTGTGCCAGTCTAGGATGTTAAGTTATTCATGCTCTAGACTATTAATATGCTGAAGCTTTTTTCTGTCTGGTTGTTTTGATAGTACAAGAGACAGATATGAAACAGTTTACCAACCCCTTACGTTCCAGCTTCATGTTAATTTGAGTGCAGACTTTAAACCACTCATTTATCTAACAAGAATGGCTGCATTTTTGCTGTTTTGGAGAATTATGCAGCTGTAAGAACAGTGTCAGGAGCTGAAAACTCATTTTTCTTGCAAAGGCACTGCTGATTCAGCGTGTGTACACTCACAGAGCCACTTCCCAACACACATCTGTACTGCAAGAACAGAATACTTTTGTTGATCAAGGATTCTCATTTCTCACACTCAGAAATAAAGAACAGGACTGTGCAATCCTGTAGCATCATCTCCCCTTTGGGCTTTTTTGTGCCCTGCACACACTTGCCTTTGCCACTGTACGCCCTTGCCTTCATACATACAGACTTAAGGGAATGATATGGAAATTTCATAACACCCAATCTTATGAAAAGGAAGAATGATACCCTGAATGTGTATCCATCAAAGTACAGCTTATCAATGCCATAGGCTGGGGCGAGAAGTGCAAGCCCTTTATTTTCACTGTGGATCCACAGAGAAGCACCTAGAAAAAAACAAAAACAAAAACAAAACCAGACCCAACCTAGCTTCTTTAAGAGAGAAAAAAAGCAACTGCCACATTTCTAAAATGTTCTTTTCTTCAAAATTCCTCAGTTAGCCTATTTAAGAAACAGAAATATAGAAGAAAGCAATGTAGATATGGGCATACATAGAAAATCGGTGTTTGCAAAAGGATGGAAGAGAATGTTAATGGTCATAGACTTATTATTTTTTGGGGGGTTATTAAAATAATCACATTTATGTCTATAAATTATTACTGAGCTGTCTATAGTATCTCTGTATTTGTGCAGATTAGCAAGGCTCTGAGTGCACTGCATTGGAATATGGAAATATGAGGAACACCATGACTGCCACTGGGGCCATTCGAGCACAATTATCACTTCCCAAGTACATAACAAATAGAACAGAGCTCAGCACTGGTACATGCTAACCCAATTTCAGCAAGATTTAGCCCAATTCACATATTGCAGCTCTTCAGTCAGAATACCCACACTGTATATAGCCCCTGACTACACAGCAGAGGATGAAACAAGGTCTTCCTGTACTTTTCACAGAAAAAAACTATTCCTGTTTTGGAAGAATCAAGCAGGCTGTATCACCAGCTCTCCATACCTATCCCTGGCAGAATGCAAGCCAAATTTATACCTACAAATCAAATCAGGAAAAACATCAACATACAAGTCACGTGTAGTGGGTTTTAGAAAAGCTCTACTTTTTTAATCAAGCAAAATTTGATAGCATAGCCAAAATCTTCTCAAATTTGGAACTACAACAGGACCTGCAATGATGTACAAGAAGGTGGGATCTTCATGTTAATTATATCTTGCTTATTTACGCTACTTCAAGAGCTTCACACTCTAATCAATCTTTCTAAGTGTCCCTCTGCAAGTGAGTAAAGTACATGTTCTTAAATATTACCTTAAAACCAAAGAAACACTGATTGAATACAAACTGATCAAATCTCCTTCTCAAGAACCCTTCTTTTTCCTCCTTTCTCCCAAAACAAATGTGAAAACTGAGCAGCATATGCTGCATCACTCACCAGCAGATGTCAATGACACATTTGTTGGGCTCTCAGCCCCATCCACCAGCAGCTTCACCCGTCCGTCGGCAGGGCGCATATCGACCTCGCTGCAAGGACAAGAGTGCTCACACCCTGCCTGTGCCACCTTCACACACTCACAGTGACAGAGGCAACCTCCTGCTCACTAAATATCACTGCTCAGAGCACAAGCTCATTTCAAACGCTTAAAGTACATCAGGGGTACACTTGTCACCCAAGATGCAGGATAAGAGCATCAAGGTCACATTCAATATGCATGGAAAACAAATAAGGGGAGTGCTGAAACCTCATGGGCTGCTAGCCACCACAGGAAAGCCCAGATTGGAGCTCCTCTCATGCTAAATGTGGGCAATGAGGTCCCCCATGCTCCCAGCATCTGGCAGAAGTTACTTACTGATTGCCAAGCTTGATGTTGATTGCTTTCAGGTTCACAGCTTCTTCTGCATTCTTCATCATCACCAGGAACTTAAGGTCAGAGCTGCAATCCTGAGCCAAGATGTGGTAGCAGTTTGCTGGCATGGTGTAGTTAAACTGAACTTCATTAAAGGTTGTCACCTTGTTATAGGAAACTGAGCATTGAGCTGGTTTAAAAAAAACAAAAAAGACAGTGAGTTTTGTCTTTTCCATGAGAGAAAGCCATTAAATTGTGTGGTTTGGTTTTGGTGCCATATTATTTTAGCTTTGTATTTTTTTCATTATGTGATATTTTTATATGGTTCACAGAGACTTTTGGCTAGTAAGCACCCATAAATTCTTTAAAAGGCATATAAAATGTGTTCTTCTATCTAACAAAAAAAGAAAATAATTGACAGAAATTTAAAATTTTATCAATTCAGATAATTGGTATCTTGATCCCTGAAATGATGATTTCTGTTCTACATGCACAGTATTTTCTCTCAGTTGAACCATCCTCACATTATTACAGAACGTTTCCTATGTCAATGCCAGAAAAATTTACAAGGCATCCAAATAAATGGTGAGACTGAAGTTATCATGCTTCTGAACCCAGCTAGATCTGACCTTTCAAATTCTCAAGCACTGCAGAAGGGGCTTTAGCAAAGACATTCCAGCTGGGAGGCTGCAGCTCTGAGGTTGATATCCTTGGACCTACAGGAAGTGACAGGGGAAGCCTCATGGCTTTTTCATAGAGGGTAATCTGAAAAGGAATTCAAAAGCACATTCAAAATATACCTGTGCCAGCAAACAGCTAGGATTTTTTTTTCCTATTTCTTCTACTTTCATTGCAAAGATTTTACGTGAACATAACTCATCTGACTTGTTGTCCATGGGGTTTTTGCTTTTGCTCAGTTTTCTCTCATGGTGTGAGAGAAGTCATTCAGGTATTGTTTGGGAGAGGAGGAATGACTCCCTTCCAAAGGTGATGAGGTGAACACTTGTGGAGATACTACAGATGGAAACTCATGTCATATGAGTAACCCACATCTCTCTCCATGAAAAGAATCACTATATAGACATCCTTGTATGAAATATTACAATGATAGAAATTTATAGAAGTAATTTTCATCATATGCACCCAAACTGATGCTAACTTAATTTTTCTTTCTCAGAATTGACCCACTGTAATTAAACAGTCACACTTTTATACTAGGAATAAAATAGAAGAGCGATAAAAATATTTCATAATTACATCAGGAAGCTTGATAACAACATCACATGTCCTTGGAGAAGTTAGAGCCACGATCAGCCTGGCTTGTTGAGAAGGATTCTTGTCCGTTTTTTCAGAGAACCCCAGCATAAATGCAGCCCCAGGGACAAACTTGTAAAACCTTCAAAAGTTCAAATCAGAAAGATTTAGTGAGATGGAGAAAAAAAAAGGCTGCACACATCCCAGCTAGATTGTCTCACACCTGTGTGTAAGCAGCATAAGAGTCTTCAGGATCCCTGGTTATGTCCTCACACCCATTCTCCGCTCTGTTCAAGTGTTAGTGAAAGGAAGGATCTGTTCCTCAGTTTTCAGTAATTATGGCAAATATCAAGGGTTACTGTGCATTAAAATAAGATGTAGTCCCACTCAGCTTTTATGTCCAAAGGCAGTACTTGGACAGATCAGAGAATAAAGTATCTGCCAGTACTTAAGCCACTGGAGCCTCGTGTGCAGATGCCGATTTTTCCCAGTTGACCAGCACTATTAACAAGTGTCACTGAAGACTCAATTCTCACCATTCTGCTACAGATCTGACACTGGAAGGAACTTTAGGCCACTCCAGTTTCACTTGTACAGCAGGGTGGGCAGCAAACCGCCCAGTTACCAGCTCAGATGAAACCTTGTAGTCCTGGCAATTCCGTCCCCATTTCAGGTAGGCCTGTGATGGAGGGACAATGGTCCATTTTTTAGTGTCTGGAGCATTCCTGTGATGCATACAGATGTGTACAAGCCAGTTTTGAGCCTTACCTTTGCCTTGTGAGCATTGTGGACTGAAGCATCAGCACAGAGCTTCCACTTGCTTGAATCTGTGAGGTTTGACACAAATACCTGCAGCCGGGGCCTGAGGGAGTCCATATCAGCATACACCACCAGCTGGAGGCCTCCTATCTTCTTATCATCACGGATGCCATGCAGAAAAGCTGCTAATACCGGGGTTTTAACATCTCCCAAAAACTTTGGCTAAGAGGAAGGGGGAGAAGACATGCAAAACATATAATTATAGAAGAGTTACCATGGAACATTTTAGATGCAAGATCTAGATGGATAAATGAAAAGATAAACAACTGAAGCACAAATATATACCAGCATATGTATCACACATATATACATGCCTATAAAACCTCATGCATATGTCTTTAACGTGCACGTGCCTCTGCATGCCAGATGGCTTTTATCACTGTGTTTTTATGAGCCAAAATTTGTGCCATTTCCTGAGCTACAGCTGATACCATGGAAATAGTCATATAATTAAAACACAGTAATGACGATATGATTTGGGCTTCATTGTTACTATCCAGCCTGTGAATAAAAGAAAGTGGCTCAGTTTGAACATCAGCCGTCAGTTGTATGCGTCACTCATTCCCCCAGCAGAAACATCCCCCACTCATCTCCTCTTGTTTATCTGTCTGGGTCTTGTGCTGGCTTTCTCCTCACACTTGGGCTATGAGTTCTGTGGGCCAGTCAGGTTTTGTGTTTGCACAACAACTCAGCACAGAATATAATCCAGGACATTTTTTCCAACATCAAGACCCCCTTCCCTTGGAGAACAGCCTTAAGTGCATCATGACCTTCAATATCTTCACTCCATCATTCTCAAGCCTGCACTCCTCTGCCTGGTGGTCAGGAGCCCAGGTGCTCCATGCCCCCTCTGGAACATGCCTTTTGCTACCACCAATGTCCTCACACTGGCACTGCAGCACCTCAATCTCCCTCCAGGCTGCAGAGGTCACAAAATGAGTCTCCGCAGGCATCTGTTGGGTGGGATTTCCTTGAGGGAAGGGTTGTGATGCAAGAAAGAAGGATCCTCAGTGCCGAGGAAAGTGCATGTGGGAAGCATGGTGCATGTCTTGACTGATACCTGAGACTCAAGAGGTTGGCATTTCTCCCTTCCCGTGATTATTGTTGTTATTATTATATGCAATTACTGTCAGTGCACAGCCACTTCGACATTATTCCAAGCTGTCAAAACCCCCTAAAAATGATGCAACTAACCCATGAAGCTCGAGATGTGGCATGACTGGATCTGGCAGAGGAATGTGAGCTGTCAATTTGGTCATCTGGGAGTTTTCTTTTTGGGAACTGAAAAAAAAAAAAAAAAAAATCAAACCACAACAGGCTTAAGAGGGTAACTTTAGAGCATGCTTGAAGAAATTGCACGAGGCAGTCCTGAACAATACTCTCTATCATGGCACTTGGCTTTTTCCTGCTTACTACGTAGGATCTAAGTCTGAAAAATTTTGTTTCCCCAAACATAATTGACTCTTCATGGCCCATAAGGACCATACCTAGATGAGAATTCCCCGTATGAAAAAACAACGGACCAAAGCAAGTCAAATTTAATCAGCTTCTCGCTTCAGTGTGAAAGACCAGAAATTCTGCACAGGCCTGATGAACTGGAAGCTAAACTGGATGGACCAACTGAATGGAAAGGAGCATCTGAGTGGACACACACTGCTCAAATGTTACTTTTTGAGGAACGCTAGTGCCAAGTACACTGCTCTGGCTGGCTCATGCCCCAGTAAGAATCTCCTCAACCAAAATACTATAAAATCAGGTATCTTTCTACATTTGTCCACATCACTATCCTCGTGTACGTGCAGTGATTCCAGCTCAAGAAACCAGGTGATCAAAGCCAATCAAATGAATCAAGCCTCTGATGGTTCCTCCAAAGAGTGCAGCTCCAGTCTGTTTTATTCCTTTGGAAGAGGCTTTGCAGCTCCTTTGCAGAGCCACAAGTAGCTTCATGTGCACAGCACAAAAGGGAACACGGTTCTCTGTCTTTACCCATCTCAGAAGAACCACCACGGCTCTAATGTTATCAGTACTGTAATTTTCCTCAACAAAGACAACAAGTTGCCATTAAAGTCTCTATTTGACTCTTGACAGATTCCATACTTCTTTTAGTGAGGAAAGAAAAACTCACCTCTTGTCTGTGTGCTGATTTAAAGCGGTACTGATAAATCTCATGAGCTTCCTTTGAAAATGACAAAAACAAGATGATTAGAAGTCTCAGAGGAAAAGAAATGCTGCAATTATATAAAAGTCTAAGAACTGGAAATTAAATAAGAAATTTACTGATTATCATTCATACATAGTTCTGTATGCTTAGTCACAAGCACATAATGCAAGATGAAGTCATTTATAGAAAGCATTAATGTTTCTACCACAAAATTAAAACAGAAATATGCAATGTTTATGGACATCAAATAATTGTCAAAAAACCCATTTCCTGACAGCAACAAAATTTTCAACAAACTTGTGAAAACTTTTGAGATGAAGTAAACATCTGTGCCAATGATTGCAGGTGTGTTTGTAGAATAAAGTTTTCAATTTTATGTTGCTAAAAATCTACTGGTCAACTCCTAATGTCCTGACTTGTCATGCAAAGCCAGCAGCCATCAGGAGCATGATCAGTAGCATCAGTTGATTTACTGACAATATTACCCATATTTTGGAATATGCACTGCTGCTGCTGCTGCCACCTTCCAGATGTCCTGAATGATGTCCATGGCTGTGGTGGCTCTGTGACTCACTGCTGCTGCTGCCATTCACATGCCTCGAGTGATGCCCATGGCTATGATGACTTGATGACTTCCTGCTGCTACTGCTGCTGCTACTGCTGCTGCTTTTGCTGCTGCTACTGCTGCTGCTGCTGCTACTGCTTTTGCTGCTGCTGCTCTTGCTACTTCTGTCACTGCTGCTGCTGCTACTGCTTTTGCTGCTGCTGCTACTGCTTTTGCTGCTGCTGCTGCTACTACTCTTGCTACTTCTGTCACTGCTGCTGTCACTGCTTTTGCTACTTCTGCTGCTACTGCTGCTACTCTTGCTGCTTCTGCCACTGCTGCTACTGCTACTCTTGCTACTCCTGCCACTGCTGCTGCTGCTCTTGCTGCTTGCATCTTTGTTTCTCGCTTGCTCTTCTTGATTATTCTCATCTTTGTCACCAGCCTCTTTACGACGAGGAGAAACAGCAGATGATGAGGAAGAGGAAGCAGCTGAGGAGGCAGAAGAGGAGCTGGAGGGATGTTTTGCATCAGGGTCTGCCCCAAGCTCTGTAAGCACAGTGTTTTCTTTCTTTGAAGGTTGCTTCTTCTGGTGTCGTGTTTTATTTGCAATCTGCAAACATAGTCCAAGAGGTGCAAAAGAGAGAATATATCTGGTCCTGTTTTTGTGAAGTAAAACTTCTGTGAGTGTTGGACAAAGCTGGGTTCTCACACCAGCTTTTCAAGGAAAAAACACCTCCCTGCCTCACTCACAGCAGAAGCTGCAGAATTCCCTCATATCCGCTCCATCCAGCTGAAATCCAGCCCAGCCCAGCCCACCTTGCTGGATGCACCCCACAGGAGCAATACCTCAGCATGGGGCACTGGCACCTTCCAAAACAGCCCCAGCCTTTCTTTGCCATGCCAGCTTCCCACACTGTACTTCCAATTCTTGCCCTCATTTCGGGGAAAATGTTCCCCACTGCCATACTCAAAGTCACTTGCCTTGAACACATTGTCAATGCCTAGAATCTTCTTCAGTTTAGCTTGAATGTCCCCATACAGAGATGATTCACCCTCTTCCTCCGACTCCGAGTTTACTTCATTAATTATTTTGGAAGCTGCTCTGGATCCTGCCTGAATCTCCAGCTGAATTTTGTCAAAATCAGCATCTGTTTCAACTACACACCAATTGCACACATTAGAAAGTTACACTGCTTCAAATAGCACTGACAAGCCTCAGATGCTCAGTATTTTACCTGGGATCAAGACTATTTTAGCTTCATGTTCTCCAATGAGTCTGTGCAAATAGGTGTTTTTCAGGAAGCTGGCATCTTGTGACCTTCTGGCAAAGCAGAGCTGACAGCCAAGGTGGGGCAGCTTGACACAAATGTCTTGTTTATGAGCTTTTCTTCCCGTGACGTGGCCAAGATCCTCTTGAGAGCCATAGGCACGTTTCCATGACGCGCTGTCAGCTTCCGGCTGCGTTAGAGATGAGGATGTGAGTACCACTGGGAGTGTGTCACAGGCAAGAGTGAAACTACAGACATCCATTGCAGAGAGGGTAAAGATTACTGTACAAGCCAAAAAAACAGGTTACCTTTGTGAAGTCTTCACTGGAAGCTCTATCTGATGGTTTGAAAGGTTCTTCCACAATGTTTGATGAAGCATCTCCTGGGAGAATTGCGGTTCTCTTTTCAACACCTAGCTCTCCTAAATTTCTTGATACAGCAAAAGCCTTATGTCTGTTGAGATAAATGCAAAAAACCAGTGAATTGTCTTCGGATTAATACAGCCTTGTAAGTATCATGTGACAGCACATGATACTGACAAGGATATAGTAATCCGAAGAGGTAAGATATTTGAACACAGGGATTATATATGAATTTAGAAATATAAACATGACTGAAAACAAAAAAAGAGTTCATGACAAACGTAATTTTTTTGTATTGCAGGAAGTTTTCAAAGTCTGGATACATTTCAAGAAAATTTCCAAAACACCAAAAATATTCCTTCAAACACATAAATCAAAATCCTTAAAAGACAATAAAATAATAAAAATAATAAGAACACAAAATAATAAACAATTTAATATAAAAATTACACTGCTAAATAATTCAGATATCTTCTGATTTTTAGCTACTGTATTTGTCTTCTTTGCGCTTTACCCAAAGGTTCTGCTACACACTGAAGAATCGCTCTGCCTCTCTAGAGACCTCTGTGGGAGGTCAGTCAATAGTGAACTTTGTCAGGCTTCAGCAACACAAAATATTCTGAAGTCATGCTACTGTACCTTCCAACCACTAGCTCAGTTTCCTCATGGCATGGATTTGTTTCAATCTTAATATTTTTCAGCTTCATGTCTATCTTGGCATCAAACTTCATTGGCACTCTTGTCAGGACCTTGCCTTGAATTTCCACAGCCTGTTGGAAGTATTCTGTGTTGACACCCATTGTTGCAAATTTCTGTATGTATAAGCTGAAACAGAGTGCAGCAGTCAGGTGTAAGGGAGGTGCTCTTTTCACCCATGTGGTTCTGCCTTCCCTTAAAAACCTCCTTCATATGGAAAGCCTCAGAAACCTGCCATACCTGGGATCTATGTCAGAATGAATCTGCACAGTGGATTCGAGCAACTGTGAAGGTCTAAAATCTCCACTTAAAGGAGGCGTTATCTTTCCATCAACTGCAAATGCAAGAACAATATTTAAACATTGTAAAAATGAAAGAAAGGAGTCAAACATTAGCAGTTTCCAATAGGAAGTAGTGTTTTTGTTAGTACAGCAAATACAGCTGGAAAACAAGACAGACTTTGGGGTACATGAAACCTTTCATGATTCTGAAGAATATTGAAAATATAGAGGAAGCTTGTTATGAAGGCAAAGGTTCTGATGCAACACACTGAAAATGGAAATAAAAATATACTAAGAAATTGAAGAGCTGACCCAAATTGAAAATTTTATAATTAGGGTAACATTAAAATTTCAGAAACATGGGGAGCCAGAAGACAGAGTGAATGCAGAGAACAAGGCTAATCAATCTCTGATCTCCAATCTTTCCTCACATCAAGTGTGAGCATCTTGTACTGTGGACCCAAAACTGGACATTTTACTCCAGATACAGCTGCAAATGTGCTAAATAGAGAAGGAAATCATTGTCACACTGGCTCTGCTCTTGCTTCTGCAGCCCATGACACAGTTGGCCTTTATCACCACATGAGCACACTGCTGGTTTATTGTACCAGGTTGTCCTGCCCTTCCTGTATAACTACTCTCTAGCTGGGTGATGCCCAGCCTATACACTTGGGTTACACCGCTCCAGGTGAAGGACTTTGCATTGCCTTTGTCAAATTTCACCACACTTCTGTCAGGCCATCCTCCCCAACCTGTTAAGCTGCCTGTCAGTGGCAGCCTGACCCCTAGAGCAGCAACTGCTCCCACCAACTCAATGTTAATATTGACACAGAAATCCTGAGGGTGCCTTCTTTTACAAAGTTTGGATTTTAAAAGAAGACAATGAACACGTGCCAATGGCAGTGGAAGGTTTCTTGTAACAAGTCATTAATTATATTTTCAGCTGTTGACTGCCCTTGGAGATAACAATCAAAGAACCTTCACTCATTTTGCAGCCCATCTGTCCAATCCATACCTCCCCAACTTGGCTACAAGGTTGCTATTTAAAAAAAACCCAAAACCCACAAGACACAGAGAAGGGGCAGAGCTGCAAAGATGTTACTAAAGTGAACAAACCAGAAACCAGCAAAGAGTGGGTATGTGGGAGAGCATAAGCACATGTTCATCACCCTTCATTCCTTACATGGTGTCAGCAGATATTAGAGTCAGTTTTGCCTAATTTAAGTCTGCTGTACAGCTCACAGTGTGATCACTGAATTAACTTCTTGGTGAGGGTTAGCACTTGCATATTTGTTCTCTTAAAAGAGAGCTCCACTCTCTTTTCACAGGCCCTCTTCTCTTCCTCCTTCTTAATGCCACTAACAGTGCTCTTTTGATTGTTTTCTATTTTCTTCTCTTTTTAAATCAACATTGAATCCTCCTTAGCTTGTGTGGGCACCTCTTGAGCACCACCCCCCCTCTATCCATGTCTGCATCAGCTCCCCAGGCAGCTCTTGTGGTTTTTTTGCCTTGAACTTTGTGGCTTCTCTCTCTCTCTGGTGTCCCAGGTTCTCATCTCACCTCTTCTGTCGTCAATCTATTCAAAGACAATGCACAAACGAGTGCATCCAGCCTGTCTCCAAACACCTTCACTGCCCCACTCTCCAATACCAAAACTAGTTCTTTTCCTAACCTCCTGGCTCTCCACTCCTTTCCCCAGCCTCCCTCAGGCCCTGTGCCCCCCGCGCCCTGCTGGGAGCTTGCCCAGCCGCCCCGAGCCCCCGCTCACCGCTGGCTGCAGCCCTGGCCAGGGCGGTGCTGTAGGAGCTGTACTCCAGCGGCAGCCCGGTGCAGGTGGGGACGATGTAGCGCAGCTCTCCCAGCCACAGCGGCTGCGCCCACTGCGCCGCCAGCCCCGCACGCAGCTGGGCAGCCAGCCTCCTCAGCAGCGCGCTCCCGTCTGCGGGCTCCAGGACCGCCTGCAAGGGCACAGGGACACAGCAGGCGGGCGTGGGGAAGAGTAACGCTGCCCAGTGCTGCAGAGAAAGCAGGGGGCCCGGGTACCTTCACAGCCTGCTGTAGCAGCTCCTTATTGATGTTGATGTAGGCCAGCTCTTGGCCAAAGAGTTTAAAGTATGCTGATATCAAGGGGGTTTCTGCTGGCAGCTCCTTCCATCCCAGCAGCTGGGGAACAGATAAAGAGACAAGCAAAGTTTCTTAATGGAACACTTCATAAATAATAATTCGGCCTAAAACACCCATAACTTAACCCATCACTGGCCAAGCTGCCCTTTTCCTTTGTAAGATTCCCAATTGTAAATAGCATGATGGCACTAATTCACACGTCCTTCCACCATTGAGATGCCCACAAATGTTTGGTATCCCAATACAATGACATTCGCACACAGGGTCTGAGCCATTAGTACCACTAAACCCAGTTTGAAAACACCGCAAAAAAAGAATCTTTTCTCTTGAAGACAAAGGCATATTCTTGTAATCTAGGTGAGGTAGATGAAGGGAGGGAGTAGGAAGCCTGCTAGGCATGTGACACACTGTGCTGCAATGCCTGCTATTGCCTTCCCTCCTGTGCTCCTCCTGCAGCCATCTCTGAGTTGGAGAGGAGGCAGAGCCAGAGCAAAAACTGGCAGAAGCTACTGCAGCCATGGCAAATGTCCCCTGAAGTCCCCACTGCACACCTCTCCTTCACAGAAATACTTGAGCTGCTCCTAGGAGAACAGTTTGCCTCCTGACACTGGGCTTAGCTAGAGTGAGAAGCATTATCAATGCCCCTTCAAATACCCACACGTTGTATTACTGAAAATACCTACAGCTTTTCCAATCTCCTTTATCTTTTTGTATGTGGAATATTCAGCAAATGGGATATTTTGTTTCATGATGACATCTGTGAGGCCTTCCACACGGACACCAGCCTACCGAAACAGCACGAGAAGGAACAGTTTGAAACATGCTTAGAGAGGAAACTTTGTGAGCAGTTTTAATTTGAATTTGATTTATTATTGACTTAGGTAAATATTTACCTCCACCAAATCAGCCACCGACCCTGCAGAATATGCCATCAGCTTGGAAATTATTGCTGACGGGAACATCGTTCCTGGGCTGTTCATAACAAGGACATCTCCAGCAGCACCAACTTTATAGTTATCTATGGCAGAAGAAAACAAGAGACATCTTTTTTTTAACATTCTGTTTATCATTCAAGATCATATTTCTGCAGCTTTTTCCACTGCCAACTTTAAGATATATCATTACATAAATTCTAACTGTTTAGGCAGAAATAATTAAATGGCTACTCTAAACATATGAATCTCACATTTAATTTAATTTCTCACTGAAACAAAGAATGCCATATTTCTCCAAAGGACTTAATATTTTAAGAATGGATTTCTGAAGTGAAAGTCTCCTGATCACTGAAGCACTTACTCACCAAAGTAGCCACCAATATGTATGACCTTGCTGTAGCGATAGCTCAGCCTGTCCAATTTGGGGGCCAGCAGCTTAAGGGCAATATTGCAAGCTGAAGATCTAAACAAAATGAGAAAGGTAACAGTATTCAGAAACAAGTTCCTGTCAGTAAATAAACTGACTTCAGTTGCCAGCACATGCAGAAGATCATAATTTGCTGAAGAGCACCTGCTTTGTTCCTGTCTCTACTCACATGTTGTACATGTAAGGCAACCTGCTCTTGGACAAAGCCTTCATGTAGGAATACACAAAACTGGCCACTTGCAAATTGCTCTCCTTCATGGCCACGTTGGCAATGGTTGTTATCAAGGGAAGGGCAGGCCTTGTCTCAAAGATAACAGCACAAGCCATCATCCGCACTTCGGGGGAGAGCGACTCGTCAGCGAGGATCTGGATGAGATATCCCTGCACCTGCAGAGACAAAACAGGGTCTGGAATTACCAATAACTGAAACCATTTTGCAAACTGGATCCACACCTAACCCACAGAAAATATGGGAGAGGGGATCATTATCCCTGCAGAAAAGTTTCCTGATCTTTTTTACTGCAGGGTTCCACATAACTTTACTCATATAACTGAAGGGGCCATGGTGGAACAGCCTCCTGAAACCACTGAAATGGAAATAAATGTTCATCTATCAACCCATGGCAATCCAAAAGGCTTCAGCATTGCTTTGTGCATTATTGACATTCGAATATCAGTGAACATTTTTGGAAGAAAAAATGTACATAATAAGACAGATTCATTGTTTGAAGTAACTCCACTGATTCAGTGAGCATGCTTCACTGTTTTAGGCCAGTTTTAAAAAGGTTCAGCAGTTCACCAAAGACAGTTTGAGTGAATGGTTTCTCTTATAGGTCCTATACCTAAACTATCTGAAAGTCTTGCCTACACTTTCTTTGACAGCAGCCTCAGTGTGGGGTCAGTGGTGACTCACCCAACCTCAAGGGAAGGGTCTAAAAGAGGCAGAGCAATGCTGACATTTGGCTAGGAGTTTAACAGAAAGTGTCTTTCCTCCAGATTACAGAAGCAATTTAAATTATATGTCTGACTTTTAGGTGGCTAAGTGTCCACTATCTATAACTAGGACTTAGTTGGTTACAACAGATGATAAAAGGAACACTGCTGGAAGATTCCTACTGGCTAATTATCGTTACATCTTAGCAGAAAACATCAGCTGAATGTAAAACTGTGTGGTATTGTTCTTAAAAATAATCTTTTTTTGAAAAAACTGAATCCACATCCAATATCATTAAAATCATTACGCTTATGGTACATATTCTAATTCACTAAGTAAAGAAAATCTACCAGATCCTACGTACTGTTTTGCAGTCCTTCCAAGCAATTTTTCTCAAGGCCATTATGGCATCAATCTGAATGTGGATGGGGATATCAGAAGCACTGGATGAAAAGATGGGAAGGAACTTGAGGATGCGCTTGATGCTGGCTGGCTCTCCCATGTTGCCAATGCACTTCAGAGCTAATTTCATTTTGTCCTCACGGCCCCTGCTGATTGCTTCGTCTGCCAGGTCATGGATGGGCTGCAAACAAAGCACAGTTCAATCAATCTTCTCACTCTAATGCATAGACTGTCCACAGTGTTCCCCTTACCCACTGAAGAGCCTACCACAACAAAGCAACTGGCTTTGATAAAAATCACTCAGTGGTGGTTTCTCTCAGGATTTTACCCATGCAATGTGAAAAATGTGTTTTCAATGATGAAGCAAATGATTACATTGACAAAATTATTTGATGCCTTTGTTCTGAAGAAAACCTACAAAATGTGTATTTATATTTCCAGTCACCCTTTTTATACAGTATATTAAAATAATTAAGCTATTATAATGAACATTACTAAGCTATTAAAAAAAAAAGCTTGGCAAAAAGCCACCTACCTGGAGAGCTTCTTTAGGACAAGCTGAGCTCTGAGAACAGTATCTATTCACCACAGAACTGTATCCCAAGCTGGCAAGTTGTTGAAGCACAGGATTTTTCTGGATTCGAGAACTTGTCACTAAATCCTGTGAAGAAGAAAAAAAATTAATTTTTCATTTAATACAGTGCTTCACAAAGCTTTCAGAGCAGGAAAATCATCAGATCTTATTTGAAGGGATCAATTTCAGAATGATTACTGTTCTTATCTAAACAAATTAAAGTAGGTTGTAGACATTATATTTGGAAGCTTTACTTAGGAGCTTAATTCCCCACTAGTTTATACACATGTAAGCTTACATAGCTACATTTTGATTTTCGTCAACTGAACACTGAACACATTAAGATTATGGATAAATATCAATGTATAAATGGAATACCTCTAGAAAAATGTGCAACTCAATTATATTAATGATGGATTTTCACATTATTTCTGCTTTTCCCGTTTAAGAATGTTGGCTAGAGATGGCAAAAATCCTGCTCAGAATTAATGGTTCATTATTGTGTCAATGTATTTGATGTTTGCACTAATACTTTTCCTGCAGCATTTTCCACTTCATGGACTAGTTTGCAATTGAAAGAGCTGCTTAAGTGACATAACACCCCAACCGTCATTTGTTTCAGAAGTAAGAGATTAAAGGGATAAAGTTTTGTCTGTAGAAGGCATGCCACGTGATCCCTGAAAACTAAAATGGGAATTATTCCCAGAAGCTCTTAAAAGGAAAGGTCTTTATATCAATATAGAGAAATGAAGACATAGAACTATCCTCTAATAAATGCCATGCCAAAAAAAATTCATGGGTCAATGTTTCCACACAATTAGTGCACATAAGAGGAGAATCCAGCCTCCAAGGTACTTAATCACAGGTTGTTGATTATCTTTCCTTTCATTGTGAGACAGGAAACATTCACATGGCTTTACTCACTGCTGCTATTGGAACAGTGTGTTCATCAGCTTTTGTTAAATGGAGAGCAAAGGGAACACTCAGAAGAGCCTGCAGGTAGCTGAGGTCATCACTGCGGATTCTGCTCTTAATGAATTTGAGAGCTTCTGTGGTGCCCGTCGCAGAAACTGCACTCAGCAGCCATCGCCTGCAAAGAGATTTTTAAAATCCTTCATTTTAGCTCCCAGTTGTCACAAAATCAGAAGAGTTTCCTATAGGCTGATACAATGAAATACCTGTAGCGGGGTTTGTCTGAACATTGTCTCCAGATGGATTCAAGGGTGTCAGCGCTTGTCAGCTTGCAGAGCTGGACGAGCTCCAGGAAACGGTAGGGAAGATCATCATGGAAATCTTGTTGGTTATTCAGGACGATGTGTTGCAGTGTTTCGATTATCTGTTACAAAACACAAGACAGAGGGCATGCATAATTACAGTCTTTGGAATTTGTGATCAGGGGTTTTATTTTTAATTAGGAAAACAATTTGGAAAAAATACCCGTTGCTCGGGGTTTTTGGTCTTGATGAGCTGCACTGACATCTGTGGCAGTACCGCTGGGAACTGGTACCGAAGGCCTCCATAGCTCTGCATGGAGATGTCTGGGGAGCTCCCCCATTCACTCTTCACCTCCAGCAAGGTGAGTTGTTGTCTGTCAAGAGACAAGAGTCACAGGAGAAAGGCATCATCTCTCTTCACCCATGTGTGAATTTTGCTTGTTTGTTCAGGGATAATGTGATGGTAACTGTCTTACTCTTTAAAAAGATTTCTTGTCAGAAGAAAATCTTTTGCTAATGAATAAAGCTTTCTATCGAGAACAAAATGGCATTGGAGTTATCTACAATGAAATTGTTTCAGAGGAGAAGCAAAATCGCTGTCTGCTGAATGAGAGCTACTGAGCTGGTGTAACGAATGATCTTATTTCTACATACACTTTCTTCCTCCTGACACTACAAATTAGCCTCTTTTCAGAGCAAAGAGAGCAGTAAAGTAGCATTCTTATGGTATAAGTGAACAAAACAGCTTTTCTCCTTTCCTTCCATGTAGTTGTAATGCCAGTTTGACCAGGGTACAAATAGAAAACGGTTTGCTGAACTTTTTGGACTGTGGAAACTCCAAGTGTGATTACACATCTCCATTCAACTGCTGAGCAGCTCAAGTCTCATTTCACTTCAGTTGGGGGTGAAGGGGACTGACAGAACCTCTAATTATTCTCACTTTGTGAAGCAAGCCCACGTCCCACCTACTTTGCTTCCGTGACAGCGACGCCGGTGGGTTCACTGAATGGTGAGATCTGATACACCTGCTGAGACACTGCCTCTGTGATCAGGGCACCACTGTCTGACTGCTTCAGCTTGTAGGAGAAAGCTGCAGTCCCCTTGATGATCCTTTCTTTCTGTAGGAGGACAGAGACTCAAAGAGTGAATAAATGAGAACACGGTGGCCACGTTTGTAATTAGGAAGATCTTTCCACGTCTCACATACCATCATGTCAACAGGGCAGGGATAGATGTAAGCCATTCCAAGACTCTTCACCACTTTTTCCTGGCAATTATTTTGATCTACAGTTTTGGTCACAGAGACTCGGTTGTTCTTCTTGTCTTCCTGGATGACATACCTCGTATGGCAAACACCTCCAATCCCAGCCTGGCAGATGAATACAGAAAATGAGACTTCCCAATCATATCAGGATTTCACTGTGTGAGAAGTTTTACTTAATGAAGATTCTCAGTGAAGCTGTTACTATTACATACAATTATTCCTATTGAACTAAATAATAGGCATGTGAGCAATACTCAGTCAGGGGATGGAGTTTAAACTTAAAAGTAACCAAATAATATCAATTATCAAATAAAATTTTTCAAATAGCTTCAAATAGCTGTATTACAGAAGACATATAACAAATAAATTCATGGATAATTATTTTTCTCCAAAGAACTGCATGTTAAGACTTAGAGACATATGTCTTAGAAAGAATTCAGCGCAGTTAATTTGTTGAACACACATCCACACATTTACTTCTATATGAATGAAAATCACCTTTTCCT
Organism: Euphonia xanthogaster; assembly: GCA_034509185.1. NCBI lineage: Eukaryota > Metazoa > Chordata > Aves > Passeriformes > Fringillidae > Euphonia > Euphonia xanthogaster. Next base: position 14,391,329 of record JAYDZK010000006.1, read on the forward strand.
TACTACAAATACACAAAAGTAGATGCAAATAGAGAGAAACTCAGAGGAAGACCAGCTAAAGAGAATAAACACATCATTTCAGCAAAATAGTTTTAGAATGGAAAGAAACACACCTCTTGTAATTCATACACATTCTGTGACTTCTTAATGGTTATCTGTATCATGTTCAGTATTCCTCTCACTATGTTAATGCAAATATCAGGGCAGTTTTCTGGGCCATAAATGTTTCCAACCCGTCCACTGCTGTATTCAAACTTGAAGGGCCGGGTAAGGCATGAGGAAACCATCTGGGTGATTTTGGAAGACCGAGTGAATGGGTCCCTGGGCCAGATGCCATTGTATTCCTCGAGTTGTGGGGAGCGGATCTGGGAGGAAATTAAGATACTTAAGTGAATAAAATCCCTTTGGTACTAAATATGCAAACATGTTGGAAGAAATTAAGATAACCACTAGTGAGATACTCTTTTCTTCCAAATGGAGATTTAGAAAATCATAGAGCAGTGTATTCTTTTGTCTTGTGCTTACACTATTGTAAAACCAGTGCAGATCCTGTCTGCTCAACATTACTATTTTATCTTACAGAAGCAGTTAACATATCAAATAAAGCCTCCCTTTTTGTCAGCCTTAAAATAAATATAGTGCTTTAGATTTAGGATTTTAAAAGCTTGTACCATTCTAAATGTAAAAAAATTGCAGTCTTAGAATGTTTCATTTTAACTTATTCCTATATGACTTTTTTTTGGACTAAACTAATTACTATATTTGCTTCATATTTGTTACTTATTTAAATCAACCAAAATATTTTAACAATGAACAATATATTTATAAACACTGAGATACAATGTAAATAAAAAGCAATTTCAATAACTTTGGCAAAGTTACTGCCAGCTTAGATACCTCAGAGCACAGGCTGGTGCACACTATACAAGAATTTCAGAACAAAGACTATAATGTGAAATGCAATCCCCAGCCCTCAATTTTCAAAGATCTACAGTTCAATACAACTGGTGACAGCTGTCACTGAATTCAGTATTCCAAAAAGACCCTCTGATTTGTAACTGAATTCAAGGGGTAAAAGTACATTTCTGAAGCATATTTATTTTGAATTGAGACAGGTCCTATCACTGCTGACATCAGCAGAGGCATGACTTCACACATACAGATCTTTAACTGCATTATTCAAACACTGACTATTATTACATACTCCTTTTTTATGATTTTCACTTTTTAATCTTACCTTTATCATGTATCACTTTTTATCTTTAGTTTTTATCACTTTTTAAGTCTATTGTTATTAGTTGCCTTCATGACAATGATTTTACACACCCAAGTCCTGGCTTCCCACAGGAGTTCGAAATGTGTGTTAAGACTAGAATCAAATTTCAGAGCAGGTTTAAATGTCTTTAGTTTTCCATTTTCTAGCAAACCCCCAGCAGCTGTATTTCCAACATGAAGTCTTGAGGAACAGCTGCTACCAACAACTTCCACAAGGAGCACAGGTAAGCGGCTCATCCCTCTGAAACGGCAGCCTGCAGCTCATTCTCTTTCACCTACAGCAACAAGCCTCCAGTTGTGCTTCCTGCAGCTTTCCTACACCCCACATCAGCCAGGTGCAATTCAAACTGTGATTTTAGCTTGCTGTTGCACATTTAGGAGGTGCAGTACCTTGAGGAGGTAGATGTTCTCCGACAGCCCACTGATCTCTAGTTTGCAGCTCAGGCGCACACCAGCTTTGGCTAAATTCTTTTCTTGAAGCCCATTCAACACCCAGCCTTCATAACTGTACGAGTAGGTCTTTCTGCTACTGAATCCAGGGTCTGAGGGAAATAATAGCCATTTTCACATTACTTGTATGTTCTAATAAATAGAAATAACAGCAAATTCACTGAAAACAGGTTATGGAAGGAAATTAACTTACCAATGTCAAACTTCTGACTACCTACAAAAAGAGATGAAAAACCAGGTAAGTAATGTTCAATCTAGATCCAATCGCTGCCACTGAACTTAAGGAACATTTAGAGAAGAAAGGTGGAGAAAGGATATGTCGCCTTACCTACAAGGGTGAGCACTAGTGCAAGTATGATCCCCCTCATAGTGAAGGTGAATGGGGCTGTGGCAGACATGGTGACACTTTTATGGAAGAAAGCTCAGGAACACGTGGCTCTGTTCTGCTGAATTCTCAAGTTTTTTATCAGTTAATGTAAACACCTCCCTTTTTGCAATCATACTTTCTCTTCAGAGGGAATAACAGAAATCAAGTCATACCTTGGCATCTCACCGATTATCTCATAAGTGCTTTGCTGAATTGTTTAAAAGTTTCAACTTATCCTAATATGTTTTTACTAAATTGCTTACAATAATTTTACAATAAACACATTACTTAATTTCCTAGGTTGTGTCACAGCTGGCTGTGCTACTTGGTCCTACCATAGATTAGGTTGATTTTGCCCAGGTTATGCTGACCTGCCACCTGACCCGAACTGTTATCTAGCTGATAGCAGCCCAATTAACAGAGTCAGTATCACACACTGACAGTGTTCCTCCCCTTCCCACAGCACTGGTTCCAGCAGCCCCTGCAGACAAGGACAGATATCCCCTTGCTATTATACTCCTATGAGCACCAAAGCACATTTAACAATCTAATGAAAACCTATATATATGGCATATATATATTTATTCAAATAAATCAGAGGATCAGTGTGTCCTTTCAGCTCTGGTCACAATGACCAGGAATATTTTTTAAATGAACAAAGATTTCATAAGCCATCAGTAAATATTTTCTCTTTCAAGGTAAATGACAGCCAAATCTGAACAATTAAAAGCCACAGAGACTCCTCCCAGCAAAGCAGGGGGAATGGGAGTGCAGGTCAGCTAGAACTTTTGCACTTCCTAAGGAGTCAATCCCAAAATGCAGCTGAACAGATGCAGGCTTGCAACCAGCTTCACCATGGCTTTACAGTGAGAGCCCAGGCACACATTCACCCAGGTGTTCTCTTCTGGAAACCCCAGGGCCGTGGAGGCAAGCAGAGATGCATAAAACACTCTTGGCCTGTTTGAGTACGGTGAACGACTGGGGGACTGACCAGACCCATTCCTCCCACAAGTGACACAGCTCTCCAAAGCTAGCTAGGTGGCATCTGGATCAGCAATAAAAGGCAAGAAAAATGCACAGGGGCTTCTGAGTTGAAGGATGGTACTGAAGGAGCAACTCAAAGCCTACAGTTCATTGTGTTGCCTTAAGTCACACTAAAGCCATGAATCCCATTCAAATTCAACGTCTATGACATACGGGTTAATCAGACGCTTTATTTCCACTCCCACAACTCCTGTAGCTATATGATTAACCACAGGAGTGTGCCTTGTGGCAAACGCTATTTTAACACCCACAAATGAACATTTATTTTCTATTTCAGCAGTTTCTACAGCCTTCCATCAGCAAGTGCTGTTCCTGGGTTGCCAGTCCCATAGGTCTTGAGTTTTTCAGATTCCACGTGAACTGTAAATCCATCTCAGCCTGTGTGAACTATTTTGGGAACTGCCACCCAGCTCACTGCAGAAGACATTTGAGGGATGAAGGGTGGACACTGGCAAGAAATTACTCATTTCTCATGATTATCATCTATCTATCTATCTATCACATTCAAAGGAACAAGCATGTTTTGTGCCTCAAGGGACAAGCTCTTTTATACAGTTGTAATTAATTTTTTGTTAGTAAATATTTATTTAAAACAAACTTACCTGTTCTGCATACCAAATAGTTGTACATCTTGTGCAACTTGAAAAGTGAATAAAGAAACAAACACTGACAGCGTGAAAACTACAACAAAATATATACCAGGGGAGCTTAGGATTTCATTATGGTGCAGCTTTGTAGGGCATAGTGAGCATTAGATATCAGATGTATTTTCTGAAAAGCAATAAATAAATCATTGGATAATCTGAACACTTCTTCTGAGGTCAGCTTTTGACACAACTATGTCCACATTTCATATCTTTTCATCAACTTCTCTTGCAAATCAGAAAAAAATCTAAAACCAAGATGTCTTACAAGGCTCCACAGACAGCTTAGTGATAACTGAAAATTAAAAAAAAAAAAGGCTGCACAATAACTAAGCTAATTCAACAGGCACAGTATTGCCATTTTCCTTTCAAGAATAACCTGTTTGTATTGGTATTATCTACATATATCAGTTGAAACCTACCAGTTGACCTGGTTGAAACCTACTTGGATGCAGAACAAGCCCTAGAAAATAAGTTAGAATATTTTGTTTTTTCTTTTGTCCTGCAGTGAAGCATGCCTGCAGAATCTGGTGGAAGCAGTTCTTCAAAGTAGGAAGACAGCTGTTTTGTGGGGAGAAGGTTCTCTTAAGAAAAATTGCCATTTATTAGTTTTTTTTGCTATACAGTCTGTATTGCAGGAGCTATATACTGTATAGGCCTCAGCCACTGGGGATGAAAGGGAAAAAAAACAGCTCCAACCTAATCCTGGAAAGCAAGTACTCATACCTAATCAGACTGATACTTATGGTAAAGGCATTTTCATCACAGACAGAAAAAGTAGCAACGAATATTGTATTTAAAGATTTTTGAGAAACACTGCAGTTTAAGAGAACCACTCATCTTTGCAATACCATGCATGAGTAGCTAACAAGAGCTGTACTGTCATCACTTGCTGACAGTCTCTACCTCTTGTTCCTTGAGAAGAGCACTCACTATATTATTTCAAATATACACCTATGTGAAGTGACACACCTGTATCACATTCCTGCAGGAAGTCTTCCCCCTTTGCTCTTCAAATCTCTGAGTAAAAAAGATCCTTCTGTTGCTTCTAACAGCTCTAAGTACCACAATGTCACCCTCTGCAGAATTCATATCATTATTAGCAGTAGTTTCAGATTTTAAATCTTCCCAGACACTGCATATAGAGAAATCCAAAAACTCTAGCTATGTTTTACTTCTTTACACAGACAGGACCAATCTGTACTCCAGACTACCAGACCAAGTCTGAGGCCAGATCAGGACTCAAAAGCATACATCCTTCTAGCACAGTTAGTTCTTCCATTGAGACATTCACACATATTTCCACTTCTGTAAGATGGGTTACACCATTCTAAAGCAAAAAATTAGTACAAAACATTTATTAATTGCTAATCACTCAATAGACAGAAACAGGAGTTTAAATAGGTTAGTTGTTTTGTTCTTCAAGGCATTATTATCCTAAAAGTTACTTTAAAGAAAACCAGGCAGAAGAAGGAAGGCCCGAGTAAAGCAAACACAATTAACAGTCCCAGTAGGGCACCCACGAGCACACAATGGAACAGCAGCAGCCCCTGGTGGCATCTGGATCCTGCCTCAGCCATGGAGAGCTGCAGTCACTACGGGCTTGAACACAGTCCTGATGGCAGAGTTCTGTTCTCCCTTAATATAAGAACTCTTAATATATTAAATTTTCACTTTACTTAAGTTTTTTGAAAGTGTATTTATTCTCCCACGAGTAAAATTCAGGCAAGAGCTGCCCAACAGCTGGGAAATGTGAAACCAACAGGAACTGTTCACTGCTAAAAAGCAGTGAATGACAGGACTCTGAACACCCATTATTGGGCATGAACAGGAGAAACAGAAATATGATGCTGTCTTTCCAACTTGACTACCCATGCAGCAAAAAGCCCACCAAGACATTAGTATTGGTATTATCATGATATCCACTTCTGCTCCCTTACAGGTGCTATATGAAAACCACACAAGTATCATCCTCTGCAGTTTACATTGGCCATTACTTCAGCTCAAGCTGGAACTCAATGGACTGGATTCACTGCAGCAGAAACTGCAGCTTTTTATTTCAGTTTCTTCTCCTCCCTGTATTATCCTACTGCTATTTTTCCGGATAATCCAATCACTACACTCCATCCAACTCTGAAGTAAATGGGCAGAGCAGCAATATCCTTCAGTGAAGGATTCTAAACTTGAGTTAATTTCTGACCTCTGACCCCACTAAAGGCAGTTTAAACTCGCACATCTTCCAAAAAGGCCAATTACACAAGGATCAGAGCTATACAAGTGATCACACATGCAGAGCTACATATGATCACATGCAAAAAACCCAACAAGCTGGATCTGTGGCAAGGGAAATCACACACTGAGCAAGATGAAGGAGACCTTGAAACATCTTACCTCTAACTTGGCCATTTTTATTACGTTATAAACAAGAGACTTCCCCAAGGCTACACAAAAAATAACATTCTGGAGTCAAAACAAAAAACCAAACAAAATACAAAAGCAGCACCAGATTTGTATACATAGTATATAGCCCTATAAGCATGGTAGCTTAAAAGTTTACTGCACACAAATCATAGAGCCAGGGTTTTTTAGAATAGAATTACACGTTTATTGGTCACATTTGAAATACTTTGGTTCCTGACTGAACCATTGAAACTCCTAAAGGATCTGTAAACTGAGTATCACTAGAAAACAATTTAAAATGCCATGTAAAATAATATTTATGTATGCATGTGTTTCATTTCATGGTTTCTCAGCATAACCACTTGTTCTATTTACAAATATATAAAGATTTGTACTTTAAATCATTGAGATATCAAAGAGGTATTTTCAAATCACACAATAAATATAGAACCTGTTTTGTTAAAAATCTACAGTATACTGTACATTCAAGTCAAGGCAAAAAAGGATTTAATGCCAGTTATACTTGAGACATAAATGAATGCTTCCAATAATTAAACAATTTCTAAAAGTGCTATCTCTGCCTGTGATGGAAGGTAACATTAGGATCCAGTATTTCATTACAGTCAAAGTTTCAGACCATTGCTTTATTCACAGAATTAGAGCTTCTGTTACTAGAAAAATATCAAAGCTTTTATATACTCTTAAATTTTCTTTCAAGAGTTGCAAGAAAGAGGCAAAAAATGATCTAAAAAATAAAAGCCATGTGCACACATAAAAACACACCACAATTCAGATCACCACATAATCCTCCAGAAGAATGATCAAACTCACAGCATTCTGTTTCATTTAGAATGATAAGTTTATGAACAAGTCTCTAACAAAAATCCCAGCAGGCAACCCTAGAAGTCTAAGGCAGCTGTTCCATGTGCAAGTTTCTACATAGAGTGCCAAGTCCAGAGTCTTCCCATGACTTTGTGCATTCTTCAGTTTCTTCTTTGTCATCACTTTCCACCCACAGATTTGGCATGCAATCTGCAGCAGGTTTTTCTGATGCAACACTGGAAGCAGAAAAAGAAGTTACAATGCAAATAAATAATGCTTTGAATGGAAACAGTACTGTTTTTATGATATATGTTATATATCCTTGGTTATATACCAACCATAAGCTTTAGATTACGCTGTGCTCTCCACAGAGTTCAGCACTCTACAAACCATCTACAACATTGTTTCACAAACCTGTTTTGTGTGATACACTGGGATATCTGGCAAGGCTCTGGTGAAACAGTAGAACTCAATGCAGAGGGAGGTCTTCTTTGCTGAGATGCAGATCTCACTAAGCGAATGTCTGTGTCAGATCCTAAGAGAGACACAAATCAGTTAAACAGCAGTCCACTGGAAATAAGCAAGTCATTCAAGGGTTTGTGTCCTCCGCTTTAAAGAAAAAAGAAAACAAAAAAACAAAGACCTTAAAGCAGAGCTATAATAAAACTGTCATTCATATACACCTGGGATAAAATTTTTAAAGTATTTGTAATGCTATTGAATGAAGTTATGTTAAAATTAGGACTCTAAATTTGAAAATGCAGCATTTGCATATATAGCCACCACCAAAAGTCTTATGAAGTCACTCAAGTGTAATTTCTCACTTTACGATTAATAAAGCTTTTTCTTCCTTAAATAAAGACCTCTCCAGCATGTACAGACATTATACCAACATGAAAACCTGCAAACTTGTCAGGATATAGAAAACAAAACCAAAATGAAGTTAGAGTCTTACTGTTTACGTGAAACTAACCATCACTCAAGCCAATGGAAAGACACGGCAAACGTAGCAGGGCCAGATCAATCCCTTCTCACATTTATATTTCAAAGCTTTTATATGAAGCAGAAAACCAGAATGATTACATGTTCTTCAGTATTTATGAAAGCACCTGAAAGTCACCTGCTGTGCTGTCAGGTATTTGATCTTCACCAGATTGTTTCACAAATATAAATTCACTACGTAAGTAATTATCAGGAAGGGAGTTACAATTCCCTTTTGCAAAGGAAATTTCGAACCATCAGTTGCCCTGATATGTGGAGGCATACAGATACATGGGAAAATTTGTCTTCAGACCTTTTGGTTTTTTAATTGTTTTGTTCATAGTTGTGACTCCTAGTTGAAAGGAAGAGGAAAAACTGTGCAAGAACATAATTTGAACCAAATACTTGCTTCTTAACAAGGCACTTGGAGTGGTCACATTTTCAGACTTGCAATCAGCAGTCATACTTAAGAACTGGTGCTTCAGCCATGCTCCTCTATCTTCTTCAAATGCCTTTCTCTAAGAAAAGAAATGACAATTTACACTTATGACAACAGGAAAAAACCTAGCCCACATTAAACTGATGCTATTCTATTTCAGAAAGCCAAAGCTGTAGCATGTCCACATCACCAAGGAGAGCCAGCAGCTTAACACAGACAAACACTGTCTGTCAATCCTCATTTTGTGCCCATTGAGGATTGGCTGAGGAGGCACTCACAGCCAAGTGAGTTTGTTCCACAGAGTTCAGAGCAATCCTTTCACTTTACTCCTCTACACTCCAGTGACACCACCTCCTGTGCTCCCCATTCCCCCAGAGCAGCACTACATCTTGGAGCAGCAGTCATCCAAGGCAGCTACCAGGAATGATTATTTCTCAAACATTCTAAAAGGGAAAAGTTACACTGAAAATAGCCCTGATTGCTTCTGTCTAAATCTGGGGCAAGAAAACAAACAGGTTGTTTCCCTTTCCAGCCCCTCTAAGGGCAGAAAAAGAAAATAATGCCTAACAGACAACCTCCAAGAGATCCAATGGCTCTGGAATCAAGCAACAAGCTAGTTCATCTCCAAAAACCATCAGTGGAACAGGATGCTCCTATTCTGTGTCAGTAGAAAACAGAGGAAGCTGAACTCCAACGCAAACTTGCACAAACACCTACAAAGCTCACAGCATTGCCTCTCATTTCATACCTCAGCATTCTGACAAGCTGGAGCATAAGCAGTTATACTTATGCTGCAAGGTAGTCCTAAACATTTCCAGACAAACAATTGTTGCATATTATCATTCATTATTTTTAAAGCTGAATTCGATGAGCAACATGAAATTAACTAACTCACTAAAAGACAAATAAAATTAAATTAGTCATAATTTGTATTTGTTACCATGTGAACTGTTGCTATCCCCAGTAGCTTAAGTAAAATCTAGAGTATTTTATATTCTGGGTCAGACAGGTTGGCCAGTTATATCTGTACTCTGTCTCCAACAGTGGCCACAAGAAATGCTACTTATGATCACGGTCCCTTTCTGCAGTGCATTCCCTCACAGGTTCCCATTCCCAAAAGCCATTTGATTATAGATACTGAAAGGCACCCCCTTGTGCCCCATTTTTTGTCTGGGAGTGTGTTGCTCATAAGCTCAGGCCAGTGCTTTTTGAACTTGATGGTTCGCATTGCCTTTACAATCTTCTTCAAAAAAATCCAGCAGTCAACTACCTTACTATAAAAAAAAGCTACCTTTTTGGTTATGTTTTTGATTTAATTTTGAAATTAAGAGTCCCCTCTAGTCCAAGTCTTGAGGGATTTGGTGAACAACAGTAGGGCTTTCATCTGCTCAAACTGAATCCACAGCTTTATAAATTTTAATCACATCCCACTCCAACTTTCTGCTCTGCACATCAAAGCAAGCTGTTCTGTAAGCAATAAAGTCCATTTCTTTTTTCTGTCATATCTGTACCATCCTAGTTCCACAATCACATCATGATGACCTTTCTCTGACAAACTTGCAAGCCCCTTCACATTTTTGACCCAAACTATGGGCTAGACCAAAGGACATGAGCTAGAGCTCGTTCACAGACACATCTACCCTGACTGCTAGTATCTTACTTAAACTGGCTAACTGCCCAGCTTAACTACAAAACCAGAACAGATAATGACCCTAATAGGAGAAGCATAGTAATTACTTGGTGCTTTCACCAAAATCACAGGTTTTCACCAAATCTTAGAAATCAAGTACCTTTGAGATTCAACCCTGAGGTCAAATTTGACTGAAATTTTCATAGGCCTTACTTTTGTAGGAAACCAAACTTTACAAGTATCCAAGGGATTTAGTTAATAAATTTTGGAAGCACTTAAGATATTTCAAAACCTGAAACTAAAATGGTTTAGTTCCAGTTGCAGAAACTGTATTTTCCAATATACACAAAAAACTTGGCTTTTTCAATTGCCAAGAGAATGATCTTCCAGAACAACTAAAGATATGTTTTATACAGTATGGCAATGATCTTTCTCTATAGACATCAGAAACAGATATTGCTGCATGGCTGCACTTTGTCACATATAAAAGACAGACTTGTAATTCATCTTCCATAAAGAGCTCCCTTTCCCAATACCTCAAGTCCTAATCTAATAGCAGCTTCTGTAAAACTTTTTCGTTCCTTCTCAAAATTCTTTTTTTGCTCTCGAAATAGTCTCCATTCTTCCTGAAGACGCTCTCTTTCTTCCAACAAATAGCAGTCTTGTAGTAACAGAGTGGTGTCATCATCACATGTAAGCTGTTGCTGTAGATATTAAGCAAAAAAAGACAAATGTTAATTTGGGAGTGACTTAAGAGGTACAGTATTTCCACAGTTTCAGTTTAATCAGAAAAATGGATTTTAATATGGAAACAATGCAGTAGATATCAAGTTGGTGGATAGTGGGGGCAGATTTCAGATAGCAATCAAAATTTCCCTGTTTAGACAGCCTCACTTTTGTTTAGCCTCCAAAATTACTCCTACCAGGAGTAAAAAGTCCTTAAATTATTACCCAAGCCACTAGCACAGTTATACTCAGACCACCCACTAAGTTGCTTTATTTCAAAAGCACGATCAAGGAATGGAGAAAGGCTCAGAGGCAAGAAGAGTGGAATGTTAAATAAAATACACTTGGATTCAATTGAGAAAAATAAGAAAAAATAAAGCCTACTACCTGTAAGAGCTGTTGCTGAGTTCTGATCATTTCTTTACATTGCTGAATCTCTAACTCTAACTTTCCAGTTTCTAGCTCATGGTCTTCTCTTGAAATGACATCTTTTTCATTCAAAGCTCCTGAATGTCCACGTGACACTAAGGGAGAAAAAAAGCATCTTTAAAAGTTATAAAAATCCCAACATCTCATACCAGAGACACCTTGGAAGAGCAAAAGGTTTTAGACTGTTTCAGCGTGGAAGACAGATACACAGCGTAATCAAAAGCAGTTCTATCAGAGACAAGAGTTCCAAAATTGGTGCTACATGAGTAATTATCCATCAAATCCAGTTCAAAAAAAAAAGAAAGAAAAAGCAATGAAAACATGGCTGTTTGACATTCCCCAAGGTAAACCAACCATCTTCACTGCAGTAAGTGTTACACCAAATCCTCGCCTGCTTCAGCAGTCATTTAAAAGACAACTCAAGACAACTAAAGATTTTTTTTTTCACTGACATGCTGTTAGCCCATTCTGATGAGCCCATTTTTGAAGGGCTTATGGGCTCAAAAATATGACAGTAACTATATTTATCACAAATATAAAAAGAAAGCCTTCTCCAAGTCCTGTGAAGGAGAAATGGAGCTAACAGACACTGGATGCATGTTTTCATTCCAGTAAAGGAATGAATTACAGAAATGGTTGTATTTTGTACAATTACACACTGGCTTATTTAGCTCAATGCATAGCTAAATCACAAGGATTGTAATAAGACAAGTTTTGGTCCCCTAAAGCCAGTATTTGCACATTAATAGAATCCAAAAGGGCTATACTAGGGTCACCCCTATAAACTAAAAAAAACCTCGAAGATGACTCCAAAAAAAGACCAAACAATTGCAACATTTTTCCTGATGCTTATTTTTCAGTTAGTTACACCAAATAAAGTATTACAAGCATTCTTGAAATCCTTTCTAGGGTGTAAGCATACTCTCAAAGGCCATCTGCTGTTTTATTTGCAACTGCATGCATGACCTTCTCAATCTTACTCTTGACAGCAAACATCCCTGTGGTAGTGGCTGCATTTACTTGCATGGAAAAATAATACTAGGAAAGAATTTTATATATTTTTAGCTGTCTTAATGCTGTTTAACAGCTGGAAATGAGAAGAGTCCAGCACCATACCATCACTCCGTTCATTTTAGAATGCCACAAGAAGTCCCAGAGGATGTGGCAAGACTAGGCTCTTTAGAGAGAATTACATATTTGGCATCCAATTATTTCAAAGTGCCACATCTGCATTACCTTCTCTAAAATGTATTTTATATGTACACATAATGCAGTTAAACACCAACCTTGGTTATCCAGCTTTTCAACGTGATTTTTCAACATTCGCCACTGCTTTCTGATGCTATTGGTAAGCTGTTCTCGCACAGTTTCACAAGATAATTCCCACATGTTCTCTTTATTTAATTCTCCAATATCTTCCTCCTGGTCTGACAGCACCTGCAGAAGCAGAAATAAGAAGCTGCACACCATTTCACCCCTCCAAATATGTGTATTTGTTTATATAAATATGTGCATAGATTCAAATTTACTGAAGAGAAAGAAAACCCTTACATAAAGATTTTTCCATCCAGGGAAATTTGACTCTCAGGGAGTTCAGATCCCTGACAGCATAACGCTGAGGAGGCAAGTGACCAGGCAGATGCCAGAAGCCCACCACAGAGACCGTGGGTCAGTTAGCAAGGCTCAGTCACTCACATCTTCAACCTAGACAGGGTCAGACTGCTGAGTTCTGCTGTCAGGCTTAGGCAGCAGCTGCCCCAGAATGGGGGCAAGTCATCCAGTCAAGAAGAGTACTTGCACCTTATAAAGAAGGTGACAGAGAACCTACATGGCTGTTCTACACAGCCATGGCAGTAAAGTGTTCAATAAAAACATCCTGTATAAAGAAATACTTAAAATCTGGACACAAACAAACAAAACCCCCCAGGCATCCAAAATCCAATATTTTGCATTGCAATATAGAATTACATACCAGTAGCTACTGCATTTACATTAATTCAAAGAAGACTTTCAAGCTTTTAATTTACTCACTGGAAAAAATACACTGTATATTGTTCACAGAGAGCAGAATATTTAAATTTATATTTATATTGGATGAATTTCACACAAAGTACATGATGTGCAATCCATTGCAACTCTCAGAAGAAGTTTACTTTTTTTTTTAATAACAATCAAATTACTCCAGCACTATACCAAACTATTATGGAGATTAAATTTTAACCAAAGAATACTTACCAGCCCATCTTCAGATCTTTCTTTAGGTTTTTGTTTCTGTGGTGGAAGAAGTGAAATAATATCTTTCTTCATTTGCTGAAGAACTTTCTTTAGCTCAGTATTTTCCAGTAAAAGCTGTTTTTGGCGTTGTTCATAATCACTTAACAGAACTTTGTACATTTCTTCTTCATTTCTGGAAGAAATAATCTTACAGTAACAACATACCAGCCCTCAGACATGCTTCAATTAATGTTGTTCTAAGACAACTACCTGGCTTCTGTCTTATCAGTCCTCCATGCACCTCTCTTCCCATCAGCTCTACCAACATAATTTAGAACTTCCATAGCTACAAATGAAAAGGATATTTCAAAGTGTGAAACAATATGCAAATAAAGATTTTGATGACATTGCATTTATATAGAGTTATTATAAAAAGATCATATAACTCAAATATCCCCCTCAAACTTCAGACTTATTAAATCACATGGTCCTGCTTAAAGCAAAAATAACATAGTCAAAGTAAAAAAGGTAAGTCTTTGAGTTTTGAAACTCAGAAGGATATATTCTCATCCTGTCTTATCTTTTAAATGCATTTCTTAATGACACCTTCATCCCTGTTTCAATCTTTATATCAATGTATCAAGTCTATGCTCATTCTGGCAATAATGGCAGTTTTATCTCCTGTTTAGGGTAAGGAACTTATTAAAGTCTTTTAAGGTATTCCTCAAAACTTCTGTCCACATTTGAATAAAAACAAAATCAAAAAAACCCCAACCACACCAACAACAGAAACCCAAAGCCAATATAAGACTACAGATTGGTGGTCCAAGCTAGTTAGCTATCAAGCAAACAGTAACTAGTTTTAAACCCTTGCTATTTTTACCTCACTGATACTTGAACTAGTACTAGCCATCAGAAGCCAAGAATGGTGAAGTTTTGCTGACCTCAAGGTGAAGTTTCTAGAGCTTACTGAAATGATATATAAAGACTTTCTGCAGCCAAAATAGGTGATCCTCCTACTGTGTCCTAGCCTGGTTTGGCTTAAGCACAAGGACTCACAGAAAACTAAGTAAGCAGAGAACCATCTTAGCAACAACAGGAAAAGTTTTCTTCTGGTTTCATGAATTCAATGAGCTTGCTAAAACATGCACTACAGCTGGCAAACAGCTGAGTTTGGGGGCAGCAGGTGGACAAGAGCTGGACTTCCACTGGAGATACATTTTATATAAATACTTTAAGGCCAGCTATATGAACCAAAAGGTACATTTTTTTTTTAATACCTAACAACAATACCCATTTTCATGGTTACCCATATATTTATGGTAAATAGCACTGATGAACGTCTTGAACACAATTTTTGAGCCGTACAACACACAGGTACTCATGATAAAGGAGATCTGGTTTCTCCTCATTTCACACAGTACAGGATGGTACATCTGCCTTGTGTTACCTCCTCTCAAACCTCTCATTACTTGTGCTAACCACAAGCAGAGTATCTCCAGAGTAAAAGCTCATGCAGCATGCCTTTCTGATGGCAACTGCTTGGAACAATACAGTCTTCATGACGTTATCCAAAATCTTGTGATAGCAACAGTAGCAAGAAAAGAGAGGAGAGATGGCTCTAGCATAGGCATTGATTCCTATGGTATCCTAGGAATAAATTTTCCTTAGTAAGGAAAAAAAAAAGCCCAAAAAACAACCCCACCTCATTAGGTAAAGATCAGCATTTGGTTTATGCTTGGTAAGGAATCTCATGGAACACAATGCAGAAAAGCCTTACACAGCCAATTAACATGAAATATTGCATCTTTTCTTTAACATTCTAACATCCAAATAAAATCTGCACGAGGGCCGCATTGCCCTTAATGATAAAAATGCTTAAAATTGGCTCTGGTTAACATGCAGACTATGCTAATTTTGCTCTGGTAAAATTCAAAGAGCTACTTACCTAACTTTTTGTCTTTTTTATTCATGACTAACTGATGTAAACGCTCCTTTAATTTGTTATATTCTCTCTCTTTCCTCTTCATATCATGATTGTATTGTGTAGCTCTACTTGAAATTACGTTCTGTAACTTCTGAACCTAAAAGCAATGCCACAAAAGGCTGTTTCTTCCACTAAAGTATAAACATAAATTTCTTCAGAAAAACAAAACACATGAGGCAAAACAATACTTCTATTAAACTGTTCTTCTGGTGAAAGGAAGCAACAAAAAGAATCAAAAGAGCTCTCCCACCCCATGGATTCTGATCTCAGACTTATCTCAGGAGAGGTCGTTTCTTTTCAGCAGAAACCCACATCATAAACAGCAGATTATAATACTATAATTCCTCTGAAGTACAACTGAATTCATGTTTGGATAAGTCACATAACCTTTAATGCCTTTATTGAACAGAGCAGGGAAAGATGTATCTTTGCTTTCAGTAATTCATGTTCAGGATCTAGGTTTACTCCAATCCTAAAGCATGCATGTTAGGCTTTACACTAAAAAAACAAACTCCTCTTCCTTGGGGCAGCAGGACATTGAAAGATAGAATATTCCATTTATCTAAAAGAACATTAAAACATCATAAAGCAAATTTTTGACATGTACTATCAATTCCTAGAGTTGTACTGTTTGGGTTTTTTTAGTTTTATGATTTAACCTTACAAACATACAGCACATTCAATATTTTAAGCTGGAACTCCAGGAAGTGCACTATGAACAGTTAGTACTGTTATTCCCAACTGTATGAACATGTTTATGAACACAGAACATTCACAGAAACTTAGAGGAGCCACGTTCACAAAAACATAGGAGCCATGTGAGGTACAACGCTAGGGAAGGAGCATAAAGGAAACAAATGCCAAACTAAGAAGTGTCATGGATGCCAAAGTGTTTTCTGATCCTAATTGTTTCAAGATATTTAAGTTTAATGAGATGGCGGTTTTGAGCAGGGTTTCCCCCCACCTCCCTTCTCATTGGTCTTTTGCTCCCCTCTATAATATAATAAGAAAACCCCAAAAGCCTCTATACACAAATGCTTAAGTGACTGAATCCTGTTGCTCCTCCTACTTTTTGATATATCTGAACATTCTAAGATAAAGCTGTACAGAAAATCCCAAACTGCACATCTGCATTTCTGCAGTACTCTCTACTATTGTTGCAACTTGGAGCTATCCCGTACAGAACCTATTTATCCATATGCAACACGCCAGTCAACTTGAAAGACAACATTTACCAAACAAAAAACCACATTCAAAATGAGCAATTACAAGACTCCGTGCATAAAAAAAATACTCTTCAATATCTATATAATGACTTGTGTTAATGTACAAAACAACTCACTTCATCCTTTTCATTTTTAAGTAACTGGTGCAAATTTCTGTTCTTGCTTTGCAGTTGTCTGTCTCTTTCCTGAAGCCCAACTATTTCCCTTTTAGATAATTCCAACTGTTCCTAGAAAAAGTGTTGATAGTTCAGTATCAATAAGAATTAAAAGCATAAGATTAAAAAAAAAACCCAACCAACCAAAACAAACAAGCCACATTAAGCAAACTGCCAAACCACCTCACATGAGATATGGCTTGGTATTTAAGATATTTTTTACAGTTAGGACTTTTTCATTAAGTCAGGATTCTGTAAGTATATCTGTACTGTGAGAGTGAGGTGGATATTAAGCAACCTGTATGAATTTGGAATTACAGTTTTACTGGAGCATTTCTGTTGAATAATTAAGGGTACAATTAACACAGATATACAGACTGTGACCATAACAATGCAAATGGAACATTCCACATATACAGAGAAGGCTAGACAGATGATCTCGTTACAACAGACAATGCAAAACTTGCATTTTTAAAAGTTTTGTCCACGAATGAGACTCAGACCTAAAACTGGCAGCTTAAATGACAAGCCAAATACAAACTTTTCCTTCATATGCATACTGAGGTACAAATGTGTAGATGTATTTAAGCAACAAGAACTTCTAAACACACCACAGTGAAATACAGGTAACACAAGAGTGGGAGTCAAGAGGATTGCTGTATGGTAGCTGAAAGAATCTAAATGAGGAACCTCACAAGCTGACAGCCAATTAGATGCCCTGGGATTCACGCAGTACTAAGAAGATTTCCCTCTCTCCTCTTACAGCTATTCACCTAGGGAAAGCAACTGGAGTGCTCTAGAACCTAACATTTTACAGTGTTTGTATAAAAGTCACTGCAGTTACAGATTACTTTTAATCTCTAATCAAAATCCTTCTACATGAAGGACCAATCTCAGCAAGAGGGCTACTACTGTAGCTGTAGATTTTGAAAATCTACAGCAGTATTTTTCAAGGAGAAAGTGCTGACCAGCCCAAGTGAAAAGCAAACCTAAAAAAGCACTGAATCATGCACTGAAATATTTTCTCTTTTTTTATATTTTATTTTCTTGACAGAATTAAGAGAAAGTCAAGTCTTTCCTAATACGACTGCACATACAAGTGCACCCAGGAGCTTCCAATATATCAGCTACTCCACAGGGACTGGCCTTGAGCATGTGTTTATCCTGTGATAAAATGAAGCTTAGTAACTTGTGGTTTGACAACAGTTTCTGAGCAATTCTTACAATGAGACTTTGTAGTTGGATGTTCGAGGCATCCAACAACAAAAAAAAACACATGGAAAAAGCTAATGATATGGAAAAAGACTAAAAAACCCCACACTAGAAGAGTTATGTGTGCTTTTACTTGTTACAATTACATTGGGAATTTATCTTTAAGAGCTGGGCATACCTTTTTAAGCAATACTAAATGATAGGAACTGAAGTATTTAATGTTTGCACCCGAAGTGTACATTAACACTCCCAATTCAAACAGCCTTCCCCCTTCCTTGATTAAGGAGGCTAAAATTCCAATTAGAGGTTCTCTTGTTAGCTCATATTTCATTAACTTTAAGGCATTTTCATTTGGAAAAAAAAGACTTCCAAAAATCCCCAAAATATGCATGAAAATCTAACTGTAAATTAGTACTGGCTAGAAAAAGAAAAAAAAAACAAACCAAAAGAAGAGCTGCATAATTTCAGTGAAATGATCTTGTTTTCTACCTTTAACTTAGAATAGCAGTTCTGCAAGTGATCCATATCACTTCCCAGTTTCAGATGCTGTATTTCTATTTCTTCCTGAGCTCGGAGGTTCTTGTGCTGCAGTACAAGCAATTCATTGATACAATTCACCATAGATACTAAATCTAGTTCTTTTCCTTTGGACTCCGCATAAATAGAGGGAAACCCCAATGTTGTTAATTCCTGTTAAAAGACAAGGGGAGAGGGGGGGGAAATTAGATCAATAACTGGATCAATCTCCCTCCATTCTCCAAAAGACAGAAACAGTATCAGGTGAAATCCTGTATGAAGGGGGAAAACATGACTCTTACTTCCCACCAACTTCAGCTTCTGGGCACTGAGGAAGAAGCCTTCTTAATCCAGTCAATCTTTTTTACCACAATTGATTGCGTGCAGGAGACAATCTCCAAGAAACAAAGATCTGGCTTACCCTATCAATATAGGATATACTCTGTTCAATATTCTCTTCTGTGCAGAAGGCACTGAAAAAGCTGTGCATGCTTTTGGATGAAGGCAGTGACAAGCGTAGCACTTCTGAGCTCATGCTTGTAGGAGATTTCCTCTCTGAGGTATATGGAAATATATTTTTGCTATCTAAAAGTTAAACATTAAGAAGAAATCAGCTATTATTTTAACACATCACAAAATCAAATCCTTATGTATTCAAGTTATTACTTACAGAAATTTAGATTCTAGAACTGAGAATTTGATCTAGAATGACATTAAACAATTCACAACATATATAAAACAGAAACTTCCACTGAAGATTTAGACTCAGTAAGACTTTGAATTGTTGTACCTTTCAAATTTTACTCATCCACAAAGAAAAAAATAAGCACACTTCCTTTTTATCAACTTTCTATAATACAGGTGCAAGAGATGGGCATTCAGTAAAATTCTTATAGAATGTATGGTATTATCATACTTATTAAGTGTATGCTGTAATTTACTCTTCCACTAGGCAGAAATAGGCAAGAAAATATTTACTCCTTTAACAAATTTGTAACCGATTTATAAAGTAAAAGAATGTAGAACAAGTAAAGAAATCTTTGAAAACACAAGATATATTGATAGGCACGATTATAAAAAATAAAATGTGACTGCAAGTTCTTAACCTTTCCATACATGTGCAAGTACAGTATTTTACATTAGCATTTCTGTAAGGACTCAATCCAAGACAAAGCACTGCTTGTATTATTTACCATGCTGCTCTTTAACTACTCAAATATGTCACACACAAAACTCCAGTCTCCCTCTAGCTGCTATAACATTGCTGGTAAAATCAGCAAATCAACTAAATTCAGAATATTCCCAGTTTACCTGATGACAGCAGCGGCACAGTAATAGTCCTCCAATCTCCCATAGCAACAGAGACAGGCTGGGTACCTGAGCAACTGGTTCAGCAGCAAAGTATTCAGTACAATTGCTGGCAATGTGTGTTACGTAGGCATCTCCTAAAATAGCAAGAGCATTTTAGATTAACAAAAGCAGCTAATACAGCTAGAAGGTTAAAGAAGGCACAGGAGAGTGACTACTGAGCTTGAACCACGTGAAATTTTTCTACTTCTTTACACTAAATCTGGAGCACAGATTTAGTGTAAGAAGCACAGCAAATAGTATACTGTAAAATTATGCATCTATCTATATTTATCCTTAACTGTCTTGTAAACCATTAACTAAAGCCAAAATGCTATGCACACATGAATATTAAGACTCATAGAAAATTAGCTGTTTCTGTTGATGTACATCAAAAAAACAGAGCAAGACAAGTATTTTTTCCTGCCATATATAACCAGGAAGCAATTTCATTACTGCAAACTTACATGAAGTTTTAACATATGTCTGTCCAAATAGGATTGTTATTTAAAGAGATGTATTACAAAGGCTTCAGAAAGGATATACTGGCAGAGGGCAAATGAACTTTCAATAAATTTTAACCATTTAAATTAACTTACATATTTATTAATATTGCCTTTCCCTAGCAAGTTGCTTGCTTTCTTGCAGAAACCCCAAAACTGTTGAAGGAAACAAATAGGAGAAGCCTTACCCTGTCGGCACAGGCTCAGCACAGCCCTGTCCCTCTGGAAACCAAAGGGAAGCCACCCACTCTAAAGAAAGAACAAACTGACTGTCCCCTCACCCTACCTCCACCACACAGTAAGAAGGCACATAATAGCATTAGTTATCTCTCACTGCTGGAAACTTGAAATCCAGCTCGGATGCTAAAGATTTGGACAACACAACCCATCAGCTGTTAGGGGAACAATGATACTTCAGGGAAACAAACTTTCCACCTGATAGAAAAGAAAGCCCCTTTGTTTCAACCAACACTTTGGAACAAAGTCTAAAGTCTATTGAATCCATCTAAAACAGATTTTAGAGCACAGGGATGTTCTTCCCTAACCCCCTGCTAATGTTCTAATAAACACGCTTTGGCTAAGCAACTTCTAAATTTCTAACACCAAAACCTTGTATTTTTATCACTGTGGAAAAATATTATTTGGGTGGGGGAAGAAGGGAAGGCATGGAGGGGAGATTTTTGTTAGTGCTGAGGTCTCGAGAACACAAAGACAGTAAAAATCCTTTTCAAATGACAAAGCACAAAATACAGTGTCCAAAGAAACACCAAGTTTTTAAGAGATCATACTGGTGCAGAGCCATGGTACAGAATGCTCAGCACTAAAAAAAAAACAAACTTCTAAATAATTATCCAGCTGGATGAATACTTTTTCCTAGGTCCATAAACGTACATGGGAAAAAAAGGTTAACAGTTATTCCTCACATGTGCTGTAATTTAGTAGCTCCTGAAAACTTTCAGATCACAAAGTACGCACAAGACAGCAAGAAAAAGTCAATGTAATGATCTAGAAGCTGTTCTTGTTAAAGGAACGGTTTGTTCTGCTTTCTCTCTACACTTGATTTATGTGTATTTTTCAATTTTTTCCCCCCATAAAAGCAAGATGCTCACAAATTAACTAGACAACAGCGCCTTTAAAACAAAATGCAAAGTCAGTAAGTATTAAGAGAACACACTTCTTACATTCTGCTTTGTTTCTGCTGGATCCATCAGACAGATAAATGCAGAAACACAAGAGAAAAAGACAGCAAATTAAGGTACAAGTAGGTTTTCATTACTGACAAGACAACCCTGCAATCTTACAACATTTTTCAAAAGATTATTAAGAACCTTAAGATACAAATTCCATCAAGGACTGCTGGAAAGTCCACAAAAATACTTATCTCATTTTAGATATGCTGCTACTTCCAAACAATCTGGCTTTTATTCTTTAATAGACTGCACCACACTCCCTGAACACAGAGTATGATCAACCCCCAGGTCTCTCTGCACTGACAGTACTATTCTGACACAGCACCTGCCACCCTAAACAATGTCTGACTGGAAGCAGCACTAATCCAGGTGTAGGAATGCAATGATTCTCTGAATTTGCACCCTGCAAGTCACACACAGGTTCATTCAGAGCAGATGCTCTAGCAAGACTACCCTGTGCACAGGGATTTGTTACAGTTAATTCCCTACCAGGTTCAATGACCTGCCCAAAATGACCACCCACTGCTTTCTAGAGGCAATTGCCCCAGTTAGCAGTGTCACTTCCTCTCCCAAGCAAGAAATCCCTGGAGGCCAAGACATAGATGGATTGTGCAAAAATGAGCCTCTGGGACCCAACTTCCAAAGTGTGAAAACAAGAGCAGAGCCATCTCACTGACAAAAAAAATCCTGTATCAAACAAAAAGACCCCAACACACACCCCACTAAAATCACAGAGGGTTTGATTACACCAAGGAAGTAGCAACGAAAGCAAGGCATTTAAGTGCTAGTTGGAACAAGTGAAGTACAAAAACCCCAAGGAACTTGAAAAAAAGCACTGTCATGGTAATAACATACCAGAACTTCTTTGAAAGCCACCCTGGGAATTTTTGGACAAAAAAACACAGAAGTATTTCCAGAAACTTCTAGATAATTCATTAATAAATACATCTTTCTTTTCAAGAACACAACTAAAGCTCAAAACCAGTACATTTCATAAGTTCAAAGAGCTGAAAGAAGCTGTTCATAAAATTACTGGCTTGTGTTTTGGGGGACAGGAGAGGAACTGACAATAAATGTGCCAAGATTTAAGACAGAAATCTGATTAATTAAGCCTGAGTTCAGGCTATATAAAAACTTGAAAATCATAAGCAACAAGAAATTAAGAAAATCATAAGCAACAAGAACTAAAAACTTAACACAAAGCAGCAAACTTAAAATTTCTAAATATCATGTTTAAACTTGAAAAGCAGCAGTTGTAACTGGGTTTATAAAACACACTCAAACAACCAGCAGAGAATTGCCACAGTGCTGTGATCACATTGCACCATCTGGTCATCCCTAACCTAGACGGTGTGACACAAGTGGGAAATGCAGTATCTGCTAACCCAGAAAACTTCTACCCCTGCCAAGGTAGGGAGGATATGGAAAGGCACCTCTGGAGAGGTGCAATACCCCAGAAGAAAGTTTGAAGAGTCAGCATCAACCAGAAACAGTCTACCATTCCTTCTCTGTGTATTTCAAATACTCCAACTTGTGACATGCACGTGTTTCAACCTGTAAAACTGTGGGGGTACTTAGCATTTACTTGAAGACCAATGTGATTCTTTTCTACTAAAATAATACCCAAAGGGAGCTATGGAGCTGCTTAAAGCTTTTACACTTGTCTAGTCATCAGCAGATGTCACACAGATGGCTTTTATCCGGATAGACAGACACGCAGAACTTTAAGTAAATTTAGGGTGCACTCTAGACATGACAATGAAGGTTTACAAATACATCCCTGATAATGGCATGACATACTTGCTTTCATTCATGTAATTGCCATAAAAGTCCCTGCACTTCCTCCGTAGAGTTTTGACATTTATTGTGTCTCTACACAATTCCTAATAACAGTTTATCATTAGCACTAATATATGTATTATATCCTAAAAAGAATACCCTTCTCTAAAAATCTATTAATTCTAGTGGTGACCTTTATTTAAAAATGTAATTTTAATAATGGCTCTTGTAATTAAATCTGAGCCCACATTTTTCTTCCCACACTTACAAAATCGTGACAATTTAATCATTAATCTATTAGCTCCAAAATGAGGGTGAAGAAATCCCTCAACTTGTCCACATGCCATGGAAACTTTAAGTAACATCAAATTTTCAGGTGAATTTCCCAGTATTGTCAAAAGTAGCATGAACAATCAAGTCAAACCACCCAGCCTGTGGGTATGAAGTCTCCATTCATTCTGAATGCATCATACTCAAAAATCCAAGCTACATTTTTCTCCTCCGTTTTACTTAGAAAAGCAAACAGAAAAACGAATTAAAATTACCAAGGGTTTTAAGAAAAGTAACATTCAATCTTCTCAACACATATAATTACACAGGAATATATTCTTACATCTGATAAAATTCAGGGTTCAATGACTGATCTGTCAGGGTCTTTGCCCCAAACACTCAGGTTACAAGGAATATAATCTGATGTACTACCTCAAGATTCAACTCGACATGCTACATACAGAGATGACTGAAATTCTGTTACTTCAATCACTGAAAAAATTGAAACACATGGAAACATTTTATCTGTCTCTCAAATTCCTACCCCATTTTGAACTAACACAATGGATTTCACATTAGCATTTTCCTATCACTAAACAATAACTCTATTGTAAATCTTCAAAACTGAATTTCTCCCTTTGCATTCACAAACCATTTACTATATGTAGCCAGAGCAGAACATTCTGTTACCAAATCTCCCTAGATCACAGACAAGACAACCTCAGAAACCATCTTCTGCATGTCCTCCCCTTCTTCCTGAGGTCAGCTTTAGCCAAGCTTTACAGCTGGCTGTCTCTGCAAGCAGACAACTTTTCAAAAGAACAGCAAACCACTGTCTTATTACTGCCTAAAGTTGGTGAGATATTAACTGGCCAGAGCCAGAACTAGTATTCCAGATATCAGAAATTAGGAAACTTACATGTTTCAGCAGCATGTAACCTAAATCAGGCATGGAATGCAAGAAGATAGCTACATAATTTCTCTAGAGATTACCAGGGAACTCAAGGAATAATTCTCCTGTAAATTCTAGGTTTCTGTTAATCAAAACATGCCACAGAAAAGACTTGACAAACAAATAGGACTGGTGAAGTGTCAGCATACCTTCTGTAGAAGGAAGGAACACTAACCAGTCTGCCCCAGTGCTCTGGAAGAAGGAATCATCCAACACACCTGGGCATGACAGCATAACTGGATTTTCAAAAAGCTTTTCACAATGTTCCCTCCAAAAGCTCTCAAATTAAGATGCTAAGGAATTTATAATGACCAATTATAAATGGAAAAGGGCAAAGTGTAGGAACAAGTGACAAAGAGAGAAATTAGAGTCCCAGAGGGGTCTGCGCAGGCATCTCTCTATAACACATGATAGACTCATGTACTATACAGAGCTAATCACAAAAACAAACACAGGTTGAATGACAAACTGCAGAAGGTTGTCCTCAAACTGAACAAACAGATAATAAAAATCAGCAGCTGAAATTCCTTGTTCATGAACACAAGCTAACACAATGAAAAAGACAACTCTGCCATGCACTTAAACCAACAGATTCTAGTTAGGCATTATCATGCAGGAAGAGATCCCAGTTCCTATGATGAGTCCTCTGGAAAAAACAGCTCCCAGGCAGTTCACAGAACTCTGGGGCGGAGGACACCATGTCTCCCGATGAATACTAAGCTTCTGCACCTTAAATATCTCACAGAGATACAACCTTCCCTGTAAAAAGAGACAGGATATACCTAAATATGGTGCAAGAAAGGTGAAGCAACACTTTCATAAAAGAAACTAATAAGCTGTGACTTTTCAACTAGAAGAGGAAACAGCTGGAGAAACAGGACCAACATACAGAAAACAAATATTCTTTGCTTCTTTTAACACAGCAGTTATAAAGAACGCAATGTAACATTCAGTGCAAAAGCTGGGAAACAAGGGCATTTTTTACACATAAAACACAAAATGTGGACTTGAATCACCATGAGATGCTGTGAATACTCAATACATAGACTGCCTCCAATTTTTTGAAAAACATCCATCAGCATCAATTACATTTTAAAAGACAGATACAGCCTCCGCTCAGAAATCCTTCAACTCCAGACTGCAGCATCTTGGGAGGATACACAGATAAAAGCATTGCTGTACAACCAAACTGTACTTAACATCTTTTCCATAGCATCTGCTGCCAGCTTCAGAACCGAGATATTTAGCCCCATGAGCCTGGTGTTACTCTCTCCTGCGGTCTTTCCAGTCCAAATTATAACTGATATTAGCATCACAGCTTTCTCCCCCCCAGCCTCCCCGCCCCCCCCAAAAAAACAAACCCTAGAAACAACATCTTTCCCCATAAACACCTATAATCTGAAATCTCCATTCATTGTATCAAGTAATTTCTCTAGGTCTCCTTTCTAAGTTCACTATTAAAATTTACCTAATACGTTCACATTACACTTCCAGTACCTCTTAGTTTAAGTCATCGCCCTGAAATTCCTATCATACCTTGGCAGCCTATGGAGCTCTGCTTAACTATTTCACTCACCACCGCAAGCAGAGCGTTCTACATAATCTGGGGATGCAGGAACACTACAAACTAGATTTGCATTACCATTTCATCTTCAAATGTAAAGTAGCTTCGCTACAAATAAATAAAATTTTAAATAAAGGGGTTTAATAAAAGAAAAATAAATAAAAAGCCCAAGTCACTTACGAAACCTGTACTCTTACATCACGTGAGCCGCCAGCTCAGCCCGAGCAGTCACAAATTCCCTGACTCAGTAGAAAGCTTTACGGCTCTCACCTCAGAGCATCTGCCGCTTGTAGCTTCACAGAGATAGCAAACGCTGGGCCTTAGAGCGCCGGGGCAGCGCCGGCAGCCCCAGCCCCGCCGCGGCTCTCCCGCGTCCCCGCGGATCAGCCGGAGCCTGAGAGAACGGAGCACGTGTCAGGACCCGCAACCCGCCCGGGCCAGCGGCTGCTGCGACAGATGGGCCC
>JAYDZK010000006.1:14418316-14464473 GCA_034509185.1 Euphonia xanthogaster
CGGCCCGGCCCGGGGGCGGCCCCGCTTCCTCGGGCAGGTTAAGCCTGCCCCCTGTGCCGTCAGCCTATGCCCGTGCCAGCGGCGTTCTCTCTCTTTCAAAAGCTCTCTTCAGGAAGGGAAGGTGTGATGAGGTTTGCCCCGAGCCATCTCCAGGCTCCACAAGCCCAACTCTCAGCCTGAGGCGCAGAGCTGCTCCAGCTCTGAGCATCTTCGTGCTCTCCTCTGGACCCGCTCTCCCAGGGCAGCACCGGTCTTGTGCGGAGGACACCGGAGCTGGGTGCAGCTCTCACGGGAGCAGAGAGGGAGAATCCCCTCCCTTGACCTGTTGGCCATGGCTCTTTGGATACAGCACAGGACAGGGTTGGCTTTCTGGGTTGACTCGTGTGCCCTCCACGAGAACCCCCAAGTCCTTCTCTACACCTCCTCTCAATGGGTTCTTCTCCCAGTCCCATGTCACAAAAAATGCCTCCCTGTGGAAGACCTGACAGCCAGCTCTGTGGCTGGGAGTGATGCTGAAGGAGCGCCAAGACACCCAGCCGGGCACATGCTTTATTCCCCAGAGAACATCAATTCAACTTTCCAATGTCTCACCATTAAATATGTGACATGTTGCCTTTCAAAATTTGAAGTTCTCATCCTATATTCATCCAATGTATTTCTGGGTTAATAAACAACAATTTTAGATATTGTCAATCTTAACCTGTTGTGGTATTTTTTTAATTAGTATGAGGTCACCAGAACAGGTCCAATATTCTCTTTACATTTAGCTTTGAGGAGAGCACTTTGTTGGAGGATTCAATGCAAGTAATGACAAGCATTAAACAAAGCAACCTCAAGGAAAGGAGATTCATCAGAAAATTCGGGACCATAATAGGGAAATTTTGAGGCATGGGGTGTTCACAAACAACCACCAAAGACTCTCAAAAGACCTCATATTCAAATAAGTTGATGGAAATAATTAGCATCTACATATGTATTCAGGAAATGTAATGAATATGTAGTAGAAATGTGATGAATATGCATTAGCTCCGTGGATATAACCTGGCCTGTTAGGTTGCTCTTCATGAATGCTTTGAGGAGAAATTCCAATGAATCAAGCACTGCTAATAAACTAATGCCAGCTTTCTGACCTAGTTGGTCAAATTTATTGGGAGACTTTATTTCCTGTTTTTTTTGTGACAGGAAGAGATTGATGATTGTTCTTTCTTCAAAAACTAGGGTGTTATAGACCAGACCGAGAAACAAAAAAAAAAAAAGGGAAAAAAAATTACAGAAAAGAGATTTAGAATGCAGTAGACAGAATGAATATTGCGACTAGAAAGACACCACCACAGAGAAATAGCTGTGATTGGGATATCAAATATTTATTTTTAATAGATTGTAGTAACATACATTTTCTTAAATTCAGTTGACCACCCAAGTTGGCAAATTTTGCTCATTTTTCTGATTATTTTCAGTATAAGAAAGTGGTAACATAGGACACAAGTAGTACCATGAGCATTTTCACTGTTAGGGTCACCATGTAGACAGAACAATGCTCTGTGTGCAACAAGGGATGGAGCTGCAAAAGAAAATGGGCCTTGTAGGTTTTCCTGCCACAAACACAGCTGTGATAAACCTCCCTACGTCTCTCACACACTGCTTGCTCTGCTTCAATTCTCTTTCATTCAGCATTTCTTGTTTTCAAAAGTCAGCTTCAGAATGGAAAAATGCTGAGTAAGGTCAACATCAGCCTTTCAAAAGTAAAAAAAAAAAAAATTAACTTCCAGGGATAAAGTATACTCCTGCAATACATATGGGAAATAAAGCTATTTCTCCCATTTATGAGCAGACCATAACTACCTCTCCAGGCAGGTGAAAAAGAATATGGGGCAAGTAAGCTGACTATTTCTTGCTGTGTCAGAAGGACGCTCTATCAGCTTGCAGAAACACTGATTATTGCTTTGGTTTTTGGTACCTTTGCAAAAGCATTACATTTTTTTCTGACAGATGGATTTTTTTTTTGTGCTATCTGGGTTGTAGGAAATCATTCCTCACAGTGCAGAAGAAAACTTCCATTTTATCACTCTGGTTAATGCAGAGACTTTGGATCTTTATACAGCAGTTTTGCCACAGGTGCACTCCGAGGAGGAAGCAGACTTCCACAGAATATGTTAGTGGTAATGGCAAGTGGGACAACAGACCTTGTTCACAGGAAGGATTAAGCTCCTGGAGCTTTAAAACATAATACAGGCATGGGTGGTGCCGAATTCCCTTTGTCCATTTGATCTTAGCAGCTGTTCCTGAAGTTGATGCTATTCAAAGGAGAGCTCCCCAAGCACTCTGCTGTGCATCATGGATCAGGTTTGGTTTATGTTTTTTTAAAAGGCTGGCCAGGAAACGAAAAGTCTTTGTGAGATGCATTCAGGCAAAAGAATCAGAAAATTTTACCTTATGAAAAACTGTAGTCCAACACAATCTTTCACTGATAATGCACCAGTTTGGTATAACATAGCCTTTGTAAACTGGGGTGAGAAGTAAAACACAGCTTTCTAAAGCAATTCTTAACAGGGTGACATAAGGAGGATTTTGGTACAGAGAAAGGCTGGTGTCTTTAGAAGCTTGGGGTCCTAAGGGATACAGTAAAGGATAAGATCAACTATTTCCTGTATGCTCTTGAGTAATATCATAAATATCCCCCAGTGGATGTCAGGTCTTTGACAATAATCCAAATTTTAAGAGTAACTCTTTAAACAGTTTTTTTCCCTCTTTACATGGGCTTGCTTGAGTCTAATCAACTGAATTATCTGGAGTCTCCTTTTATTTTGCTTTATAATTCAGTTTTAAAATAACCAAACAACTTGTGTTATTTCATGGCTGTTCCAATCTGTCATATAGACTCTTAGTCTAAAAATTGATTGTAGTTCAATTTCTTTTATAAACATACTTTATAGAATAAATCATTTGAGAAATCTTGAAGATGTATTTATAATTGCTTCTTTGTAATTATTTGCTAAAAATTGGGATTAAGAATTATAGTAGGAAAAAAAATTAAAGAACCGGAGGAAACTGCTTTATGAAGTGAAATGTACAAAATACCTCTCAAAATTTAAATTCAAGCAGGATTAAACCATAACATGAACTGTAAGACAACAGGCTCCTGCAATTCAGGAAGCGAGGGGCTGATCCACAGTTTGTTTGCATTTGAATTCAAACTCATCTTCCTAAGTACATTCAGAAATGCTGTTTGCTGGAGTGGTTTCTATAGCAGTGTCCTGCTTGATTACCAATCAGCAGGGCTGACGAAGCCTGGGCGAGCAGAAGCTCATTAAAATGTCTGATCCGGTTATGCAATAGGCCGGTGGCAGCCTGTGACTCCTTCATTGTCCCTTGGTGTCAGAACTGTGTCTCAACAAAGCCCAGCTCCCAGGGCTTTCGTGTCTCTTTGTGGAGATGTGTAAAAATAACCTCATAAGCCAGTCTGTGGGTTGTGCTCTGCTCTGGTGAGCGCTTTAAGGTCTGGTCTCCGTTCCAGCTCCCACAGTAGAAGCTCCTGTCATGCAGTGATCTCAATAAATGTCTCTGGAGCCCGTTGGTGGCTCCAAAGATGCAGAGACCTACAGCAGGTTACAGGACTTCACTTTCTTAAGCCCACCTGTGTGAGCCATTCCCTCCTCTCCCCCAGTGTCCCACTACACGAGAGTCACGAGAGTCACGTGGCTCAGTATTTAAAAGACATTCAACTTCTGGGTGAAAGTTTCCTCTGCTCCTGCACTTAGGCAGTGAAATTCCAGACTAATCCCTGTTAGGTTAAAAAAAGCAGAGAGAAAGATGCCTTTCTTCCCTCAGGAGTTTGACCAAGGACACCAGCAGTCCCAAAAACATCCACAGATGAGATGGTGTTCTTACCTGTCAGAGTAACAAGTCTTTGTGCCAAGCCAAAGCCATGGAAAGCACACTAAGCTTCAGGAATCCAAGTGGGGGCAACACAAAAAGGGTGCTGACTCCACAGAAAAGAAACCACAGCCAAAACCTTTGAACAAGACTGCCTCAGGGTGAGTGACAAGATGCCAACAAAAACATGGACTGACACTATTTCACCGCTCCTCCCCAAAATTGTCTATATAGTTATGCTTTTGCACAGGCCCTAGTTTTTTTTGAACCCTCATCTGAGTCAGTTCAGCTCATTAATTCTATTTATTTTAATTTTTTGTTGGGCTAGAGTTTCAGCAGCTTAGCAAGTGAATTGGCCCACAGGGTGTTCCAAATATGCTAGAGCAAGTACAAAACAATCTAGGACAGAAGAAAAAGAAAAGAAGGAACAGGAAGAGGAATGGGACTCCACAGTTTTGGTGTCAATGAGGCATTAGATCCTAATCTCTTTCAGGGAACCACAACCACACCTTTCTCTCTCTGCAACCCTATTTCTGATTAAAGGTGGGAGCAGATATTTCCCTCATTTAACTACCTCCACACATGATAAGGTACCATAGGCACTCAAGTTTTTCTTCCATTTTGGGAGGCAAGCACCAAGTAAGCTTTCACTGAATTTACCCCAAAGACATTTGGAGGAAGACGAAACATCCACTGTCTACAATGCCTGCAGCAACTCAGGTTCCCTTCTGAAATTGTTCAGACAGTAATTCAAGGGACCTCTTCCATGAAGTAAGGAGCAGCACAGACAATGCCATTTAGTTTAACTGTTTACAAGAGTTTCAGTGATGCAGATATTTCATGACAAATCTTGATGTTAGTAGCTATAGCAACTCATGCCATGAAACAGCTGTTCTCCTTCCCACCCAATCCTGGACTACACACATACATCATCTTTGGAGAATATGTGTGATATTTTGCATGTCTGCTTCAATCTCCATCTGAAAAAGCTTCACAAAAATTTGTTCAGCATCTCACGCTTGTGAAATATCACTATAGGCAGGGCCAAATGTCACTGAATCTTGTGCATCTAACTGCTTTCCTTCACTAGACCAGCTGCTGAAATAGTTGTGTAAATGCCATTACCAAACACTGAGGCACTCAGAAGTGTTTGAAATTGTTGTAGTGTATTTGTAAAGGAGGAAGAGCCAAAGGTAGCACCGGAGAAATGAAGAGAAGTTCCCACAGCTTGTGAAAAGCAGCAAAATAACATTTCAGGGGAAAGCAATAAATGAAGTGCATTGGTTTGGTGCCTGCAGAAACAGTGTGTGGTTTATCTGATCTCTCACCAGTCATAAAAACAAGACTTTTTTTACTGTCAGCAGATAAATAAATCTGTGTCATAATTCAGCACCCCAAAATAAACACACAACCCCAAACTCTGAAGAGTTGTCAGAGAAAAGGGAGCAGGGGTGGTGTTAATTTTAAACATTAGGGAAATTAAGCACCAAAGAATTAAGTGTATCTTCAGGGAAACCCATTCCATAACCAAGGGCTGCAATTTATTTTCTTAGTCCCAATTTCAGATCATTAGAACATTAAATTTCAATTAAAATGTGCTCCTGACACACTCAGCTGAGTTTACCATTCATTTTTCAGTCCAAGGAAGCAGCACAGGCCTCAGAGCTACCAGGACACTGCATGTAAATACAAATCTTCTGCTTCCTTGAGAAAATTTACTGCAGCATAATTTGTTGACTGTAGAAAGAAGAATTAAAAGCTTTCATCCAGTGAGACTATCAACCATACACTGAAATATTTAAGAAAATAAAATTTCTAGAATCATATTTCACCACAGCACTAATTTCAGTCTAATGCCCACAAAGCAGCAGGCAGTGTTAGAGAAGCAGCATAATGTAATCATTTCAGTAGTCTCTCTTGAGCTGATCTCTGATTAGCTTGCAGAGCCATTAAACTGCAGTTGTCCACACAGAACACAGCTGATACTCCAGTTTTTAAGCATTCTCAGCTGCAACTAGTTTTGAACAATGTCTCTCCCAAGAGAGGTTCTTCATGTCACTCCATTGGAGTGTCTGAGCTATGGTGAGTTAAAGACACTTAAATCAAAATCCTTTCTTTGTTCTTTCAGGATGAGCACAGCAAAAATTTAGGGAACAATTGTGGTTCTCTATCACTCTTCAGTCTGGTGAGTGCTGATGCTCAGGTGCCTGTGTACAACCTAAAATTCACGTGCACAAGTGCCATCACCTGTAGGAAAAAAAAGGAAATTTCAAGACAGATTACCAGCTGAAGGGCTCTTTAACTATTTAGAAAAAATGCAATATTCAAGTTGATATCTTAAAATATAATCAAACATGGGTTAAAATAAAGTTGAGGGACAACAATATGGGGGAGAGCAGTATCTCTCAGATATCTTTGTCCAGACTTGCTGTCTCTGCTGAGAGCTGGCCTGCCTCTTGCACGCTGTGCCTGCAGCAGAAATGCAAGGGCCAAAACCTGAAGAAAATATTTTTAAATCTTAAGGTTTAAAGATAATAACAAAGTCTTGGTAATGTGAATTGTTTTCGTCTTAGTTCTTGATCTGAAGCCTGCACAAAGAAACTTTCATTCACCAGCACACACAGTCCAAACACGATAAATACAGCTGGTGGAATCACTGTCTAGAACTGGAAAGACAGTGATGAGTAACTTGTTCTTACCAAGCTGTAAGGTAATATTTAAGGAAAGTTTTCTGTTATTTGAAGAAATAAAGTGAACTGCTTAATAAAAACAGATTGAGGCCAACAAATGGATGTTTAAAAATGTCCTTGAGCGAAATAATTTTTGCAATTCTTATCAGGAATTGCATTCCAGGAAACACCTGAATATTCCACTCCATAAGCTTAGGTTATTTCTTTGAATAGCTGCAGAAACAACATCTAATCTTGTATGCTGTGAGCATGGCAACAAGCCTTTTATGCACTTCTGCAGTCATTGTCCAGGCTGTGATGTGCTCTGGGACACTTAGATGATGATGATTATTATTATTATATCAGGTTCCTTTTGGCTGAAATTTGGTGTTCTGCATTGTACAATTGGATTTACAAAAGCTTAAACAGTGCCCTTTTGAGATGAAACCAAATAAATATTTTTAAACATCTGCTTTGGAGCATAAAAGGAATCCACCATGAATAAAAAGGACATTTTTTTGAATAAAACTGATCACAAAGCATGGTGGGGCAGGTTTGTTGCCATATTGAAATCACTTGAACTGCTGAAAACTACAAAAGAAAAAAAACATAGTGATTTGTTTTAGGTTCAATCATAAATTATGCTGCTATTTCTGGCTCCATATCCACATAGCTGGCAGTTATCTTTCCCTGGTGACTCAAGTACACTTGCTGGATTTTGAAAGGCAATTGAAAAATGAGGTTAGGGATTCCAGAGCTAGAATAAAGCAATCTTGATTTTAATTTCAAACATCCAGTATTTTTTGTGTGTGTGCATGAAATTGCCAATAGAAGGAATGTGTATGGGTTTCATGAGGGAAAAAGGCTCCTATATTTCCCTCTTATACTATCTGGAGGAAAGGGAGTTAGTTGTACAGTGAGGTGCCAGTATGTAACATAATTCTCTGATTTAGTGCAAAGTTTTAGAGCAGAGGATTTAAGGCATTACTACCTGCAGTTGTTTTCTTCACCTCTTGCTGGAGGTGACTGCCTCTGGAATATCAAGTAGAGCAGTTAAGAGAAGAATGTCTATTCCTTCCTGACAGAGTTATCTCCTGGAAATGAGAAAAATCTACACCATGGCTCCATGGCACAGACAGTGAGGGATTGATGGTTGATGTGTGGAGAAGTTGCACAGGAAAATGACTGAGGAAAAGCTGAGAGCAGAGGGGCTCACAAGCAACACTGCTGCTCACACTTTCTGCTACTAGAGCAGGGCTCAGTGCCAGCTCCAAGTGGGAATTTAATCATGGAAAACATCAGCATGAGGCAGTACAGGGATCCAGAGTTGTGGGATGCAAGCGTGGGGCAGTGCTACACCCTGTGTTTATCTCAAGGGTGAAAGGAAAGCCCTTTCAGGGGGAAGGCTGCAGAGCAGTCATGGCAACACCTCAGCACTGCTCCTTGTCCTGAGAGAGCTACAGGGCTTTCCTGTGGCCTTCCAGAGATCTTGACAAGCTGCACACAAACCTGAGGATTGTGAGAAATACAGCAATCCATGTCCCGTGATTCTGCAGACAAGCAGAACTGGTCTGGCTTCAAATACATATATAAAGAGTTTAAAATGTTAAAAACAGTACAGAGATTTTAAAAGCAAGATAACCCAGACCCAGTCATGCAGAGAAAATTTCACAATGTTGTAACATTATTGTCTTCTAATCTTAATGCCTCTGTGACATCCAAGGCTGAGCTTATCACGGACGGAGGCTCTGAGAGGCTCTGCAGCCGCTGCCAGCTGGGGACCACAGCACCATGACCATCTCCCCACTTCAGGTCTCTGAATTTTTGGAGGCCAATGTTAGGTCATTCATCTCTTCCTCTTTTCGTGAATAATACCTAAATATTCTGCATGATGAGAGTGTGGATTTAGAATTGCTTCTCTTTAGTCAAAACATGGAGGTAGTCTGCCAGGGCCTTTGAAGGGAAAGACTGGTGCTGAGATTCCTGCAGGGAAAGGGCTCTGAGCCTGGAGAAAATCAAATTTCTAAACACACTGAAAGGCATTAATAATTTCAAATCTAATTGCTTGTTTTCTACAGAAAATTGCACATACCAGTGCTATTTGAACTCTCCTCTTTGGGATAGTAAGCCAGTCAGAATATGACAACACTGCAGTTCATTTCAGTGGAACAATAGTGGCATCCAGTGGTCAATCAGCAAATTCAAAGCCCTGCTCTTCTCCAGAGTTTCACTGAGATACTGTGATATGCTAATAGTCTGTCCTTGATTGCTTTTTTTTTTTTTTTTTTTGAATTGTGGTAGATAGTACTTCTCCTTGTAAATAGAGAGTATTTGCATCACTGTAGAAAGAGTAAAATACATTTTCTAAAGTCCAAGAGTTAAAATGTTAATTCTCCAAGGCCCTATTGCAGTTGGCAAGTAACTGTAGGGAGGGCAGAGTTGGCCTTGATGCAAACACATTTGCTCTAAAGGCCCTGTTCTTGTGACAAATGAGGTCAAACAAACAGTAATACATCATTGCAGCTGTCTTGTGTGTTTGGTTCCTCTGGCTGTCTGGAGGAAGATCTGTGTGCAGCTTTATAAATCACCAGAAGTAATACCTAGGTTGCTGTAAATCCTTGGAAACTCATTTTGTCATGTCACTGAATTCCATTGCATCATGTCTCCTTACTAGCCATTCCACTATTAGGAAAATGTGTTGTGCAGCTTTATACCATTTCTTCCTAGCCCTAAATTATGTTTTAAGATAATATGATCTGCCCTGTTTGGTTTTAGAGCTTTACCTTCAAACTGTGGATGGAGAGCTTCCATTCACACCAGGCTGATCATCTTAATGCCCATTGCCCCTGGTCCTGCACCAAAGGAGAGGGAGTGTTCTCTCCACCAGAGCTCCCAGTAGCCCATTTACATCCATCTTCTGTTTACTCCATTCAGATTTCAGCCAAAGCAATGAACCTAACCCTGACTCAGTAATGACAAAATATTTGGCTGCAGTCTCAGTCCTGCGGGAAACAAAATGCTGTAAATGAGATCCTCTGATACCTAGGGGAAAAATACTATGAAATCACTCTAACATCTTGTAACAAGCATAATATTTTTTCCCATCAGATATAATCCTGACAAAAGTTTAATGATTCAAACAAGGAACTTGGTTTTGAATTATGTAACTTGATAGTCATAATATATTTTGCACATCAGCCAAGGAGAAAACAAATACTTAACAACCTGGATTCAGATCTCTGCAGTGTAGATATTGATGTATGATATTGATTTATGACCCTCACAAGTAATTGTGAATGTTCTGAACAGTATATCTTTCAATTTCCACCTTAAAAACTAAGTACAGTTTTTACTTTCTTTGAAAATAATAACATATGTTGAAGCTTTCAATCTGCTTATGTTGATAGCATTCATGTCTATCCAAAAGATGTCAAATATGAGTTCTATAGTGTTTACCCATTTCAGGTTTATATATTGTCTTAACAGCATTTGTGCTACTTGACAAATACAGAAATACAATTAATTATAATTAGGTGATGTGACATCTGACAGAGAAAAACTGAGGTATCTTCTTTGAGAAGTTCAGAAAGTTTACTATCCCATAATTTAGTCATATGGCTGTCATGCGAGGAGGGGAGGGGGGAAATCTTCAGTTTCTGCCCAACAAAAGGATGTCTTCTATCTCAAATGTTTAGCGCATTTTATTTAGGCTTATGAAATTCCCAATTCTGACTTTATTCAGGTTTGCCTATCCTCTTCTTTTTCCCTCCCTGCCTTCAAATGTGTAAGGTCCCAACTCAGTCCCCATTGAAGTGATTGTAGACTCCCACTGACTGCAGTGGGAATTGGATTAAATCTCTAAAACAACAATTACATGCCTAATTGCTTTTTATTGCTCACTTAAAAATGCATTCTTTGAAACACTACCAATATTTGTAAAGGCTGAGGGCTTAATGTGCGAAACTATTTAGGTTATTTGAAGACCTATTTTTTACCAGTGCCTGGGGATTTAAATAAATGCTGTAAAAGAGTGTTATTTACATTATGCATTTATAACAGAAGTGTTTATATTGCATCATTATTCTCCATATTGATTTCCTCTAAATGCCAAGACTTTGCTGCTTTGAAGTCAGTGGGAGATCTGCCCCTGACTTCATCCAAACTGAAACTGGGAGCTAACATGAGGAAAAGGGGATGCAGTTTTCAGATCATGCTGAAAGATAGACAAATTTTGTGAAACACTCTTCCTAGAACTCTGTGCTGACTGTCTCTTCTGGAGATCACCCTTGCCCTGTGGACAGGCACTCCATATCTCCTGAGCATCAAGAGGCCATGTGCTAGTTTGGCAGGGCTGTAAACAGTGGCTGTGCTGATTGGAGAGTGGCTCAAAGAACTTCCTCTTCTGCAAGTGGCAGCCTGCACCAGCTCAGCTCTCCCTGTAACAATCCTAATTCTAAAATATGAACCCCGTACAATAATGGGTGTGAGAAGGTCATGCAGAAATTAATTACCCCCAGAGATCTTATACTTGACCTCTGAGCCTCTGAAAAAAAGTAGTCACTGAAGGAAAACAGAGCAATCCGCTTCCTACAAAATCTGCTTGAAAGAAACAATATTATTAAAACAACCCTGAATCTCACAAGCATGGCCTAGAGGAAGATTATAAGATCTGAATTTGGCTGCATGCCTAATGACTTTTACTGCAGAAGTGCTAGCTTCCTTCATCACCAGCCTCCCTCTGAATGTGCAAACCCCATCTCTGCCACAGAGCTCTTCTAATACACCAAGTTCAGGCATCTTTCTAAACAGATACAGCAGGAACACTCTGCATAGGCCTGGAAATACTGCTGGGAAGTGCTGTTAGGCACCATAAGGAGGCAGGTCAGATTTGGGAAATGGATTGAAATGGTTACAGAATTTTCTCTTTAATTTGACAGAGGTTTGGCAAAGGACATGTTGAAAGCAAATAGCCTGAAATGCCGTGAATCTACCCACAAATCAGCTGATCAGTAAATAAAAATGAGCATGCCACAAATTAAGGTGGAGAGTACATACATACTCTTAATTTCAGCAGTATTTCCATGTATGGTGATTGCAGATCAAGGGAGAGAGATTTTTCCAGGAATTTAAAGAGTATATCTCAATTTGCTAGAATATATTCATATGCTCAACACTCAGATTTTAAATAATTTCAACATCGTATCTTGATATGCTACAGTAATTTAAAAAAATGCTAGTTTCTGGTGGACAATGCTGTTTCTCTAGAGAAAATATAAAAGTAAAAAAATTACCCTTGTGCTTATTCAATGAAGTTAAATAACTTGAAAGCAATCTATTAAAATATCTCAAGATTAAGACTGGCATATAAGCACTTTGTTTTTCCAGGACTCTTGTAAATATAGAAGGTTTTTCCACAAAGCCATAGGCTGAGAAGATGGCTTCCAACTCTTGCTTTCTTTGTTTGCAGCCCTGCATTTCAGCCTGTGACTACAGGAACAATTTTTCCCTAAAAGCTTTAAATGTTTTTACAGTTTAAATTCTCATGGTCAAGTTTATCTGTGTAGCAAAATTTTCCTTGCCAGTATTGTGTGATTAGTAAGATGTTACTATGATGCTAGAGGCAAACATTTCCAGTACAATTAAGAACACTGTGAAACTAGGGCAAAGCTGAAGATTGCTGAACACAGCAAAGTGAAAGGACATTAATGTGGGACATCACACTATTGAACTTCATCACATATTGTAATGGCAGTGGATCAAGCAAACACTTCTGGATTAATGGAAAATGGTTGTGCAACAGAACAGACATGATAAAAGGAAAGGTCAGTTGTGTCCACATGCCTGGTTAGTTAAAACAAACAATCCTCCTTCTCAATTCCATTTTCTTAGTGATGCTCTCCCTGTTGCTGGGTCTGAGTGGCATCTGACTGCTGCAGCACTGTGGTCAGTCGGTGCAATGCAAAGGGAGGGGTTATACTTGACCAGATAATTAAATACAGACATGAACGTAACACTTCTACAAAATAAAACCAACAAATACCAATGTTCCACAAGCTGAGACATTATTAGTATTACTACTACTACTTAAGGTCCCCCCAGCAATTTTTCAATGTAAGGAATGGTGATTTTAGAGCCCATTACCTGGATTTCAGTGAGCTCAGGTCCATTTCCATGGCAACATGAGATGCAGCTGTCTGAAAAGTTGTCTCACAGAGGGCTGTAATATTTGGCTCCTGTGCAGTGCATGGCTGATGACAATCCACACAGCTGTAGGAATTAGTCTCCACTCCAGGCTCTTAAGTAAATGAAATAGAAAAAGAAATATTCTATTAATTTACTGGGTGTGTGTGTTATTGCACAATTTAGCTTTTTAAAGAATTAACAAAAGAAGTCTTTGTAGGAGTGTTTATTGTCTAAAAAGTTCCAATATCTGCACTTTAGTTATAGCCCAAGCCTTTGCAGTCGAAACTTGACCTGATTCTTCTTTCTTTCTTTGGTTTGCCTGTTTGTTTGTTTAAAGGAAGTGCTTTTTCTGTTTCTCTTCAGCTCTGACTTGTTCACAGCCTTTGGCAGGGGATGACAGCCCTGTAACACTGTGCATACAGAATGCCAGGGGTAGTTGTTTGGTCAGGTTTATAAGCTGGAATGTGGTGACTGACAGTAGATTGAATAGACTGTGGATGTGATGGGACAAATGGTCTCAGGAAGAATTTGTGCAATTTAATAAAGTTTGTATGAGAAAAATACTCAAACCCCTGGAAGATTCCTAAGTGTTCAACTAATGGAAAAGCCAGTACAGCCTTTTGAAAGGTACATGTCCTGCACACACTGTTTGCAGGCTGAAGAGCAGCTGGATGTAGCTGTGGCCCTTGGAGTCATTCCAGGTGCAGGGGAATGTCCTGCCCTTCCTGGAAGCCAAACAGCTGCCCTAGCTGACTGCCCTGCATATTAACACAAGAGGAAACCTGCCGAGC
Source organism: Euphonia xanthogaster (assembly GCA_034509185.1). Taxonomy (NCBI): domain Eukaryota; kingdom Metazoa; phylum Chordata; class Aves; order Passeriformes; family Fringillidae; genus Euphonia; species Euphonia xanthogaster. The sequence continues at coordinate 14,431,833 of JAYDZK010000006.1, forward strand.
TCTCGTTTAGCACACCAAGCTGTAAGATGTGGTGGCTCAGTGGAGCTGAACATTCCCTTCAGCCACATCTCCCACTAAAGCATCCGTCCATGGCAGGGGCCAGGTGGCCCCCCAGGGGCTGTGGCTGCAGCTCTCTGAGTGGTGGCCAAGGGCCCTGCTGGCATTGCTCTTTGCCAGAACACTCCTGGCACCTTCCCTAGCTGCTGTGGCAGAGCAGTGATTGATGGTGCCGAGCGTGCAGCAAGCATTCCATGGGTTAGGCAGCTTTATTCTCCTAACAGGATTTGCTGCTTGCACAAGTTCCTGAAACACAGCACAGCCTGCTTCTACTTTGAGCATATTGAATTGTAGGGAACTAACTAGACACGTACATGGAGCATGGCATAATACTGTGCAACATATGGCTGTTCTGGTCTGCCATGCCCAAATTCTGTCTAGCATAAATAGGCTCATTTCCCACTGACATCAAGAGTTGCTGTCTTAGATTATTCCGTACTGAAATCTAAAAGTGGATCTTGATCATCTCCCACATTATCAAACAGAAACTAGCTGTCCAAAACCAGGAAAATTCTCATAACAGCTTTAGCATATGCCACTACTCTCTCCCTGACAAGTGATTTTCCTCTCACTGCACTGACTGTCCTCTCATTCAGCAGATTAATAGCAGGACAATATGGAGAATGGGCCTCTTCCAAATGTACACAGCAAGAAATAACTCAGTTCTGGCTTGCAGCTTGGTTGAAATGGTGCCAGAGCTCCCTCACACCCTGACCAGCTCCTTTCCAGGTGTGAGAGAAGAAAAGTAAGGGAGGCTGAAACTTGACTCCTGATTCAGTCCCAGGCCCCCTGCTCTCCAAGAGCAGCCATGGTAGGATGCAGCTCATGATGGACATCCACCATCTCCAGCAGACAGCTGTGTGTGTTGCCACTGACCCACAAGCACATTTTAGTGAATACAAGGCCATGATGACCCCCACTATGTGATCAGCAGTTCCTCCAGCTTCTCGTGTTCTGCTTCCAGATAAGAGACCATCCTCACTCCTCCTGCATGATGGTAACCCCAGCATGTGAGGGCTGGGAGAGACAGCAGTGGCTGGGCCCCAGGATGCTCTACCACACAGCCCAGCTGTAGCACAGAGCCTTGTAAGCTCTGCTTTGCCATCAGACTGCAGCACCACATGAACACCTCTGCTTTTTCATGGCAAAAGGAAGTTTCTCCAGGAAAGGACACACTCAGACATTCTTCTTGGTTTTCCTGCAGCTTTTCTGGTGGAATAAGAGAGAAGCCACATCAGCTATCAGCGAGATGACCTTTGGACTGATATTTTTCAAGTGATCTGCTGTGTTGAATCCCTAATTGCACTAATGGACCTAATGAACCAAACCTCTTGGAGGAAGCAGAGAACATCACAGTGAGAGGGGCATTTAAAATTAAATCTACTCAAGTGCTTGGGATTATACTGCCAGGAACAGCTCTGCCTCAGAGTTGGTGCTGGTTCATAGGTCCTACTCACCCTCCACCTGTTTTAATGTCCAAGAGCAGTGGCATTTGCCTTGGCTGGCAAAACCAGACCCACCTCACCCATGATTGCAGAGAGCAGCAGGAAGACAGCTCTGCACCACCTGAGTCACAGCCTCATTCTTCTGCTGGGCAGGAGGGGTTTCGTGCCCTGGTAGCCTCTCCTTCCAGAATGTTCTGTGTAGATTCTTTGCATTGCACCCCATCTCACCTACCTACAAGGTGCTGGTAAAGGAGGAAGAAGCTCCAGGGCTCACCACTCCCAGTCTTGGTTCTGAGAAGATGATCCTTAACAACTCTGCCTTTGCTTTTTCTACAGGGTTTTCTGTGTTATTTCTTTATTCCCCCCAAAAATGCAAATAAACAGGCAAACCTCTTATTTCCTAATGTTCCCTAATGTGCCTAATGTACCCTATGATTATCAACTGGATGTCTGCAGCGTGTTCAGCCCTGGAGAGGAGAGGGTCATGAAGTATGTTATTTCTTTATGGCAGAAAAAATGCAAGTAAACAGGCAAACCTCTAATGTACCCTAATGTGCCTAATGTACCCTATGGTTATTAACCAGATGTCTGCTGCTTTTAGTTCTGTTTGAAACTGTTTTCTGTAATTGTTTGGTCTGAAATGGGAGTGTGTAAGGCACAGCTTGGTTCATGGTTCTAAGATGATTTTTAATTACTGAGTGGCCTAGCACTCAGATGCTCAGAGCCATCTTTTACTAATAAAACAGGTTATTTCTGTATCTCTCCTGCTGTAACTGCCTGGTATATAACATCTTTTATTTTATTTTTATTTATTTTCTTAAATTTGGCAAAGAAAGAAGCAGGACCCAGCTCCTGCAGACTTGTGTTTCGGCTAAAACACCAGCAGCTATCGAGGTTCCGTGACCAACCTGCTTTCTGGTGCTGGTCAAAGTAACTGAGCAGAAGGCCATGTGGGGCTTGTTATGCTGAGGTTGCCATAGAATTATTTAAAAGGTATTTCATTGCAGGACAGAAAACTCAAAAAAACAACGGTAACAACATGAGTCTTTCACATTTTTCTTCAGTTACCCTTGCTCCTGTTTGTAAGTGCAAATATTTATATATGAGCCAGGATAGTTTATCCCTCCTGCCGCCTTAACAGCAACATGAAATTACTTAGCAGATCTTTAGTTCCACTCACATAGAGACCTCAGCCCAGTTCAGGAAAGAGTTTAGCTGTTAACCCCTTCGAGAAGTCCAGGGATTGTAAGATTATTACCTTCAAATAATGCTCCTCAGGATCAGCAGTGGAACTGGTAGTGGGGTCTGGGAGCTGTGGTGGTGAGGTCTTGTGCTGTGGTTGCCAGCCTGCCTTCCTCCCACTCCATCCTGCAAAACAAGAAGGGTGAAAAGTTTAAAACCCCAATTCAGCATCTGCAATAACACAGGAAGATCCCAGAACATAGTATGGATCCTGGATGAAACCTAAGGTCGTTCTGTTTAAGATGCACCTAACCACACCTGAGGCTCCAACATGCACACTCATCTCTTTTGAAATGCTCATTAATGGTGCTTATCCTCTCTAATGAGAAAGGCTGAGGGTCCAGCTCGATTATTTCAGACTTTCCTCACTGGCCGTATTTTCTACAACTGCCAGGTTTGTTACTGTCTGGTGGACACATCTCAGTGTGTCCAGAACGTTCAGCCTGGATGTGACCTGACACTGTTAAGCTCCCATGCTGCTGGTGCAATCATCCCACCAACAGATCTCAGAATAAATCTTGGTTTTTTCCCCTACTTGCAACACTGCAGCACTAATGGCTTATATCCAGCTTGTTACCCAGTATATTTCAATGATTTATTTTTGGGATAGCCCTTTCTATTTTTGCACCTGATTCTTTCTCTGGGTTTTTGTTTGTTTGTTCATTCATTTGGGTGTTTTCTTTCCTTTTTGCTTTATTTTCTTTGTAAACTGAAATGCAACTGCAGTCAACTTTCCCCAGGAAAGGCCAAATGCAACAGCAGCAGTGCTTGGAAGCTGTGGCCATAATCTCATACAGCAGGTTCCTCCCTTGAGGAGCACTCAAGAGAAACTCATAGCTAGTTCAAGGTTTGTGTGCATCACAGAGCACTTTAAATAAGGTTCATTATGAGTTTTGTGCCATGTTAAATGCAGTTTGATAGCCTGTGTACAGATGCTGTTGCTTGATGCATCCCCCACTTCTCCCACGTGTAGACAAAGCATGTGGCAGACAAACACCAACCTTCTCCAAGCCTGCTGTAATGCACTCCTTTCACCCTTGGCTTGAAACTGCTGCTCCATTAGGCATTGTTTTCTCCCCCAGGCTTAGCAATCCCAAGCCTTGTTCACCATCCCGGACTTCACCTCTTCCCCATGAGTGACAGTGTTGTGCACCATCCCCTGTTACCTAAAGAATTAGCTGGGGGGCAGCTCTGCAAGCTTTGCAGCAAAGGCAAATTTAAATCAGATGCACAGGCAGTAAGGGGGTTCTCAAAGGGTTGCTCAGTGAAACAGGGAAAAAGAATTGGAAGACAAAAAAAAAAAAAAGATTCGTTTCCTGGGGTCAGCAATGCTGTGAACTCTGGAAGGAGCTGGAAGACATTTAGACTCCAACAAGGAAGGCACTAAAAGAGCATCAGCAATCAGAGGAAAGGACCATGTAGCAAACATTGGGGGATTCATTTTCTTCTGTTTTAGCTTCAGCCTCCTGCTCACAGGATTCAGGCTTTGACGTGCCACATTAATTGTACCAAAAAATTGTATCTGATGGCAAAACTCACACAGACTCTTAGCTCAAAACATCCAGCAGCAGCTCCAAAGCCAACATTTTTACACTAACTAGCACTGTCCTCGGGGTTTCACTGCAAGCTCTCTGCGGGAACTCACAGTTGCAACTGTTTCTTTTGCAAGGACACATTCGCTTGTAGGCTCACATGGTACCTTTCAAGCTCTGAGAGAATGTAAAATTAGATGAAACAATCCTGGTAAGATATAGCTTTATATAGGTTACAGTTTTCTAATTAGAAACCAGCCCTTTTATTTTTACTTTTCCTTCAACAACATTATAGAAATCTCCCTGCTCCCAGTCATTAGCTACTATGCTTTAACTAAATATACCCAATGTTTTTCAATACAGAACTAAACTCAGTTTAGGCATGCCCATGAATCCCTCTAAAGCTCGGTCTGTGGCCTGGGACATGACTCAAGGCAGCAGCAGAGCAGAGCACCGGGCTGGATGTGCCTGTTTGGAGCCGGTGTTTGTCTTCCCTGCCTCTTTCGCTTCCCCCTCTTGAGCCAGGCAGCTGCGGTGGCTGTGACTTAGCCCGTGTCACAGCTTACATCGCCTCCTGACTCGGGGGGGAGCTGGGGGGCAGCAGAACCGCCCTTGTCTTTCACACCGTGCACAATCCCCCGCTCAGGCTGGGGCAGGAGGGGCAGAGCCGGGCCCTGCAGCAGCCCCGCTCCGGCGAAGGGCACAGCTGGAGGAGGAGAGGCGCCTGCTCGCCAGCCGCACGTCAGTGCCATGGTACCCATGGCTGGGGGGACAAAGGCAGCCCGAACCTGCAGCTGCCTGCCCTCACCAAGAGCTCGATCATTTTTAAATTCAGAGAATGAATGCCATGACCTGCAATTATTCATCTTTTGTGTTGTTAGCTACAGCTCCGTGCACTGTGCCAAATCACACGGTTCCAGACCGGTTTGGTGGTTGGAGCCTTATCAACAACCCCATCTTTACACTCTTCCGCCTGCCCTCTCCCCAAACCACCCGGCACCCCCTGCCCAGTCCCTGCTGGGGGCTTCCGAGGTCTGGGCAGGATCAGCACTCTGTGCAAAGTCCCCAGGGTGGGGAAGGAGCCCTTGGGGTGGCACATGGCCAGCAGGCACCACACAACGATGCCACCGAAGTGCTGGGCTGTCCTGGCAGGCTCCAGGACACGGGGAGGAGGGGACAGGAGTGCCATGTACCTTGCAGGGAACGTGCCGTGCCACCTCCCAGAGTGGCTCCTGCCGGCTGCCCCATGGCAGCACCAAGGGTGCCCTGTCAGGGAAAAAAGCCAGCCACACCAAAAGCACACCTTACCTGACAGATTGCAGACTGCAGTTGTTATCACCAGGAAGAGCCTGGGCCCCAGCACAGCTGCTTCCCATTTCTGGCTTTTGCCCTAAAACATGCATTTCTCCAATGTGCTTTTCAGACATCCACAGTCGTGAGCAGGAAGATGCCCAAGAAATGCCAGGAAAGCTGCTGGTGCTGCTGCTGTGTCCTTCAGCTCTCGGGGAATGTGCAGCTGCCATAGGGCACCACTCACCTCTGTGACTGCTTGTTGGGGCAGACCAACCACCAAGAGGAGCTGGTGGCCATTACATCATCATCCCCGTCATCCTCCTGGGCTGTGGCTGGAAGAACTGTGCTCTCCTGCCATTTTCCAGGTTGGCTGAAGGACCAGCAGGTGCTGAGCCCATGGGGACAGGGGTGTAAGAGCAGCCAGGACCAGGAGCAAGGTGCCCAGGCCTCCTGCCAACATGCAGGTTGACTGTGTGCAGCATCATGGAGCCGTAGTGTTGCAGAATTCTTTGTTAGTTTCCATGTGCCTGGTCAAGTCTGTGAGGCTTCTGAAAGAACTGCAATCCATTAGGCAATGCTTACTTATGGGACACCTGTCCTCAAGAAGTCTTCAGATCCACTCAATTAGCGTAAACGAGGTTAATTTGCTGCTGCAATTATCATTCATACTTAAATGCACTATTCACTACAGAATCATAATTTTGCATTTCTAAGTGATACACAGGACTTGGTTCAGGGCATCTCCTGCTTCATGAGCTATGCTTATAATTAGAGTTTTGATTTGTCATGAAGTCATGGGGGTTACCTAGAATATGAGACATGGGTTTGGCTCAAGTGATCCTTTTTTATCCTATGTGAACTCCCAGAGTTGGGAAACAACCAAACAGAGCACTGCAGACAGATTTAACAGAGGCTTATATATTTGTATGTGGCTATAAACAATAACACAACATTGTTTAAACCAGGAATAAGCAAATAATTGTACTTAAAATAATAGATTAGTACAGCCTCCCTCCTCCCAAAAGCAAAATTCCAGAGGTGCTCTAAGTAGTAACATTTTTAAAATCAGACCCAAAGAAAATTTTTTGTAATAAAACTTGGCTTATCTTTGGTGGTATCAGGTTTTACTACTTTTTGAAGATGCCTAAATAGACCTTTGACAGCTGCTACTGTTACAGTATTTGTGCTGCTGGGGCCATGGCATCTAACAGATGGAAAAGAAGATAAAGCAATAACATCATTCATGAGTAATGTTTCAGAAGTAGGAGTCATGGTCTTTAAATAAAACTGGGCAAAGCAGAGCTGAGTCAACTTCACTCCTAGATAAAAGAAAGCTCCAGTTGCTTCAACTTTGACAATGTCAAAAATGTTCCTTAAAAACTAAAGGGCAAAATTTTAAACCTCATACCTGGAAAGGTGCCTGAGTGCCTGTGAGCTCTCCAAGGACAGCAGACACGAGGAGCCTGCGAAGAGCCCACATGCAGGTGGGAGCCAGCTCCTGCACAGTCTGACCAGGACCACCAGGGCTCCTTCTGCAAGGCCACCCACAGGCTCTCCTCCCTGCTTCCAAAGTGTGGCAGGAACTGTAAGGAGCTCCCAGCTGCATTTGGTGGGCAAGCAGTCCCAGTCACTGTGGCAATTCCAGGAGCCCTAGGTCCTTATTCTCACAGTGACATCTCCCAGTAGAACCCATGCCGAAGGGAGGTGCACAGAAATCAAGTGAGCAGAATGCAGCAGTGCCACCCTCTCACAGAGAATGTTTCCAGTGTACTGTTCATGGAAACAACACATCAAAAGAGCGTTGCTTGTCTCCCAGCCAAACATGGAGACCAAATAAAACACAGCAAAACTCCGCTTTGCTGGGCTGGGTGAGGCACTGGTTGTGTCATCTCTGGCGTGTTGATACAAATACGCTCTGGATCCAACTTGCCTCTTGAAATAATAGCTCACTCAATCTTCATTGTGGGATTAAATGAATCAACAGCCCTTCAGGACAGCTCCTGATGGAGCCTGTTAGTACCATTTGTACTGAATCAGTGGTTATCAGTGCACAGGAAATTATTGTAGCAAGTCAAAATATTCAGTCTGACTGCCTCAGGGGAGGATGAACTGCTCGTACCAAATCCGAGTGTTATCTCATCCCTGGCACCTCTTCTAATCAACGTTTGGCTTGACTGGCCAAAAGGTTCTGCACTTCAACTCTGAAGCTTGTACTGCTCTTGCAAAGGGTGAGAAAGGACAGAAGGCAAGACAAGATGGGGGAGAGAGAGAGAAGTGAATTGTCATCCACCCAAGATTCCTTTCTAGAAACCCTCAGTGAGTTATTTGGGCTTAAATCCCTTGAGATACTGAGGTGTCACCTCCTAATATCCCTTTCACCTTCCTACCCTTGTGTCAAGGCACTGAACATCAGCACCTGGTCCTGTTGCCCCTGAGCAAGACATCTGAGCCTCTGAACACCCACAGCTCCAGGGTGACCCAATCCCATTCAGACAAAAACAACCACAACCACAACTTGCAACCCCAGCTGGTGCACGAACAGTGCAACGAAGAGTCAATAGCACCAGGTTTTGTTAACAAGAGGAGTTTCTGCACTGGGCATCTCCTGTGACCATCTGCATCCCCTGAGCCCCCTCATGTCTGTGATTCTGGCTCATTTGAACCACTTCCACCAAACGAAAGGTCTCAGAACTCACACAGAGGTAAATCCTCAAGTCACTTTGCAAAACCTCTGAACCTCAGGCATCACAAAGTAAGCACACCATACTCAAGGTGAGCGACCACGGAAGCCTGATTTTCCTTCACATACAACTCTGTGTTTACAGATGGACTCACAACTCCTTGCAAGTCATCCTGCTACCTTTTGGAGAAGCCGTATTCATACTCCTGCAGAGAGGAGCCAAGACTATTTCACCTCAAAAATTCCGTAACAATTTTGCTGACTGCAAAATGGATAAAGATGGCAGACTGGTGTTTTCCTGGCATTGACTGGGTGCAAAGATTAGAGGCACAGCAGTGGTGGGATATCAGGGTGCTGGGGATTTGCTGGGAAGCCACTTTGGGGATTGCCTTCATCCTTTTCCTGCAAGTCCTCACCTATGCACAGGCAAGCATAAAATTGCATCCATAAAACACTTATATCCTGATTTCTGAATGGAATGAGGCATGGGCAGTGTGCCACTTTTTGCCTGACTAGTCCTTGAAATTTTTGAAATCATTACTCAATTTCAAAAAGCTTGGCTGAGCGGCAAAGATTTAAAGGTGTTGCCTTACCAACAGGTTTTGGGAAAATAAACAGTTGGGCAGAGAGTCTGCTCCAGAGAAGGAAGGACCATGGTGCAATCTCAGCCACCACTGGGGACAGGAGGCACAAGCACTTAACAGAAAGTCTCCAGCCAGACCCCACACTGTACTCTGCAGAAGTTCCTCCATCCTTGGCCTTGGTCTTGTTTCTGTAAATCAGCAAGGCTCCTGGAGCCCATGGAGACAGAAACATGAGCCTGGGTGGGGGAAGGGGTTCAGGAGATCACCCTCCTGCCTGGATCCCCTCGTGCTGGGACGGAGCTGAATGCACGTGACAGCTTCTATCCAGTTCAGAGAAGCCAATCAGAAAACAGATTTCTTTGCTTCTGTTGCCCAGAAAGCTCACAAATTAAAAGTTTAGAGCTTCCAACTCACATTTTAACTGCAAAAATCAGCCATAAGCTCAGGGTTTCATTTTCTTTTGACAAAGTATTTTTCTCCAAAATCTTTAAGTAATACATGTAAGCAAAACTATTTTTGTTATTTTTGGTATTCTGACCTTGCAAAAACTCAAGACTAAAATCTCTGCTCAACCATCTTTACTTCTTTTTGTGGCTCTCTGGTCTGTGAAATTGAAGGGTTGCTATAGGACCCAATACTGCTGGAATTTATCTGTTTAGAGAAAAGTGTGGTTTCATCTGTGCTTTGAAGAACAAAGCAGAACACACAAAAAATTACATGGACCATGCAAAGAGATTATAAAGGAGAAAACAGGACAAAAAAATGTAGGTCAAATTTGGGACATGATCCAATATTGTACATTTGTGGGTATGAGCACAAATGTCTCCTCTTTAAAGTCAGTAATTGTGTCTGAGAGGGGCTGGAGTGTTTGTCAGCCAGCCTCTTGCTATAGACACAGTTTTCCATACAGCAGGGACTTTCCATCTAAACCACACCATTAAATGTCTTCATCTCAGAGCTGCCGACACTCACAGGGCTCCTTTGAGTGAGCAGAAAAGGGGCCACTGGCAGCAGTGGCAGTGAGTTAAAGCATGGGACTGAGCAACTGTAAGCTCACCATTCACTAGCCTTTTACCCCTACAGGCACAAACCCTTACATCTCTAATTAATTAGCTCGTTTATACCTGTGGGAAAATCCCAGCCCAGCATCACAGAGTGCACTGCACAAGCCAATACACAAACATTCATAACAACTGATGTGTTAACTGGGATTTGAATAGAGTCATTTGAGCATTAATAACATTTCCATCTCTGGAGATCAAGCCTTTTCACTTCCATGCATTTTGACATCTTTTAGCAACTGAGCATATTGCTAACAAAAATCTAAGTAAAGCAAACACACCAAGCACTTGTTTGCATAAATACAAATGGAACCTGGGGATAAAATTAGTGCTACAGAACTGTGAGAGTCTTTAGCATAAGCAAAAGAATCTGAACATTTAGGGACAATATAGTAGATATATATATATATTCTTACCAATTACACATATGAAATGCAATAATGGGTGATACAACGATGCTCCCAGGCCAGTATCCCACCACCTTCCACAGAAGCTTTAGGAGGAAAGTTAAAAACCTGTCTAGATAAGAAACACATCCTCAGGAGATCACATACCAAACCCCTAAGCAATTCCCTGTGCTCAGAAACAAGAATTCCTTATTTTCATATATCTCAGAGTAAGTCAGGGAAACTAAAGGCCAGGGATGATAAGTGTGCTGACTTACTCCTGGCCTACAGATATAATGTTTGGTTTGGTTTTTTTGCTTGTCACAGCTTTTTTAATGGGAGTTTTTGTTTATTTCTTGGGTTTTTTAGAGAAGTTAGGCCATATCTATGATTTCAATGAAATTAACATTTAAGTTAAGATACAGCTATTGTTGAGAACAGATTAACAAGTGATTTGTGCTTTTCTTATTCTGCATGTTGACTTTCTTACAGGGCCATATATCAGAATCTGAAGTGCACAAATGGGATTTTGGTAAAGGCTAGCTCAGAAAAAAAGGCTGTGCCTAACACAGTCGTCTGTGGTAAGTACAGCAGAGGGTGGTTTAAGTGTTGGTTCACTTCAGCTCACACAGGAGGAGATGCATGGATGCTCGTACAAGACAATTCACAGCAGCATACCTGTGAGCTGCAAAGTAGCACTTCTAAGTGGGTTGGAAGAAAACAGATGCTTCTGCCTGCTGCAGTGAAAAAACACTCTCAATACTATAAAAATGTGTACAAAAGAAGCCAGGGACCAAATGGTACTTGAAAGATAAGCAGGATGTTTTGAATCGTGGCTGAAAGCAAATGAGTCTAAATTCCCTGTCTTCCAAAAGACATTGTGGGTGGGGAAGAACTATCGTGACCTAATTCCTCATTTCCAGATGGATTTATTTTTCCCTGATAGAAGCATGCCTAGTCACTGCAGAGTATAGCATTTCTAGAAAAAAAATATAATCTGTGTGACTCCACATAGCAAGCAGAGGAAATAGTGCAGCTGCTGGCTCATGACAAATAAAAAAATCTTCTGTAGTTACTAGCAAAATGTGACATCCAGGGTTACTTTTCAGACCTACTACAGTTCCTAACATGATCTCACAAGTGGCTGCACCAGCATGAGTGGGAGGAAGGGGGAAAATGGGATCACTTCCTTCAAGTGATTTAATTAGAATTATAGGCTGGGATAAATAACAGAAGGTTTCTGCCTTCTTTTTAGCATTTCCATATATTTTCTTTTTTTGGCTCTAGTCTTGTAAGCAATCATTGCTTTGGGCAGGATCAAAGGCTGATCCTGCCCTGCATCTGCTTGGATGGTGACCTGTAGTCAGAACCATTGGGAAAAAGCATAAGAAATATGTCAAGCTTAAAAGAACCCTTCCTCTATAATCTTCCATTAACCAGTAGTTTAGACTCTTCATGCATCTTCAGAGCTCACTAAAACTGTGAAAGAATCGTATCAGAAGTATTGCTCCTATAGTTCACTGCTACTTGGAAGAGAGTTTTAAGGGGAAAAAATATATAAATATGTATAAAATAAAGATCTGATCAGAGAAAGGCACCGTCATACAGCTGCAGTAATTATGGCAGTTCAAATACACACACAAGCTGTCATATGCACAAATACAGGTGTATTTCACCAGTCTGCAGGAATTACTGAAAATAAAAGCTCACAAAAACCTATAACAGAGGGAAACACAGTCATGGTAGAGCAGCCCCAAAGCAGTGGCAGGGTCGTGCTCTAGAGGCACTCAAGCTTTAGCAATCTGGCTGCTGTCCCAGAGGGACTCATCACCCACACTAGCCAGGTCAAACCGACAGCACAGATATCAGGGAAACTTCTCTCCCACGCACACAGCTATTAAACAATGATCAGTCTAGCTGCTTATCCAGAAAGATCCAAAAGATCTATCGTGTAAAACAAAGCCTCATTGTTCCCAGCTTTTAATAACAGTTCTCTGAAAATCATCTCTAATGATCGTGACCACACAGGCTTTATGGGAGAGCAAATCACAGAGGACAGACCATACGTCTTTGCCTGGGAAAAGCCATGGAGCGTTTCTTCCTGGACCCTATGATCAACTGGAAAAGCAACTTTGGTTTGGGAGCAGCTGGAGAGAGGAAAGAAGAGGAGAATATCACAAAGGTTTTCAAACCATAATTGCTATGAAAATGTTGTCTTAGAAGGATCTGCTTGCTACTTCCTGCAATACAGCAGCTCTCAAATGCACAAAGACCTCCGGCACCACCAGGAACATGCAGAATCTCGTAACTGTCTGACCTAATGGTAACTCTTTCCTTTCCTTCCTCTGCCTCCCATGAACTAATGTCCTGGGGTTTCTGTGAGTGTTCACCCTAAAGCCTTCCCAATCAGAATGTACTTACACAAATAGGAGCAGGCACATGCCAAGTCAACTGACACAGATATTTGGGGATATTAGTGAAAAGGGGGACAAAGGAACCCTGCAGAACTTGCCTTCACCAACTGCCCTTCTTCTTTTAATTATTTTTTTTCCTACTCAAGTGTAAATAGTGCTTTAATGGTTTCCTTGAGACAAACTATTCTGACAAATGTTTATGGAGTTAATAAGGAATTCCCTGCTCTGTGAGTAGGTAGATGTTTAGACAGTTTGATATTGGAAACATTACACAGCCTGTGCTGTAGCAGTTCATAGGAAAGTTTGATGCAACATCAGCTTCCTTTTCCAGTCATGTCACATTACAATTTATAGCAGTAGACCATGAATGTAGCAGCTCCAAGGAAAGCATTCTGCAGCAACAAAGGGCATGTCACTGCAAATAGTACCATTCTCCAAGCACCTGTTTGCAGGCTTTTGGGTTTGTTTTTTTTTTTTGTTTTGTTTTTTTTTTCTTGATTAGACGACAGAAAGGATAAGAGACCTCAAACCCTCCCACTTAATTGCAGCAGAATGATTGGTAACACCTCTCAGACCTTAACCCAGACAAGGAGTCCACTGGATGAAGTGCTGTAAAAAAAAAGCTTAAGTCCTTTACCTTCGCAGAAGTCACCTTGTCCTGCTCGCCTGGAAATATCATCCACAGGTAGTTATTTTGCATCCTAAATCCCAAGCTCTGCAGGAGAGACCTAATGTTTTTTCCCCTGCTGCAGATGCTCAGGATCTTCATCCAAGCTCTCTTCAGGGCCTGATTCAATCAAGGAATACTCTGGCCAGTACTGCTAGTAAATAGGAAAATTTTATTAAAACAACCCCCACCCCCACCCTGGAGCCACAGCAACATGAAACAACATTTCCCCATTGTTGTTCAATCACCATTCAAACAGGAGGCAAAACAAGAGTTTCATTTTGAAGTACCATTTTATTTTCTATTAGGTTTGCATACAGAGCTTCAGCCTAGCTCAGACCAAGAGTGCACTGCAGTAGCTGTGGGGATGTAGGGACAGGGGTGCCTGCATGCTGGGCCTTGGCAAGGCCACCTGGGGTGGCTTTGCAGGGCAGGGTTTCTGTAGCAGCCTGGGGCGGGGAAACGGGGTGGCTTTGGTGAGAAGGCAGCAGAAACTTCCCTGTGTCTGACAGAGCCAATGCCAGCTGGCTCCAAGACAGACCCAGCCCTGTCCAAAGCTGAGCCCATCAGCAGCAGTGGCAGCAGATCTGGGATAATGTATCTAAGATGGATGAAAAGACCGGTGCAACTGCAGCTGAAGAGGAGAGTGAGAGTTTGTGAGAGAAACAACTGTGCCAACACCAAGGTGGGCAGGAGGCGCCCCAGGCACCAGAGCTGAGCTTCCCCTGCAGCCCATGGTTGCCCATGGTGGAGCAAAGATCTAACTGCAGCCTGTGGAGAATCCCGTGCAGGAGAAGGGGAATGCCCAAAGGAGGCTGTGAGCACGTGGAAAGCCCATGCTGGAGCAGGTTTGCTGGGTAGTGACTCCATGGGGGACCCATCCTGTTGGAGGAATTTGAGAACTGTCTCCTGTGGGAGGGACCCCATAAAGGAGAGGGGAAGAGTTTGAGGAAACCTCATGATGAGGAGGAAGGAGTGGCAACAACTGATGAACCAACCACATTCCCTGCCCCCCTGCACCACTGTGGAATGGAGATAGAGAAAATCTGGAGTAAAGCTAAGCCCAAGAAAAACAGAGGATGGAGGAAAGCATTAAGATCTGGGTTTATTTCCCATTATCCTACCCTGATGTCTATGGTAATAACTTAATTTTTCTCCAAGTCAAGTCTATAATTGGTGATCAATCTCTCCCTGTCCTTTTCCTGACCCATGAGCCTTTTGTTTTATTTTCTCTCCCCTGTCCAGCTGAGGAGAGGAGTGATGGAGCAGCTTTGGTAGGCACCTGGTCTCCAGCCAGGCTCAACCCACCACACCACCGCCTCTACAAAGCACCACTTTACATGCTTTTCAGAACACCAAAGCAGTGAAGTAGTATTTGCACAAAAAATTGCATTATAATAGCAAAAAATGTGTAAACATTTTTAGCATTGCTCAAATACAGCATCTACCTCGAATACTGGGCCACATCCCCACAAGATGGGATGGGATGAGCATGTTATGGGAGAGCTCTCTGAACAGGACCTTACTGTGTTTGCAAGACATGCTAAGGGCTGCTGTGAAGTCCCCCAGTGCATTCTGCAAATCCTCTGCTCAGCCTTTGAGCCAAGGGCTGGTTCTGTTTTGACCAACACAGTCCAGATATCCATATGCAAGTGGCACCAAAGGAAGAATTTGTCCAAACCACATCTAAACTTTATCTTTCATCTTCATAAAGTATGTCCTTGGTGTTGGTTCTTCGTGTTGTTCTCTGATAATTCCAAGTGGCCAAAACTTCCAAAACTTTTCCAAGTGACCTCTGGTTGTGGTAAGGTGCCTTGATACTGGGGATCAGGCTTTCTCTAGGAGACAACACAGGAAACTCCTCTTGAAGTAAAATGGCAACAGGGAGTTTACTGCTGTTGAAACCAGACAGCATGAACCAGCCTTTTAGAGTACTGAGAAATTACAATTGAAACTTTTAATTTGAAAGTTTAGCTAGAAGTTTACCGTAGAGCTCTGCATTGCTGGACCCTCTGTTAGAGCGCAGTCCATGAGTCAAACTCCAGCTGTTTGGCTTGTGGCTGCATCAGCAGTAGATTTGATCAGTCACAAAATGCTGAAAGCCCTCCATGGCTCGCTGCTTCAGGGCCCCTTCCTCAAGTACCTGTTCCAGTAAGATCTGTTTGCAAATCAGAGGTTAAATGTGGTCCAGACAAGGCCTGACAATCAATGCATACTGTACTACGGTAGGGGCTTAAATTGATTTCAGGCTTTTTTTGCCTGTAAATTAATTTCTATTTTAAATAGCTTGATTGAGCATGGACATATGGGTATTTAAAGTTCCCTTGTAAACCAGAGTTTTGGATCTCATTTCCCTCAGTGGCACAGCAGGTAAAGAGGAGCGAGCACACGCATTTGATGTTGTCTAGGGAAGTAAAAAATGAGCATAATGAACACAGCCTCGCTGCTTTTCTGTTAATCCACCCTCAATGCCTGCCTACACAACAGCAGCAGAGAGAGCACTGTCTTCGCCTGTAGCACTCACCCCACTGTGGAAGAAATAATGGCTTTTGTGCTTTCTGTACTCTCAGATCCTGACAGCCCATGGTCAGACACTCACACACACTGATGCCTGGTCTGGCTCTCCCATCACAGCCAGGTTTCTGGCATAGCTTTAATAAACTATCAAACTACTTATTTTGAAAGCAAGATAAGGAGGAGGAAGAGAAGAGGTGAGCATGAACTATTTCGTGAAAATCACAAACCAAGAAAACAGGTCACAATTCTGTCCAACCAAGCCTGCAATCCTCCTCAAGATGCACAGAAACTATTCAAAGCATAAATACTCAATGAATGCCAAACCTGCACAGTCAGGCAGGTTTCTTCTCTCTGTAGGAGCTTAAGGAGGGTCTCTTTACATTGCTCACACTTTGTTTCCATGCACAAGAAGTCTCTGAGAGGTATTTATTCCATTCACATGAAAAAACAATTTCATGTACTTGAAAGACAAAAAGGATGGCAGTACAGAAAGTTTTCTTCATTACAAAGTGTTTTTCCATCAGGCAATTATTTATAAGAACTTTTGTTAACACTGGAGTTGAGGCTCTGGAACAAAGTGGATATATTGTTTACTAGCTTTGCCAGTTGATCTCCTCTTACAAAACCTCTCCCTTCCCCCTCGCCTTTTCCAGCCAAGTCAGTCCCTTGCATAGCTCAGGAGTTTCCTTTGTCACCAAGATCTCCTTTTCCACAAATTGTCCCTTGAATAATGCCATCTTCAATGTAGTGGCCCGAGATATCCGTGCTCCTGCAGAGAACTGTTGAGGGGATCCGGGATGAGCGTCTCTCCTGGCTCTTATCCTCAGAAGAGCAGCAAATCATCCTTTTCATGGTAGCCCACATCTCATCATCTTTGTATGAATAAATTATTGGATTCATGACAGAGTTCAACAGGGCCAGGAGAAGAAACCACCTTTTAACATGCTGAATCCCACAGTCAGTACAGTTCAGTCCATCAAGCAATAAGACAACCAGGCCAGGGGTCCAGCAGACAACAAAGGCACCTAGAAATATAGGAGACAATAAAAAGAAAAACAAATCTGACTTCAAACTTCTAGGGTTTTGGAGTATTTCATATCTTACAAGATTATTGAGTTTGTCAAAAATGACAGTAGCAAGATTATATCTGCTACAGCTTCTCTGCCAAGCCCCAAGGAGAAGGCAGGGCAGCTCTCAGAAGACTGCAGGGAGCAAGAATCTGAGCTGCTGACAGCATCAACTCAAACACACATGGGAAAAGGTCATCACGACAATGATTTATCCATGCTCATAAATAAACAAGAGCTCTGGAGCATTTAAAAGCAGAGAACTGGCACTGGAACACATTTCCTCTGTTCATCTCTTTCATCTGCTGGAGGAGAAGATATCAGGTGGTTCACTTCCACCACTGCCATAATATGATCTAAAGAGACAAGTCTCCTGCCACCCCACAGCTGACTCTGCAGTGCCAATTAATAAGACAGGTGTCACATAATTTACACATGTCCTGGGAGGGAAACCCACAGCTAGTGTAGGATGTGCCACTCCCTACAGCACACAAGCACTGCGGGCTCCCCAGCCAGAGCTGAGCCCACCTCCTTCCAGTGCTCCCTCCCAGGCTCTGCATGCTGAGACACAGTAATTCAGCCGCAGGAAAGAGATTTAGTTACACAGGAAAAGAGAGTAGGAGCAAATAGATGAATAGGTGAAGGGAAGGATGTAGCAATCAGGGCAAAGAAATGAAGGGGTGGGAAAAAAAACCCAAAAGCAAAACAGAAAAAGTATGAGGAAGTAAGTGCTTAGTGATGGGGGAAGAGGAAAAAGACTGCGAGAGAGGCAAAAAAAAATTAAAGGGAGAATGAGGTAGAAGAGATCTTAGACTGAACACAGCACAAAGAAAGCATTAAAACCACAGCTTAGAAAGCAGTTCAATATTGCATTTGCACCTTCCCATGTTACTGCACACCCACACCATAAGTGAGGGTGAACAGGGGTAACACTGCTACCAGATGCAGCCTCAGCCACAAGCTGGAGAGGGGCCCTGCACTGCCCCATCTGCCCCTTGGTCCCCCGTGATCCCCTGCCCAGAGCCCAGGGAAGGAGGAGCCATATGCATGATAATACTAACCTAGCACAAGCCACAATTGCTGTCTGACATACAGAAATAGAAAATTACAGCTCTGCCCAGCAGTCACAGTTTGAACAATGTACCCAGGAAATTCCAACCACTTATCACAGCAGAGTTTCCCCATTTCGGACTTTTGAAAAAAAAAATTCAACAAATAATAGCATCTGCATGCCTAAAAGCTCTCTGGGGATGTGGATATCTGTTCAACAACTTTGGTAGAACACGCAAGTCCACCTCATCTTCTCAAAGCTGCTGATGTTCCCATCTCCAATCTGTGGAAGCCAGCAGTGGGAGGGAGCCTGGCTCACAGCAGGAGTCAGGCAGTGCCCGAGGCAGCGCCCAGCAGCAGCCAGGCACCCACCAGCAGTGCTGCACTTCTCCCCACTGAGGACTGGAGTGGGCATTGCCCGTATGCCAGGCAGGCCATGATGGCATGTTAAGGGATTTGTGTGATTTAGCAAGCACTTGGATTGCTGAAAAATGTATCCAGGGCAAGGTATTGTGGATCTTGCTGCAACCTTTTGCTCCTGGACCACAGACAAAATTCAGCCGATTTACTCTGTTCTAGGCAATACTGAATAGAAGGCAAGAGACCATTTCTTCAGAAACTGAATTTCCTACTCTGCTGTACCAAGACTTTTGTGATGCTGAGTGCTAATTTCATGATGTTAGTTTTGAGATACTGGTTAACATCAGTAACATTCCTCCATTGCCCACTGGCACTGGGAGCTGCATGCTGCTACCACAACACTTGTTTTCCCTGGTCAGTCTCTGTATTACACACTGGTTTGGCTCCTGCATGCTGAGTAAGCAGTTGTGAGTAGGGCACCAGCTCTCTCTTATCATTTACAATGGACAAAACACTGCACAGAATTGCTGTCCTGGGGTTCACCAGCAAATCCCATCAGTTTTAACAAGTGCTGTAACCCAACCACCCAGACAGTACTATGCCTGGTTAAGTGTCTCAGTAAGTGCTCACACACAGAGCTTTCACCAACAAGGGTCACTGGCAAAGCTGCCAATCCATCAGCTCCATGCAGAAACTGAGATGGTAACAAACCTTTCTTAGAACAGACACTGAAAGTATTTTGACCACTTGTATCATAAAGAGTGCAAGGTGCAACCACACTTTTATGGAAGTCAGCAGGAGAGGAAAGAGACCCCAAAAGGCACATCTAACAAAAGACAGAGAAATCCCTCCTTCAAACAGAACCCTAGATTGCAGGCAGGAGTAGTCACAAACTCATAGGATGCATCCCTGTCTATCTATACAAGCAAAACCCTGAAAGGTTTCAAAAGCAAGGGAAGCTAAAAGGCACCTGCAGGCATGTCTCCCCACATTTCCCACGACCGAAAACAAGGACAGGGCAATGCAGTGACACTGTCCAAGTTGCTGGATAATGCTTTCTTGGGGCTGCTGCTTTGACTCCATCTAAAACACATTTTGCTTTTAGCACCACAGAGATGAAAGTGAGGCACGTCTCAGACTCGCAGCCTTGCTCAGATTTTGTTATTTTTACCACCAAGCTTTCAGAGGGACCCATGGTTAAGCATAAAAATATACCTTAGTCTCAGCCCTTTGGCAATTTTCTTGTTTGCAGAATATTTATCCCATAGGAGCTCCCCTCCCTGACGAAGTGACACACTCCAAAAATAATTTAACTTCTGGGACTCATTAAAATTCACAAAAGTGACAGGAAATACAGCTTGACTGTCACATAGATTAGAACAACTCGGAGTCTCTTCACCAGGTTATGGGAAATCACAATGTCTCAAGGTTAGTTTGAGGATTTTCCATTAGATTTAACCATGGAATTTCTTGTAGATTACATAATCTCTATTTAAAAATTAATTCCTGTGGATCTGGAAGCACTACTGATGCTTCAACAGCATCATTTCATAAACTCCTGCACATCAAGGCTGTCCCTGAGCATGCCAACACTGAGAGAAAAAAAAAAGTGCAGTAGGTTCCAGATGCCAATGCCACATGCGTGACCAAGTTAAAACAGCAAGTTACCAATTAAACTATAAATTCACTGAAACTGATAATCATCCCCTCCAAAGCTGCTATTTCAGCAGGAATCTCACTGCCAGGTTCAGAGGAGCTACCACATACACAACCACCTGAAAGTCACATACCCATACACCTGCAGCCACTCTTCTTCAAAGCTACAGTCACAGGCTGAGCTGGGATTATGCCACAAGGTCAGACCAAGACTATTTTAGCCCCTTTTTTCCTGGTTTCACATCTTCCAGTTACAACACGATAACACCCTGTGGTTCAGCATGCCAAGGGGAAAGCCTTACTCCTATGCCATGATGGACTATTTCAGGGGTTATGGCAGGAGATGCAGATGACAGAGACTTGACTCCCAGTCTCTGGAAGGAGCCCTCCAAGCCTAAGTGATGGTGCAAAAAGCCACCACAAGCTGTGGTCACAGGAATCCATGAAATGACACTAAAATCTCAATTCCCCCAACTCTCAGCTGTAGGGCCACAGGAGGGGAGCACCCAGAGAGGACAGGGATGTTTTGCTGGAAGGGCAGCCAGCCACAGCCCAGCCTTCCCAAGGAGGGAGCAGGAGGAAGCTGGGAGGAGCAGCATGCCAGCAGTACCCAGCTACACATAGCCTCCTTCCACAGAGCAGCAGAGGAGAGGGATTTGGTCCTGAATCTCCCATGAAAGCAATAGAGATCATGCACAAGAATGTTGGGGATTATTATACATTATCCAGCACAGCATCTTGGAATGGGCTTTTAGTTAAGATGGTATCAAGTGTGTACTCCAAAGCATTTTCAGATGTTTCAGAAAAAAACATTTAAAATAACTGCTTTGGGCAAAAACCCACGTGCTGCATACAACACTAGGCTCTTGCCTGAGTGGTTATAAGCAGAATTTTGGAAGAATCACTTTGGTCTCTTGGTGACTCCTGGTAATTGGAAAGTCCAGAAAACAAGCTATTTGGTTTTCAATGCATTTTGCACACAGTGCTTGAATGACTTAGCCAGGAGAGCACATTTCAAACTGTTTAAAAAAATAAGTTCTCATTCTTGGAAATAAATGGTTATAAAAAGCCCCCCAGAGTCAAAACTTGGGGAGCTGATATGAAGGATCATGCCAAGATACATTTCCTCTGACCCATGAGCTTGAAGTAGACTGTACACCCAGCAACATCAGCACCAATTTAAATTCTTTGGAAGCAGGCTCTGTTTTGGTTTTGTTTCTGACTGACAAAGTAAATATACAGAATTAGGATCTCTAAAGCAGCACTCCGGCTAAGTTAAATTTGCCTAGTCCAGCACACAATAACAGTAAATGTTCTGCCTGAATTATAGTTCAATTTCATGGCTGAAAAGCCATGTGCTGTGAGTAAGAGGAAGCTAAGGCTCAACTTCAAATCAACCCACAGTCCTAAGGCCCCACTCCTTAGGAAAAGAACTACCAAGTTCAAAATGAGATTTTAAGTGGGACTTATTTCCACACAGCAGCACAGTCACAGAGAGCACTGGAGGCTTGCCACAGGCTAAAGGACCTTGAGGGATGAGGGAATGGCTGCCACCATCCCTATCCCTCCAACTCCCGCACTGGCTGCAGGGTGCAGTTCGGCTTCAACAGAAATGCTCAGAAAGCTGCTTTTTAAAAGTGCTCTGTTTTCTGTCTCTTTCCAATGCAGCAGCTAACTACAGTCTACTCATCCCTATGCATTGGGGCAGGATCATATTTGGAGCAACTCAGAGATTTTCTGCAGGGATTTTCTCCTTCCAGGTGGATGGTTTATGTTTCACTGCACGGGAGCTTGGGTGGGGCAAAAGGTCAAATCTTGCTCCTGCAAGTCAAGGGCAGAGGGACAGGAACAACCACCAAACTGACTCTTGAAGAACAGTTGGGGGATGATTTAGAAGGAAAAGGCTTTGGCAGCGGACAAGCCAACTCCAGAAGACACAGAAGTATAAGTGAGAGCCTTGTACATGCTTGAACTACCAGTCCACTTTGTTTTACAAAGTCAGGCACTGTGAAGTTTAATGGATTTCAGCTTCTGAAGCTCTTTGAGACATGATTTGGTAGACAAAGGTGTTATGCAGCACAGCAGTATTATTTCAGAAAAAAACAATAAAATCAAATACCAGACTGTGCAAACAGCATCCAAAAACTGCAAGGGGAAGAAAGTGTCCTCAACTTGAACTTCCTACCCTGGCAAGTCCTACCTCTATGAAAAATTACACTTTTCTCCCAGAGCTCTCTAATACTACCATGCAGTATGACACACCTGTGGCCCAGGTACACATGAACACCAGCTTTCCCAAAAGCTGCAGCTCTGCTGCACTGGCTCATCCAACCTCAGAGCAGCTGGTAGAGCAGTAAAGCCATATTTATGGGTTTAGAGTCCACCACCACCTGAGGCCAGCTTCACAAATGTCTCAGTGTATCCCCAGTTCCACCTGGAGCCCTGCTGACATGATATTTGGTTTCCAGGACACATCTTGCTCAGATTCAAGTAATTCTGGAGAAAATTGACTGCTACAGCTGATATTTGTTCTGAGGATCAGTCACCTGATCTGTTCATCTCTAATTTAATGTGCACTACATCACAATTCCCTGATGAAGTGATCCGAGCTGCTCAAGTATCAACAGTGTCTTTAGGCTAGAACCCAGGGCAAATCTCATGTTATGGTTTAGAGATCTAAGGCTAGACTGTACCATCATTATCTGAAAGTATTTTGCACCATTCAATATCCACATAATGAAGGTGAATCCTTCCCTTGAAAAGCAAACCTCTATCAAAGTCACAGACCCACCAGCCATTCTCTCCTTTCCCTAGGGAAGGTGCATTTCCAGAGGGAAGAAGTTTCTATGCCCAGGAAACAGCCAAGAGGAAGATGTGCAAAGAAAACTATCAACACCCAGCATTAGTGCTTGTGGCCTTGTGCAAATATTAAAAAACGTTATTTAAAAAATGTTCTACTGCGAAATTATAAACCTTCACAAGCCTCTCTTCAAAGTGATTTTGTATCTTTCTGCTAAAAAAAAGGAAAAAAAAACAGCCAAAACCCTTTACCTTCAAAATTTTCATTTTGTAACAAGGCGCCTACCCTTTTCTTCTATGTGTTGACCAGTGCTCTGTCTCATGTTCCTGTGTAGTGCAACAGCTCTTTCAGTGTCTAAAGCTCACAGAAGTCTAGATGCCTCCAGCACTTGAAAGTTCAGTGAGGTTTCTCTGTGTTAGGAGGACTGAGCAATTTTTGTGGAGTTTTTTGTTGGTTTGTTTCAAATAAAAACTAAACCAAACCAACACAAACCAATTCACTGGCACTGCCAGCCTTGCCCACCATGGTTTGTAGTCTCTTACCTAAGACAGTCATGACAGTCTTCATAAGCTTCACAGGGGTTCTCCTCCGGCTGATGGACCCACTCGTGTGTGAGGACAAGACGTTGGTTTTCCTCTGGACATACATGTAGATTCTTATGTAAACCACCACCATAATGAAGAATACCACCAGGTTTAAGACACTCCAGAACACCAGGTAACTTCTGCTGTAAATGGGTGCCAGGGACGAGCAGACAGTAATGTCACAGAGGCAGTTCCACCCCAGGGTCGGAACAGCACCCATGAAAATAGCAATGGCCCAGATGGATATAATTAGGAAGGTGACTCTCTTCTTGGTGAGATTGCTGTGGATCTTCATGCGCATGATGGACATGTGGCGCTCCACGGCGATGACCAGGAGGTTCACCAGGGACGCCGTCAGGCTGGTGTCCAGGAGACCCTGGCGCAGGAACCAGCGGTTGACTGTCAGCGTCTTCGACACCGGGCCCGTGTTGAACATCAAGAACACGTAGGCGATTCCAGCAAAAAAGTCTGCAGCTGCTAGGTTGGCCAGAAGATAGTAAAAGGGAAAATGAAACCTCTTGTTCTTCACCACAGCTGCTATGACCAAGGAATTTGAGATAAAAATGAAGAGGCAGAAGAAGGTGCCAAAGCATAGAACACCGATGAGCTGCGGTCCTCTCCACTCGTCCGCCGTGTCCGTCTTTGTCCTGTTGTAGAAAAAGTCCATGCGCTTGTCATAGTAGCATTCGTTCATCCTGGATTAAAGCCCCTGCATCCTGGGGAGGGTGGAAGGGAAAAGGAGGAAGATTAACAATCAGCTAATAGTCCTTGCTTCAATCACTAGAGCTTCCTTTTTGGGGGCCAAGGGGTTGTGACAGGGACATGAGAGGCTGTATACTTGGAGGCCTTAAGTCAAAATTCTAACTGTACAGGGTTGACACAGAAGATACTCTGGAGGACCGAGTGCATGATGCTTGGCCGAATCAGGAATTTAAAAATATTTCCTACTTAAAAAACTCCAGCACATTTCTTTTGCACAAGCAACAAAGTGGATGTTGAAAAAATTACTTTCTGGAGGTCATGGAGAAAATCTGAGCAACAGCCAAGCCATTCTTGCTGTGAAATCCCATGTTTGAGCCACAGCCCCATCATTATTTCCATTCCTCAGTATAGCCAGTTGGGATAGGGAAGCATAAATCATAACTCTTCCACTTTACTGACTAAGCAGTAAAAGGCACATGACAGAAAAAAAATCAATTATATATTAATAAATGTAAAAAATGTATGTATATAAGATACTAGAAGCATATATATTCTGAGTGCATATCTGTTATTTACTACTAGAGGACTTAAGTCAATGTGCTGAAAAGGGAAAAATATTTTCTAGATATTTTACTATTCTAAAGCCAGGAATTATTTTACTGGGCTCTCAAGCACCACACAGCCCGGTTATCTTTAAAACCAAAATCCAGTTCCCTACCCAACCACAGGTTAAAGCAAGCCCCAGGAGCAGCATAGTGCTGGGGTTTATTTCTCATACCCACTCAGCACTATTTTGGACTCAGGGCTACTAAACCTGATGATGGAGAGGGAGTCCAAGTTCCAGATTACAGCACACTTCTGCTGCTCTGGAGGGGTCAATGTCAGTTGCTTTGGCAATTTCACTGCCTTTTTTATGAACCTGCACTAATTTACACAGGAGATCTGACAGCAATTACTCATGGCTGCTGGACCCCATGCAGGGTCTCACAGCTCAGAAGGAAGAGTTTGTGTCTGATCATCACCAGCCCTCACGTTCACTGTCAGTATCTGAAGAAGGGTTTTAGCAGTTCACTAAGAGATATTGTATAGTTTTAGCAAAACCCAGGAACACAGCCATGGCACAAGATCCTAATCACACCAGATATTACACAGAGTGGCAACCAACAAAAAACCTAGAAGAGGTGGTTACAGGCAGAAAGATTTTAAAAAGCATAGGCTTTCCACCTCTGCAGCTAAAATTGTTAACAGATAAACATCAGGCTCACTTAGTCTGTTATTACTCTGTGGTTATTTCACAGTTAAATCTCATCTCCCCAGGGACTGGGAAGCAAATTAAACAATCCCCAGCAGGCTGGTTAATGCACCACTGTTATATCAAAGATTCCTTCCAAGCTTTGAACTAAAAAAGTCCATCTTTTGCCATTTATGTTATGCTACCTGTGTTATTTCATGCAATATTTACAGTAATTTAAAGTCAAAATACACTATTCCATAATTATATTTTCAGGAAATTTATCTTTTT
This sequence comes from Euphonia xanthogaster, assembly GCA_034509185.1. NCBI lineage: Eukaryota > Metazoa > Chordata > Aves > Passeriformes > Fringillidae > Euphonia > Euphonia xanthogaster. Next base: position 14,457,452 of record JAYDZK010000006.1, read on the forward strand.
TAGTATTTCATTTTTCTGAACTAGCTCCTTAGCCTTTTCTCCTTGATTTTTCTTAATTCTCACCTAGTAGTCAACATGAAAACAGGCCACTTGACATTGTTGTCCATTTTATTACCCTTAAGAACCTGGCCAGCCACTTTTTATACAAAGGTCTGTATTACTTAAAGCATCAAATTTAAGCACATAGTCAGAACTAAGAACAGCTACTTAAGGACAAGAAGTGGAAGGAAACAAGTAAATCATCCCTTGTGCTGAAATATTACAGAGCATCCCTCCATCTAAAAATAAAAAGCCTCAGCAATGCAGATCCACTGCAATGAGTCAACTGGAATTCAACGCCCACTGCTCCCTGTTCACGGGAACAAGGGGGAGTTGGGCAGTCAGCACATTCCCCATTCTCACCTAGGAGCCACTCAAAAATCAAATTCAGTCTGTAAGTGACCAGCAGTCCCTGAGGAGCTGCAGGCAGCAGCTACTCGAGTAGCCCAGTGCTGGGAACCCTGCCAGCAGAGAAGCCTCTGCTCTAACACATCAAGGCAGGAAAGGGCTTACTGAGCTTGACATTAAGCTTTTACAGAACAGCCCAAATGCCTGCAAATAGAAGCAGCATTTTGGGCAAGAATGGCAGGGAAAAGAAAAAAATAAATAAATTAAAAAAAAAAAAAAAAAAAAAACCAAAAAAAAAACCCAAAAAGCCAAAACTGTGAAAATTACAGGGAAGGTTTTCTGAACACGTTGTATCTTACTGTGTAATCATCTCAACAGATGAATCTCTTGCTTGCTGTGACAGGAGAACAAAAAAATCTACAGATGCTTTTTGCCTCTCATCTGTTTAAAAGCTTAAAGAAATCCAAAATATCAACTATGAATTTATTCTAAATACTTCAGCTTTATGAGGTCCCATCCTTATTTGAAGTAGTAACCAAAGGAAAAAAAACATTCACACATCCATAATTCTCCACTGAAATAATTACACGACAAACACTTACTGTCACACAGCAGAGCTCAAACGACAAATGTTTTGGAAAGAGATGTCTTGAGGAATTGAGGTAAGACGAGAAGGAGCAGAAAAGCATCCAGATGAGGTCTCAGAGCCACAGGGCAGACTCTGGAAATTTCCAAATGGAAGCTGCACCAAAGCAGAAGCTGAACTGGAGCAAGTTTACATCCCAGTCCTTCGAGGTGGCGATGCAGCACCTGGCCGCTGTCTGCAGCCTGTGTGCAAAAAGCACTTACAACGCCAGGGGCCTTGCAGGCACTGTGAGGTTTTCTTCACACCTTTATCTGAAGTCCTCCCAGCAGAATGAGCCTGGTCTCAGGGGAGCTGTGCATCTGAGACAGAGCTATGCAGCTGAATCCTCAGTGGTCCTGCCCCAGTCCACAGCAGGCACAGGGATAGGATATTCCATAGCTCCTGGCATGTGACATGTCCTAGCAGGACTTTCTTCTCCAAGGTCTTCTCTCCTGCAGCAAATCAGAGATGATTATCTTAATCAGGGCAGGTTTAAACTTAAGAAGAAAAAAATAACCCCTAAATATAACCCTTTATTAAAAATAATCCTTAAATATTACATATTTCAGATCTGTTTATTAAGTACACAAGAATTTGAGTATTCAGGCAAAATATTGTTCAAAGTTAGTAGAAAAACAGCTAAACTTATCAGTCCAGACTTAAAAAGGCTAGAGAGAGATCCAGAGTCTGCAGCAGAGAGCTCCCCTGTTGTGCTACTCACTTAAAGAAGAATTGCCTTATTTTGCTTTGAAATTGGCTCTCCCAAGCTCCATAGTTCTTGGGTTTTTTATGAGAAAGGACAGCAGACAATCTCTGTTCACCTGTTCTACACCACTTGGTGTTTCCTATCCCATCATGCAGATCTCCAGCAGCTATCACATACTGCATATTCTGCAGGTGAGTGGAGCTAACAGCTTGCTCTTTTACTTGCAGGCAAATACATAAAAACTTGTCAAGTGCCAAAAACATACCCTTGTCTAAAAGGTTCTTTCCCTCATTTCAACTTATTTGATTACCTCATTTCAATCCATAGTAGCCACAAAGATCACAAAGTGACGGACTATGCGCTGCATTTTCCTCTACCCCTCTTGAGTAAACATTCAAGCTTTTTCTCTTTTTTGAATGAGAAAAATCCTCTGTTCCAAAAAATCTCAAAAGATTTGGGATTTTAGCTAAACTCTTTTCAAACTTAAAAGCACACTTCAAGAACTCTTCCCAATATATAATATCTTGAACAATATATGTCTTAATGACAGATATATATATTCTTTAATTGCTTATAAATTCCTCTAAGACAGTATAACTCCTGCCAAGTCAGAATATGTTCTTCACTGTTCTTTAAATAAAAGTCATGAATTTGCATGCCTGTGTAGGAATATATCACACTAGCTACCTGAATAAAGAGTTAGTGAAATAAAACATCACCTAAATAATGTTTTTGACAAAAGGTTTGGCTAGCTGCAAGTTAGCATGCTTTAATGGTTGTTATTCAATTGGAATCTTGTTTGCTTCAATAAATTCACTGAAAATCTGTATATTTATAATGAAATTTAATATCAGCTATTTAAGTCAAGGATTTTGCTGATTGAAACGGTGATTAAAATTAGCTTTAAGTAATTTTGATTAAAAATTAAATCTCGCCTGTAAATCAGCTCTAAGTTGAGCTACTCATTATTAATGCAAACATTTCTGAAGGAAAAAACAAATAGTATTTTAATGATAAAGTCATTATAAAATTTAGCCTGTGAGCCATAATGTAATTCAAGGCACACTCCCATGGTTTTCCTTCCTGTCCATTAAAAACCAAGATGTTTCAATACATTGGCTACAACTTTATTGAAGGGCTGGCGTCAGTTTGGGGGACTTTGATGGCTTCTGCCCTGTTTCAGTATAAATGCAAGAGGGAGGAAGCAGTCAGGCCTGGGGTGGCACAGAAAGCTACAGTGAGAGGATTCAAGCCAGCTTTAGAGATGGACTGAAAGGTCCTGAGAGCAAAACTGAGCCTACAAGGAGGACAAAGGTGGTGAAGCCCTTTAGCAGGGCAGAAAGCCATCTCAGGGGGGAGGGAGGGTGTGTGCCCAGGCAGAGCACCAGCCTGGCTTACTGAGCTGGCACAGGAATTTCTGTGCAGGATTTCAGGGGAGTTCAACACCCAAAAGGATCCACTGTGGAACAGGAGAGATCCCAGAGCCAGTACAGTCCGGGCAGGCCTGTGAGATGGCGCAGAGGAGCAAGCTGTGCCCAGGCTCAGCCTGCCAAGCAGGCAGCCTGCCAGCTCTGCCTGAGCACTTTGCCTCCCAGCTCCCCTTCTCCGTTAGCCAACACCAGGCATTAAATACAGATCTCTAAGAGATTTTGAAACTTATTGCAAAAGTTGCTCTGCAGAAAGCTGAGTTTATCACAATGACTGATCACAGGCACAGGTGGCGTACTGTGAAATACTCTCTTCACATTCAGACTGTCACTGCAGAGAAATATCAGCAGCAATTGCCTACTTGCACACATTCCTTCAGCTTTTTGAATCTGCCCTTCAAGCAGCAGATGGCTCTTGCAGAGCACCACAAAGGGAGTGCCTGGAGGTTTGCAGCCAGTGCAGCCCCTGGCAGGGCTCCCCAGAGCACAACATTTGTCTGCCCACACCCTGTGCCACAGGCAGACACAGACGCCCTCTGTCCCGTCCTCTTCTTCTGGATAAACCACCCCTGCTGCTTTTGTTTTTCTCACGACTGAAAAGCTGTCGCTCACCTCGCTCCCCAGAGGAAGGCACAGGCAGAAGGAAGGCAGGGTGCTGGGCAGCCAGAGCTATACCAGCAGCAGTACCAGTTCTCAGCGGGAATTGGTTCCTTGTTCCCCTCCACACCCTGCTACATGTATGGCCACGGAGGAAAACACAACCCAATGATTGCACAGTAACCCAAGAAACCCATCCAGGTTACCTCAGTTTGAAAAGAAATACCAGGGCAGAAAGGGGTGTGTAACACAGCAGAAGCCAAAAATGTTAATATGTAACTGTAAGGAAGAGTTTTGTGAGGTAAGTGCTCTGGTTCACTTTTAATTGTCTTTAGTAGTTTACTGATATTATAACCAAAATCAATTTAGAGAAACAAACTGAAAGGAAGCACATAGAGAACACAAAATTATGCATACAAATATATCTAAACTAAAGCTTTTTTTTCATCTGGTACTACCAGAGGACGTAATTGAAGCCAACATTCATTTAACAGGTCTTACAGAGACAAATTATCTCAGAAATGCAACTGTTTTACATTTTGTTTATTACAGAAATTGTGCAGGCACCGCCTGTACTTGAAACAGCATGGTACACAGTACACTTCAAGGACCTGAGAACGTAATTTTTCAAAAACATTTTTAAATGCAGCTTTATGAATTAAAAAAATTATTACTAAAAAACCATGAGGCCAAATGAATAAGTTTTTCAGCCAGAGAACTTGCTTATTAGTAAGGGAATCTACTTGTGGTTTTGTTTGGCTCTATTTTTTTCTTTAACTGTAGTATCTCCAAGTTCAGATAACTTGCTGAACTCAAACCAATCACTCCCAAGCAGCATATTATCCCACTACCCTGGTCTTCAACACCTTTTAGACTAAGGAGAGCAGAGTGCCACATCCATTTTCTCTCCAAGCCTGTTTCACTTACATAATGGTAACTTATGGAAAGTTCAGCAGCACTCGCACTTCCACCATGGCTCTGGATATTTCCAGTAATAGTCCATTTCTGTGGTGTCATCGTTTGGACTGGGAAGGGAGTGGGGCAAAAGGAATGAAGATGATTCTTTGGCAACTCTTAAGTATCTGCGGTGGAAACTTTTAAGGTTTTTACTTGTCATACATCCTGCATAAAAGGTACCATATAGCATACCAATGCAACATGGTATAAATAGAGAGCCTTGAGAAAAGTATTAAACCTACCAAAAATATAGACCCTCAAGACTAAATATTTGAAGTTGCAGAGAGAGGAAGTAGTACCACCAGCCACAAACCACAGTGCTCTGTACACACAGTCTGATAAGAGGCTTAAAAATCACTGTCAGGGCACACAAGAGTCACCCTGTGCATGTGAGTGACAGTGCTGCTCCTCTGCAAACTGCTGCAGGCTGACACCGACAGCTGAACTGTGACACAGAGATACAGGGACACCTCCAGCCAGGTATTACAAAGCTCAGGCTCCAGCTCCTGAAATCCCTTCAGTACAAAGCTGCTCTAATGCACTAAATTGTCTGAAAGATCTGACACATTGCAGAAATTTGTTAGGGACAGATAGCAAGGAACTCACTTGTTACCACAAGTTTAGACTTCAGACTTTGGTAATTTAAGACTTTCTGAAATTATGGTTTACTAGATCTATATATGGAGTTCAAACTAAAAACTACTGCAAAGCCTTCATTTGGTCTCCTTTAAGTGTGGTTCTGGAAAGAGCTGGCAGGTCATCCTATAATGCGGAAACAGACACAGCATTTAAAGTATTTAAAAGTCACTTAAACAGCCTATACATTGTGAAACATGCCTAGAAGAAAATACCTGTTCTGCTTCTAAAGTAAGTTTCCTATTTCTGCAGAACTTCCAGGTCCTCTCACTGATCACTACCAGCTCCATTTTACCTTTCAACAAATCAGCTTTCTTTCACAAAACCTGCAGAATGCAGATACAGACTATTTCAGCACAGTCCCAAACAAGTCAACCCTTTATTTTCAGCACATACTGATGAGGATCTAAATCACAGCACTGCTGATTAAAACAAGTCACTTCACTGCACCTGATCTGTTGAGAGATTCAGAGCCTGGATTCACAAGCAAATGTGTCAGTGGAGCTGTTAGAAACAGCACACTCCAAGACCTTTTTGCTCATGACATAGAAGTTGGCCTAATGGCATAATAGTAGAATTCAGGTATGTCAGTCTTTAGTTCTAATATCCAAGATAAATTCATTATCTAGAGCATCAAATCATATACTTCAGAGATTTTATTTCATTATCTGATAGCATAAAGCCTATGCTGGAAGACATTCCTAAAAGGTCAGTGTAGCACAGGAGGATAAGGACACAGCCAATCTAACTTGTCTGAAACTTTCACCTAGCATTCCAAAAAAGAAGCTAAATGACATCTCTCAGCTTTGCATGGTGGTAAGAACTGCTGCTTCTTTACTGATTCTGCAGATTTGGGGTTTGGGGCTGTTTGATTTGTTTGCTTTTAGTTTAATTTTCAGTACAGATACAAGCTTAGTGAAATCAGATTTTTCACCGTATAACAGGATTTGAGTTGTGCTTTCTACTGCACCTTTTCAAAGACCTTAAGAACATGCAAGAAGCCACACACGCAGCATAGTTTAAAGAACAAAGGTACAGCAATGCAGCTTACCGGTCCGCAACAAGAAATGTCTTTTTCTAGACTCATATCACGGTTAGGAGAGCTGAGAGTGCATGGTCTCTGGAAACACAAGGGTACAAAACTGCTTCCTCTACCTCTCCCCCCGGCCCCGACTTTGTTTCCTTAAGGGAAAGAACGTATCATGCAAAATAACGTAGCGTATTTTTTCGGTGTATTGCATGGGTTAAGATAACACCGTACTGAAAACCACTGAACACAAGACCCTTTGCCGGCGCCCGCAGTCCGTACGAGCTGCCCGCGCCCCAGCAGGGCAGGGCCCCCGCGCACCCAGGGCTGTGCAAACGGAGCCTCGAATGCTTGGAAACTCACGTGTGTGCTTTGAACGCGCGTCTCCGTGCCCGCACACACCGCGGCGTCTCTCCGGGACACAGCGGCGGCTCCGGGCGCTGCCCCGCCGGGCTCGGGCTGCGCTCCGGGCGCTGCCCGCTCCGCTCACCGGCACGGCCCGGGGCTCCGCTGCCGCCGCAGAGAGTTTTACGGAACTGAAGAAGTTTTGCCAGCCCGAATCCTGGAGCAAAGGCGCATTGCTCCCGGAGCTCGTCCAGTAACAGGGACGAGCTCGCCCGCAGTAACAGGGCTCCTTCCCACCGCTGCCCCCTTCACCGA
>JAYDZK010000006.1:14473406-14485440 GCA_034509185.1 Euphonia xanthogaster
AGAAAAACCAAAAAAAAAAAAAAAAAAAAAAAAAAAAAAGGAAAAAAAACAACGTTCCAGAGAACTATTTAGTGCCTCTTTAAGGCAGCTGAAGTAGGATTGCCAGAAGAGGGCAGAAGAGACAGACCAATGCCCGTGGCCTGGGCAAACCATCCCCTCACCACAACAGTCTGGTGCTGGAGAGCACGCTGACTTCCAGCACACAGGAAAAGCAAGAATCGTTACTTTGTTAAAAGGAGCAGGTAGAAGGAGGTACAGATGGAATGACCCCCATGTTCACATTACAGCTTTTAAACAGACATTTCCATTAAAAAGACATTTCTGTTGGTTTGGCTAGGAGCTATACACACACACACAGAGATATTCCCATCATTACACCACAAAAGGAGGGATCCTGCTGATGTACCTTTTCATGATAAGGTCCCAGGACAATCCAACCACAGAAAGTATAGCCAAGATAGATCATCCCAGCACAGCAACAAAACCGCAGCACTTTTGGCAACGATGCCTGCATAGTTAAAATGAGCACCTACAAGTCAGAGTGCAGCAAAGAAGGGGGGAAAAAGCAAAAAAAATTAGAGAGAAAACTGGAAAAAAAAGCATATATATAGATACACTTTAATTGTTAGACATTTGATTCTCCCCTTACATTGTAGGTTTGAAAATATCCCAGGTATCGGATGACTCCAACCCAGACAAACAGAGTTGATGTTCCAAGTAAAATGCTGCAGACATCATAACTTGTGAGGTTCTGAGGGATCCAAACAGAGCAGGTGGTCAAGTTACAAAGCAGTAGATATGTCAGCTTGACAGCTATTCAAGTTCCAGCAGTTCAAACAAACAAAGCAGGACAGTCTAATACTGAAAGCCTGCTGCTACATCACAAAAATCAGATTAATGTGAACTACAGTTATTTACTGAGATCATTCAAACACAACAGTGCTGCAAATAGAAGTACATATATGCTGATATTCTTGAAATTTTGCATGAAGTGCAAAGTCTGGGAGGAAAAAAAGCCCTTAGTTTGGTTACAACACCATTTTGAAATTAGATCCAAAGTCAAAATTTTTGTTTAAAAAGAAGGCTACTATTTGCTGCTGGGCAAAGAAGCTCTCGTTCACTATTTAAAAAACATGAGCCATCATTTGCATGAAAAGTGATCCTTGGGACTACAGCCCTTTCCATGCTCACATGCATTTACATCTCTGAACAGGTTCTCTGCCAGCAGATCTGAACCTGAGCAGTGTTTTTACTACAACCAAGTCTACTTGCACTTTACTTTAGAAGGCTAGAACTGGTCGCAGTAGTCACAAGAGAGCCATCTAACTCAAGTTTTCCTACCCTCAATCCCCACCTCAACCTACAGCCAGTGATTCCCAAGTGCTTCCTCTGAAGGCCACTCTGGGATCTGCCCTCTGAGCCTCCATACACAGGAAGCAGGAGCAGCACACCACCTACTCCATTTTTCCCAGAATACAAAGTTTTGTGAACACACGACTTGTTGACACACATCAATTGAAGATTAAAAAAAAAAAAAAAAAACACCACAAAAACTAGAAAAAAAACCACAAAACTAACCCCAAAAGCCTCCTGAAGAGCTGCCAGCTGGACAAAGCACATCGATTTCAGCAAGCCCAGGCAGGGAGGTCAGGATGAGCAGGTCACACTGTCTGTGCCTCTGCTTGCCAGGAAAGCAAGCTGTGACAGCCGTGTGTCCAGTCCCACAAGCCACCAAGAGCCCTCTTTCATTCAAGGGGAGGCCTTGTGCTTTCCCAGTCCTGTATGTGCTACCTCTTAGAGAACAAACAACTCAAATTGTTGAGCCTTTCTGTTGGGAACTGTCTACCCACAGGTCCCGTACCAGGGATTAGCAGTCTTAGCACTGTGGAAATAAGATGCTTAAATGGCTTACATGGTCTTACTGAAAGACTTTGGGGAAGAGTGATTGAAAGTAGTTATTAGATTAAGTAGGAAATGGACTGAAATAAGCAAACAGATGACTATTGCCTATTATAGCTCACTTCCACCTGTCCCCAAATTAAAGCACATTACACATGGTTGTAGCAAGATTAGTATTTTAGCTGAAGTATGAAATTCTTACCTTGGCTTTTATTTCCATTTTTAGGATTGACCCAATGATTGTCATCACATCGCTGATGATTACCAGGACATACCACCCATTCAGGAACTCCAGGCGGTCAGCATAGCAGACACGGTGCTTGTGTTTCTCCAGGAAGAAATTCACAAATCTCTGTTGACAAGCGTTTAGATGTTTAGTTACAGGTCACCTTGGATGAAAAACATGGCAATGTTCAAATTCCACACAACCCATTTTCCTATAGTATTCACTGGAATAGTAGTTTAAAGCTGCTTCTCAATGGTAATAGAAATAAATAGGAAAAAAATTAAGATGGATTTAGGCCAGTGAAAATGAACTTTCCACAGAGCCCTTGATTTCGTAACCCATTCCCGCTAACCTAGCCAGGGCCTGTTAACCCCTTTACCATAGGTTCTCTCCACCTCTAACAGAGCAAGGCCACCCAACTAAAGAAGTGAAAAAACTCAAATGCTACTACAGGGCAAGAGCTCTCATTTCCAATAGAGCAAGCAATATCACCTCTATGCCCAGCACAGCCCATCTGCTTTCCCTTGCTCTTTTTGCTCAGGAATAAATGTGCAGTGCCTATTCCTGAGAGCAGTTTGACAATGCCTCTGTTGAATCATGTCCTCTTGACTCTTGGTCTTGCTTCCAAGCTACAAAAAGGATATATTGAGCTGGATAACAAGTATTTGTGTTTTCATAGCCTACCTACCATGGACTCTTCTAACTCTCATGAGCCACATGTTTACAAAAAAAACCCAACCAGAGTTAGATTATGTGCTGTGCTTTACATTTTCTCCAGTTAGAGCTGGCTTTGAGGGATATTCATTAAGGCATTAATTTATGACTAGACCTCAATGGGAATTCTACTCCAAAACCAGGGAAGAAAGATTTGTGGTTTGGAGGTGCAGGACACATTGCCTGTTTGCAGCACAAAGACTCAGAATCCATTTTGTCTAAAATCCTGGAGGGGAGGGGAAAAAAAGTCTCCTTCTTTTGCCCATGGAGAGATACAACAAAATACTTCAAATTACAGCATCACACAAACAGAAATAAAATCCATTCACAGTTAGCAATTTCCCACCAAGATACCTACACATCTCTTCTAGAGATAACAGTAAGAGGGACATCTCATAACAGATTTTCTCACTTTAATGCTCCATGTTTCCAAAGGTGCCCCTTCACAAGACCAGCAGCAAAGAAGGCAGAGACCAAATAAGCATTAAGGTGTCATGAGCACTGTGCTTACCTTCTGCAGCCTCCAGGCAAGAACGATGGATCGTGTGCAGAGGATGAGAGAAGCCAAGCAACTTAATATGACAAAGCCATCAAAGACTAGAATATACTGAGTGTTTTTCTGGAGAACTGTAAAGAGCCAAGGAAATAAAGGTGAGTCTTTTCACATCTCTTTTAATGCCAGTTATGTGACATTTTGCAACAATTCATGCTCAAATACTCTCATCCCATAAGCAGATGGATTACAAGCTATATTGTCCCTGCAAGAATATCTTGAACACAGCTCAGCAGAAAAATACATCAAGACAGTCACGGAGACTGGACCACAAGAATGAAAAATCTGTTCAAGTTTTTCAAAACAAACAAACAAAAAAAAGGGTACGTTAATACAGGTATCCTCCTTTATACCTGTCCATCTGTGCTTCCACAGACTTATGTTACATGTTTTGCCTGTGTTACAACTACATGAGGCAAAAGAAATGCAGATTTGGTCTATATCAACACCAGTAAATTTAAAAAAAACCTCCCACCTTAGTCCAACAAGTTTCTTATTGCAGACTTTCTGTACTGTTTTCTTTTCTTCCACAAATTTAAAACCCGTCATGTGAATGCAAATTAGGTCCTTTGCTTCCTCACATCAGTAGTCCCTATCTTTTCCATAACATACATTTTTAACTACATGAAAGAGGCCAACACTCATTTTTAATTGTTGCAATAGCCCTTCAGCTCACCTTTATTACTGAAATATGCATGCTCCCTCAGCTGGTAATTAGACACAAAATAAAGTGCTCAGGAGCAGGTAGTTGAAAGACAGCCACAAGAAATTACTGGACAGAGATGCAAACCAAGGCACTTTGAAGTTACTCAGAATATTCTATAAATTACCACTTCAATATTGGTACAACACAGCATTATCAGAGAAAAGCTGCCTTTGCCGGGGCAAAATGCAGGCCACTTGACATATTTATTAATCAAGATATTATATAGCACACTAAAAAATATTGTTCCATCACAGTCCTTTACAGCAAGTCACCACATGGGAGAAGCAGTTGCACGGTCTGCCACAGCTGCTGTTTCTTTAAGGGCCCTTTAGTGCACATTCCTGAGCTGTCAGACCAAGCCTTAACACTGGAAATACATGGGAGATGCCAGCCCTTGTTCATACACTTCATTTCATCTACCAGCAGTGGCAAAAAAAAAGCCAACACAAAAAACCAAACTTTCAGAAATAATATGCTTCAATCAGTTAGAAGAAAACAAATTGAAAGCTGTAGGAGGCTTCAGTTGGAAATTTATCCAGTGTTAGTGGATTAAATTGATTTATCTCAGAGCAGCACAACAATTAAAAATCTATGGAAGAAACACTCATCCTCCTTGCTCAGTTGAGGTGGAGCTCACTGCTAACACACACCAGCATGCAGAGGTGATCATGTCATCTCACAGCACCCTCACAAAAGGAATTATTTCCTAGCTCTTGATTAGCAAGAGGTAATGAATTGCATTAGGCAAGTTGCATTGTTTTATGGGCAGGGGGATGAACAGGCTGGGGAATGTCTTGCTGGACAGACTGCTACAGACCAGGGAAAGCAAAGGGAGACCCATTAAGTGCTGCTCTGAAAACACACATGCACCACACTCACCTGGGTTAAATATATGCCAGTCTTTGCACTCCTGAATGTCAGTGTCACTATCAAAATAGACCTTGATTTTTCCACTGTGGGCTCTATTATTGAAAGTTATCTGAAAATACAGAGCTGCATCAGAAACAGGAGTAGCAAGATTGCATTTCAGAAAAATAAATCCTGCTAAGTGCCTTGGACACAGCATGCGTTCACAGTGTTGATCAGAGAGGCTTTAAGAAAGTCGTCACCATAAATGATGGTGTAGACTTCATGTACTGCCTACAGAGCAGTATTCCAAGGGGCCAAACTTCACACTCAGTCTTTAGGTGAAGAACAATTCCCTATCCCTCTCTCAGGTTATGAGGTTACCAGCTGGAATATCTTACAAAGCAACATTGTCCCATGGCAACACCATTTCAGCAGCCTTTGGGAAGGAGGGGTAAGGGCCAGCACATGCTCAACTGTGCTTCTCCTGCAGGCCAGATGTGAGGATGACACCTACACCTCAGCCTAAGCTCTCCTTACATATACGGGGTTGGAAGTGCCACAGCCCATTTTCACTTACAGTATTTTGAAATGCATAGCAGTCAGGCAATTCACGGGCATGGATTGTCTGAAGAGCAATGCCTTTCAGCTTGAAGGAGATTTCAACCTGTATAAGCCTGGATATTTGAAAAAGTGCACAAAGATATTTAAATATCACAGAAATATACACAAACTGCACAAATCAGAATCCACCATATTAATACAAAAGAACAAGTCAGAATAATTTAAAAAACCCCATCACTTTACCTGTAAAATTCAAGATTGAAAAAAGAAGAGTTCAGCTTCAGTTCTCCCTTCTTACCAGTTAGTTCCTTTGGCTTTAAAAGGATACATTCTGGAAAGACAAGACGAAAATATGTTAGCATAAAAACTTCACATTGAAAGTGGCATTAAGCTGAGATGATCAGTGTGTATAGCAAGTCTTAATCAGGCAAAACATTAATTTTGAGCAAACCTATTCAGAGGCCCAGCTAGTGGGGTCAGAAGCAGGTTTGTGTACCAACTTGTGAGCAGCCAGGACTCGGCTCTGGGAGGCACTAAGGGCACCCACCCACGGAAGGTACAGACTGACCAGCATCCAGAAGTCCCTGTTTTAACCTCCTGCCCAGGGGGGAAGCAGGTGTGTTTAAGAAAAAGAACAACAAAACACCACCTCAGCATCAACTACAAAGATTTGGAGGTGGTTGAAGAGAGCCCCTTATAATCACAGCTGTCTTTTCTAGACGGGTGTTAAAAACCAAGAGGGAAATAGGCAAGAAGCATGGTAATGTTCCTGTGATTGCCACACAAAAAGCTATTGCTTTTAAACTTTAGAACTAGAATTCAAGTACTCCACAGCAAAACATTTTAAGTACAACAGTACTGTACCTGTTTCAGTAGAAACATCTATGTTCAATGTATCATTGGAAGGAAGCATTGTGCCTCTCTTGTACTGCTGTTTACAGATTTTTAGACCTGATTCCTCATGTTCATAACCAAGTGTCCCCAGGGATATGTTCTTTAGGTGCCTGTACTAGTTTAAGAACAAAAACGGAAGGAGAAGTTAGAGCAAGTAATCTTTTTTTTGCATTAGAAAGCAAACTGAAACCTTAAGTTATACGTATCAATACAGGTTTTTAAATTAAAACTCACACCTACCTGATTAATAACGTAAAAAATGCTATCATAAGCATCCTGTTGTGTATATATACTGCAGCTGTAGTCGTCTTCATCAGTTCCAGAATAGCCTTTCAGGAACACGTGTTTAAAAGCAAGAGTGTTTTCCTCTTTGAATGAGACCACCAGCTGGTTACTCAAACCAAAAAAAACAAGCTGACAAGAGAAAAAAAGAGAAATGGATTTGAATTTTGAACAGTGGTCAAGCACCAGCATTTTGGAAACAGCTTTAAATTACAATAAATACAAACCAGGCAGGTGCCTGTTGCTGTGACTCTGGCAGGAGCAGAGCACCCTTTAACCAATGGCATAAGATTACCAAAGCCAAGGTTATCACATGCAGGGTTTACTAAAGCCAAGGTTATCACGTGCAGGGTAAGTGACACAGAATCTAACTGCAGCACCTGAACAGACAGCTCCATCACTTGCAGCTTTTACATCTCATGGACCAACAACTCCAACTGGGATTTGCAAAAACCTCTGGGGAAGATGCAAATGGCAGACAAGCTAATTTAACAGCACACCCTGCTACCCCTGAAATGCTCTGCTTTGCTATGGACTAATTCCTGCACCTTTCCTGCCTCTGGCATGGCAGGATTAGAGCAGTAAAAAGCCTCACCTGCCTGACCCAGGTGCTGCTTAGGGAGGCTATAACAAGCAGGAACAGCAAATAGCAGAGTTACTACTGAAGACTTGTGTTCCCCTGCCATTTGGATGGTCCCATTTCCACCACCACCACCAAGAAAAACATAAATAGAGCCTAGAAATTGCTTGGTTTTCCACAAGGGCTTCTTCACAGGCACAGTAGCAGGAGGATGTCCCCAAGCCTGACACCTGAGCAAAACCATGGGCTGACAAGAAAAGTCTCAAGCAGCATTCCAGAAAAATCTTGTGGCCTTTAAAAACCAAGCAGCAGAACACCCCTTCTGCTCACAAAGGATAGTGGGAGACTGGGGCAGCAGACAGAAAAATTACATAATTACACATTCAGTGATACCCCCAAAAATGGAAGTCAGTAGGTTAGGACAGGTGGCAGTACTGAACCTTTTCAGAGACATGTGAAGCTGTATTTTGTGTCATCATTCACATGCAAAGTCACTGTCCTGTCCTCTTTGAAGGAAGAGGAACAACCCAGCATGTATATTTAGCTCTTCTTGCAAACTGTCAGATGTCAGTCTGGCATTTCAAAGGTTCAGAAAAAGTAATTTCTACTTATATGTGTGTTCCATTTTGCTTCCCTCCACATGCAGTCACTGTTAGAGAACAGTAACATAACCAACTGCACTGTGATACCAGTGAAGTTTACAAACACCCTCTTCTTTGCCTCCACGTAGTATCTCAAACATTACATGAGTTTTCAAATGCCGTATTTGATGACAGAAGCAAGAGGCACATCCAGTTCCTGCAGCCCAGCCATCCCATTATCATCAGAAACCATAGCATCTTCACATTGAACGTGGACACCTTAATTTTCTGATTAGAAATCAGGAAATATCACTTTTGAAATAGTCCAGTGAAACTGTAATCTAAGAATGGAACAAAAAGTGGTACTGGGACAACAAGCCTGAAGACAGTGCTGAGTTCAGTGGCAAGAGTAATTTGCTTTAAAGTATGTCAAAAATGGCAAAATTTTAACATAATACTTTAAAGCAATGACTGCCCTAAAAATCTCCAGGAGGCTTTTATGATCTATGTTATTCTTCCCCCTTGAAACACCTTTCACAGTATTTTTCCTTTATGGACTGAAGTGGGAGGTTCAAGCCAGTAACAAGTTCCCAGGGATGGTAAAGGCCCAGAAGCACAGACCTGCTTCTCTTGCAGGTCATTGCTACTCTAAGAGTAAAACCAGAGCATCACCTGTGTCGTAACCATAAGTATCTTCAAAATCTGCAAAGCCAATTTCCATGGTATCTGACGTCTTGCTCTGTATTTTTCACATGGGTTCATGAAGTAAAACTTCAAATCCTCTTTCAAAGCCGTCTCTTTTAGATCTAAATCTGACTGAGTCATCATATTTCTGCCACAAGAAAACCATATTAATTAGAAACCAACAGAATATTTTGGCAGACAATTTCCTCATTGCAGTATCACCTCAGATCACCACAAGACATAAAAGGTCCAAAATAGTTTCTGAGTTATCTTATGGAAATGAAAAAAATATTTTCCTGTAATCACATTGTTAAAAATCATTCAAACACATCTGATCATTAAAACACACCATTTATACAAATAATTAATAGGCTTTAAATAAGAGGGTCTGTAATAGAAAGAAATGTAGACTTGCTATTACTCTCTTAAAAATCTATTTGAAACCAAGAGGGACCACTGTTAACATATTTGCCTGAATAACCCACATTCTAGCAGAAGAAAAAGGTGTCTTAAAGGTTAAACCAGAGCAGGCTTTACACACACTTCTGTTATGAACATGCAGCTTCAAGGGCTAAATTCATAGCCATTTATTTATTTAAATACCTGGGCATGTGAAAATCAGAGGACTAAGTACAGAGGACAGTTGTGTTTTAAATCACCTTACGTTTCTCCTTCTCAACTGAATGGGACATTGAAAAAACTTTATCCATCTCCTAATCATTTTAGCCCTGTTTTCCAGTGTCATAAATTTTGGAACTTTCCTAGTTCACACACAGATCAGAACACAACTTGTAATTTTTTTCTCTCTTTACATGTTAAGAGGATCATACCTGACACCAGCTGATTATCAGCCCCATTTACCATTGGGAGAATGTTGCTCCCAATGTTCTGAATTTTACAAAGGATAACATTTTGTCTGAGGCTCAAAATTGAAAGCATCGATTCCAAGTTTTCAGATACTTGGAATACTTTTTCATTTTTACTTGTTGTAAAAGTACATTTTTACTTTTGTGTCCTCACCTGTCTGAAGTGCACAGATATTTAAGCTCAAACTGTAGATCACAAAGCACATTTGATTTGCCAGAACCAGCTGTCCCACAAGAAAGGAAATTTCAGTTAAAGAAGCAGAGTAAAGCTGACACTGTGGAGTTTCCTCAGAAGAGGAAGTGAAAATAGCAAAAAAAAAATCTATTTTAATATTAAAAGCTCAGAAGTTATCTTTCCTACACAGCCTTAAATCAATCTTTCATGAAGATGATGAGAGGCAGGATGATTTTGGTTTTTGAAGCAGGAAAAACATGGGAAGTTTCCAAGAAAAAGAAACTGTGGGCAGCATCCCTATTTAAGCTTATAATAAAAACATACTGGACTAGCTTCAGTAATGTCTAAGATACAAAAACTTTGAAAGATGCAAACCCACCTGACAGAAGAGCACGTGCTAGTTACAGCTGTGAGCAGTGTTCAAGGACACAGGTACAAAGATGCTTCAGTCCTGCACTGACACCCAAAGACACCACTGCTCCTGGACCAGCCTCTCTCCAGCAGGCAGAAGAGTTTGTGTGGGTACACAGCGAGCAAGAGCTAACCCAGAGAGAAAGCGATAGGAGGAGGTGGGAGAGAAAGAGGAAACAGAACAGGGCTAAGCCAAATCTGGTCACATTTTAAAGCATGAAGGTATGAAGCAAGAACCACTCCAAGACTTCAGCAAAACCCTTCCCTAAGCTTCTAGTAAAAGCATATCAGAAGTGACAAATCTTTAAAAATAAAAAAACCTCAAACAAACAAACAAGCTAAAACCCTCACAAATCAAACAGCAAAGTTTATAACAATTAAAAAAATATTCAAATATCTAGCATGAAAAAATGATTTACTCCAAAGATGTGTGTCAAGACCTTACAGATATTCCAAAAACTTAATGCTGACAAATAACAGTACTTTCACCTTGACACAACTCTCACTTGTGGGTAGGGATTATTTTCATTGATGTCTTTAGCTCCCTTTATTAATTAACTGTAGAAATTTTGAGCAGGAAATTTGTCAAAGAAAGTAGCACAAGTTTTTTGCTTAAGAGAGACGGAAGATTCAAGCCTGTATCACTGTTGGACTTTGTCTTCCAATTAAAAAAACAGGCATTCTCTGGTGCAGTATTTAAGAAAGAATTCATTTTCAAACAGGTGAAACAGGTAACAGGGCAACAGGTGAAATAGATCAACTGGTTTTG
This sequence comes from Euphonia xanthogaster, assembly GCA_034509185.1. Classification (NCBI taxonomy): domain Eukaryota; kingdom Metazoa; phylum Chordata; class Aves; order Passeriformes; family Fringillidae; genus Euphonia; species Euphonia xanthogaster. Next base: position 14,484,157 of record JAYDZK010000006.1, read on the forward strand.
CATTCATTCATTTCTGGGACAGATTAAAAATTACATCCAAATAGACCACATTAAATCAGCAGAACTAGAACCTTCAACCAAAGCACTGAGGAAGTTTAAAAGCTCCAAGAGATTACCACTGATTTACCATATTTAAAATAAACCATCTAATTCTACCACACGGTCATTAGCCTAATAATCTAAACCTAATTGAAACAAAGTACCCAGCTCAAGACAGAGCAATGAAGCAATTAAATCCTGACACACTAGTGTAATTAACACCACTCAATGGGTTTCCATAGCGTGTTTTGTGAAGCACTGACACAACCAAATTTTTTGCGAATGAAGACTAACTGTATAATGCATGCTGAGGTGCACAGCCAGGTGTCATGTGTCTCATATATTATAACTGGTACTAACTCAGTTCTAGCAGCTGCATTGCTGTAACCAACACTTCATTGCTGTAGCTGGTAGGACAGTCTGTTGTTCAGCTGTTTTGGAGTGAGGCATTTTAGAGCTCAACATTCCGCTCAAGAAAGAGGTTTCAGCAGTAAGGACTACAATTTACAGCTACCTACTGATGAAATAAACTCATAGTAGTTAGCTCTTCACCCAGCAGAAAAAGCACCATGGAATCAAGTGGCTAAAATGCGCTCAGTAAGTGAGCACAGTCACTTTCTTTAATGAGTAACTCACTAGCGTAGCGACACTAACAGACATCAGACCTCCGTATCAGCAACATTTATCTACTTGAGCTCTGTAGCTTGGAGAGGTATTAACGAGAACCCTGAGGTCCTAAGGGGCAAGAAGGAGGGAAAAAACGCCAAAACAGCCATCATTGAGTTGAGTTTTACTTGTCAGCCTGCGCAACCCCAGCTTCACCTTCCCAATCTCTACTAAGCTCAGCACTCTGCCACAGGACGGCACCGCTTCGCGCTTCTCAGAAACGGAGGGGAAAGCGCTCCCATGCAGGGCTGACACCGTCACTGCCCGGCTAAACGCACCCGGCAGCCGCGGGAGGAGCGGCCGCAGCCGGGGCAGGCACGGGGCAGGCACGGAGCGCTGCGCTGCCGGCCAGCCTCCCGGCGGAGGGCAGCACCTACCTTGTGCGCAGCCCGAGACACCAATGCGGCACCCGCGCCCGCTGCCCCTGTGCCGCGGCGGCGGCAGCACCCTCCCGAGCCGCCCCCGTGCCCCGGCGCTATCGCGGCCCCGGCCGGCGGGATGGGATGGGATGGGATGGGATGGGATAGCCCGGCCCAGCCCAACCCAAGCCGCTGGTGAAGGAGCGCCCTGACCCCACTG
>JAYDZK010000006.1:14485540-14502358 GCA_034509185.1 Euphonia xanthogaster
CCGGCCGGCGGGATGGGATGGGATGGGATGGGATGGGATGGGATAGCCCGGCCCAGCCCAGCCCAAGCCGCTGGTGAAGGAGCGCCCTGACCCCACAGCCCGCCGGGCGGGCTGACCCGAGGGCTCGGCACCGTGTCCAGCCCGGCTCAGCCCGGCCCGCTTCCCTCACCCGCTGGCGGCGGCCCGCCCGCCGGGAAGGGACTTGAGGGGGATCTCCATGGGCCGCGGAGTTCGGCGGCGGCCCGGACGGAGCAGGACTGCAGCGGAGCAGCCCGAGCCCCACACCTGCCCCGGCGGCCGCGCCGCCTTTATGGGCCCGGCGGAGGAGGGCGCCCGCCGCCCACGTGCCCTGCGCCGCCCGCCCGGCCCCGCTGCCAGAGAAGGGCTCGGTGCTCTCAGGCACACGGTGTGACTCTTGGGGATATCTCGTGCGGGGCTGGTGGGACACTTGGGGATGTCTTGTGCAGGGCTGGGAGTTGGACTGGATCGTCCTTGTGGGTCCCCTCCAACTCAGTGTAATCTCTGATTCTGTCAGGACAGGAGTTGCCTTACTGCCTACTGGTAGTTGAAGACATGGTGATAGCATGCAGGGAAGACTGTAGGTGCAATTAACTACTACAGAGTTAGTTGTCTTGCAGGTCAAGAGGTATTTAGTTCTTCAGAGGATGTGGTTTAATGCAGTTACTCCAAACTAGGGCGTTCAAAATAGAATGTAGGTTCATAAGAGGCATCATTGCAGCAACCGAGTTCTCTACCTGCCCACACAGTGGACATGGGCAGCACAGGATTCTTACATAATTCTCTCAGATGATGCTGTGTTTGGTTGTGGTCACACTGTAAGGGAGAAGAAGGAACAAAAGCCCAGACAAACATCCATATGCAGTTTCTCAACATTAGCTGCAAGAGCATTGTGTCAGCTCATGCATCAAAGCTTTCTTAAGGCTTCCTCTAGCTTTAGCTACTGCTTGGGGCAGGAGGATGCTCGTCACAGGTGCAGCCGGAGGTTTTGTTTTTTACAGCAGTGTCTGTGTGTTAACCAACCTCTTGTTTCCATTCCTGTATCCCCATCTGCCAGATAAATTATGCCCTTACACATTTTAATACTGGATAGGTATGAGCACATCTGAATTTGATTCCTTACTCTTTTGTATACACACTGTTTACCTTCTCTTGAGGATGTGCTTCAATCCAACATGGAAACTGGTACTTAGAAACAAGTAAGCCCACCAACTCTTCCTCTCAGTGTAACTTCATTATGTTAGAAGATCTGGGCTCTGCTGAAAACAAGAAGCTCTCCCTAGCTGTATATGCAAAACATTGGCATTGAAATGAGCTTTGGTAGGAAAACAGCTGCCCAATACAGCACTCGGTGTCTTATGTTCACGAGGAAATACTGGCTATTGGTATTTTCAGGTGATTTTCCAGAGCTCACTGAGAATCAGGACAAAGAAAATCTCTTACCCCTCCACAGCTTCTTTGTCAGGGCTGAAAGCCTGTTTCCCTTAGGAGGGCATATTTAATCATGAGTTAATCAGATGCTTTATCTGCTTCCTTGTTCTCCCCAGCTGCATTTTACAGCTCTATCTGTGCCTGCTTGATTGTATCAGCATAAAGATACCCATGTCTCCAGGATGCAGCTTTACATGTGCTACCAGCATTGCTAATGCTGAGATCACTGACACTCTGAAGTCACAAGGGTTTTTTTAGAATAAGATCATTGTCACACATCTTGGCTCTGCAAGGCCATAACCAGCACATCATATGTTGATAAGATTAAAAAGCCTCACTACGCACATCAGAGCAGCAGCCACAGATCTGGCTGAGCTGTACTCCATCTCAAATGCAGCCAGCAGGCTAGAAAACACAGCACTGACTGGCTTCTTCTCAGGTGAGCAAATTAGTCAGGCAGGTGAAGATCTTTAACACAAAGGATCACACAGGTCAGAAACCTGGACAAGCAAGCACTTAGACTGCCAGCAGTAGCACCAAGGTGAACAATGTGAGTTGGAGTGTCTGTTTTTTTCTTAAAAAAAACCAGAATGTAAGTATCAGATATATAATACAAGCAGCATTTATTTTCCGGGTCAGAACTGGACATTTCAAGTAGTTGTAAGCCTGTAACCTTTCAGGGTACTGTTCTTCTTTCCCAGTGTAACAGCCTGCACCCGTTGCCAGAAATACACGATTGCTGCCCTGCTAAATTTATAAGCAGTCCCTTTTTTTCTCCTCACCCCATCCTATCCTTCACTTTAAACCTCCTTCTCCTTCTTTCAGATAGCCCTCCCCTCTGGCCTCAGAGTCTGCCCCTGTTCTTTACTGTCTGAAGGCAACTTGTAATTCATCAACTCTTTCCTCCCTAAACTCACGCAACTCCCAACGATGCTAAATTTAAAGTTGTGGAATCCTGCAGAAGTAACACAGATGGTGGTTTTCCAAATAATTTCTGCATCTCGATTGATTGACTTTTTAGCTTTAGCCCTTAAAGACCATCATCACTTGAAGACTCTACCAGGGATTTTCAGTGCTTTACCTCAGGCAATAGAAACCAACCTTCAGTGGAAGACTTCACCACTTGTATCAGGAATAGAAAGACTCTATATACAGTGTATTTTCCTACTTTGTGGTCACCTGTTGTAGATTTCCATGCCTTATGCTCATACTGCAGGCTTCTATCATCATGCTTTCTCTCTGCTATTCTAAAACTCTGTCAGAATTTAATACTTTAGAGCTCTGTCAAACTGTTGAAACTTGCTGCCAATTTAATAAGTTAATGGTGACAAAGCACATATTCTACCCCATTTCTAAATTAAATCAGACCATTTCTTGCCTTATAATTGTATTGGCAAAGTATTCCATAGCTCTTTACAAAATGTACCTGCATTTTAAGTGAATTATTAATCTTAGCTTTCTCTTAACTCTGCATGAAAAAGCCATGCAAGTCTGCCTTCTGCATTTCATTGATCTTAAAGTGCTTGCCACCCTTGCCAGAGTTCCTTACATAAATTACTGTACACAATAATGATGTGCACATTATATTTTGTGTGTTGTCACAGATCCATAAGGAGTTAATTGTGTCAAGAGAAAACATGGTCACTTCATATTTGCTTTTTGAGGCAAGACTGCCTTGTGTCTTCTTGAAACGTTTCAAAAGTCTTCAGTCTTAGGTGAATGTTGAAAGAGAAGGACCTCAGTACACAAAACTTTCAGATACTGTGAATAATCTGTTCTACCTACGCCTTGTATTAGGCTTGCCTTTGCTGAATTTGAGGAGTGTTTTTAGTCTAAGGTGAAATACTTGAATATATGTTTCTATGGCAAATTCTGAGATGCTGTTAAACATCAGCTGGAAAAAGGTCCTTACCAGGGTCCACAGGAACAAGCAGGGCTACAGGAAATCCAAGCTCACACACTCCACTCTCCGTTGCATGCCAGAAATTGCACAGCATTATTAAAAAACAAAGCTCCTATATTAACCTGGCAACATATTTACTCTTAAGATGAATTCTGACACACTCGATACTTACTGCAGCTGTGTTTATTGTAGCACATTTACAATGTGTAAGCATTCAGACAGAACATGTTTAGTGTCCTCTACAGCATCATACCTTGTCACATACAGCTACAGCAATGCTGCTCACAAATGCAAGTTCTCTAAAATATGCTTCCCTTTAGTTTTCTATTCTGCTCCCAGAGTGAATAGACTATAGAAAATAAGGCATCCATTAAATAGTATCACAATCAACAAAGAATATAAACTAAGTTGTCAAAACTGAACTTCTGTAAGAGCTAATGTTTCATCTAGCCACTGACAGTAGCAGGTTATTAGGTTGCTAGGAAACATCCAGTTTCTAAAGTGTGGAGAGATTAGACTCTCAGAGACATATCTCCTGTGTCTTTAACTCAGTTTAGATTTCAGGTTTATAGACTTGTGTGCCAGAGGAAGATTTCAAATTTTTAAAAAATAGGTATTTTGAAGGGGTTTTTGTCTGATTTTCCCTTTAAAAATGTAAGATCCAAACACTGTTAAGCTGAAGACTGTAACTGACTCTGCCCAGTGCTTGATACATGAGAACATTTCTCCACTCAGCTCATCCCTGAAACTTCAGTTCAGCCTGGCACATCCCAGCCTCTCTGAGAATAGATTGCCACTTGCATCCAGTGGTACTTGTGTTTAAAGAAATATTTATTTTATGCTTTCAGCTATATTTGAGTGGTTTGTGTATCAACTCAGTGTAATGACTCCAGAAACAAATTACACTAAATTTCATAGTATTTATTTTTACTGTGAGTGCAAAAACCCAAAAAATGCTGGGGGCTCTAGTGAGCTTTCATTCCTTCAGTAACAGATCAGCCATAGACAGATAATGCCAGCAGTACTGAGGGCTAGGTTGGTGTTCAAAGCTGAAGTTGTCTGGCACTAGTTCTACTTAGAGTTGAAGTTACTGCATTTAAATTCTACTCTAGCCAAGTCTCTGAAAACAGACAGGTTTTTATGCCCTTTGCATTCTAGCACAATTTAACTAAGGAATCAAACAGAATAAAACTACTAAAAACCATCCCCCAAACCCCCTGAACTAGCAGTGAATGTCTAAACAAAAGGTCTGTAAGTTTAGCATAAACTTCTGCCACAGGCTTACACTGTTTTTTGAGAAAAGAAAATTAAGTCTTCAGAAATAAGGTTTTCCACCAGATCCATTGTCAAGTTCTTGCAATCTGTGCTGCTTTAAAACCTCCATGATACACTCCCACAATCCATTAAATATGTCCACTACAACCTGTAGAAGAGAGGAGGGGGAAGTTGTCAGGTAACTGCATCAAAATAATGGTTTCACTGTACAAGGAGCCTTAAAAATGCAACTGAACTATTAACAAGTTGACATCCATTGACAAGAAACTGCTATGAACCACCAGAAAACATTCTGAATACAAGAATGCTCTCCTAGATGCCTGATCCCCACTGCACAGTCAGTTGGAAAATTATTACATCCCCACCCTGACCCATCTTCTGCTGGCTTTCTTGTCTGGTTAAACTGAGAGGTGTGTGCAGAAAAGGAAATATTAATGTGTCCATGCCCTTTACCCAGGAGCAAGATGCCCTGCTCTGCTTCATCCCACACTTTTATCTCCAGTAAGACACTCGCTCAGAACAGGGGCTGGCTCACAGCAGGCTCTGTCATCTCCTTGCTCCAAAATACATCCTCATCTGCTCCCTCTCATAAATATGTTCTATCAGGCATATAACAACACAGCCCACCGGAAAAGCCCAATACCAAGGGTTGCACCTTTGACCTTTTTAATCAAGAGGCAAATGTTTTTCAGCTCCCCCACCAAATGGCTCTTCAGCAAGGAAGACTCAGACTTGCTGCCAGCCAAGTTAAATATAAACCACATATCCTGCAATCAGTATTCCTGAAGAAACACAGCTTCAAGTAACTGAAGCTTTTTCCCTCCATAATGGAAGTTAGGCAATGTTTTCCAAGTGCTGTGGTAGTATCTTAAACTGCATGCTGTCTTAAAACCTTGATGAGCTGATTTTCTCCCCAAGTTTCGGGCCTGTTACCTGCAAAAGGTGTGATTAAAAAGTGGATAAGAGGACACTGAAGGAGTTCTCTTAAGTCCTGTCTGTTGTAGTGGGTACAGGAAATGTTAATGCTTACATATTACACATATGAGGTTCCCAAGTTACTGTATATATATTATCTTACTTTCTGTATAATTTATTCCGTTAAGTGATTCTTAATTTGGAATTTCCCTCACATTTTCTTAGAAAATTGTTGGCTATAGATGTTTTGCTGAAGTTCTCTGTTCATTAGAAATAGTTTGGGATTTTTGTGTGGGTTCCTCCCACACACACAACTTCCCCCAAAATGTAAGTACTTTTCATAAACATTGTACCAGGGACATTTTTTAGCATGTTGCTTTTGTATATACCTTAATAGATAATTTTAATATAGATACATACCATTACAACAACAGAAGAGAGATGCAGAACTTTCCTCCTCCAACCTGTACCTCCCAGAGTTTGGTGAGTCTTTGCACTGTGATATAAATCTCTGAAGTTCTGTCTCTGGAAAGCCATCTTGCTGGTAGTGCTAGAAATTGATACTTAATTAAACCTTTAAAAAGGCTAAAACCTACAATAACCCAAATTCTCCCCAGACCACTTTCAAGACACTGCTCGAGTCTGAAATTAGAGGATTCATAGGACCTAATGTGAAAATACTGCTTTTTAGTAGATATTTAGCTTCCATTGGAGCAGACAAACAGACAGACTTTTTAAGAAAAGCAAAGTACAGAGGGATTAAAAACCCTCCTCTCATCAATTTGTGCCCTTAAAAGTAGTAATTATATTTATTCTTTAGATTGGCATGCACAGCAAGTTTAAATACTGAGGGAGATGACAGTTTTGATAGCACCAATCTTGCACTGTTATTACAGTTGAACAGTCTGTGCTTACCTTGACTGTTTCATATGTATCTGTAATGAGTGCAATGAAGAGACTCAGCACCATGTAGATGAACAGACTGATGAAGGAGTAGAGGTAGATCCTACTGAATAACCAAACCAAGTAACTCTTCTGCTGCATTTCTGCAAAGGTGGCAAACATGTCATCTCCATTGATCAATGAAAAAAGGCATTCGGAAACCATGTTCAGGGTGCGAAACTAGAGGAGGGAAGACAAGGATGTGTCACTGCTTTATTTGGACACAAAGACTGTACATAACATGAAGAACACACACTGAGATTACTGGCTGCCTCAAATCTCTTCCTACGCCCGGGAGCAAACAGTAAAACATCTGAGGAACAAACAGTTTGGCACCTCCTATGAGCATGCACATTCAATTCAGATAAGCAAATTTCTCTTTTAAGAGGGATAAGCATAATGTCTCCAAAGTTTTAGTCTGATACTCATGTTCTGCAAAATGGAAATTATTTCTTAAAATATCAGCATGTGATTGGGAGTCACGGCAGCTTCCACTTCTGACTTGGAGCTTTCATAACCTGAGGAAAGGCTGATTGAGTCATGGAAGTCAGACTCCTCAAACAGAGCAGCATCATGTTGAAGATGCACTATTTTTACATTAAGGGAAGCCTTGACGTGGAGAATTAGAAAACAGCAGTAGTAATCTCTCATTCTGTTATTCAAGTTAACTTTTCTCATGGTCAGAATATTACCTTCACGTGGTATGGTCCCAGTACAATCCATCCACAGAAACAATAGCCCAGGTAGATCATAGCAGCACAACAGCAGAACCTCATTACATTGGGTAATGCTGCTCGCAGTGTTAGGATGAGAAGCTGCACAAAGCAATGCAAACAGTTAGAATTCAAACAGAAACTTCTTCCAGTCCTCTTATAGCAACAAACAGAATAAATACCAACAATATGAAGATCCCAGGAGATCCTTACATTATACTTCTGAAAGAAACCTAGGTAGCGAATGACTCCAAGCCACACAAGCATAGTAGATATTCCTAAGAGTATGCTGCAGACATCATAACTTGTCAGACTCTGAAAAAAAGCAAGAGAAGAAGCAAAAAAATAATAAAGGAAAAAAATGAATTATTGTAACAGCTGACATTCTAAATTATGACTCCCATTATTACAAAGATTTGTTTAGAAACATTTTTCCTTTGGCAAACTCTCCTAATTAGGAATTAGTTTGAGGCAATGTACATTAGAGAGAGGTCCCACAAAAGAAAAGGGGCACTTTGAAACGCAACTCATTTAATGAGTTGCTCATGCTTTTACACATGGCTGTTTGTAAAACAGACTCTAACAAGATGAGCTTTATTAGCAAGGCCAAGAGTGCTGGTGCATGGCAGAAGCAGAGACACCTCCTCTGTACCCAGATCACCAAGATCTGCAGTGGCACTGCAAACACTTTTATGCTGCTTCCAGACTTGCAGCACCTGCTTCTAGAATCTGCATTGACAGATTCCTCAGAGCATCTTAGGAATCTCTGCACTGTATCCCAATGGACAGTGTAAACATGACAGAGAACAAATAAAGTTGTTCCACTAGTTTGGAAAAGCTCTTTGTAAAAATTAGCATGACTTGTCAGCATTGCTCAGATAAATACTCAGGAGGATCTTGTTATGTAGTTGGGAACTATGAGGTATATAAAGCTATCAAGGAACAGACTAATTAGCTTCTAATGAATTCTATCTGAACTTACATCTACTGACATTTTTCTGTTTTTTCCACCTATAGATACTGGCCTGTTTTCATCTAAATTAGCATGTGCTCTGTTCCTGAACTGCAGCTCTACTCTGACATGGATCGTGACAGCTTATTTGAAAAGAAGTTTGTATTCATTTCTGTTTCTATTCTCCTAAGAATAAAACATAAATAATAGATATTGGCAATGGATATTGGCTAATCTTTCCTATCAGCATAATTAATTTAGAGCTTAACAATAAACAAATTTAGGCTACTTTAAGGGGTGAACTTGTGATTCAACCACTTTCATACAGTAACATGGAACAGGATCTTGTTATTATGATCCACAAGGCCTGCAAAATGGACTGAAATGTACCCGTAGAGAGGAGTTTTAGTAAAATACTCCTGCATATATAAATAGATGTATGCATAATATAAGAAATCCCAAATGCAAGGTCTAATTCCAATCTTGTTCTCTTCTTTGCTTTTCCCAAAGCAGAACAGAGCTATCTCTTGTCTTAACCAGCTTCCTCACAGGTTCTTTCTACCCTCAGTGAGTTTATAGGTCCAGTGGTGAGACAGAGCAATTTGTACAGGGCGTTTGTGATAGTCAAGCTGTCAGCAGATGGATTTCAGACCCATCCTCTCATCATAGTGGCCAAAGTTCACTATGTTGCAATGTCACACTTCACAGTCTGCTACAGGCTTTGTGAAGACCAATATTATCTGAATATCAGAGTGCTTCAGGATAGCATATTTATTATAATTTTTTCCTAATTCTGTAAAACGTAACATTTTACATATTTTGAGTTTTGTCCATATCAAGTTTATTTTAGAAAGTGAAAGCCCAGAACCTGCTGTAGCTGACTGTTACATACATGCTGGAAAACAGAAGCTGGGAAAGCAGCAAAGTGATATTTAAGGAGAGAGACTCTGTCAAACACTTGTAAACAGAGTTCCAAAAATTAAATGATAAATTTGAAGAAATTCATCAAGTGAGAAAATATAAGTGAGGAAGGGAGGAAGTTAACAGCCAAACTTTGACAACTGAATGACATTTCATTCCTCAGACTCACAGGAAGCAAAGATAATTCAGCAGTATAATACAGAGTGATTTTTGGAGTTTTTAAATCTTGCTACTAGAAACAATATGCATGAGTTGCAATTCTGGAGGAGAATATAGAGTTTTAAAATGTCATGCCACTCAGAAGCAAGTACAGCCAGCCTAAAGTCCTCTGAGAGATTTAAACCTAGGCTGGACAGAAACAATTTTCCTACCTTAGCTTGTATCTCCATCTTTAGAGTTGATCCAACAATAGTTAGGACATCACTAACTATAATCAGGATGTACCATCCATTGACAAATTCCATTTGATCACTGAAAGATACTTCTTTCTTATAATAATACAGGAAAAAGCTTACAAATTCCTAGGGGAAAGGAGGAAAGAAAACAGTTAATCAGTCCTACACAAGACAAGGCTTTCCAAAGAAGGAGCTGTACCCACCCTTTGGAGCCAAATTCCTCTAATCACTGATCGTGTGCAAAGGATCAATGAAGCCAGACAAGTCAATATGACAAAAGCATCGAAGATCATCATGTAATGAGTGTTCTTCTGTACTGCAAGAACAAAAATGTGCATGTTTATAGTGCCTTTATTCTTATTGATCATCACTGCAGTAAAAATCAAGTTTTGATGTTAACTATATTTATACAACCGAATTAAGAAAAATTATAGTATTTTTCCCCACAAAAGTTCATCTGACATATTTTATGAGAGACACAAGTGCATCTGCACTACAGATACCACTTCAATCAATTTAGGAGGGTTGATACCACATCAAAAATATACCAAAGTGTGAGTGCTTCTTACAGCCCTGCAGGATTATAGATGAGATTTAATCATTTTACAGGAACTGGAATGGCCTTTGGAGTCATAGAGTGGTTCAGAAATATTTTTTTTAAATCCTCGGAACATAATTATATGAATCTTCTCTGTCATATCAGTATTTGATAATCAGTTTTTCTGTCCTAGGCCAGTGCAGATAACTTGTACTATTGCATACTGGAATCTAAAAGTCCTGGAAAGCTTCTGACTTCTAGAGAGGTTATTTTTGCTAATGAAAAAAGATGTTTTGACTGGGCCAAATATCTGCCAACAAAGGTGGCTCGTTCTTGTGAGTGACTATATAAAACATTTAACTATCTTCTGCATCTCACTTATAGCCAAATACGCAGCAAATGGCATTTAAGCAACAACAAGAAGCATTTCTAGCCATCCACTCCAGCAAGCTTTACCAAAATGCTTCCTTATCTTTCCTGGTGCTAAGTCCTGAAATAAGAGTAAATCAGCTTCAACTTTCCGCCACTATCATGTGTCCTGTTGCCTGGAGCTAGAACGTTTCACAACTCTGCCTTAAGGAATGAGCAGTGTGTTCAGCAGCGAGAGAAGGATGCACAGTGAGGCATTGGAAAAGTTTGGTTTGACATTATCAGTAGTGCAAGCCTTGAGAACTGCTACAGAAAGTAATGGTGTGACTGAATTCCCAGGTTTTCAGATCAGGGGTTGAAGAACAACAAATTCTTAGAAAATCAGATTTAGAGTGCACATATTAGAGATTGTATGTCAATGGTGCCTCACATTTTCGTAAAGAAAAAGGTTAACAAACATTGTGCTAGTGGACAAAATTTCAGTGTGAAAATTTGAACACATTTATGTCACTTACTTGATCCAGAAACATGCCAGTCTTTACATTCCCTGATTGCTATGTCATTGTCTAGACTTATTTTAATTCTTCCACTGTGTGCTTTATTATCAAACATGATCTGTATTCAAAAACAATAAATGAAAAAAAGATGCATGCCTTTATAAAGTTATACAATTACATATGTAGCCCAATGCATTGCTAAGCCTGCATAATGATGCAGAATAATTCCCCTAGGGGAGAAGTTACAAAACTTTTCTAAGCTTAAACTAATTCAAGTATCTTCAAATAAATGGTGTCAAAATGAAAGACAAATCTGCTGAACCATGTATTTGCCACAAAGTGTTTATCAACTAGTTACTAGGTGAATTTTTTTTAACTTCATTCTCATTCCTCTATGGTCTGAAAACAACCTTTCCCAGAAGCATCTCTAAAGAGAAGAGATTTACACTTCCCTTATACTTCAGATGGATTAGAGCACAAGTGGCTGTAAGCCAAGCAAGTACTTCAGGACCACATCAGGAGCACTCAAAGCTTAACCTCCCACAGTGACAACTGCTGGTTATTTACAGGGTACACTAAGCCATAACAGAGTAATCCAGGCACCACTGACACAGCGGTACTCAACACTCTTCAGAAAATGCCTGTGCTGACTGTGTGCAGTAAACCAGCAAGTCATTTTCTGGTTTTGAACAGGAAGACACGTGGCAGGCTTCCACATACCCGCAGAGTGAAATCGTAACAGTCGGGGAGCTCGTGTTGACGAATGGTCTGGAGGTTGATTGCCTTCAGATTGAACATGAGCTGCACTGCCACCAGCCTGCAACAGAGCTTCAGCTTAGCCCTGCACAGGGAGAATGCACCCCAACACAGGAGGTGCTCCTTCCTCCTCACCTGGGGAAATCCAGAGTGAAATTCAAATTGTGCTTTCCCATCGTTGTGTTGTCTAGTGAAGTCGTTGGCTCAATGTACAAGCAGTCTGGAATGGATAAGGACTCACAACAATATCTCATGGATTATCAGGCTCTTTAACCATTATCTGCCTGTCCCACTCCCGAGGCTGTTATGAGCTGTTGGCTACACCAGACAAGATAGCACACTTGAGTGAGGAGTCATCTGAGAAGCCAACTGACAAACACACTGGCTCTCTTGAACACCAGCCAGGTTACTCATCATCAGTTCACAGGGATCGCTCCTGAAAATTAGCCCCAAACACTTGTATTAGATGGTCACCAGTGCTAAAGGCCCATCACTTCTTTGTGGCATTAGACATTGGAGGAGAGAGCTAGAGGTTAGTTACACAGAAATTTTCTTACCGGTTTTGGCTAGTAGTAAATTCAATACAGATTACATGGTAAGACTACACGGTACTGTAAAGTTTTTAAAAGAATTTATCAAAAATGTAGGTCCCATCCTCCCAAAGAACTGATTAAATAGATCAGGTTCATCACCAGTCACAATCTCTGGGTCTATATCAAAGCTGTCGTTTCCAGGACAGATGATTCCTCGCTTGTAGAACTGCTGACAAACAGCCAGAGGTGTGTCTTCTGCTCCCCTCTTCTCATAAGCATGATTTCCAACAGAGATGTTGGGCAGCTGGAGGTACTAAAGTTCAAAACAAACAAACCAACTTAAACTGCAACAAAACTGTTAGTGTCTGAGAAAAAAATACAAAACAAAGCAAAACAAAACAATGAAACAGAGCAAAGCAGAAGTGTTTGGATTGGTTATAACCCATCTCTTTTATTTAAAACACCACTTAAAGAACTGTGAAACCTAAACCACACAACAGCTGAGTCCTCAAATATCTTAAGGTATTTGACAAAAACACTAAGTACAGGATTTGGATCTAAATACCTTTTTGCTTATTATGTTTTTCTCCTTACAATCCTTACTAGAAAGCCTAATTTGTTACTTGCAAAGGATTCTGGCTAAAATTCAAGGAGTGCTTTTAGTGTAGAACCAGTACATTGATTAGCTTTAAGGATGTTACCACACCATAGTGCTCTAGCAATGACAGAAAACCTAACTGAGTTGATGTTTTAGTCTTAAGCAACCGACACAAAAGGTCAATTCAAAAAGGGGTACCCAGGTAAAGATCATATCTATTGTACATATTGCAGCAACAATTCCTACCTGGTTTATTGCAAAGAATATCTGGTCATAGACATCTGTTTGTGTGTATACAGCATAGGTATCATCCATTGTGTCCATATATCCTTTCAAGAACAGATGCTTGAATGCAACTGTGTTCTCTTCTTTGAAGGCAACCACCATTTGGTTGCTCAATCCAAAAACCACCAGCTGAAAAAGACATATATTTCCTGTTCAAAGACAAAGTTGGCTTCTGGATTAACATATGAACCTGTTCTATGAACAGTCAGTCTTTTGCCTCACTGGTAGACACAGCAATTACATGCAGGCTGCTCCATTCCACAGCTGCTGAAATGAAAGTTTGACTTTAAGGAAACAGTGGGTTTCACAATGTGTGTCTAACACATTTACAGCATCTTGCCCTAGGACTTGAATTTTTACAAAGCAAACGATACCATCTCAGGTTCGAGCTCCCTATATACTGTTACACATGCTTTGTTAGTTTGGCCTGGCATCAACTGACTTGCCCTGGGGGAATATCATTGTTCCTCAGCCAAAAAGGCAGAAGAGACTTAACAAGACCCCACTTTGAAGTCCTTAGTCCAGTGCACAAAAGGGAAATTGAGGACAACTCAGGAAAACAAACATCTCTCAATCAAGTTTCAGTGAAAAGCGCTTTGAGAATAACTCACCAAAGCTGTGCTTGTAACAGGGCAACACCTGAAGCTGGTAAAAAATATATATTGCAACCATCCATGGAAAATGAGCACAAAGCTGTTAGCTACTATCCAGACTGGAAAAGGTTTCTAGAAGTACAAGATGTATTGTTTCTGGGAGCTCACAATTCTCTTGACTGTTGCTTCAAATCTGGTGTCAGGTGTATTGTGAAGAAACTCATCAGAGATAAGTCTGAATCAGTAGTCTACAGATTTATGGCCATGGTGCAAACTGGATATGCAGGTTTTGATAAGAGTAACTCAGTTACAGAGATACTGAAATGCTCTGTAGGCAAGCTCAGCCCACAGGAATACACCAGCAAACCAACACTACACAGACTGAATTACCACAAGGCAGATTTTCTCTGAAAATACAAAATCAGCATTAGTTTCTTTCTTATTTGGATTCTTTCATCATCAGATTTTACTTTTAGTTGCAAAATGGGAGAGACGACAATCAGAGAACGATGACACATTTAAAAACGGAACAGTAAGGGACACAAACATGCTTCCAGATGCACAGCAGGAGAACTTCTACTGCAGTTTGTGCCATCATTCATGCAAATGGAAAGAAAACATTCTTTTCTATATACGTATTGCCGTAGCACTGGCCTGACCATAAAGGGAAATCACACATGGGCAACTCTGAAGGATCATCCGAGGCATTAGAAGGGTTTTGTGAAAACTTTCTTCTGCCTTAACCAGAGAACTTTGAGACAAACAATTGTGTTCTGAGCAGTAGATAAATGTGTTATATGAAATCTGTGGTGCAAGGCTGGGTGAGAGGAAGAATTTCTAAGGGTTTTTTCAATGCAAGAGTTTGTATGCCATGTGCAAGCTATAAGCAAAAAGAAAGCCACCAATTTCAGTTCTTACCACTGTGATATTGAAACAGAAATTACTTCTTCCCTCAAAGACAACAGTGAAGAGGGTATTGGGGCAACAGATGTGTAGGGATGCCATCCTTTGGCGGGGGAAATGGCAAAGAAAAAGAAAGTAAAGTAAAAGGTCAAGCTGAGCCCTTAAACATAGTTCCTTTCATCTGTACTGGAAGGCTATTTTTTGCAGTCCATAGTTTTAGGAGAAAATTAGGCCACCTGAGATCTTAGCTACATATATGCAAATAAGATAATTTTGCAGTCTATCCTTTCCCTTTCTCTGCACCACACCATGAACAGCATGTCACCTGTATTCATCTGACTTCCCATAAGCTGAATCCCTGATTCCATAGGTACTCACCTGAACTGTAACCATTACTATTTTGAGTAACTGAATCCCAAGTTTCCAAGGCTTTCTGCCCCGGGCCCAAAATTTCTCACATGGGTTCATGAAGAAAAATTTTAACTTCCTTCTAAGCTGGTCTTCCAAAAGTGCCTCCTGTGTTACTGATGAGTGTTGTTTGTAGCTGCAAAGGTTTTCATCGTCATGTGCACTGCAGCTGCTCCCAGTCACTTCAGGATTCTCCATTTCTGAAAAGAAAAGTAGTCTTTGTTGAAAAACCAGCAAGCATCAACATAGCAGCAGCAGATCAGTCTGCACTAACCTGGACTCCAGAGGTGTTTATCTTCTGTGAAAGGCACTTACACTTTACACAGAATTTCAGACCTTTCACATATTATCACACACTTTCTGCAGAACTCCAAGAAAAATATGGCCAAGTTCTTAAATTTACAGCTAGGCTGCCAGGACACTTATTTAATAGTGGAATTTCTGTCCATTTGGACTTACAGGATCACTTCCTGAAAACTTCTTCCTCTCTCACTTGACAGCACAGCATATGTACAAGACATCCTGACTCAAGAGGAGCACCAAAAGCCTCTCATGACCATTCGCTCTTCTGGAAAAATTATCTTCTGCTGTAGCTAGTATTTTCCCCCACACCTACAAGCCTATGTCCAGTCCTTGAAAGAAATGGAATTTTCAAGAGATGCAGGGGTTTTCTAACACATTACTATTAGCATGGTTTACTCTCGGAAATGGAGCATGACAAATTGCAATTCAGATAAATCACCTGAGAGCATTAACCTGTCATTTGGCAGGATTATGCCTTTTTCTTTTGCCATAAAAGACCCAATGCAAACCACCAGTGATAATGAGCCAAACAAAAAGACCAAGAGGTAATTGAATCATGATTAGCCAGAGGCTCACATTTGAGCTCAGTATGAGGGGAAGAGATTAGATAACCTTATAAACATGTTTTGAGACATTACTCTGCATAGTATTCAGCATGTTTACATTTTGATCTGGTACTAAATTCAACATTTTATAAATGCTTTATAAAGACTCACAAACATTTTATAAATGCTTTATAAAATACTAAAGAACTAGCCAGGAATATTTTTTTCAGATGACATAAGAACAGAGAAGACAGCCTAGGCTGTGAATAAAGGTGTGCCTTATTAGAGAGTTTATTTTTGATTCCCATAAGAATAGCTTTGTTTCTAACTCAAACAAAAAATCATCATCAAGATTGATTTTTACAAATGTCCAGTCACATCCAGTCTCCTCCAGCAGCCACTGCATACAGAAGAACAAGTCTGTTCCAGACATGATTCAAGACCTTCAATTTCCCCAGCTGTCAGGAACGCAAGAAAAGTTTGGAGTCAGCAGTGTAACACTAAGGACAGGCCCATACAGAGGCCAAAAATGTTCAGCTCCTGTTTTATCAGACTTCCATTGTCCTGCAGGATATATCGAGTACAGTCTGCTGTGGCTTCCACTCACCTATCTCGCAGCTAATCCAGCGTTTCTAAAATTAAGCCCTACTCTGCCACTGCAACAGTCCTGTCAATATCAGTGCTAGATTTAAAAAACAAACAAACAAACAAACAAAAACCCAAACACCAACAAACCCAAACCCATTTCTGGTCCCCACGGTGGGCTTGAGCCGCCGTTGCCAGAGGCGCAGCCCCGTGGGCTCCCCCACAGCCCGGGCCGGGGGCTCGGCAGCCGGGGCGGTCATTGCGGGCCGGGCCGGGCCCTTCCCAGCCGCTCTCCCCTTGCCAGCGGCTGCCGGCGGCTCCCAGCACCGCGGGCTGCCGCAGCCTTGCGGATGGCACAGGGGCCGAGGCGGGAGCCGCCCGCATCCGCGTCCGCATCGCCGCCCCCGGCCAGGCCGGAGCGCGGCAGCCGCTGCCCCTGC